>LR880970.1:18600198-18636832 GCA_904067115.1 Aegilops sharonensis | reverse complement strand
TACTATCAGGGTGTCGACACGCCGGGAGGTCTTGCTGGACTTGTTTTATTGCTGTCGAAATGTCTTGTAGCCGGGATTCCGAGACTGATCGGGCTTCCCGGGGAGAAGGTCTATTCCTTCGTTGATCGCGAGAGCTTATGATGGGCTAAGTTGGGACACCCCTGCAGGGTTTGAACTTTCGAAAGCCGTGCCCGCGGTTATGTGGCAGATGGGAATTTGTTAATGTCCGGTTGTAGAAAACCCGAAGTTGATCTCAATTAAAATACACCAACCGTGTGCGTAACCGTGAGTGTCTCTTTTCGGGGTTGATCGAGAGGAGAACACGGTTTCTGGGTTATGTCTGACGTAGGTAGGAGTTCAGGATCACTTCTTGATCATTACTAGTTGACGACCGTTCCTTTGTTTCTCTCCTCGCTCTCATTTGCGTATGTTAGCCACCATATATGCTTAGTCGCTGCTGCAGCCTCACCACTTTATCCCTTCCTTTCCCTTTAAGCTTTGCTAGTCTTGATACTCATGGTAATGGGATTGCTGAGTCCTCGTGGCTCACAGATTACTACACCACCAGTTGCAGGTACAGGTTTGCGATGATCATGACGCGAGAGCGATGCTTGCTTGTCTTGAGTTCTTCTGCTTCTTCTTCGATCAGGGGATAGGTTCCAGGTCGGCAGCCTGGGCTAGCAGGGTGGATGTCGTTTGAGTTTCTGTTTATGTTTCATCCGTAGTTGGATGTTGATCTTGTATATGATGTTGTTGTATTCATGTGACATTGTATGTATTGGATGTATCCCCACTATTATGTAATGTTGATGTAATGATATCCACCTTGCAAAAGCATTTCAATATGCGGGTCTATCCTTGGTGGGACCTTCGAGTTCCTTTTGGATAGGGTCGCATATTGGGCGTGACACATCACCTCCTCCTTTGCCTTTCCGACAACCACGAGCATTCTCTTCCCATGTCCGCAAGCGTCCGATCGCCTCCGTTATGGTCATGTCGTTGATGTCGTAAAGCTGCTCGAGCGTGCCGATGATGTACGTGAATTTATCAGTCACCAAACTGAAAAACTTCTCCACAATCCCAGTCTCGTCGAGCTTTGCACCAAGCGCACGGATCTCTCCCACCAATGTAATCAGACGCATGTCATAGTCGTTCACCGATTCAGTTTCCTCCATTTGCAACTTGTGAAATTGGCGTTTCAGCACTTGTGCCCGAGCCTTCGTGACGCGATCTTCTCCGATCCTCATCTCTTTGAGTGCGTTCCACGCCTCTTTTGCTGTCTCGAACTCTGTTAATGTCATCAGAACGGAATCCGGCACAGACTGGTCTATGGCGGCCATGGCACCTTCGCCGCACTCCTCGTCGACATCGTCGTCCGTAATGGCCTGCCACACTCGAAGGGTTCGGAGAATAATCTTCATCTTGATCGCCCACACGCCATAGTTGGCGTCGGTGAGCATCGGGTACTGGATGGGGATGTTGCGATGCACGAGTACGTTGGCGCCGCCCTTTCCGCCACCACTGGTTACTGACTTGCCGCCCTTTTTCACCTTGCCGCTGATCTTGTTCGCCTTGGAACCGCCGTTGCCGGACTTGACCGACTCCTTGTCGCTGTCCGTTATCGTAGATCGTCGAGGCTCTAGATACCAATTGTTAGATTTTAAACGCTAGATCGATTCACCAGGACCGAACACGTGCGTGCGTAAAGCTAGCTGAAGAAACAAGCAAGCTAGTTAGTAGCTTAACTGATTCTGTAACTTGCTAGCACTACGTGCACCTGTAGTCTAACCGTAGACGTACGTGCCGGCGGCTTGCACTAGCGCCAACAGGATCGAGACGATATCGACGGAACAACTCGGCGGAACTCTGTGAACACAAACGAATCGATGTATTGCCAAAGGCTCCTGTCGTGACTTGGTCTTGCTATGTATTGCTTTTCGTTTTCGTTGAAAGATTACAAGGGGTACGCACGTATATATACTAGTCAGCTACCCTATAGCTAAACCTACTCGGTTCTGGACTCCAGTAGTACACGGACAAGGGTACATATACATATATGATACATACACTATGTCGTGCTTATTCCTAACAAAAGATGTAGAATTTGCTCAGAAGGTTTTTCGGCTCGGAAGAGACAATTCCTTAAATCTAAGGATAACATATGTTAGAGCAGAATATTTGAATCCAACCATGTATGAGCGGCACCACAATGTGTATTTACGTTCTCCAAATGGCCATTGCAATGATAGTGAGGTAATATATCATATTATGAGATAGTATTATATACATTTGTTACAATTTGAGTTTTGTTTGATGACATCTTTTTGTTCTATATTGCAATATACTGTTATAACATGTTTGTTCTTCTTGCAAACTCTCGTATGTTGCCAGTATGAATTGTTACAGTATGACAATGGGGGGCCAGTTATTGACTTGGATGGAAAAGTTGTCGGAATGGTCAACGACCCTGAGAGATTTGAGTCTTTTATATCTTCTTCCATTTTGCTCAAATGTTTGGATTCATGGAGGAAATATCGGTACATTTTTCCTCTCAGTTCTGTCATGGTATCAATGAAAATGTATTCTCTCCTATTGTTTCTTTTTTTAGTTATTGTTACGATTTGAACTATTCTCGGTAGTATCTATTTTATCATTTTTATGCAATTTAATGACCATAAAATTATGTAAAGATTCTATAAAAAAGTGATCATTGTTGTATTTTATGTATATATATAGAGACATATGTTTGAATAAGTGGCTGTAATAAATAATTTATTAATAATAATCATTTATAAGGAAATCATGAACTGGGTCTTTGATGGGGCCTAGACAAAAACAAACATGTAGAATCACACTGAGATGCTGAGAGTACAAAATAGATTATGACAACTAGTTATAAGAAGGGTTCTGCTATGCATGTGCTTGGCCAAGTTCTAGGCTAAAGTTTAATGAAAAACTATGCTTTAGGCTTTGCTCACATTTTTGATGGACAATTTTCCTGAAGTCATCTTTTTTCATTGGGAGTTTCAAGTTAAACCTATGAGATATTTGTGAACAAATGTATTTTGTGATACTCAATTGTTCTCAGTCATAATGAGATACTCAATTAATTCTCTCTACTATTTTGTGATACTCAAATACATTTGTCAACTACTATGAATGATTCATCCCCGTTGGGCCTTTCTAAACTCTATTTGAATCAAAATAATTGGTTATTGTTGTTTTTTCTTGACACATTAAGATAGAAGCTCGATTCCACCAAAGGTTGCTTATTTTGAAAATGTTACTTGCCCATGTATACCTTGCTTGAAATATACTAAATGATTATCTGATTTGATGTAGGCATTTCGCCCGGCCCCATCTTGGAATGGCGTTTAAGGCCATCGAACTTCTAGAACCTGCTCATATTGACATGTTATGGCGTATGTATGACATTAATGACGGTCTTGTTGTTCAAGAGGTAGGGTAGTGACTTCCTGGAGGTGCTCAATTTCTCATGCATGTAGTGGTTAATTATTTGGCAATTGAACCCTAGGTGTCAAAGGGATCTAATGCTGAGACACTCGGAATCCAAAAAGGTGATGTTATTGAATCTATCAATGGAAAGCGTGTTTCTACCACAATTGAGGTGGTGTATTAATGAGCTGAAAATAAATTACATGTGTGATAGTTGGTGCCTTCATGGTCTTGACTGCAATGTTGTTTCTATGCAATTATTAGTTGGAAAATACACTGATGAGCACATGCAAGGGCCCTTCAGGTGCTGAAGTTCATATTTCTGTAAGTATATCATAACGGCGGTTTGCTTGATCCCTGCCAACCATTCTTTGTACCGATGTATTATTAGCAAAATGCTAGCACTAAGAGATATGTTTCGCTAACTCCATAGGTTGGGGTGTTTCACACACTCAAAAAACAACAAAGCACCATAGAGTTGACTACAAATTTATCAGAACTTGGAGAAGTTATTACAAGCTAGGTACACATCTCTCTTTTAACTAGCCCAATCCACAGATTATTATTTCAATTCTCTAGTATGTATATTCCATTTTATGTAGATATAATTATTATCCAGATATAGTGCTAGCACTAAGTATGTAAGTTTATGTGCATTGTGCGATACACTCTTATGTGACACCCATGTGATGTTTAAAATATCATACCACACACCATAAAGTACGCTAATATTTTGGAAGTTTATGGTTTTCGTAAATAGGTGGTGTGCAGCAAGTTGTGGAGAACAATCTTCAACCATGTTTTTTTTGCCAAGCATCCATCTTCAGTATGTAGCCTTGGGAGTTTTAGGATTTTTTTCAAACAAGAGATGCATGTCTATGCTTGTAGGTTTGTCGATTTGCGCTAACTTTGAGTTGTGTGACATTATGCAAAGAATGTGGAGTGAATATTGCTTGCACTTTCGCTCTCAGTTTTCTTTTTGGATAGGGATACAAAACATTCGCGTTGAGAGAGGTGGTTTGCATGCAAAAGAAGGATTGGCTATTTGACACTCATGTTGTGTTATAATTTGTTACAGGTCCTACAGACTCTTGAACTGGCTGCCAGATCGAGGACAGATGTTTCTATAGTGTGGCATACTGTGATGGATACTTACCCGTGACCATATGTAATATTCTAGATTTATTAGAAATAACATCTTTATCTGTAATTTAGTGCCTTGGTTCTCCAAAGTAGAAGCTCCTTGTGAGATTTTCTCTACACCATATTGAAACCCCTATTAGTGCCCGAGGAAACGTTGTTTGTTACCTTATCCATTTGGTGGTCAACAAGGACAAGTATCTTGGCTCTGCACATAAGGGTAAGCACGAGCAGGAGCAAGTATCTTGGCTCATGAACTTTCTGAAAAAGCACTAGTACTAATTTTTAACTGTGTTGCTGGTTTGTGGTAATTCTTTCCCATAGTGATCTGACTGTAAACACATGTATATTTTTTCTGTTACAAGTAGATGAAATTTCTAAGTTCCAAGGGTAAGCTGGCATACATACGAGCTTGTCCACTATTAAACCATGTGTCACAATCCTAGCTTGTGGTCTCTTATCTATTTGTGTGTTGACTTCTAGTCATTTGGCATGGAATTTGCAGTGGTCCTTGATGTTGATTTTGGTACATGGACAATTCTGATGTTATGTCCTGAAGTTCTTTATCCTACCACTTGCCGATAACAACTGATGATGTACGTGCAATGATTCGTCCTGATTCCATTTTTGGTAATCCGGTGATGTTAGCTGAAAGAATGAATATTTTGTAGCTAAGTTTGTATTTATGTTTTGAAGCTGTATGTAGTGAACTGTGATGTGAGTATATATATATATCTCTTGAAGAAGTTAGTCCCTTTTTTTGCTACATTTCTTACTGGATGGTTTCATGCATATATTTCAAGATTAACATGTACTTTGCCTTGGCATTAAAAATAAATAAATAGTGAGACTAATTCTGTGAGAAACTGGCCGTAACCAAGATGACCCTGTGGAAGTGAAACAGAGTGTGTTGTGAACCAAAATCATAGATTAAATCGCAAAGGCATTGTTTTCAATCGAACATTTGGTATTTTTTTCTGCTTGCAAAGGGGTTTACCAGCATATCGAAGTCTAGGGAGTAACAACTCCCTCCATGACTTTATGATGTCAGCCGATTGAATCATTAAGATGAAAGTATATTAGACTGAAACGACATCTCCAAGAGAAGAAGGAAAACGAGCTAAAAAGAATTAACTGAATCTGCGGTGCTGGACGGTATGTCCATATCCAAACAATTGTGGTTGATATGTAGCTACATGACCAGCATCCCTCGCTTCCTCTACCCGCAACGCGAAAACCTTAGATTAGCTGATTCAACTTGCTTTGAGGTTTGTGTGCAAAAGATGTAGTGTTAAAACACTGAGATGTTCAAAACAAACACCACACTCTTGAACCTGAGAAATTAACAATCAATTTATGTTGGGTTGCATATGTATTTTAAATATGGTATACACCATGCTTGATCTGTAGAGTTGGTAATACTTACTAGACATATTTGAAATTACTATGTTGGATGCTTCACAATCTATTCCAAAATTGTCGTTCACCCATCCAATGCAACAATAAGTATGTGAATGATGTTAACGTAATAACAAGTAGAGAGGGAGATTAAAGTCGATATTTTTTCTAGTATCCATCATAGGTTCGCGATCAGTAGACCTAGTAGGACAATCAAAACATGGACATAAACCAATACTGAATATGTATAAATGGTAGGTGACAAATCTAGCCACACAATTACGCAGACAACCGACAAGTTTTCTTAATATTAAAATAACACACCTCATTTCAAAATCATAAGCAAATTTATGAGCTCTTCAATACATCATTATTTTGAGAACTGTAAGGTTGAGATTTATCCACCCAAAATAGGAGAGATAACAGAACTACTGTGTTGTTGCTGCTGCTCGTTTGCAATTAATCTTGCAGGGACAGTTGACGAAGCATTCTCCGAGATTTGGCCAGCACAACTTATCTATCTTACAGCAGAATTGTCCAAGGACTTGCTTGTCTTTAATCTTTATAACAAGGGGGTCTGGTTACATGGCTTACTTTGGCCATCATGTTGCTAGAGACTTTATGGTTTCACCTAATTAACATAAAAGAAAGAATAGACTTTTCGTCTCAATATATAAGCAATCAAAATCAACAATCTATACATATCGGGAAAAAACTTTGAGTTGTTAATTACCATATGTGCATCCAAGACAAGTCAAACACCCACAAGAAGAAATGAAAGCAGCAGAAGTCCTTGCACATTGTTCCTCATGTGCTTGGTCATCATCATCGAGGACCAGAGGTTATTAATGGGTGGTGCTCTTGTAAGTGGGGTTGATGCTCCATGAATGGTTCATATATATAGGAAAAACTTCTTGGCGTTGATGCATGGTTCCTTCCTTAAGTATTAATGTTTGGAGTTATGGCTTGTCTAAACATCCAATTTTAGTTACACTTCTAAAGATGCATGGTTCCTTCCTTAAGTTTCTCATAAAATTGACGCCTTGTCAAATCGTGCAAGTTACTTTAGTGCCCCCTCTAGAATTGCTCGCTCGTAATGATTAGCTAAAAACTGGTGCATGGCAATATTATGTTTAAGGCATTGATAATAATTGCTATAGTATCAATAATTTCTATGTGTGTGTGTGTATATATATATATATATATATAGGACAACACTATTCTGATCCCGGGATTAGAATAGTTATTTGGATCATAGTGCCCATATAGGGAGCGATTGGTTGTTCCGAATCAGTGCAAAAGAAAAAAAAAACCACCCAACCCCGTCGCCCTCCCGCATCCCCGCCTTCTTCCGCGGTGCCCGACGCGCCATGCCCGATCCAGCCTGCCCCCCCGCGCGCCCCCCTCCGCCCAGCCTCCCCCGCCTCCCCTAGCTTCTTCCCCGCCGCCGTCCTGAACCCCGGCCGAAGTAGTCGTTGCCGCTCTCCCCAAATCGCGCCGTCACCGTGTCGCGCCGCCACCGCCGCCCTCCCCGGATCGCCCCGCAACAGCCGCCACAATCCACGGTCACACCGCCACCGCCGTTCACTCCCCAAATTGCGCCGCCACCGCCACCTCGTGCTTCATCCTTTCTACTATGTGCCTGCTCCTCGACCACCGACGGCGACGCGCATCCATCCTCCTCTGCCCTCGCGACCTTCCTCCTCTCCTTCCGCGACCTTCCTCCTCTCCCGCCGCCAGCGTGAGAGCTGCCCACGCCACCCCGCGCGGCCACCTTCCTCCTCCCGGCCGGCCTCCCAGCTCCGGTGCCATTGTGCGGAGCAGTGCCACCGCGCACAACCTAGTCATCACTGTCGCCCCTCTTCCTCCATGATGTTGTTGCCCTCTTCCTCCATGCCGCTGCCGCCTTCAATTCAGCCCCCCGCGCCCTGCAGTCTCCGGATTGAGCTACCCCGTGCACACAAGCTATTTGTGTGTATGCCTCAAACAAAAAGGTATGTTTTTGTCACGCCTGCAGATCAGCCTGCAGCGGACTGATCCAGTGCAAGTGCACTTGCAACGACCAAGTCAGCGTTCCAGCTGGAGGGCCAAGTGTGGCGTGCGTGTGAAGCCAAGTGTGACGTGTGTGTGTTGCCAACTGTGGCTTACTTGTACTCGAACGATTGGGTGGAGAGGGCATGAAGAAAAGTATTGAGCTATTTCCCCTCTCCCTTGCTCCTCTCGCACTCACCTACCCTACCTCGCTCTTCCTCCTACTCCAGTTCCCCTCCTCTCACCCCAATCTCACCGATCAGGGTGTGACAATCTGGTATTCAGAGCCAAAATTTTTTCTCCCCACCACCGCCATTGGCCCGGATCGATCGGTAACACCCACCGGGTCAGGTGCGCGCCGCTCCGGCAAGCCCGCACAAAATCCTGCCCGGGGTTCGATATGATCTAATGAAACCACGTCACCCCCATCCAAACCCTCGGCGCAGACCCGCCGCGTGCTCGACGCCATGTCGGAGACCACAGACAAGCTGTAGGGCTTGCTCGAGGCCGTCATCCGCCGCCTCGATGCGAACCAGAAGACCGCCGACGAGCGCTACCAGGCACAGATCGCCTACAACAACTAGGTCTCCTCCGAGATCAAGCTCCTCTCCAAGCAGATCGACCTCACGCAAGCAGACGTGGACGAGGCCCGCAAGGCTGCGCCGGCCGTCGATCCGCGGCGCCCGTCTCCGGAGGGGCGTCTCCATCTGGCGTCACGGTCATCGGGGACTCCTCCGCACATCGTCCACCACCCCCACCACCACCACCACCACCGCCACCACCGAGTCGCCCTCCGCCGCTGCCCCTCTACACCGACGGTGCAGCATAGCTTCCGTTCGCCCGCCTCATCAACCACGGGCTGCCGCTGCTCACCGCACGGTCACCATCATCCTCGGAGCTCGACCGCCACGACGACCACTACATCAAGCCGCCCAAGCACGATTTCCCCCGATTCGACGGCGAAGCCCCGCGCATCTGGCTGGACCGCTGCACCACTTACTTCGAGCTGTACCGGGTGCCTCAACACCACTGGGTCACCACCGCAGCGCTGTACATGGACGGCCTGGCTGCGATGTGGCTCCAGGCCTATCGACAGACGCATCCAGGCGTCTCATGGCAAACATTCAGAGCCACGGTACAGGAGGAATTCGGACGAGAGGAATTCGAAGTGCAGATGCATCACTTTGTGCAGTTACGACAGACAGACAGTGTGCAGGAATATCGCCAGCAATTCGAGACCGCGATGTACCATTTGCTGACCTTGGATCCAACGCTGAGCTCCAAGTTTTTCATCTCTCAGTTTTTGATGGGCCTCAAAGATGAGCTGCGCCTGGGAGTTCGTCTGCAAGGGCCAACCAGCATCACTCGAGCAGCAATGTTTGCTCGTATTCAGGAAGAAGAACTGGAGAAGCAGCGCTTCCAGCGCCCACGCATCACACCAGTCGGACGGCCACCGCCACCTGCAGCAGCAACAACAGCCCACGTTCCAGCTCGCCCAGCAGCTGTGCCCAAGCAAGGAGGCGACGAGTATGCAAGGGAGCGCCAGTTGCGCGAATTCAGAAGAGCAAATGGCCTCTGTTTTCGCTGTGGGGACAAATATTCGAGGGAGCACCAGTGCAAACGAACTGGCCAAATCCTGATGATCGAAGTGGGCGATTTCGGAGAAATTCTGTCTGATGATACAGTGCACGTTCTTCAGTTACTGGATCCACCAACAGCACAGGAGCCAAAATGCTGCTCACTATCGCATCAGGCACTGTCAGGCGAAGAAACTCCCTCTACAATTCGCCTACGAGCACAAGTGGGGGATCAGATCATGTTACTCTTGGTGGATTCGGGAAGCACCCACAGTTTCACAGTGAGACCTTCCTCAAGCGGCTACAAGTTCAGACAGAGAGCTTGCCGCCAGTTTCAGTACGCGTCGCCAACGTCCAACGACTGTTGTGCAATCAACTAGTTTGAGGATTGGAACGACAAGTGCCCGGTCACACTTTCCACACCGATCTGCGTGTGCTACCGCTCAGCGCTTACGATGGAGTGCTGGACATCGACTGGTTGGCCGCGCACAGTCCCATGAACTGTCATTGGCAGGAGAAAACCATAGCATTCGAGACAGAAGGAAAACAGGTGCACTTACAAGGCGTCCGAACTTCAGATCTTCCCCCCATAGCAGAACTGGATGCTTATGAGTTACATCGCATGGAAGTTTGCAATGACATTTGGACTGCAGCTCTGGTTATAGTAGAAAGAACAGACAAACCTGAACCTGCACCCACACCACCCAGCATTCAGAAATTGTTATCTGAATATGCAGACGTGTTCGCTGAACCCAAAGTACTGCCTCCCAAACGGCAGTACGATCATGCGATCAATCTGGAGCCCGGCACAACTCCGATTAACACCAGGCCCTACCGCTACTCGCCGACACAGAAAGACGAGATCGAAAAGCAGGTTCAGGAGATGCTGCAATCTGGAGTAATTGCCCATAGCTTGAGCCCTTACGCTACACCCGTGTTGCTCGTCAAGAAGAAGGACGGCTCCTGGCGATTCTGCGTGGATTTCAGATGCTTAAACACGGCTACTGTGAAGAACAAATTTCCATTGCCAGTGGTCGACGAGCTGCTCGATGAGCTGGGCGGAGCTGCTTATTTCTCCAAGATTGATCTGAGAGCAGATTACCATCAGATACGCATGCGAGAAGAAGACGAAGAAAAAACGGCATTCAAAACACACCACGGCCACTACCACTTCAGGGTGATGCCGTTTGGTCTCTGCAACGCGCCGGCAACTTTCCAATGTCTCATGAACTCCGTTTTTGGTCGCTATGTCCGCAAGTTCATCATTATCTTCCTCGATGACATTCTGGTCTTCAGCATTGATTTACAGGAGCACGAAGAACACTTGCGCACCGTGCTGGATCTACTCCGGGCGCACCAGCTCTACGCCAAGGCCTCCAAGATTGAGTACCTTGGGCATGCCATCTCCAAGAACGGCATCGCCACGAACTCCAGCAAGACCAGCGCAATGCATGCCTGGCCCGTGCCCACGACGCCCACCGAGCTCCGCGGCTTCCTCGGCCTCACGGGCTACTACCGTAAACTCGTGCCTCACTACGGCATCATCGCCAAGCCCCTGACGCGCCTCCTCACCAAGAAGGGATTTCTCTGGGATGATCAAGCGCAAACTGCTTTCGAGATGCTGAAGAAGGCAATGGTGAGCACGCCAGTTCTGGCGCTGCCAGAGTTCAAGCGCCCGTTCGCCATCGAGACCGACGCGTGCGACATCGGCATCGGCGCCGTCTTGACGCAAGACAACCACCCGATCGCGTACTTGAGCAAGGCACTCGGCGTGCGGAATCAGAAACTCTCGGCGTATGAGAAGGAGTTCCTCACCGTGATGATGGCGATCGACAAGTGGCGTCCTTACCTCCAGCGCGCCCCGTTCGAAATCGTCACCGACCACAAGAGCTTGTGTTCCTTGGGCGGTCAACAGCTTGTCACGGACCTGCAGCGCAAGGAGATGTCGAAGATGGTGGGGCTCCAGTTCACGTTCCGCTACAAGAAGGGCTCGGACAACGGCGCGGCCGATGCGCTCTCGCGCGTGGGGCACTTACTGGCGCTCGACGCGCTCTCGGTGTGCCAGCCACAGTGGCTTCAGGAGGTGGCCAACTCGTACGAGACGAACGCTGACGCGCAAGAGCTGCGCGCCAAGCTTGCGCGGTGCGACACCGATGATCAGGGTCGCTCGCTTCAGTAGGGCGTGATTCGGCAGCGGGGACGGCTGTGGATCGACACCAACACCGCGCTCCAGATGAAGCTTATCGCCGCGCTGCACCACAGCGCTGTCGGCGGTCACTCAAGCGCCACTGCCACCTACCACAGGGTGCGCAAGCTCTTCGCTTGGACCGGACTGAAGCGCACCGTGGAAGATTTCGTCAGGCAGTGCAGCATTTGCCAGCACGCGAAGCACGAGCAAACGCACCCGGCCGGCAAGTTGCAGCCGCTCCTTATTCCGCAAGAACCATGGCAAGAGCTCACCATGGACTTCGTCGAAGGCCTGCCCAAGTCCGACGGCTACGATGCAATCATGGTCGTCGTCGACCGGCTCACCAAGTACGCCCACTTCGTCCCCCTCCGCCACCCCTTCAACGCCGCTCAAGTCGCCAGAGCCTTCTAGGACAATGTCATCCGTCTCCACGGCGTGCCGCACTCCATCGTCTCAGACCATGACAAGGTGTTCACCAGCGCGATGTGGCGGGAGATCCTCAACGCCGCGGGCACCAAGCTCCTGTACTCCACGGCGTACCGCCCCCAGACGGACGGCCAGACGGAGCGCGTTAACCAGTGCCTGGAGATGTACTTGCAGTGCTCCGTCCACAACACCCCCAAGCAATGGCGCCGGTGGCTCACCGCAGTAGAGTTCTGGTACAACTCCTCCCATCACGCCTCCTTCAACTGCTCACCGTTCAAGGCATTGTACAACAGGGAGCCAAATCTCGGCGGCATGCCAGCGGTAAACACCAACCTACCCGCGGATGCGCCGCTCGACGAGATCGACTGGGCAATGCACACAGAGCTACTGCGCGCCCAGCTCGCGCGCGCCCAGGCGCGATTCAAGAAGCAGGCAGATCGCCATCGCGCCGAGCGTGCCTTCAACGTCGGCGAACAAGTCCTCCTCAAGCTTCAGCCTTACGCTCAGTCCTCCGTTGCCAACCGCCCGTGCCGCAAGCTGGCATACAAGTTCTTCGGCCCCTTCACGGTCGCGGAGCGCATTGGCACCCTGGCGTATCCCCTGCAATTGCCGCCGGACAGCCGCATCCATCCCATCTTCCACGTCTCGGAGCTCAAGCCGTTCGTCACCGACTACTCTCCGGTCTTCGCTGAGCTGCCAAAGACACCTGACCTCACGGCTGCGGACCGCGTTCCGATCGCCATTCTGGATTGCCGCATGATGAAGAAGGGCGACGCCCCGGTGATNGTTCACTCCCCAAATTGCGCCGCCACCGCCACCTCGTGCTTCATCCTTTCTACTATGTGCCTGCTCCTCGACCACCGACGGCGACGCGCATCCATCCTCCTCTGCCCTCGCGACCTTCCTCCTCTCCTTCCGCGACCTTCCTCCTCTCCCGCCGCCAGCGTGAGAGCTGCCCACGCCACCCCGCGCGGCCACCTTCCTCCTCCCGGCCGGCCTCCCAGCTCCGGTGCCATTGTGCGGAGCAGTGCCACCGCGCACAACCTAGTCATCACTGTCGCCCCTCTTCCTCCATGATGTTGTTGCCCTCTTCCTCCATGCCGCTGCCGCCTTCAATTCAGCCCCCCGCGCCCTGCAGTCTCCGGATTGAGCTACCCCGTGCACACAAGCTATTTGTGTGTATGCCTCAAACAAAAAGGTATGTTTTTGTCACGCCTGCAGATCAGCCTGCAGCGGACTGATCCAGTGCAAGTTCACTTGCAACGACCAAGTCAGCGTTCCAGCTGGAGGGCCAAGTGTGGCGTGCGTGTGAAGCCAAGTGTGGCATGTGTGTGTTGCCAACTGTGGCTTACTTGTACTTGAACGATTGGGTGGAGAGGGCATGAAGAAAAGTATTGAGCTATTTCCCCTCTCCCTTGCTCCTCTCGCTCTCACCTACCCTACCTCGCTCTTACTCCTCCTCCAGTTCCCCTCCTCTCACCCCAATCTCACCGATCAGGGTGTGACAGTTTTTTTGTCTAGGTTGTATCCAGAGAAGTTTTGGACAGAAGTTCAGGTGGTTGTTACTGCTGCAATTTAGAGATATTGACGTTGATGTTATGTACACATTTTAATAGAAGTTCAAAGTTTGAATCAAAATGGGGGAAAAGAGCTCCATTTTATGAAGAAAACTGAAAAAGCCATTGTCACAGGGACGACCATGAAGGTCAGATGTTGAAAAGGTCATGTGCATGATGCATCTCTGGCCATCCCCTTACCACCTTCGCCTTAGACCAAAAGATGACCTTCTTAGCTGATGATGTTGACCTTCATCATAATTTTTTCTGCCCTGTCGTGCGGTGGAAAATTTGACTCTGTTGTTCCGTGAACAGCAACTGAAGAGTTCCAAGCTCTCCATATGTCTCTTGGATGCAGCGTTCTTCTGTGTGCAGTTGATGGAAACTCTCTGCTGCTGAAACAATGAAATTAACCGCTAGCTAGATCCCAACCTTTTGCTCATCCCCGACGCGTGAGTACATCGGATCGAAGTTCACCTTGTTTATCTGAGACGTTCAAGTATAATTGTTTAAAAGGGTTCACTTATGACCGCAAATGTGGGTTCAGATAAACTCAACGACTAGGCTACCGCTACCTATAGCTGAACCTCGACTTGCTGCAGATGGGCTGCACTTCATGTTTACTTCAAAGAAAGGATACCATATGTGTAGTGCCTCATGTGTGTATCAGCTAACTAATATTTCTGCAAAAAGATAGTGTTTGTATACAGCTTGTACGTACAAACATAGATTTAGCCCATTTTGGTACTACAAAGGAATAGTTTTGTTAGTTCTACTTGAACATATTTCATACAATTTGTTTCTTTGTCTACTGGTAGCCGTGCCAGATATGATGCTACTTGGGAAATTGTGATGCACCTTCGCTTGGTGCCGCCACAGGACCCAGTGCGCCTCCTGTCCTCTGCTTTTCTCTATGCGCAGCTATGTGTCTCACGCCGCCGCTTGCCCCTGCTGCTGCTGGGAACAGGTAAAAATCCAGTTATTGTTTGTTCATGGCTCCAATTCAACTTTGTGCATAACTATTGTTTTAACAGTCAAATTTGTGCATGGCTTCAGAGACGTTCCATTAAATCCCACTACATCTATACGTCATGTTCTTCGGAGATGTTCTGTGAAGTTCTACTGCGGCTGTCCGTCACTACGGGCGTGTGCCAGTATGGTGTGCTTGGTTAATGTGTGCCTTAAAAGATCATGTTTACCTTGCTGGATGCTGGCCAGCTCGCTCTTTTTTTGTGTTGCTACTGCTATAACCACACCTGTAAGCAGCAGCTGCTTCTCTCTGTGTGTGTTGATTTCTCTTGCATGCCAACGTTGCTGTCTCTCTAATTGATTCACATTTGATGGAGCGATAAAGGGAGATATTTTGGATTCTAGCTTTGCCTTGTACGTTCAAGTCGGAAGTGAAAAGTAACTATAGCAAACTGAAAAAGAAATGTATTGTATGCGTCCCCCCACATGTTTGTAATAAACTAAAAAATAGAGTAGTTCAAAAAGTTTAATAAAAAAGGGTTTTCCCTGTTTCTAAAACAACTTAGAAGTTTAAATTTAAATAACGAAGAAGGTCAAAAAACCTAGAAGTTCAAATTTGAAAAGCGGAGCGGTTAGATGTTTATTACAAAACTCGGATTTCTCCAATTACCAAAAGGTTCAAACTAAAAAAAGAGAAAAGTTTGATGCTCATATACCAACAGAAAAAATAGTCACGTAGAAAATGTTAACTCTCGAAGTTCAAATTTAATAAATTGGAGAGTTCAAAGAAAATGTTATGAGTGTACAAGAAAATTCCCATTTATTTCTTCGTCATAGAAAAAATGTAACCAAAAAGTTCAAACTAAAAATTGATCATTTCAAAATTTACAAAAATACAGATTTCCCCATTTCTAGAAAATACCTAGAGGTTCAAATATAAAAAACGAGGAAGTTCAATGTTTATTACAAATCCAAGATGGTCAAAATAAGAAAAACAAAACATCTAAGAAAATATAAAAAAGCAATTTTCTCCATTAAAAAATCTAGAAGTTCAAATTTTAAAAACAAAGTGGCTCAATGTTTATTAAAAAACTAGGTATTTTCCTGTTAATAAAAGAAATAAAACTAAGAAGTCCAAATAAAAAAGGAGCAACTAGATGTTTACAATTTTTTTAGATTTTCCTCGTTTTTGAAAGAATGGAAACAAGAAGTTCAAAATGAAATAACGCGGTAGTTTGATGTCTAACATTGGAAGATCCGAATCTGCTGACGGGAAGATCATAAGAAGCTCAAACAAAAATAACACAGAAGTTCAAAAGATAACATGGCGCTTTGAAGTGGATATTTCACTGTTTCTACATAATAAAACCAATAAGTTCAATCACAAATAACGAAGAAGTTTGATGTTTCGAAAAAACCTCCAATTTTCATATTTCTAAAAAATACACGATGAAGTTCAAAATAAAAAAGGTAGAGCGATTCAATGTATATTAAAAACTCGGATCTTTTCACGTAACCGAGAGAAGTTCAGATTGATAAATGCCAGAAGTTCACGTACTACATGGTGTGCATTTTGTATTAAAAAAAGAATGAAAAAGAAAATGCTAAATTTTTTATTGCTAGAAGTTCAAGTGCTCTACTAGAGAAAGTTCAAAAATTCTTGTGAGAAAGGTTGAACAAAAATAAGTGACAGAAGTTCAAGGTAAAAACAGCGGGAAGTTCAACTACTTCGTTTCAAAAGAGAATAAAAGAATACAAAACTAAAAGCCTAAAATGTTTGTTACAAGAAGTTCACGTGCTCCACCCTGCACGGTTCAAAAATTATATTTATGACAAGACCGTCGTTCATTTATATGTTGTTTTAAAAAGCAAAAAACAACGTTGTTTTATCATTTTAAAAACTTCTCTCAAACAGCAACGAATTGGTGATACATGTCTACATGAAAAACTTATTGCGATTCATAAGCTTTCCACCTGGTATATTATGTGCCAAATTTCGATGAACAGTTTAAAATTTTCATGTATACCATTTAAAACACGTTTTGATGTATTCAAAAAATTCTTACCTGTGGAAAGAAGTTCATAGTGAAAACAATGAGAAGTTAGTACTGCAAGGAATGCATTTTAGGTGAGAATAAAAGTATAGAAAATAAAAGTTTAAAAGGTTTGTTGAAAGAAGTTCAAGTGCACTTTCCGTGGAAGTTCAAATTTTTTTGCGAGAGAGGTTCACCTTGTATTCCATGTTCGATATTTTTCGTATAAAAATTGAATAAAATTCTTTACTCAAAATATAAAAAGGTGAAGTTCAAATTGAAATAACAGAGAAGTTCGGAGTTTATTAAAACATAGGATTTACCTGTTCAAAAAATAAAAAACATAACACCATTTTTTGCACTTTTAAAAACAACTCATAAACGAAAAGAATGCTTGCTAGAAGTTCAAGTGCTCGGCGAGGAAAAGTTGAAAAATTATTCTGAGAGAGGTTCACCGTGTATTTAGATGGCCAAAATACATAAAAAATATGTTATTTTTTGTGTTTTAAAATAATTCTCTCAAACCAGAGAGAAGTTCAAAGTGATAACAAACGGAAGTTCACGTACTACGTGTGTATTTCTTATAAGAAAAAATACAAAAAAAGTGAAACAGGGTGAAGTTCAAACAGAGATGCCCCAGAAGTTCAATTACTTCACGTAGTGCAAAAAACACCACGTAAAAAATCAGCACGTCAAAACAAAGTGAAGTTCGAAAAGACACGTCCTAGAAGTTCAACTACTTCACGCAGTGCAAAAAAACAACACGTTAAAAACAGTGTGAAGTTCGAACAGACATGCACGAGAAGTTCAACTACTTCATGTAGTGTATTTTCATTCGGGATGAAGGCAGAAATCATGATCTCATCATTTTCTAATTTACTTCAAAACAGTAGGAAATCATTTGTGTAAGTTCAAGTCCTCGGTCAAAGAAAGTTAAAAACTTTATTGTGAGAGAGGTTTGTACAAAAAAATATCATTTGTGTGACATTGATGAATGTATGAGAAAATTACAAACGAAAATACGTCACGGAAGTTCAACGTGAAACAGCTGGAAGTTCAACTACTACACTAAGTGAATTTCAGGTGAAAAACTTTTAAAACCGTTGCGAGTATGAAAAAATGATCAACACGGGAAAGTTGCGTGTCTACAACAGCTTTCCATCGGTATATCACTTGCTCAATTCCGGTGAGTGTTCCGGTGCATGGATGGAGAGCTACGGGCAAAAAAAGCATGTGAAAAACAGAGTGAAGTTCAAGGTTTCATACCGAGAAGTTCAGGTACTTCACGCGATGCATTTTTGGTGAATCTGTTTCGCGATAAAGGCAGAACGAATAATCTTGCCGTTTTTGAAATTACTTGAAAACGGCTAGGAATCGGAGAAAACTGTCAACATGAAATTTTTCGCATTTTCCATAGCTTTTCAGCGGTATATTATTTGCGCCATTCCGATAAAGTTTGTAGAAAATACGTTTTTCGCCATTTTCGAAACTGACTTAAAACCGTAAAGAATTGGGAGAAATAATACATACCAAAAAGTTTCGCATTTGTTTAAGCTTTCGAACGCCATATCATTTGCTGCATTCGGACACACGATTAAAAAATTAGCTCGAAAATACAAAATAGGTAGGACTTGTACCGTTTTCTAAATTACTTTTAAACCATTCAAAATTAGAAAATTTTCAAAATGAAAGAGTAGCGCATTTTCATAAGCATTCCAACGCCATATCGTATGCCTCAACTGGATTAGCCGTTTAAAAATGACGTCGAAAATACGAACTCGGCTGTTCGGTTTGCGAAATTTTATGTTTTTTCAAATTAATATTTAACCATAGAGAATTAGATAAAACTTTCAACATGTGGAAGTAGCAGTTTTGCAGCAGCTTTCCAACGCCATATTATATGCCTCATTCCGATAAACGGTTTAGAAATGCGATCGAAAATACGATTCACTTTTTTGTGTGAAGAAAAAACAGTTTTCAAAACTGCTCTTAAACCGCTTATATTTTGCTAAAAATTTAAGTTGGGTCATGATACTGGTGTGCATAGCTTTCCAACGGTATATCGCAAGCCCCATTTGGGCAATGTTGGCGGAAGTTCAACCTAGTTCACAGGAAAGTTCAACGTACTGCTAGCGGGGCAGGTCAGGTTGTGATCAGAATATTATTCTCATCCCGTGATCAGAATAGTTTATATGTGTGTGTGTGTGTGTGTGTGTGTGTGTGTGTGTGTATTATACGATGACTTATCTATAGTATCATTAATTTCTCTCTTGGTATAAGAGAACAGGATTTAAAATCCACCAAGACTGATCGCTTAACATTGGACTTGTTTTTTTAATGTATAAGCAACTATTCTTAAATATATTAACAATTTTAAAATAATTTTTTAGTTTTATACACATGAACATGTTTTAAATCTGGGATGACCATTTTATAAATATAAGATGAAGATTTACTATCATATACATGAACATTTTATATCCATGTACTTGAGCATTTTACACAAAATTTACTCCAATATTAAGTCCGTTTTGTTTTTTTAAATAGTTAAAGTTTTCCTAGATCTTTTTTTATTAGAATGGCAAAAATGCCGTGCTGGTTGGATGTATTTTTGTTAGGCAGAGCTTCCCGATTCTTGGGACTCCCTATACGCTGCTCCTTAGAGCATCTCCACTCGTTGGCACCCCCAGGAGGCATTTCTTTCGCCCCTTGGGGGGCTACCGGCGAAATTTTTGCCTGGGGGCGTAAATCTTTCCAGTCGTTGCGCCCCCCAGGAGCAGTGTTGAGGCTCAAGTAGGCAGCGACATTTCGTCGAGCAGGTCACAGGCGATGCCGTGGGCACGCTCCGGTGCATACAGGCCCTGCTCGCGGCGCAGTCCCTCCATTTGGAGTGGTCAGGGGAGGAAGCGAGTCCGGCGAGGTCGTGCTCCATGTACTCGAAGACGGGGTAGATGCTGGCGGAGGAGCGGGAGGTGATGAGGCCGTGGATGCCGATCATGTCCGCGCTGCCCCACGGTATGATGCTGGAGGTCTTCAGGCGGCTGCCGGTGCGTGGCGGTGTGCCGCCGCTGGCGCCGCGTCGTGTCCCACGCGCCCGGCCTCCCCGCCCCGCCACTTCGGCTTCTTCCGCAACCACGGCCCGTTCGCGCTGCCGCCGTTTGTCCTCACCGCGGGCGTCGCACTCGCGCCCCGTCCGCGCTCGTGCCCCGTCCGCGCTCGCGCCCCATCAATGTGAAGATGATGCCCGGCGACCAGCTGGCCATCGGCAAGGAGACGGGCCGTCGGCTCAGAATGCTCCCATCGGCCTCGGCGTGCCCCTGGACTGAAGCCGGCCCTGGTCCACGCCGAACACCACGCTCAGGTGCCCTGGTCCATGCCGGACACGTCGGACACCACGCTCCAGCGTCGACGCCTCGCCGCCACGCCGCCATGGCTCCCCATCTGGCCATGCGCGCTCCGCTCCGCGAGCCCCTCCCCGCCCTGGCCATGCGCGCTCCGCTCCGCGAGCCCCGACCATGCTCTGCTCAGGCCGCGCGAGCGCGAGCCCCGCCCCGGCCATGCGTGCGCTGCCACGGCCGCGCGAGCCCCGCTCCGGCTGTGTGTGGTAGGTGGTGCCGTGGTGGAAGGAAGAGGAGAGAGAGAGGAGAAAGAAAAGAGAGAAAGGAGAGGAGAGATGAGAGAGAGGGGAGAAAGAGGGGCTGGCAAGTGGGCCGTTGCATGTGAAAAAGAGATGTCGGCGTTCCCAGCTGCCTCCCGGGGGACTAGGTTTGGAATGGGCGTGCCGGCCGTAACTTTCGTCAAAACCGGCGCAAAACTGGTTCCTGGGACCCCGAGTGGGTCGTTTTTTGCCCGCCGGCGTCTAAAAATGCGCCTGGGGAGCCTTCTTGAGGGCCTGGCTGGAGATGCTCTTACGCAAGCAGAGTTCCCTGCCCACAACATGTGCCTGTCTGGGCCGGCCCACTGATGACACGAGCAGACACAACGAGTGAGAGAGCATGCGGCGCCCTTCCTTGGAGCCACTTGTCAGTCCACGACCTCGACCTCATATTGTTTCCAAGAAAAATCATGGTGCACACTGCAAATAGACTTGTAAATCTTTTCACAAGGAACCGGAGTACCTTTAGACGGCCTATCCATCGAGTCCCATTCAAACGACGACCAACACAATCTCAGGGCGCGACTAAAACTCAAAATGTCCTTGATCTCAAGACCACCATGTCTCTTTGGTGCTTAGATCTTTAGCCAATAGACCATGGATTATCCTCCATGCCCCTCCTCATCCCCAGCCCATAGGAAGTTCCTCCTGAAACCAGTACTGGTGTGAGCGAAGGTGGCTGCGACGGATGGCTCTCCTCTCCCCCTCCTCCCTCTCCCGTGCTCCTCCTTCCCAACCTCCCCGTCCTGCTCCCATCGGCGTCCCTGGGTTGCCCTCGCCTCCTCTCCCCCCCGTGCTTCCTCTTCGGCGTCGACCTCCCCGCTCGATGCTCCCCTACTCCCCCCACCGTTCCCCTCCTCGCCCCCTACTCTTGGATCTGGCTCCGGCAACAAGTTTTGGGCCTTGTCGTCTGACGAGGATGATGCTAACTTCGATTCCGACCTCCCCCCTCTTGCCATGGCCTCCCCTCCTGCTGTGGAGCCGCCACTGAGGTTGGGGCCGGCGGGGCGCGTCCGGAAATTTGCCCCAGGTGGCCGTGGATGGCCGGTCTTCTCCGATGCGGCGGCTGGATCTGGCTGGACCCAGGTCTGGCGTGTTCGTCGGCAGAGCCGTTCGGGGACGGTCTCCTTGCCGGACCGTGGTGTGCTTGGGGCTGCCCCTGCTCCTGCTGGTGGTTTTGCATGTTCGTCTTGCTCCCCGGCGTCCTCGTCGCCGGTGGCTAGGTCGGGTGTGGTGCCGCTGGCGGCGGCGTCCGCTCCTCCATCGCGTCCAAACCTAGCTCGTGATTCCTTATCAGGAGGCTTGTGGGACCCTTGCTCGACCCACTCTGGCCTCCTCTGGCCCGATCGTGCCAATTGGGTCGCCCCTGCTTTTGTCTTCTAGCGACATTCCCCTCCTCTCTATTCTGGGCCCTGGGCCTATCTCGGCCCAGCCAACCCCTCCCCCACTTGCTAGCCTGGCCTACGAGGCCCCTCCTGGCCTGGCGTGCTTTGTCTTTGTATGGGTTCGCAAGGATTCGCCCCCCCATTTCTAGGGTTTCCTGCTTCTCGCTCAGATTTTTGTCGCTCCCGCCACCGCATCCCACTCTATCGCAGATCCCCTCCCCCTCCACCTCTTTCTCTCTCCTTCGCGGCTGTCGTTGCCATGGATCGATCTCGTGGTTCATCGAGTGAGGCCATGTCGGGCCAGAAGCTGCGGCGGGAGGACTCGGGCGACGGGGCGGTGGATCTGGAGCTCGAGGCGTCTGTCGGTGTCAAAACCGGCGGATCTCGGGTAGGGGGTCCCGAACTGTGCGTCTAGGCAGATGGTAACAGGAGACAAGGGACACGATGTTTTTACCCAGGTTCGGGCCCTCTCGATGGAGGTAAAACCCTACTCCTGCTTGATTGATATTGATGATATGGGTAGTACAAGAGTAGATCTACCACGAGATCAAGGAGGCTAAACCCTAGAAGCTAGCCTATGGTATGATTGTTGTTGTTTTGTTGTCCTACGGACTAAAACCCTCCGGTTTATATAGACACCGGAGAGGGCTAGGGTTACACAGAGTCGGTTACAATGGTAGGAGATCTACATATGCGTATCGCCAAGCTTGCCTTCCATGCCAAGGAAAGTCCCATCCGGACACGGGACGAAGTCTTCAATCTTGTATCTTCATAGTCTTGGAGTCCGGCCGATGATGATAGTTCGGCTATCCGGACACCCCCTAGTCCAGGACTCCCTCAGTAGCCCCTGAACCAGGCTTCAATGACGATGAGTCCGGCGCGCATATTGTCTTCGGCATTGCAAGGCGGGTTCCTCCTCCGAATAATTCATAGAAGATTGTGAACACCAGGATAGTGTCCGGCTCTGCAAAATAAATTCCACATACAACCGTAGAGAGGATAACATTTACACAAGTTCAATCTGCTGACGTATTTTGTGGCATGACGTCACGCCACAACCAAGCCTTCACGTTTTTTATTATACCACCTCAGCGTGTTTAGCGAAGCGGTTTCCTTGGCACGTCTTGTCGAAGCAGAGATCGTGTTCCCCTTATTCCGGGATTCCCATCAATACGGACGTGGGTAACCCAACCGCGCCATTGATTGCGGCGCTTGGGAGATAAGCGAGTTTTACCAGGCCAGTAGGGACGCATAGTTTCATCCGCCCATATATAAGGGGATAAGGATCCACCCCTTTTTTTTACCTACGCCTTCTTCCTCCTTTGCTTATCCATCTCCGCGCACTCGAGCTCCAGCGCCCAAGTCCGCACATCTCACCTCGACCTTCTCCAGCCATGTCTGGAGCGGGAGGCAAGTGGATGGCCTCCTCCGTTACGGAGGGGCACATCGCGAAGCTGCGCGGCGCCGGATATCTGTCCAGCGACATCGCGCATCGGCTGCCCGACGAGGGGCAGCTCATCCCCACCCCCAGGCCCCATGGAGGGTGGTATTCCTTCCCCATTTCCTCCGTGGACTGGGCTTTCCTCTTCACCCCTTTGTCCGGGGGCTCATGTATTACTACGGCCTGGATTTCCACGATCTGGCCCCAAATTTCATCCTCAATATCTCGGCGTTTATCGTCGTGTGCGAGGCCTTCCTCTGCATCCAGCCCCACTTCGGCTTGTGGCTAAAGACCTTCAATGTCAAGCCGAAGGTCGTGAAGGGCAGCCAGGCGGAGTGCGGAGGCGCCATGGTGGGCAAAATGCCCAACGTCACCTGGCTCGAGGGTGCCTTCGTGGAATCCGTCAAAGGGTGGCAATCGGGGTGGTTCTACATCACCGAGCCACGCGACCCTAAATGGGCAGCGGCCCCCGAATTCAGATCTGGTGTCCCCATGCAGCTCACCTCCTGGAAAGAGAAGGGCTTGCTTTGGGGTAGTTCGGAGGAGCTGACCGGACTCCAGTCCTGTCTCCAGATCCTGGTGAACAAGAAGCTCAAGCTTGTCAATGTGATCCAGGTCATGCTCGTCCGCAGGATTCTCCCCTGCCAACAACGGGACTTCAATTTGTGGGAGTTTGATCCGGCACAGCACCAGACCTTGGGCGGGCTCTTCGATACTACGTACGAAGATGCCTGGAGGGTGCTATTCAAGGGCGCCGAAGCTCCCGCATCCGCTACCGAAGATCGCGGATTCAGCACGCAGCGCCCGGCCGACGAGGTAAGCTACGTCATCCTTTATGGGACACCTGCTTTTCATAGTTTGACTCTATGCGGGATCTAAACTCCCAATGCCTTTAACAGGACTGGAAGAAGACGTCCGGACAGGTTAACTGTCCGGCTCCCCTTCCAGAAGACCCAGCGGACACCCATTTGATGGGGCTGCTGGTTCCGACACTTTACGTGGTGCCGGAGAAGAAGGCCAAGAAGAGGGCCACGGGAACCCGAAAGAGTTCCCGACGTCAGGTGGTATCGGACTCATTGTCCGATGGCTCCGAGGCGGAATCCTCCCACGAGGACGAGGAGGAGAAGAAAAAGGCCTCTCCCCCGGCGGGGGGAGAGAAGAAGAGGAAGGCCTCGCCAAGAAGGAAGGCCGAAGGGTCCAAGAAGGGGAGGACCCTTCCCCCGGACAACTCCGCAAATGTCGGCGACGGCGACGAGGAGCGGCCCCCAAGGGCCAAGCCCCTGGCGAGATCGTAAGTATCCGGACTCCTAGATGATTTATGATTTTTCTTTTTGCCACATGGTGTCTTTCTAATGCCGCATACAACCTGTAGTCCGGCCAAGGATGATCTTCCCGTTTCGTCGAGCGGGTCCTTGGGCGTGTCGGATATGGATTCCCTTCCGACCGCCTCCTCCCCTCACGACACTGACTACGTCGAGGTGGGATCCCGGGAGGGGACCCATCAGGGGGAGGAGGCCCTGGAGGTGCCGCAGGGCAACCTCCCGGACTCCGCACCGGACTCCGTACCGGAACCCGCAGTGGTTCCAGAGTCCGACGGGCGGCCCCTTCGTAAGAAGGGCAAGACGGTGCCACCGGCGGCCTCCGTCCAACCGGAGGCGCCAGATAATTTGCTGGAGGCGCTCAACGGCGCTTCCATCAAAGAAGAACACCACACTATCATGAGTGCGGTGATTCAGAAGGTTCAGCTCGCCAAGAGCGGGCTGACCGAAGCCTGCCGCAGCCTTCTAACAGGCTTTGAGGTAAGAATTTCAAGATGTGTAATATAATACCGCATAGACAGTAGCCCATGATGCTCGGTTCGGTGTTCGGAAAGAAAAGCCGGAGCGAGGATCTAAAAAGATATATGTAGGAGTCTAAAAAATATGTCAATATGGGATTGCAGGCTGCGCTGGTGACCTCTGCCGCACTGACTGCGGAGGTCAATGCTGTGAAGCAAAGCCTCGAGCGGTCCGAGAACGAGCTCGGCCATGCCAAGAAGCAACTCGAGGACAAGGAAGGTGAGTAACACCTTATGAAATTTGTACCTTACAGAAAATGATTTGGTTGCAAGAAAAATAACAAGGATAACGTGGGTACTACAGGGGCCACGAACGAGCTGGCGACCCTGAAGGAGGCGGTGTCCGCGGTGGAACGCAATGCGGCCGCGGAACGAGCCGAGCGAGAGAAGCAGGAGGCGCGGGTGGCGGAGGTGCAGCAAGAGCTCCAGGCTCTCGTGGAAAAACATGAGAGTTTGGAGCGCAACTCAAAGACTCGAGAGTCCGAGCTTGCATCGGCTCTTGAGAATGCCAAGGCCGCTAAGGCCAAAGCCCACAAGGCCCTCCAGGAAATCGAGTCGTTGAAGAAGATAGCGGCGGGTAAGGCATTTTTCATGCAAAGCAAGCATGTGAATGTGAATTACTTATTACTTACCCGAATTCAGAGCTCTCCAGGAGCGTTCGCAGATCTTCCCCACAGCGTGTCCGATGCTGCCGCATTCTATCAGGCCGAGGAGGGGAGCTCGACGAAGAAAGTCTTCTGGTCTCAGTATGCTGAGGCCGGACATCCAGTGCCCCTTAGCGACCAGCTGAAGCAGCTGGTCGAGCTCCACAAGGCGGCCGAACAGGCCATGAAGGGCCTTATAGCTCGGCTATGGCCGACGGAGGCCATGCCTGGGAGTTACTTCGGCCTAGTGCGGCGGCTGGTGGATGCGTGTCCCTGGATTGAAGTCGTCAAGCATTCCCCCTGTATTGAAGGTGCCCGTCGGGCCCTTGCCCGTGCAAAGGTGCACTGGGGCAGGATGGATGCTGAGAAGCTTCTGACGGATGCGCCGCCGACAGGCAAGGAGTATCGCACGCCCGAAATGTATTATAAAAGTGTCCTGAAGGGTGCCCGCATGATTGCGGGTGAGTGCTCCAAAGATGTAATATTTGAGTAGACTCGCATTCTGTTATCCTGTGCGCTGAAAACTTTGTTCATATGCGCTAAGCAACGCTTATTGATTTAAAATATTACCTTCTGTGCGGCCGTTTATCAAATCTGAGAGATGGCAAGTCGTCGGCTTCAGCCCCCATGCCACGAGTGCTGGGGTGTTCGGGATAAACTTGAGCGCTCTTGTTCCCATTGTTGGGTCCATCTAGGGAGACGCTCAACACAACGAACAAGGCAACCGGACTTATAATGCTTGAACACTCTCACTTAGACATAGAATTCTATAATTTTAAATTTCGGTGAAGCCCCTAGTGTTCGGAAGACCGAATTCGGTGCGCTATCCACGCCTGGGCCGGACAGAATCCGGTTCATCGCTCTAAGCGGCATAAGTCTTTAGGGACTCGAAAAAAACCTCTCGAACAGCGACCAGCTCTCGCCTTATCATGACGGTCAGTTTTAGCTTTCTCCACTGAGGCGCTCGCCCAGCTCAACTGGGGCGCAATCGCAGTGGTTCTCCCAGTGCTACCTTAGCCGATACAACGGAATGTAAGGTACCAAAACATGGGAGCCGGGCAAACCCAACTATTGACCCAAGACATGATTAGGAGCCGATGCATATAATCCTATAAGTTCGGGGTGCCGCACTTGTGAAAGTGTTCGGACTTATCATACCATAATGTGGGGAACTTAAGCCCCTGGTGTATCTTAGCCGTACCAAAGTGTACGGATGCAACATGTCATAAATGAACACATGTATAGGAAAGAAATGCAATTATAAGCAAAAAGCGATGCATTATTTATTCCAGAAATACGGCCATGGATGCAGAACGATACAAATAGTGCGGTAAGCAAGGGATGGGACTATTTAAACATGTCCCCCTCCAGGGGTAGGCTGCGGAATGGTGTATAAAACAGATGTAATGCTTGTAATGAAGACCACTTGAGTGTTCGTCGTAGCCTTTATCCTTCCCTGGCTGTTGCATCGTGAGTCCGGCGGGTCTACTGCCGGACAGGGCCTCTAGTAGATGGAGTCCTGTGGAAAAATAAAAAAAGAAAAGAGAAAAAGAGTGACACACTTAGGAGCCCCTGGTGTGGTTGAGCCGCACTCTGGGCCTGTCGTGGTCGTGCCCCTCCCCATATGCCCATGGTATCTCCAGGGCGTAATGATGTACGCGAAGGACCAGTCTTGCGATTTCGCGGGGGCTGGGGTTGGGGCCGCATTGCTACGCGTGCTCGGAACGTGCCAGGTGGTCTTGTTGTAGGTTACTCCGGGCGCGTTTGGCCGTGTCCGGTCGCTTAACAGCCGGACTCGAAAATTTCCTTAAGAGGCTGCTCTATACTTCTGCCGCGAGAGCCGCTGTGTGTTCCTCCGTTCGGAGGGAGCGTTCAGTGTTTCCGTTGACCGTGATGACTCCTCGAGGGCCTGGCATCTTGAGCTTGAGGTATTCGTAATGCGGCACCGTGTTGAACTTTGCAAACGCGGTCCGTCCGAGCAGAGCGTGATAGGCGCTGCGGAACGGAACTATGTCGAAGATTAACTCCTCGCTTCGGAAGTTATCCGGGGATCCGAAGACCACTTCAAGTGTGACTGAGCCTGTACAATTGGCCTCTACACCTGGTATGACGCCTTTGAAGGTCGTCTTTGTGGGTTTAATCCTTGAGGGGTCTATGCCCATCTTGCGCACTGTATCATGATAAAGCAGGTTCAGGCTGCTGCCGCCGTCCATCAGGACTCTGGTGAGGTGAAATCCATCGACGATTGGGTCTAAAACCAATGCGGCGAATCCGCCATGGTGGATACTGGTGGGGTGGTCCCTTCGATCAAAAGTGATCGGGCAGGAGGACCGTGGGTTGAACTTCGGGGCGACTGGCTCCATCGCATATACGTCCCTGAGTGCACGCTTCCGCTCCCTTTTGGGTATGTGGGTTGCGTATATCATGTTCACCGTCCGCACTTGTGGGGGGAAACCCTTCTGTCCTCTATTGTTCGGCGGCCGGGTCTCTTCCTCGTCATCGCTATGCAGCCCATTGTCATTGTTTTCAGCAATTAACTTGCTTGCTTGCTTGAAGACCCAACAATCCCTGTTGGTGTGATTAGCTGGCTTTTCGGGGGTGCCGTGTATCTGGCACGAGCGGTCGAGTATTCGGTCTAAATTGGACGGACCCGGAGTAGTTCTTTTGAATGGCTTCTTCCGCTGACCGGGTTTGGAGCCTCTGAATCCGGCATTGACTGCCGTATCCTCAGTATTGTCGCCGTTGACACGGCGTTTGTTCTTATTGCGCCGCGACCTGCCATTGCGGTCCTTGGTATCCGGACTGTCAAATTTTTTGTTGAGGTTGTTACTGCGAGCTAGCTAGCTGTCCTCTCCCGCGCAGAAGCGGGTCATCAGTGATGTCAGGGCTGCCATGGATTTCGGTTTTTCCTGTCCTAGGTGCCGGGCCAGCCACTCGTCGCGGATGTTATGTTTGAAGGCTGCGAGGGCCTCTGCATCCGGACAGTCGACGATTTAATTTTTCTTTGTTAAGAACCGCATCCAGAATTATCTGGCCGATTCGTCTGGCTGCTGAATTATGTGGCTTAGGTCATCGGCGTCTGGTGGTTGCACATATGTGCCCTGGAAGTTATCAAGGAATGCGGCTTCCAGGTCTTCCCAACACCCAATTGATTCTGCTGGCAAGCTGTTAAGCCAATGCCGAGCTGGTCCTTTAAGCTTGAGTCGGAGGTACTTGATGGCGTGAAGATCATCACCGCAGGCCATGTGGATATGAAGGAGATAGTCTTTGATCCAAACCGCGGGGTCTGTTGTGCCGTCGTAAGATTCGATGTTCACGGGTTTAAACCCTTCAGGGATTTGATGGTCCATTACTTCATCTGTGAAGCATAGTGGGTGTGCGGCGCCTCTATATTGGGCTATATCACGA
Organism: Aegilops sharonensis; assembly: GCA_904067115.1. Lineage (NCBI taxonomy): Eukaryota > Viridiplantae > Streptophyta > Magnoliopsida > Poales > Poaceae > Aegilops > Aegilops sharonensis. The sequence continues at coordinate 18,607,688 of LR880970.1, read as the reverse complement.
CGTAGCTCAAGCAAGCTTTGTCTATTGTGTTCGGCCAGGCCGGAGTTGCTATATCCGGTGCGACGGTCATCGTCGCGTATTGTGGGGCACCCGCGCGATCCGTAGATCGATCTTGATTGTCTTGCCTTATCCTCCAATATGTCTCGCAAGTCTGGCGCGTTCCCCCGTGGCTTCATACTTTTCGAGCGGTGCCGGGGTACGGTTCTGTTGGAGGGCCTAGAGGCCTCTCTGTAGCGGCCACGAGGTGGTCGGTCAGCCGTATTGTGCGCTGGTGATGTGGGTTTATATGCTTCCTCCTCTAATCGGGGTAGCAGCTTGCATTTAGGGTAGCTTTTGGAGGGGCGTTCGAGTTCATGCTCTTCGGCCGCAAGGACTTCGGTCCATCTGTCGGCTAGCAGATCTTGATCAGCTCTGAGCTGTTGCTGCTTTTTATTGAGGCTATTTGCCGTGGCTATAAGCCTGCGCTTAAAATGCTCTTGTTCGTCGGGATCCTCAGGCACGATGAATTCGTCATCGTCGAGGCTTGCTTCGTCTCCGGAGGGAGGCATGTAATTATCATCCTCTACCTCATCTTCTGCCGCTCTCTCATGAGGGCTGGCTTCTCCGTCCTCCTGTGCTGAATCTTGCCGGAGGGGGTTGTCTCCGGCACTGTCTGGGGTGTTATTATCTCCGGTGCCGGAATCTCCATTCTTGCTGTGGCGGGATTTAGAGCGGCGCCGATTACGCCGGCGCTTAGGCTGTTTCTTGGAGGGGTCTTCCTCTGCTGCTTCCTCGCCATTCCCATCCTTTGGGATGTTCACCATGTATATGTCATATGACGAGGTGGCCTTCCAGTGCCCTGTAGGTGCTGGTTCTTGGTCGTCTCCGGCATCGTCGTCCATACCGTCGATATCTTCGGAGTCGTAGTCTAGCATGTCGGTTAGATCGTCGACAGTGGCTACAAAGTGGGTGGTGGGTGGGCTTTGAATTTCTTCGTCGTCCGCATCCCAACCGTCCTGACCGCAGTCCGTCCAGGGCTCTCCTGATAGCGAGAGATACTTTAGTGAATTCAGGATGTCGCCAAAAGGTGAGTGTTGAAAGATGTCCGCGGCGGTGAACTCCATGATAGGCGCCCAATCGGATTCGATCGGCGGGGGCGCGGGAGGTTCGGAGTCCGGCGGGGAGTCCGGCACCTCGGAGTCACGAGCCTCACAAGGGACAAGGTCGGTATTCGGCTCCATCGCCGTAGATGTAGCAGCCCCCGAGGCGGTGTCTAGCCACCCGTCCTCGATCTGCGCAGCCGGCTCCGAATTGAGGATCGGAGCGGGCTCGTGTGCGGCCTCTAGGGCACTGTCCGGTGACAGAGCTAAGTCATGCCCATCGGGACAGTGCGGCGCGCTCGGATGTGGCTCGAATCCGTCAAAGATCAAGTCTCCGCGGATGTCAGCCGTGAAGTTTAGACTTCCAAATCTGACCTGACGGCCAGGGGCGTAGCTTTCAATCTGCTCCACATGGCCTAGCGAATTGGCCCGCAGTGCAAAGCCGCCGAATACGAAGATCTGTCTGGGGAGAAAAGTCTCACCCTGGACCGCGTCGTTATTGATGATCGAAGGAGCCATCAAGCCTATCGGTGACGACACAGAGAAAGCACCAATGTCGGTGTCAAAACCGGCGGATCTCGGGTAGGGGGTCCCGAACTGTGTGTCTAGGCGGATGGTAACAGGAGACAAGGGACACGATGTTTTTACCCAGGTTCGGGCCCTCTCGATGGAGGTAAAACCTTACTCCTGCTTGATTGATATTGATGATATGGGTAGTACAAGAGTAGATCTACCACGAGATCAAGGAGGCTAAACCCTAGAAGCTAGCCTATGGTATGATTGTTGTTGTTTTGTTGTCCTACGGACTAAAACCCTCCGGTTTATATAGACACCGGAGAGGGCTAGGGTTACACAGAGTCGGTTACAATGGTAGGAGATCTACATATCCGTATCGCCAAGCTTGCCTTCCACGCCAAGGAAAGTCCCATCCAGACACGGGACGAAGTCTTCAATCTTGTATCTTCATAGTCTTGGAGTCCGGCCGAAGATGATAGTTCGGCTATCCGGACACCCCCTAGTCCAGGACTCCCTCAGCGTCCTTCCGCTCGAAACTTGAGGCTGAGCAGGCGGATTGGTCACAAGTGGCCCGCGACCGTGAGGCCTGGGTGGCAGGGCCCGAATGGCTCCAGAAGGATGAGCACGCGCGGTCGGCTGCGGCGTCTACGGCGGTGTCGGGGTCTGAGGCCCCCGAAGCTAGGGTGGATCCCAGGGAGGCCATGGCAGCCCTGGTCCTGTTTCCCGTCCTCCTCCTCCTCCGCCGCACAGCCTCTCCCCCTGTTCTGTGGTGGTGGTCACTCTTCTGGTCCCTCGTCAGGGCTCGGCGGGCGTCCGATGGGGCGTGGGGGTGCCGGATCTGATGCCTTTGGTCGTCATCCTCCGGTCTCCGGCCCGGGCTTGTCCTCTTCTGCCCAGGGCGATGGGATCGTTCCCCCTCCCCCTCCTCCTCCTGCTCGTCCATCTCCTCTGCTTCCCCAACCGCCAAATCCTAACCCGAACCTCACCTGCTTTGCGTGCCACCATCCCGGCCATTTCCAATCTCGTTGCTTCAATCCCCCATTCTGCCTCATTTGCAGAGAGGATTGCCATCTCACGGTGGACAGTCAGAACCACCGCAAACCTGCGTCTTTCAAGCTTTATGGCCAAGGCCTTCCTAGATGTTCCTTTTTTGCCCTCGACAGCGAGATTCCATGGGTGGCAGTGGCCCCTCCTCTGTGCAACGATGCTATCATTACCATCAAAGAGCATAAAATATCTCCCCAGATCTTCCTTGACAAACTCAAGCTGTGGGACAATGGAGGCTGGGATTGGTAGATTTGGAAGCTCTCTAACTTTGAATTCGTTGCGGTCTTCCCCTCGAAAAGTAGCCTCAAGATGATCTCCTCCTGCACCAGTCTCACCCTCCCTCTCAACCAACTTGTTGTGTCGGTGAAAGCGGCTTCTAATGGCACTAAGCCCATCACCCCCCTCCCGGAAACTTTGGTCCTCATTGATGACATCCCTCCTATCCTGCGCTCTGCTGAATTTGTTATGGCCTTTGGTGTCTTGATTGGCAAGCCGATCATGGTCGATCGGAGTCCCTCTCTATTCTTGGCCCCGCCCGTCTCAAGTTATGGGCTGTTGATCCTTTGTGTATTCACGGCTCTGTGGATGTTTTCCCTATGTCTGAGGGCTTCAGATTGCGGGTTCGCGTGGAAGGTGGTGCCAGATCTCACATTCCTCCTCCTCCCCCTCCTCCTCCAGCTGAGAATAGCTGGGAGGTGGGGATGATGCTGCCAACCAGAGCGGGGGCTCAAATCTTCACTTCATGACCTCGGAATTGGATGGCATGGGCTCTGAGTGCCAGGAACTTTTCAAGGACAATGCCCCGAAGGGCAAGGACTCGGGGAAGGACGCTGTGGCGGAGAAGGTGTCAGCCTAGGCTGCCCCGGCCCCTACGTACCCTGGTTGGCATGCCTGTGTCCGGTGTCTGCTCCAACATGCCGGGTCGTCCGGGCTCGCCTTTGCTGTCAGGCATCAAGGATCTCCCTGTCTCTCCTTCGCGTGCTTCTGCTGGCACTCTCCCCAAGCGAAAATCCTCTGTCCAGAAATTCTCGGCACGTAGTCTGCCTCCCCGGGCACCAAGCTCTCCACGCGGGGCTATGATGCCGCCTGGATGTTGATCTGGGCGACGCGGCGGGCCAGGCTTCTCCGATGGCGCCGCGATACTCCAATCCGCTCCCCATCTTCAACGGCGCGCAAGAGTGGTCGGATCCGCGACAATGGAGTTCGGGTGGCGAACAAGGCTACTCGTCGCGCGGCGGCCCGTGACCTCCCGGCTTCAGGTATTCCCCCAACCCCTACCCCATCGACAGTTATGAATGCCCCCCCTCCTTGATTAGGCTTGTTCTTCCCTCATACTCAGATGATCACTTGACAAAGGTTCTCTCAGATGTTGGTATTTTGCTTGATCACAATGTTGGCTCCCCCTCGTCTCTGCTTGCTTTGATTAGAGCCAAGGAGGTGGCCCAGGCTGCTATTGCCAAAGCAAAAGATCTTATCGTGGCTACTCCCGCCCCTTCGTTTGTGGCTGAAGTGGGCCTCGGGAGGGGGGAGGCAGTCAGAGATGCTGCCCCCCCCCCCCCCGGGTTTCTCTGAAGAAGGGTGTCCCTAAACGCGCTAAACCCTGCCTGGCACCCTACAGGTCGAGCCTCCGTATTAAAAAATTGTCTTTCAAATGAGAGCACTATTTTGGAATGTGAGGGGTTTCGGCGCTCGGGGGCGTCGGGACCAACTCAAAGNCTGGGCGACGCGGCGGGCCAGGCTTCTCCGATGGCGCCGCGATACTCCAATCCGCTCCCCATCTTCAACGGCGCGCAAGAGTGGTCGGATCCGCGACAATGGAGTTCGGGTGGCGAACAAGGCTACTCGTCGCGCGGCGGCCCGTGACCTCCCGGCTTCAGGTATTCCCCCAACCCCTACCCCATCGACAGTTATGAATGCCCCCCCTCCTTGATTAGGCTTGTTCTTCCCTCATACTCAGATGATCACTTGACAAAGGTTCTCTCAGATGTTGGTATTTTGCTTGATCACAATGTTGGCTCCCCCTCGTCTCTGCTTGCTTTGATTAGAGCCAAGGAGGTGGCCCAGGCTGCTATTGCCAAAGCAAAAGATCTTATCGTGGCTACTCCCGCCCCTTCGTTTGTGGCTGAAGTGGGCCTCGGGAGGGGGGAGGCAGTCAGAGATGCTGCCCCCCCCCCCCCCGGGTTTCTCTGAAGAAGGGTGTCCCTAAACGCGCTAAACCCTGCCTGGCACCCTACAGGTCGAGCCTCCGTATTAAAAAATTGTCTTTCAAATGAGAGCACTATTTTGGAATGTGAGGGGTTTCGGCGCTCGGGGGCGTCGGGACCAACTCAAAGATGTTGTTAGGGGCGATATTATTGATCTGGTCGGCCTTGTTGAGACCTTCAAAACTTATTTCTCTCCCCATGAGCTGGCTGCAGTTGCGGGGGCTGATAGATTTGATTGGAATTTTCTCCCCTCCTCGGGCCACTCGGGAGGCATCCTGATCGGTTCTGAACGTGGAGTTTTTGATTTTGTAGCCTTCGATCATGGGATTTTTTGGGCCAGCATTATTTTGTATCATCGCCAACTTAACGTGCTTCAGGAAGCCATGGTTGTTTACGGCCCGAACAATCATTCCCTCTCCCCCCTATTCCTGGACGAGATCTCTAATAAGGTGGAATTATGCCCTCTTCCCCTCCTTGTTGGGGGTGATTTTAATTTGCTTCGCTGCCCGTCTGATAAGAACACCAATAACTTTTCCTGGCCGCTAGCTGACACTTTCAATGAATTTATCAGTACCTGCGCCCTTCGTGAGATACCCAGGGTGGGATCTAGGTTCACTTGGACTAACCATCAGATCTCCCCTATTCGCTATGTACTTGATCGTGTCTTTGTGTGCCCGAACTGGGACTCCCTTTTCCGTTATCTATTCTCAAAGCCAAGGCCATCGTAGGCTCGGACCACGCCCCGCTCATTCTTGACGCTGGGCTTCAACGCTCCCCCACCCCTCCTCGGTTCCAGTTCGACGCCTCTTGGCTTCTGATCGATGGTTTTTGTGACCTCCTCACATCTAAAATTTTGGATTCGCTATCGACTGTTCGTCGCTCCTTTGGCCCTATTGACGATTGGCATCATTGCTCCTATTCCCTGCGCAAATTCCTGCGTGGCTCGTCTCGTAACCACACGGCGCAGGGACGCAGAGAGAAGCCCTCCTTTCGACTCAAATTGATGACTTAGACCTTCGTGCAAATTGCTCTGGGAAATCTGATTCCGAATGGGTTCTGCGTTTCTCTCTTGAGGAATCTTTGGTGCAGTTACATCGCCTTGCTAAAATTTACTAGCGCCAAAGGGGTACGACCAATTGGATGCTTAAAGGAGATTCTCCCACCGCTTATTTCTTCGCCATTGCTAATGGGAGGTGTCGCAGATGCACGATAGACAACCTGATGATTAATGGGGTTAAAATTTCAGACCAAGGCATTATCAAGAACCACGTAGTCGATTTCTTCTCTTCCCTCCTATCTGCCAAACCTGATCAGGAGTTCAGAATTTCCTCTGCTTTCTGGGACCACGGCGATCGGGTGCCTTTGGAAGAGAATTTTGCTCTTATGCTCCCTTTTTCTGAAGAGGAAATTTTCATGTCTACCAATAAAGCTAATACAAACTCTCCCTTTGGCCCGGATGGCTTCTCTATTCCTTTCTTTAAAACTTTTTGGCCTTAGCTTAAGGCTCTTATTTGCGCGACTATTCAAGGGTTTTGTTTGGGGACGGTGGATATCTCTAGACTTAATTATGCCGTTATCTCTCTCATTCCTAAAGTCAGGGGTGCGGAGCTCATCTCCCAGTTTAGGCCCATTGCTCTGATCAATAATTTTGCCAAGTTCCCTGCCAAATGTTTGGCCACTCGCCTTACTCTAGTGGCTCGCCGCACCTTTCTATTACTCAATCTGCCTTTGTCAAAGGTTGCTTTATCCTCGATGGGGTCCTCTGCCTGCATGAGATCATCCATGATATCCACAAATCAGGCAGCAAGGCGGTTATTCTTAAGTTGGACTTTGAAAAGGCCTATGATTCTGTGAGATGGGGCTTCTTAAGGCAAGTTCTTTTGTCCAAGGGCTTTGATGGTGGCATTGTCCATAGAATCATGCCGATGGTCTCGGGGGGCCACACTGCTATTTCTATCAATGGGAAGGTTAGCAACTTCTTTAAGAACTCTAGAGGCCTCAGACAAGGAGACCCGGCTTCCCCCATCCTTTTTAACTTTGTTGCGGATGCTTTCTCTAATATTTTGTCCAGAGCCGCGAGGGCTGGACACATTACTCCGGTGAGCTCCCATATCATCCCTCGAGGGATTACTCATCTTTAGTACGCCGACGATACGATTATTATGGTGGAACTTAATGATCCATGCCTCTCCCACCTCAAGTTTCTTCTTCTTTGCTTTGAGGCACTTTCTGGTTTAAAAATTAACTTCTCAAAAAGTGAAGTGATCGTTACTGGAGTTTTGGATACTGAGGCCTTGCATGTACCCCACTTGTTGAATTGTTATCTTGGCTCTTTCCCTCTAAAGTATCTTGGCCTGCCTATTTCTTCTGACAAACTCTTGGCCAAAGACTTCACACATATGGTGGCCAAAGTTGGCAATCGTGTCATGCCCTGGAAGGGCAGGTACAATACTCAGGTGGGGAAAGTTGCCATGATTAATGCTTGCCTTTCTTCCATCCCTATGTTTGTGATGGGCTTCTATCTCCTTACTAATGGTACACACACAGGGTTTCATAAGCATAGAGGGCCATTCTTCTGGAACGCGGCTGGTAACAAACGTAAATATCGCATGGTAAAATGGGACCATATTTGCAGACTCAAGAG
>LR880970.1:18491783-18514038 GCA_904067115.1 Aegilops sharonensis | reverse complement strand
AACATCTTTGTGTGACGAAAATGAAGCATAGCCTAACTATATGATTTTGTAGGGATGAACTTTCTTTTGCCATGCTATTTTGAGAAGACATGATTACTTTGATTAGTATGCTTGAAGTATTATTATTTTTATGTCAATACGAACTTTTGTCTTGAATCTTTCGGATCTGAATATTCATACCACAATTAAGAAGATTTACATTGAAATTATGCCAATGTATCACTCTGCATCAAAAATTCTCTTTTTATCATTTACCTCCTCGAGGACGAGCAGGAATTAAGCTTGGGGATGCCTGATAGGTCTCCAACGCATCTATAATTTTTGATTGCTCCATGCTACTTTATCTACTGTTTTGGACTATATTGGGCTTTATTTTCCACTTTTATATTATTTTTGGGACTAACCTATTAACCGGAGACCCAGCCCAGAATTGCCGTTTTTTTGCCTATTTCAGTGTTTCGAAGAAACGGAATATCAAACGGAGTCCAAACGGAATGAAACCTTCGGGAACGTGATTTTCTCACCGAACGTGATCCAGGGGACTTGGACCCTACTCCAAGGAACAAAAGAGGCAGTCACGAGGGTGGGGGGCGCGCCCCCACCCCTAGGGCGCGCCCCCCTGCCTCGTGGGCCCCCGTTGCTCCACCGACGTACTCCTTCCTCCTATATATACCTACGTACCCCCAAACGATTAGAACAGGAGCAAAAAACCTAATTCCACCGCCGCAACTTCCTGTATCCACGAGATCCAATCTTGGGGCCTGTTCCGGAGCTCCGCCAGAGGGGGCATTCACCATGGAGGGCTTCTACGTCATCACCATAGCCCCTCCGATGAAGTGTGAGTAGTTTACTTCAGACCTTCGGGTCCATAGCTAGTAGCTAGATGGCTTCTTCTCTCTTTTTGGATCTCAATACAATGTTCTCCCCCTCTCTTGTGGAGATCTATTCGATGTAATCTTATTTTTGCGGTGTGTTTGTTGAGACCGATGAATTGTGGGTTTATGATCCAGATTATATATGAATAATATTTGAATCTTCTCTGAATTCTTTTATGTATGATTGGTTATCTTTGCAAGTCTCTTCGAATTATCCGTTTGGTTTGGCCAACTAGATTGGTAGTTCTTGCAATGGGAGAAGTGCTTAGCTTTGGGTTCGATCTTGTGGTGTCCTTACCCAGTGACAGAAAGGGTTGCAAGGCACGTATTGTATTGTTGCCATCGAGGATAACAAGATGGGGTTTTTATCATATTGCATGAATTTATCCCTCTACATCATGTCATCTTGCTTAAGGCGTTACTCCGTTTTTAACTTAATACTCTAGATGCATGTTGGATAGCGGTCGATGAGTGGAGTAATAGTAGTAGATGCAAGCAGGAGTCGGTCTACTTGTCTCGGACGTGATGCCTATATAGATGATCATACCTAGATATACTCATAATTATGCTCAATTCTGTCAATTGCTCAACAATAATTTGTTCACCCACCGTAGAATACTTATGCTCTTGAGAGAAGCCACTAGTGAAACCTATGGCCCCCGTGTCTATTCTCATCATATCAATCTCCATCACTTTAATACTTGCTTTGTTTTTACTTTGCCTTTTACTTTTCACTTTGCATCTCTATACCAAAAATACCAAAAATATTATTTATCATCTCTATCAGATCTCACTCTCGTAAGTGACCGTGAAGGGATTGACAACCCCTAATCGCGTTGGTTGCGAGGAGCTATTGTTTTGTGCAGGTACGAGGGACTTGTGCGTGGCCCCCTACTGGATTGATACCTTGGTTCTCAAAAACTAAGGGAAATACTTATGTTACTTTGTTGCATCATCCTCTCCTCTTCGGGGAAATCCAACGTAGTGCTCAAGAGGTAGCACAGGCCAATCATTGATGGTGACAAGCAGCAACGCATGCAGGTGATTACCCACAAGTGTAGGGGATCTATAGTAGTACTTTCGATAAGTAAGAGTGTCGAACCCAAAGAGGAGCAGAAGGAAATGACAAGCGGTTTTCAGTAAGGTATTCTCTGCAAGCACTGAAATTATCGGTAATAGATAGTTTTGTGATAAGGTAATTCATAACGGGTAACAAGTAACAATAGTAAATAAGGTGCAGCAAGGTGGGTCAATCCTTTTTGTAGCAAAGGACAAGCCTGGGCAAATTCTTGTATGGAGAAAAGCGCTCCCGAGGACACATGGGAATTATCGTCAAGCTAGTTTTCATCACGCTCATATGATTCGCGTTCGTTACTTTGATAATTTGATATGCGGGTGGACCGGTGCTTGGGTACTGCCCTTTCTTGGACAAGCATCCCACTTATGATTAACCCCTATTGCAAGCATCCGCAACTACAAAAGAGGTATTAAGGTAAACCTAACCATAGCATGAAACATACGGATCCAAATCAGCCCCTTACGAAGCAACACATAAACTAGGGTTTAAGCTTCTGTCAGTCTAGCAACCCATCATCTACTTATTACTTCCCAATGACTTCCTCTAGGACCAAATAATGGTGAAGTGTCATGTAGTCGACGTTCACATAACACCACTAGAGTAGAGACAACATACATCTCATCAAAATATCGAACGAATACCCAATTCACATGACTACTTATAACAAGACTTCTCCCATGTCCTCAGGAACAAACGTAACTTCTCACAAATAATATTCATGTTCATAATCAGAGGGGTATTAATATGCATATAGGATCTGAACATATGATCTTCCACCGAATAAACCAACTAACATCAACTACAAGGAGTAATCAACACTACTAGTGACCCACAGGTACCAATCTGAGGTTTTGGGACAAAGGATGGATACAAGAGATGAACTAGGGTTTGAGAGGAGATGGTGCTGGTGAAGATGTTGATGGAGATTGACCCCCTCCCGCTAAGAGAATCGATGGTGATGACGATGGTGATGATTTCTCCCTCCCGGAGGGAAGTTTCCCCTTAAGCCCTTTATTGAACCGCCATCTTCATGCCTAGTCTTGGGCTTCTTTCTGGTGAATCCTCTTTGCGTAACCCGGCCCCTCTTGGGCGGCTTACACAAATAGTTATATCCCCAACATTAGGCCCCAGATTGATTTGAACCTGTTCATGTCAATCTTAAAATACGTTAAGAAATAAATCTTCAGTCTTCTGACTGTGCAAAGGTTTTTTTAACCCGCCATGACGTCATCCTTTGGATCCGTATTAACCCACCGTGACGTCATCTTCACTTAAATTCTTTCTTTATTCAACCGTATCCTCCAATGGATCTTTGCCTTTATTGACTGTTCCAAAAACCGAGGCGTCGGGCCCGCTGGATAATAACTCTTATCTCCTCGTTTCTCGCGCCGTCTCAGTTATCCTTTCCTTATAAATAGGCGCGACCTAGGTCTTCCCATTCTGCTCCTTCAGTCGTCTTCTTCCTCTCGCTTCTTCTCTGTCGCTCGAACTCCGCCGCCGCCGCCGCCGCAGATCTTCTCGTCTTCACCAACTCAGGCCGCTGCATCAACCTGGTTTGACTAGAGAAAACGCGACGACCCTCCGCTGCAACCCTGCATCCGTAAGTCCCCTCTTTCCTGCTTCTTAGATCCACATTAGGACGTTCGAGTTCTTCGCGTTCTTCGCTGTTCAGTAGTTTCCTTTCATAGATTTCATCACCCCCGCTCTTCTTGATCTTGAAGATGGTAAAAACTGATGCAGTAGATTTTCCGCACCTACTTTGAACACAAATAGATCCCTTTTCTGTCACACAGAGGCCCCATTCGAGCCATTGAGCTTCATCTACGCCAGTCCTAGGTCTAGAAGTTTTTCTTGCTAGAACAGCTTTTTGATCTCAAATAATAGTGGCAGATTATGAAAGCTGTTTGTATCACCCGGAAAACTACTTCTGTCAAATACGCTTAAACACAACTGTCCATGTAGCCGGCTTAAATAAATGACACTGATCTGTGAGCCTTGCTTGCTTCTCATGACTTTAAGAAGTTGGAACTGCTTTTGATACATGTAGCGGCTTAAATACTGTTGCATAGTTATCCTTATATTATTAGGCCCCTTCTTAGGCCGCCACCTTGAATAATTAAGATATTTTCTCCCGGGTTAAGATTGAACCGGAACCTCTTATTTTGTCGTAGGCCAACTGTTGTCATGGCACCTAAGGCAACCAAGGCCCCTGTGACCTGCAATTGGGTCCCATCCATAGTCACAAAGAGTAAACTGTCTGAATTTGTGAAGTCTGGCCATCTGCCAAAAAAGGAGGTCATGTCTTATCGTGCCCCTGACCCGTCTGAAGAGAGGCCTCAACCCAAAGAAGGGGAGGTGATAGTTTTTACGGATCACATGAACCAGGGATTTGCCCCTCCCGGCTCAAAATTCTTCAGGGAGGTTTTGAATTTCTTTGATCTTAGACCTCAAGACATTGGACCCAATTCCGTGTCAAATATTTGCAATTTCCAAGTCTTCTGCGAGGTGTACCTGGGAAAGGAGCCAAGTCTGCTTTTGTTCAGAGAGCTTTTCTACTTGAACCGGCAGAATGAACGTGCCAACGGGCCTAGTCTTGAACTTGGCGGCATCTCAATTCAGCGGCAGAGGGATTGCCTTTTTCCTTACGCTGAACTCTCGAGTCATCCAAAAGACTGGAATCAGACGTGGTTCTATTGTCAGGATACTTCACGGCTGATGAGAGCCCTCTGCCCGGCTTCCCCGCCCTGCGCCTTGAGTCCAACCATCCGTTGGCTGATAAACTGACTGCTGTCGAGCGTCTGCCTCTCAATCCCACCATCAAGAAGATCAAAGCTCTTTTGGGAAACGGCTTAAACGGCATCAATCTAGTCCGAGTCTGGGTCACTTGGCGAGTACTTCCATTAAGCCGCCGTTCCGGCTTAATGTGTACTTACTCAGGCGAGAAGGATGATCCACTGCGTCATAGCCCTGACGACCTACCAGATGATGTGGTGGATGCTACGACCCAGTCGCTGTTAAAGGAGGGCACTGTAACTAGTAATGCCTTCGGCTTACTTCCCTTCTGCAAGAAGAACCTGGCCCCTGCAGTGAGTTATCAATCTTTAATAAATAATCTTTGATATGTTATACCTTATTTGCACTCATAGTTCCTTATCCTTTTCCACAGGCCGATGACAACTTCTGGAAGGTCAAGTATGACCATGAGGCTGCCAAACAAGCCAGGACAACCAAGAAAATCGAAAGGAAAGCCGCCAAAATGGGAACCTCAAAGAAGAAGAAACCCAGCGCTTCCGATTTATTCAAATTGGATGATACTTCTTCGGATGACGAAGAGGTAATCCTTTAATTTTCTTAACTCCTTTGTTGTTATTTTATTGACATTTTATCCTTTCAGGAGGATACGGGGAACAATCAAGTAGTTGACGAAGAGGTAACTATAATCTCCTCCGACTCAGAGCCTTTGCCAAAGCAAAAAATCCGAAGGGTGACCCGGAAAGTAAGATTTTCACATCCTCTAGCTTATCAAGATCCTCAATTTCTTTTGAAGCAACAACAGCTTGAAAACCGGAGGCAGACCCGGACCAACAAGGATGTAGAACTCTCCTCCGGCTTACCTGATGTAACTAGGAAGCGTCGGACTGAGGTTATCTCCGATTTACGTTCTATTTTACCTTTGGCGGGTTTAATTCACCAACATCTCAATTCATCTGACTCCAATTATCAGGATACCTCTCCTTCCTCCGGCGAGTCTATGCAATCAAACATGCCGGCTTTCAAAACTGCTCCCGTGTAATGTAACCTTATTTACTTTAGTCTTCACCTTACTCATGTTTTAGTATTCATCCTTCTACCTTTATTGACAGCATGCAAGTGAAGCCCAACAAGAGGGCAAGGAAGAATAAGCCGTCCCAAGACCCGATTGTTACTGATCCGGCGCTTGACATGTCTGCTCCTGACAGCTCCACCCATCATCCGCCGCCTGAACCGGCTTCTGACATTCTGGTGCCAACCTCTGACCCGCCTGTCGAAGATGCTATCAACAGCTCTGATAATCCGGAAGCTCCTAGCCCGGTCAAGACGACAGACCCGGAAGTTGAATTTCTGAAGAGTCAATTTGTTGAACCGGGGCGGCCTACTGTCCTTGCCAAATGTACTGCCAAGGAAGAACTTGCCGAACGCCGAAAGGCCAAGCAGGACATTACTGATTATACTCACTTAAGCATTGGTGATATAGTCTCGGGCTATCTGAATCAGGTGCATAATAGTCGTGACCTGGAAATGGACATGGTGAAACAAATACAGCACAAATCTGATGTATAACTTATGCTATTTTCCTGAATCTTACTTACTGAACCAGCACCCAAGTCTATTGCTTATGAATGAATATGTTGTAGACTTAGAAATATGCTTACTGTTGGTTTGTCCGGTTTAAAGAGAATATATTTAACCCGGTTATAGCATGATACTTTGAACTTGCGATACACATTAGCCCCCAAGTGCCAAGTATCTTTACTTGTAAAATGCTTGGGACTTAATATGCATGACCCGGATTTGTAGGTTAAAAAATTCTTTAACACACATTAGCCCCCAAGTGCCAAGTATCTTTACTTGTAAAATGCTTGGGACTTGAATGTTACCTTACCGCGATACTTACCATAACCTGGTATCAATGCAGGCCACCATAAGTCAATTTGAATCGGAGCTTGCTGACCTGAAGAGCCGGCTGAAAACTCAAGAACTTGAAACTCAAAAGGCCAAATCCAAATTTGAGTTCAGTGTCTCTGAACAAGAGAAGTTGAAGAAAAATTTTGAGTCAGAGAAGAAAATCTGGGCTGATGAGAAGGCTTCACTGGTGACCCGGGCCGAGACGGCAGAAGCATCTCTTGCAGAGGCAACAATCGAGCTGTCCGACTTAAAACGACAGATATCTCAAATGGTCTCAGCCATCTTCGGTAAGTTACTGTACAAAACCTCAAACATTGTAATCTTTCGATGACTATTGTAATCGTTATCTCCGGCTCACTGTTATACTTGTGAACACACAGGCCCCAGGAGCACCAACCTCAAGCAGAGCATGCTGATCTAACTTAAGGCGGTTTACACCTTAGTGGAACAACTGTACTCCGGGTCACAACGTGCTTTGGCCGTTGTAGCTTTATCGAATACCACTCCCCACCTTCTGCAAGACGTGTTGAAGCATATCACTGTGCTACCTCAGCAAATTCAGGATTTAAGATGGGCATCTTCAAGAGCCGGGGCCGTGGCTGCATTGAGCCGGGCAAAGGCATGGATGCCAGAGCTAGACCCGGCCGACCTCGCTCTTGGATACCCGAGCCTAAAAGAGGACGGTACTGTTTTTTATGATCATGATTTCACCGCCTGTGTCAAAGTCATACGTCCCGTGGCTACCCTTATTGGGAATGATACTGATCTTACCAAGTATTCGCCGACCTATGATAGTGAGAACCGAAGAATTCCAAACATTCCATATGATCAAGTCAGCCTGATCCCTCCAACGCGTAAGCATACTTTTGCCCCTGAAGTGGACCCAGCCGGTTTAATAGATGATGAAGCCGAGTTTGAAGCGTTAAGTGGCATTGACTGGGCCTTGTCAACCTTCCAGGACAAAGCAACCGACGGAGAGGCGGAGAAGGATAACCCGGAGTCTTCGAGCCCGCCGAAGGAATGAACTGCCAGGCGTTTTATAACTTTGCGAAAAACAATGCTTCATTCATTCAGACTCGGGAAGTCTTGTAATAGGGTAGTAAAAACTTCTCAATGTTTGTCATGCCTTCGGGCATGTTCTTGGTGCTTAATACTTTCGTAAGCCGCCATCGCTATATGTTTCTGGCTTATGTTGACCGTTTATTTCCTTGACATTTAAATTTGCTTTGCCTTATCCTGCACATAAAACAAACAAAATTTCCTTGGCGGTTTATCGCATCGGGGGTTACATAAAGTATTGATAACCCGGAACATGACCCAAAGACATCATATACAGGCCGGTTTATGATTATATTTGTTAAATATAATCATAATAGCATACCTGCGATCCCTTTGATAATCTTCCCTGCTTATATGATGTTCACCTGGCACTTAAGAACCTGGGGTAACCAATATTAAACCGGAAGAATTAAAAACCATCTCATAATGCTTTCAAAAAGGTCTTAAGATAGTCAAAATAATTTATCCTTATGTTGGATGACAAACAACATTTACAGGCTTCTGATTCGAATACGATCAGTAAACCGTTCCAAAGGGGTTAAGCTAAGATTCGGATACGATCATATAGCCCCCAGTGGCTTTGGCGATGCCGATCAAGTGGGTATCGACAACTATGTTATCTTTGGTTCGAATACGACCTATGTTTGAACAGGAAGCCCCCAAGTGACCATAAGAGTTGTTTAATGACGCTGATTCGAATACGATCCACGTCAGACCCAAAGGGGTTAATCTGTGATTCAAATATGATCAAGAAGCCCCCAATTGGGTTTGGCAATATGCCGATAAGTGGGTATGGACAGCTATGTTCTCTTTGGTTCGAATACGACCTATGTTTGTACAGGAAGCCCCCAAATGACCATGGCTAGATTCAGACATGATCATAAGCTAGACCAAAGGGAAAGCCGGATTCAAATGTGATCTGCTCCCTGTTGGTTGTTTCCACCACCTGATAAAGAAGACACATAAACCTTTGAGGGTAAAAAGGACGGAGGTCCTGCTTTATTTCTTTATATACTATATACATTGTCAAAATATATACATCTTGAGAGCCGGTGGCTTAAGTATAGTAAGGCCGGAGATGAGCAATATTCCACGGCCGGCGGGTCTCCTCCCCCGACTTACTTGAGTCTTTGTGCTCTCGAACATCGATGAGGTAATATGACCTGTTGTGCAGATTCTTGCTGACCACAAAGGGTCCTTCCCAAGGTGGGGATAGCTTGTGCATGTCAGACTGATCCTGGATGAGCCAGAGCACCAAATCGCCTTCCTGAAAGTTTCTTCTCCNGCCCCCAAGTGACCATAAGAGTTGTTTAATGACGCTGATTCGAATACGATCCACGTCAGACCCAAAGGGGTTAATCTGTGATTCAAATATGATCAAGAAGCCCCCAATTGGGTTTGGCAATATGCCGATAAGTGGGTATGGACAGCTATGTTCTCTTTGGTTCGAATACGACCTATGTTTGTACAGGAAGCCCCCAAATGACCATGGCTAGATTCAGACATGATCATAAGCTAGACCAAAGGGAAAGCCGGATTCAAATGTGATCTGCTCCCTGTTGGTTGTTTCCACCACCTGATAAAGAAGACACATAAACCTTTGAGGGTAAAAAGGACGGAGGTCCTGCTTTATTTCTTTATATACTATATACATTGTCAAAATATATACATCTTGAGAGCCGGTGGCTTAAGTATAGTAAGGCCGGAGATGAGCAATATTCCACGGCCGGCGGGTCTCCTCCCCCGACTTACTTGAGTCTTTGTGCTCTCGAACATCGATGAGGTAATATGACCTGTTGTGCAGATTCTTGCTGACCACAAAGGGTCCTTCCCAAGGTGGGGATAGCTTGTGCATGTCAGACTGATCCTGGATGAGCCAGAGCACCAAATCGCCTTCCTGAAAGTTTCTTCTCCTAACCCGGCGGCTGTGATAGCGGCGCAGGTCTTGTTGATAAATCACCGAGCGGGCTATTGCTAAGTCTCGCTCCTCATCCAACAAGTCAAGTGCATCCTGACGAGCTTCTTCGTTGTCAGCCTCAACGTAAGCCGCCACGCGGGGAGAATCGTGCCAGATGTCACTTGGCAGGACTGCCTCTGCACCATACACCATGAAGAAAGGTGTATAGCATGTAGATCTGTTAGGCGTAGTGTTGATGCTCCACAATACAGAGGGTAACTCCTCCACCCAACAACCCGGAGTCCGCTGTAAGGGGACAAAGAGCCAGGTCTTGATACCTTTCAAGATCTCTTGATTAGCTCTTTCTGCTTGACCATTAGATTGAGGATGAGCAACAGCCGAAACATCAAGCCGGATATGTTCTCGTCGACAGAACTCTTCCATGGCATCCTTGGAGAGATTAGTGCCATTATCAGTTATAATGCTGTGTGGGAAACCAAAACGAAAGATCACCTTTTTCATTAATTGAACCCCCGTGGCTGCATCACACTTACTGACTGGCTCTGCCTCGACTCACTTTGTAAACTTATCCACTGCCACCAGGAGATGTGTCTTTTTATCCTTAGACCTCTTGAAAGGTCCAACCATGTCAATCCCCCAGACTGCAAACGGCCAAGTGATTGGGATCATCCTCAACTCTTGAGCCGGCACATGAGCTCGTCGTGAGAACTTTTGACAACCGTCACATTTACCAACCAGATCCTCCGCATCAGCATGAGCCGTCAGCCAGTAGAAACCATGACGGAAAGCTTTGGCTACAAGAGATTTTGNAAGTCAAGTGCATCCTGACGAGCTTCTTCGTTGTCAGCCTCAACGTAAGCCGCCACGCGGGGAGAATCGTGCCAGATGTCACTTGGCAGGACTGCCTCTGCACCATACACCATGAAGAAAGGTGTATAGCATGTAGATCTGTTAGGCGTAGTGTTGATGCTCCACAATACAGAGGGTAACTCCTCCACCCAACAACCCGGAGTCCGCTGTAAGGGGACAAAGAGCCAGGTCTTGATACCTTTCAAGATCTCTTGATTAGCTCTTTCTGCTTGACCATTAGATTGAGGATGAGCAACAGCCGAAACATCAAGCCGGATATGTTCTCGTCGACAGAACTCTTCCATGGCATCCTTGGAGAGATTAGTGCCATTATCAGTTATAATGCTGTGTGGGAAACCAAAACGAAAGATCACCTTTTTCATTAATTGAACCCCCGTGGCTGCATCACACTTACTGACTGGCTCTGCCTCGACTCACTTTGTAAACTTATCCACTGCCACCAGGAGATGTGTCTTTTTATCCTTAGACCTCTTGAAAGGTCCAACCATGTCAATCCCCCAGACTGCAAACGGCCAAGTGATTGGGATCATCCTCAACTCTTGAGCCGGCACATGAGCTCGTCGTGAGAACTTTTGACAACCGTCACATTTACCAACCAGATCCTCCGCATCAGCATGAGCCGTCAGCCAGTAGAAACCATGACGGAAAGCTTTGGCTACAAGAGATTTTGACCCGGCATGATGGCCACAATCCCCTTCATGGATCTCACGAAGTATTTCTTGGCCTTCTGCAGGTGACACACAGCGTTGAAACGCCACAGTGACGCTTAAGTGATTTGGAGCGCCTGACGATTTGTCTTGCCAAGGTCTCATCCTCGGGTAATTCTCCCCGGGTCATATAGGCCAAATATGGCACTGTCCAATCCGGGATAACGTGAAGAGCTGCCACCAGCTGTGCCTCTGGGTCTGGCACCGCTAGTTCTTCCTCGGTAGGCACCTTGACAGAAGGGTTATGCAAAATGTCGAGAAAGGTGTTAGGCGGTACCGGCTTACGTTGAGATCCCAATCGGCTTAAAGCATCAGCCGCCTCATTCTTCCTTCGATCAATGTGCTCCACTTGATAACCCGTGAAGTGACCAGCCACAGCATCTACTTCACGACGATAAGCCGCCATAAGGGGATCCTTGGAATCCCACTTGCCTGACACCTGTTGAGCCACGAGATCTGAATCGCCCAACACCTTACCTGGCTTAAGTTCATCTCCTTGGCCATCCGGAGACCGTGGAGTAAGGCCTCGTACTCAGCTGCATTGTTAGTACACGGAAACATAAGCCGGAGCACATAACAAAATTTGTCACCTCGAGGGGAAGTTAAAACAACTCCAGCCCCCGAGCCTTCTAGCTGTCAGGACCCGTCAAAGTGAATAGTCCAATATGTGTTATCTGGCTTCTCCTCAGGTGCCTGCAACTCTGTCCAGTCATTGATAAAGTCCACCAAGGCCTGAGACTTAATAGCAGTACATGGCATGTACTTCAAACCATGAGGCCCAAGCTCGATAGCCCACTTGGCGACTCGTCCTGTGGCCTCCCTATTCTGGATGATGTCTCCCAAGGGGGCAGAACTTACCACATTTATAGGATGACTTTGAAAGTACTGCTTCAACTTCCGGTTGGCCATAAACACTCTGTAAAGAAGTTTCTGCCAATGTGGATACCTTTGTTTAGACTCAATGAGCACCTCGCTGATATAGTAAACCGGCCGTTGAACCGGATGCTCCTTGCGAGCTTCCTTACGCTCCACCACGATGGCGACACTGACGGCTCGTGAATTAGCAGCCACATATAACAGTAATGGCTCTTTATCAATGGGGGCCGCAAGAACCGGTGGTTCAGACAACTGTCTCTTCAAATCCTCAAAGGCAGCATCAGCAGCATCACTCCAGACAAAAGTGTATGTTTTCTTCATCATATGATACAATGGTAGGGCCTTCTCACCTAACCGGCTTATGAACCGGCTTAAAGCGGCAACACGTCCCACCAATCGCTGAACATCATTGATGCATGCCAATTTAGCCAGAGAGGTAATCGCCTTGATCTTCTCCGGATTAGCTTCAATGCCTCTGTTTGATACCAAAAAACCCAAGAGCTTGCCTGCAGGTACACCAAACACACACTTGGCCGGGTTAAGCATCATCTTATAAACCCGGAGATTATCAAAGGTCTCTTTCAAGTCAGATATTAAGGTTTCCTTCTCTCTGGACTTCACCACGATGTCATCTACATAAGCATGAACATTAGGCCCGATTTGATCGTGTAGACAGTTCTGCACACATCACTGATAAGTCGCCTGAGCACTCTTGAGCCCAAACGGCATGGATACGTAATAGAAGGCTCCAAACGGAGTGATGAAAGCCGTCTTCTCCTGGTCCTTAACTGCCATTTTGATCTGATGATAACCAGAATAAGCATCCAAGAAGCTCAAACGTTCACAACCGGCCGTAGCATCAATGATTTGATCAATACGGGGGAGAGCAAAGGGATCAGCTGGACAAGCCTTGTTTATGTCCGTGTAGTCCACACACATCCGCCAGGTGCCGTTCTTTTTATTCACGAGCACCGGGTTAGCCAACCACTCCGGGTGAAAAACTTCAACAATGAACCCAGCCGCTAAGAGCCGGGCAACTTCCTCTCGAATAGCTTTCCGTCTCTCTTCATTATACCGTCGAAGAAACTGCCTGACCGGCTTATACTTTAGATCAATATTGAGAGTGTGCTTAGCGAGTTCCCTCGGTACACCCGGCATGTCAGAAGGTTTCCATGCAAAGATGTCCCGGTTCTCACGGATGAACTCGATGAACGCGCTTTCCTATTTGGGATCCAAATTGTTGCTGATGTTGAATGCTTAGAAGAGTCACCTGGGGTAAAGTCAACAAGCTTCGTCTCGGCGGCCGATTTAACTTCAACGCCGGGTCATGCTTTGTAGTCGGTTTCTTCAGGGAGGTCATATCCGCTGGGTCAACATTATCTTGATAAAATTTGAGTTCTTCCGCTGCATAGGCAGACTCAGCATAAGCCGCGTCGCCTTCTTCACATTCCAAGGCTACCTTCCGACTTCCATGCACAGTGATGGTGCCCTTGTGACCCGACATCTTGAGCTGTAGATAAACATAACACGGCCGTGCCATGAACTTAGCATAAGTCGGCCGCCCAAATAGAGCATGATATGGGCTCCTGATTTTGACCACTTCAAACGTCAATTTCTCAGCCCTGGAATCATATTCATCTCGAAAGGCCACTTCCAGCTCAATCTTGCCAACTGGGTAAGCCGACTTACCAGGAACCACTCCATGGAAAACAGTGTTGGATGTCCTCAAATTCTTATCAGTTAACCCCATGCGTCGAAAGGTCTCATAATAGAGGATATTGATGCTACTACCTCCGTCCATGAGTACCTTAGTGAATTTATATCCACCAACCTGAGGTGCTACCACCAAGGCTAACTGACCCGGTTTATCGACCCGTGGAGGGTGATCTTCTCTGCTCCATATAATGGGTTGTTCCGACCACCTCAAGTAACGAGGAACTGCCGGTTCAACAGAATTCATGGCCCTCTTATGAACCTTCTAGTCGCGTTTGCATAAGCTAGTGGTGAACACGTGATACTGCCCACTATTTAACTGCTTCGGCTTACTTTGATAACCCAACTGCTGCTGTTGCTGGTCTCCTTGTCCAGACTGCTGTTGATTATAGCCGTCTTGATGGCCCAGAAAGCCGGAACTTGAACCACCACCCGGGCCATGAAAACCGCCAGCCCCTGAGCCGCCACCGGACCCATGATTGCCATCAAAGGCATTGGAATTCTTAAACGCCTTCATGATCGCGCAGTCTTTCCACAGGTGAGTGGCGGGCCACTCTCGGGTGCCATGTCACGGGCAGGGCTCATTGAGTAGCTGCTCAAGAGATGGGCCTGACCCGCCAGATCGAGGCGGCTTACCCTTGCGTCTCTGATTGTTACCTTGCGCACTGGCATTGGCCACAAACTCCGGGTTACCGTCCGCCTTACGCTTATTGCCTCCTTGATTCGTCGGGTTATGCTGCTGACCCTTTCAATTGCCGTTCTTCTTTCCCTTCCCTGTCTTTTCCTCATCAGACGCGGGATCCTTGGTACTATCAGAGTCGGCATATTTGACTAAAGCCGCCATCAGCGTACCCATATCATTGCAATCACGCTTAAGGCGCCCCAGTTTCTGCCTCAGCGGCTCAAAACGGCAATTCTTCTCCAACATGAGGACTGCAGAACCAGCATCCATCTTGTCAGATGAATGTATTATCTCCTTGACCTGGTGTACCCAATGAGTCGTGGATTCACCCTCCTCCTGTTTACAATTTGTCAAGTCCACAATCGACATAGACTGCTTGCAAGTGTCCTTGAAGTTCTGGATAAAGCGGGCTTTTAGTTCTGCCCATGAACCAATGGAATTGGGTGGCAAACCCTTTAACCAGGACCGGGTTGTTCCATCTAACATCATGGTGAAGTACTTAGCCATTGCCGCGTCTCTGACTTCCAATAATTCCATGGCCATCTCATAACTTTCGATCCAAGCTCCGGGCTGCAAGTTGGCCGTGTAATTCGGCACCTTTCGAGGTCCCTTGAAGTCCTTGGGTAGGCGCACATTACGCAGAGCCGGTACCAGACAAGGAACTCCGCCGGTTCTAGTGGCTACTCCCGTCTCAATGGAAGTCGTTGGATACTCTGGGAAATCTTGATGTGTCGTCTGTTGAGCCGCTAGCTGAGCCGCCCGCTCGTTCTCCTGACGTACTTGGTCTTGCACCTGATTATAGCCACCAGGCTGGTTACGGCGTTGGGCGTTACTTGACAAAGCTTCAGAATCCATGTGCCTGTTGTAACTCGGGCTCCGGTTCTGACGAGGCGGTGCTAACCAAGGCGGAGGAGTTGAATGAATCCTGTCCCGGCTGTAAGAATAGGTCTCTTGCTGAGCCAAGGCTGTCTGGAGAAGTTCTCTGACCCTCCGGGTCTCCACCGCTGTCGGGTCATCACCGTCCACGGGAAGAGCCGCCAAACGCGCCGAAGCCGCGATTAAGTTCTCCATGGGGTTAGAAAAGTATCCCGGTGGTATCGGCACATAACGCGGTGGTGCCATGCTCACATGAGGAGGCGACATCTCTCGAGGCTGAGCCGGTCCTCCAGTGCCGGCTGTCATAAACTGATTGGTCTCTGGCGGGTTACTTGGGCCGGCTCCGGGCGTAGTAAAAAGAACCCGAGGGTCGTAATTCGGAGGTAAACGGGACTGGGTTTTCTGATGTCTCCTCCTCATTACCTCATTAGACGCGTTCAGGCTCATCGTGAGCTGGTAGGCTTCTGACTGCAACCGCTGCGCCCGGGCGTCCAGAGCCGCCCGCTCTGTGGCTAGTCTAGTATCCTCAGCTGCCAAGGCCTCCTTGGCCAGAGCTATCTCCTCACGCACCTGTGCCACCTCCGCATCATGCTCATCTTTGTTTACAGGGATAACCGTGGCGGTTAACAGGGCCGTAAGTCCATGAGGTCTATCAGCACCTGAGCCGGCGGGCGCACAGGGCCGCCTGCCCCGGCTGCTCCTGTCCCGAACGTTATTGCTGTAGTAGCTGTAGAGTTTGAGTCGGGCTGAGTCCCAGTCATGAAGACTCCTGCCCATCTTGGCGGCTCACAGGGGTCCGGAATACTGGTGCCATCGGAACAGCCCCCGAGCACGCCGTCTTGCACTTGATACAACGAATCTGTTGAGCCGGCGGACGAATCACCGTCTGAGAGGACGGCCGTCTCACCATCATCTTCAGATCCTTCAGAAAATTCCTCTCCGTGGATGTAGCCCACGAAAGCACGCTTCATGACAGGTTGAATTCGGGCCTTCCTCGCACGCTGAGCCGTCTCGACGAGGTCGGTGCTGCTGTCCGGCTCAGGGCCCGGCTCACCAATCCGGCCGATGAAGACGTGGATTCCGCCAAAGGGGACCCGGTATGCGTACTCGATTGAGCCGGCGTCGGGGCCCCAGCCTTCATCATCGATGTAGATCTTGCCGCGACGACTCTTGGTCATCCGGCCCACTATGTATCCCTTGAGCCCTTCGAAGTTGCCCTTCAAGAACTCAAATCCACCGTGCGCTGGCCCCATGGTGGGCGCCAACTGTCGTGGAATTGTCACGTCAGATGTCCTCGTGAAAGGACTTAGGTGTGGAGCCATCACAACTAGGAAGCTTGAAGGGGTTAATTGAGACAAGGGACACAAGAGGTTTATACTAGTTCGGCCCTTACGGTGAAGGTAAGGCCTATGTCTAGTTGGGTTGGTATTGATGTTTCGATGACCAGGGAGCGAGATACGCTATGCCCGGCTCTCGATCAGTTGTTTCCTGCCCTAAGCCGTCAGCAGGTCATACCCTTATATACACGGGTTGACGCCCTGTGGCTCACAGAGTCCCGGTCGGCTTATAAACAGTGTCCGACTCGGTGACTAGTTAAATCTACCTTATGATACAAGTTACGCCCTTGTGGCGGTTCACTACAACGGGCCTTAAGTCGCCTGTGGGCCTTAGGCCCTTTATTGAACCGCCATCTTCATGCCTGGTCTTGGGCTTCTTTCTGGTGAATCCTCTTTGCGTAACCCGGCCCCTCCTGGGCGGCTTACACAAATAGTTATATCCCCAACAGGTAGGTATGGTGGACTCTCATGGCAAAACTGGATTTAAGGATATTTGGAAGCACAAGTAGCATCTCTACTTGGTGCAAAGAATTTGGCTAGCATGAGGGGGAAAGGCAAGCTCAACATGTTGGATGATCCATGACAATATACTTTATTTCGGATATAAGAAAACATAACCCATTACATTGTCTTCCTTGTCCAACATCAACTCTTTAGCATGTCATATTTTAATGAGTGCTCACAATCATAAAAGATGTCCAAGATAGTATATTTATATGTGAAAACCTCTCTTTCTTTATCACTTCCTATTAATTGCAACGATGACCAAAAATATGTTTGCCAACTCTTAACAACTTTTATTCATCATACTCTTAATATGTGAAGTCATTACTCTCCATAAGATCAATATGATCTCTTTATTTATTTTTTATTCTTTCTTTTTCTTTTATTCCCTCAAGATCATAGCAAGATAGCAAATCCCTTGACTCAACACTAATCTTTATTATATAGCTCACGGACTCAATTACAAAGAGGGATCATAAAGCAAAACCCAAAACTAAATCATACCAAAACTTTATTCTGCTAGATCAAGATATTACCAAAATGATCGAACTAAGTAAAACGGTAAAGATAGGAGTATGATGGTGATATGATACCGGGGCACCTCCCCCAAGCTTGGCAGTTGCCAAGGGGAGTGCCCATACCCATGTGTTTATGTCTCCTTCTTCGGAGGTGGTGGTGTGATATTCTTGGCGATGATGCCCCTCAGGATAGGATTCTCCTCCTCGAGCTTATTGACTTGCTGCTTGAGGTCCATTATTTCCTTGCGGAGCTTACCCGTGACGGCTAAAGCTCCTTTCACCCATGGATGTTGCATAGCTGCTGGAGAACAAGTGACACTCTTTTTCATATTTTCATAAGAAAGAAATCTAACATTGGAAGGGATGACCGAGTTTGGAATAGCTGAGCTCTGTAGTTCCCGCATCGTGAATCCGGCTCGGAAACAAGAGGTAACTTCTTGATCCTCCTCCATGGCATCTATCCTTTTCAAGTCGGCCTCCATCTCCTCCTCCGTTCATGGCCCAAAGTGATAGGCATCGCTGTTTGCTCCTGGACCCGGTGTCGGATGAGACACCCGACTCTCCCCGACGGATTCTTGAGAATACATCTTGCTCTAAACCTGTTACAGAAACAGCTTGAAACAAAAACAGAGGATATTTGCGTGATACGGTGGTCAAAACTTTCAGGAGATTATATAATGATTATTTACCGACCAAAAGAAGTATCGTGCAAGAAAACGGAGTACGGAGAGCACAAGAGGTGCCCACGAGGCAGGGGGGCGCGCCCTCCACCCTCGTGGATGCCTTGTGTCCTTCCCGGACTACTTCTTATTTTCCTATTTTCTTAAATATTTCAAAATGGAGAAAAATTGCTATTAGAACTGTTTTGGGGTCGGTTTACTTTCCGTACCATATACCTATTCCTTTTCGGAGTCTGAAATGTTCTGGAGACTGTCCCTTATGTAGTCCTCCGGGGTTACGGTTTCAATAACATTAGTTTCAACATTTATTGGATTACCTGAGATATAATGTTTGATTCTTTGACCGTTCACCACCTTCGGATTTGTGCCTTCGAAGTTGTTGATTTTTATGGCACCGGAACGATAGACCTCCACGATAACGTAAGGCCCTTCCCATTTAGAGAGAAGTTTTCCTGCAAAAAATCTTAAACGAGAGTTGAATAGCAACACATAATCACCTACATTAAACTCACGCTTTTGTATCCTTTTGTCATGCCATCTTTTAACTTTTTCTTTAAACAGTTTGGCATTCTCATAGGCTTGGGTTCTCCATTCATCAAGTGAGCTAATGTCAAATAACCTCTTCTCACCGGCAAGTTTGAAATCATAATTGAGCTCTTTAATGGCCCAATATGCCTTATGTTCAAGTTCGAGAGGTAAGTGACATGCTTTTCCATAAACCATTTTATATGGAGACATACCCATAGGATTTTTATATGCAGTTCTATAAGCCCATAATGCATCATCTAGTTTCTTGGACCAATTCTTTCTAGATCTATTAACAGTCTTTTGCAAAATCAATTAAGCTCTCTATTACTCAGTTCTACTTGGCCACTAGACTGTGGGTGGTATGGAGATGCAATTCTATGATTAACATCATACTTAGCAAGCATTTTACGAAAAGCACCATGAATAAAATGTGAACCACCATCAGTCATTAAGTATCTAGGGACTCCAAACCTCAGAAAAATAACTTCTCACTACTAGGGAAAAGCCTAGCAGCAGCGAGGGTTTTAAGCCTATCAGTAGCACGGGGCAGGAGCGCTACTGGTACGGCGCTACAACTAAAGGTTAGCAGTAGCGTGCCTCAACACACGCTACTGCTAAATCGACATAGTAGTAGCGCTTCCCCAGAGGAGCGCTACTGGTAATTAGTAGTAGCGCTTCTCCCTGCCCGCGCTACTACTATTATTTCGTATTTTTTTTTATTTCATGTTGTATTCATACACCTTTACACAAGTTTTCATACAACAGGATTTTAGAGATTGTTTTTACATCATAATGAGTTATTACATCACGGGGTGAAAGAGCCGTGGGTCCATCCACTTGAAACTAATCCGCTTCTTTCACCCAATGATATAATAAATATCATCATCATCATCATCATCACCATATCATTAACAACTTATCATCATAATACATCATTGTCATATAATACCTCCTCAAGATCATCGTATTCATCAATGACATCACACAGCAAATTGGTCACTAGTCGTAATCACAAGTACTTCTCATCATCAACTCTAACACATTGTACCACATAATAAACATATTGTACCTCATAGGACCTACTACATTCTCTTAGGACCTACTACATTCTCTAAGGTAAAATAGCAAAAAACAAGATAGCCCCTGACTCTCCATTATGGAGAATGAAGATTATCCTGTCTCCAATTCTTGCCTTTCGCTTAATGTTACTTCGGGTCGGCACCCGTACTTCAGCCTATGTGTCGTTCATATGCACACCCACCTAGACGGCCGGACCTGGCCCTCGCCCAGCATGCGCCCTCTTTTGTCGGATGTGGACGAACGACTAAGATCCACTCAGAAGGAGGATCGATGCGGTGACCAACCAATCAGCAAGCGTTGCTGGTGGGTCGTGCGATATGAGCCAATCATCAAGCAGCAGCAGCAATCCGAATCAAAACATCATTATCCATCCAAAACGAATCTGTTCCATAGGGTCAGTCTATGTGCCGTCGGTTTTTTTCATGCACACATTCAACGGGTGGGTAGATAGATGTGTATGGAGGAAAGAAGAAAACCTATTCGTGGGGTTCCTCCCCCCCCCCCCCCCCCCCCCCGCCGCCCTCCCCCCCCCCCCCCCCCCGCCCCCCCCCCCCCCCCCCGCCGCCCTCCCCCCCCCCCCCCCCCCGCCCCCCCCCCCCCCCCCCGCCGCCCTCCCCCCCCCCCCCCCCCCGCCCCCCCCCCCCCCCCCCGCCGCCCTCCCCCCCCCCCCCCCCCCGCCCCCCCCCCCCCCCCCCGCCGCCCTCCCCCCCCCCCCCCCCCCGCCCCCCCCCCCCCCCCCCGCCGCCCTCCCCCCCCCCCCCCCCCCGCCCCCCCCCCCCCCCCCCGCCGCCCTCCCCCCCCCCCCCCCCCCGCCCCCCCCCCCCCCCCCCGCCGCCCTCCCCCCCCCCCCCCCCCCGCCCCCCCCCCCCCCCCCCGCCGCCCTCCCCCCCCCCCCCCCCCCGCCCCCCCCCCCCCCCCCCGCCGCCCTCCCCCCCCCCCCCCCCCCGCCCCCCCCCCCCCCCCCCGCCGCCCTCCCCCCCCCCCCCCCCCCGCCCCCCCCCCCCCCCCCCGCCGCCCTCCCCCCCCCCCCCCCCCCGCCCCCCCCCCTTCCCCCCCCCTCCCTCTCCCCCCCCCTCCCCCCCCCCCCCGCCGCCGGCCGCCCTCCCCTCCCGCCGTCACCGGCCACTCGCGTTGCGGCCCTCCTCACTCTCCCCGTCCTTCTCCCCTCGCCGCCACCGGCGAGGTCCGACGGGCCCTGCCCGCGCAGCGACGTGCCGTTCTTTCCCCGCGCGCGCATCTTCTGCCGCGGGGGCCTCCCGATGGCGGTGGTGCAGCTCGGCGGCGGCTTTCGGGGTCCTCGGTGTGGCGGCGCGGCCGTTGGTCGCGGGGCGACGTGGCAGTGCTGGTGGCCGGCGGCGCTCGGGCGGCCCAGATCTGGCCCCTTACGGGCTCCATCTGGGCTAGGGCGGGTCGGGCGCTCGGTGCATGGCCACACTGCTCCTTGGTGTTGATGGCGGGAAGGCGGTGGTGGCCTCGTTGGCCAGCGAGCTGCAGCGCAATGGCAGGGGCTGTCCGGACCCTTTTGGGTCCGGCCGGGCCTCGGCGCCTAGTAGGCCCCTTGTCGGTGCGTCCGGTTGGCTCCGAGGCGGCGGTGGTGGATATCCCCCCACGTCCGCTGTGTTGCGGATGCCCCCGAGCCCACTATCTCTTCTCCTATCCTCCAGGTCTCGTGTCGGCGGCCTCAGGGAGACGGCGGAGTTGGTTCGGCGACCTTGGTGGCACATGTTGGTGGGCGTGCTTGCTGGGCGCTGCACTATGGATCGTCTGGGGTGGTGGCGGGGGTTTGTGTCAGGAGAAATCCCCGGCGGCTCGTCCGGCCCCGACGCAGCGACACCTGCGGGTGCCGCCGAACCTTCTTGAAGGGCATTGGGTACACCCTCCCCCACTGCCCCCCGCGTACCGGGGGAAACCATAGGACTAGTCCGGACAACAACGGCGTCGTCGTCGACTCCTTGAAGGTGTTGCTTGGTACGTGGCGCTTCGGAGTGCTGGGTGCGTGGTGGTACTTCTCCGGAGGGTGCAGCGCTTGCCGGCCATCTTTGTTTCGTTGATCTACCATTGTTGGCATTTATTTCTCTTTCCTTTTCTCTCTTTTTCCTTTGGGCTTGTTTGTGTTGTGGCCCTAGGGAGCTGGCTGTATCGGATGATGCTTTATCTATAAAGCGGGGGAAACCCTTTATCGTCGAAAGATGTGTCTGTGCGCGACCATAACGAGCCAATGAGGTAAAGAGTTTTGCGTCCGCGATCCGAGAGAGAGAGAGAGAGAGAGAGAGAGAGAGAGAGAGAGAG
>LR880970.1:18478456-18491281 GCA_904067115.1 Aegilops sharonensis | reverse complement strand
AGAGAGCTGCAACAACCAGTACAGCATGCTACAACCCGCAATGAGGAGTGCTACCATGTTCATGGGGCAAGCAAAGCACAATCCCTCGATGCTGGAACCAGCGATCCATTTTGCTGGAACCAGCCTTCTTCCCCAGCTTGTAATGGGCTTCGGCAAGCTAGGTGCTACAACCGGTGATCCTATTTGTTGGAACCCAACTATTTTTTTTTGCTGGAACCAAATTCTCTTCCTGAGTTGCGGTGATGAGGCGATTTTTTGCTGCATTTGTTTGTTTGTGGGATTTTTGCTGGAACCAGATTAATTGGTTGCTGGAACCGGCTGTAACTTATGCTATAACCGATTTTGACAGAGTTGTTGTTTTGTGAGATTTTCACTGGAACCAGTGTTACAACCACGCCTGGCGAAGTTGCAACCGGATGTGAGGTATGCTGGAACCATGTCAATTTTTGTTGGAACCATAGGTCGTCAGTGGTCGCTCCCAACAAAATTGCTGGAACCGACAGTGAGTTTGCTGGGACCGCTACATTTTTTTGGCTGGAACCATGGTCGCCATAGAAGATTCGGGGTTGGATGCTTTTGACCTCCGGCGGGCAGTAACGACGGCGAGGCGGTGGCAGGGGAGGAGGTGCGTGGGGAGCGCAGGAGTGAGGTAGTGAGTCAGGCAGGGGGAGGAGGTGCGCGGGATTCACAAGGGGCGAGCTGGGATTCGACGATGACCGAGTCCATGCTCAAGCTCGTCTGATGTGCGTGATCGAACGGTTCCGTGGGGCTCCGTGTTAGGCAGATCGAAAGGCCCACGAGGGACCAGCCGAAACTTTAAGCCGACGCGCCAGCGCCTAGTAGTCGCACTTGCATTTATGGTATGCTCATCCGCTTTGTGACTCCATGGCCGTTCAAATGTGGCTCCGATTGTAGAGGCTGTCAGGTGAATGAATCATAATGGCCGTCTGGCACATTGAGACTAAGGCATGGCTTGGAACGTCGTCTGGAAAGTTGATCCGTTGAACAGGAAAAATGTTTTTTCATCTCATGGGGTTGGTGCGTAGTGATAGTCTTTGGTCCTTGTTGGTTGGTTGGTGGCCATTTCCATTGTGATAGAGCAGGAGAGCGCCGAGATAAAGGCGGACGAAGATGACTATGCCATTGGCTGGCATGGAGACATGGAGTTCCTGACGCAGTTTCAAATCTTCAGCGCTGCAGTGGCGATTTCAAACTTGGTTTGTGAAACAGATTACCCTTGAATGGAGAATATTAGACGACACAAACCAAGCTTACAGAGTGAACTTCCTTTTTTGAGTGTACTGAAATTTATTTTGAAATAGATTTAAGCTTGCATACATATACGTAGAACCAACTAATTAGATATCAGGAGGAAGAAGCCACATGCTATCATGACGACCATCCTTCACGAAGTAACCTACTGATGGGATCTCATGATTGTTGGCAATGATCTTCCTGTGTTCCATGTGATACTTGAGGTCACCATCAGTTTGAGATCGTCAAGAATACTGCATCACCGTGGGGTTCAGAGTTTCTACTTAGACCGTTGGAGTAGTATATGTGGTTTCTCTTTATGTCGCCATGACTGTGCGTTGGCACATGCACCGCCTTGGAAAATGTCGGTCCCAAGAATAAGGCATGGTCACCCAACATCGTCACTTCCGACCAAGTGTTAGTGTTGATGAGCTTGAACATCCTAAAGAAAGGATTGGGGTAAACCCACCACCGGTTAATCACGACCACGGTAAGATATCCATGTAAATTAACGATGTAAGATCCATTCTCCTTGTAAGGGTTTGCAGATGTTGTATAATTGAGCATTTTCATGTCTATCCAATTATAGTTGGTGACTACCGGAGCGCCATCCTTGTTCACGCCGATCTCAAACTTGAGGACTTCATTGGTATAACGCATGACTCCATTGAGGTCACTGTTGCAAAAGGCAATTTCCTTGAATCTGGAACAATGATATTCATCTATCATCCACCCTTTACCTGGACAACCAACTCTACATAGCATGATTCCGCGTTTCTCGGTCATGGCGGCCATGATACAATCGTCTGAGGTGGGTCGCTGGGAGAGCACAATTTTCGACACAACTGGTCCACAGGCATCACCAAACCCATGGTCGACGTCCGGGCAGGCCATCGTCCTCTGTTTCTCATACAGCGGCACCTCAGCACCTGAAAAGAGGTTGACTATCCTGAGCAGCGGCTTGGATGATACCACCCAGCCTCCATCATGGCCGCCGACGAGGCCCCTCCCAACGGCCACGCACCGAGGCTGGAGGCGCATCGCGGCGCTGTCCTCGGGACAGTGCGCACGCAACGTCGTGTCCAGGCCGCCGCGTGGCGAGAGCAGCAGCCACGGCAGAGCGGGAACCCGCGGCTCCACGGCAATGGCGGCGCGCCATGAGCTGCAGATGGCGGCAAAGCGCGCGCGGCTGCTCGGGGACTCGGCCAGCAACCGGTAAATGAGGAGGAGGAGGTCGTCGGGGAGCGTGGAGAAGGACGGGCACCGCCGCACGGTCGTCCTGGAAGCCCCCCCTGCGCGACGAGCACTTCCTTTTCTCCATGGGCTTCTCGCCGACTCTCCCTCTATAGATCGATCATGAGGGGAGAGCAAAACGTGGGAAGAACGGAGATATTTGTTTGATGGCGTGCATGAATCGAATCAGATCCAGATATAGTATATGGTACTCCAACTCTCCAACCCAGGTGGCTCCAGGAAACGAGTCGTCAAGAGTCAAGCCCAATAAGGGCAAGGGCTACGTGGAGGTCCACAGGAGGTACGAGCAAATTTTAGGTGGATTTCTAGAGAATATTTTCCAATTTTAGGTAGTCCTCCGTACTGTTTATATCTGGTGAAATGCCCTTTGTTTTTGTTTGCAAAAAGAATCAGATCTATTATAAAAATTTACCGAAAGTACAAAATACCTCAAACATGATAAAAATTACATCAAGGTTCATAGACTGCCGATTGACCATTGCCGCCACCAGAACAAGCTACTTACGCACCGCTATCACCGCTCCCATACCAGAGTCGGCCTAGGTTCAGTTAGGCCACATCGATCACAACCAAATCAGCCATGAACAATGGAAGTGGAGTGGACTCTAAACTTGGCAGCGTTCTCCATGGTAGCCACATCTCCCCTCCTCCCGCGTCGCCATCGCCAAGCGTCCTCGTCTGCCCTCAACCTCTCCTCACATAATATCTTTAGAGATTTCAATACGAACTACATACGAACTACATATCCTGCTGGCTCGAAGACACCGGCCGGGTCAGTGCCGGCCGGCCGTGGCGACGGTGCGGCCGTTGATGGCTTGGTTGCGGCTGGGATGGCGACGACCAGTGCGGGTCGCGGTGGCGGCGAGACGGGGCTCAAACCTCCAGCGGTTGGTCTCAGCCGTGGTGCCTTGCTGCCTTCTAGGCAGCCGGTGGGGATCGCTGATGCACCCGTCGCCGTGGGTCGTGGCGGGCCGAGGCCGCCGGTGCTGGCTTCGGCTGCGGTGACTACCGCTGGTCAGGGTGGGTCGACTGTGGGACCTCGCCCGCAGCCGCAGGGTCTGGGGACGGTAGCGGGTCGGGGAAGCGCTGCACGGCCACGGCCGGCGCTGCCTAAGACCGCCGTGCCTCGGGCGGCGCCGCCGCCTCATCACATTGTGAGGCCTGTGCAGAAGCAGCCTGGACCGGTTCAGACTCATGCTATACCACCTCGGACTGCTAATGGAGGAACGGGAGAGTCTCGTGACGCTGCTTCCGGTGGAGCTAGAGAACCGCCCCGGGGCAATGGGGAGATGATGGGTACAATGTTTATGGTGATGGCCAACATCGCGGATCCTTGTCGACGGGTGGTGGCCGCGGATACTGTAGGATCGAAAGTATGTCTAGAGGGGGGGGGTGATTAGACTACTTGACCAAATAAAAACTTATCCTTTTCCCAATTTTAGTCTTTGGCAGAATTTAACTAACTTAGCACAAGTCAAGCAATCTAAATACAATTCAAAAAGCATGCAAAGAGTATATGAGCAGCGGAAAGTAAAGCATGCGACTTGCAAGAATGTAAAGGGAAGGGTTTGTAGAATTCAAACGCAATTGGAGACACGGATGTTTTTGTCATGGTTCCGATAGGTGGTGCTATCGTATATCCACGTTGATGGAGACTTCAACCCACGAAGGGTAACGGTTGCGTGAGTCCACGGAGGGCTCCACCCACGAAGGGTCCATGAATAAGCAACCTTGTCTATCCCACCATGGCCGTCGCCCACGAAGGACTTGCCTCACTAGCGGTAGATCTTCACGAAGTAGGCAATCTCCTTGCCCTTACAAATTCCTTGGTTCAACTCCACAATCTTGTCGGAGGCTCCCAAGTGACACCTAGCCAATCTAGTAGACACCACTCTCCAAGAAGTAACAAATGGTGTATTGATGATGAACTCCTTGCTCTTGTGCTTCAAATGATAGTCTCCCCAACACTCAACTCTCTCTCACATGATTTGGATTTGGTGGAAAGAAGATTTGAGTGGAAAGCAACTTGGGGAAGGCTAGAGATCAAGATTCATATGGTAGGAATGGAATATCTTGGCCTCAACACATGAGTAGGTGGTTCTCTCTCAGAAAATGTATGCTGGAAGTATAGGTTCGTTCTGATGGCTCTCTCCACGAATGAAGAGGAGGTGGAGGGGTATATATAGCCTCCACACAAAATCTAACCGTTACACACAACTTTTCAAACTTGGTGGAACCGAATTGAGAAACTCGGTCGGACCGATTCAGCAAATCTAGTGACCGTTAGGTTTTTCGGTGGGACCGACATGCAACTCGGTAGGACCGATATGGTTAGGGTTAGGGCATAACGTAATCTCGGTGAGACCGATTACTCAAACTCGGTGAGACCGATTTTGGTAATAAGCTAACCAGAGAGTTGGTCAGGTAAACTCGGTGGGACCGATTCGCTCATTTCGGTGAGACCGAAATGTTACCAAAAGGAAACAGAGAGTTTACATTGCAATCTCGATGGGACCGATCGCTCATCTCGGTGTTACCGAAACGTTATGAAGGGAAACAGAGAGATTACAATCCCATCTCGGTGAGACCGAGACCCCTATCGGTGAGACCTATTTGCCTAGGGTTTGTGGCAGTGGCTATGACATCTGAACTCGGTGGCGCCGGGTAGAAAGAATCGGTGGGGCCGAGTTTGACTTTTGGTTTAGGTCATATGAGGATGTGAGAAAGTAGTTGAGGGCTTTGGAGCATATCACTAAGCATTTTGAGCAAGTAAGCCATTAAGCAACACCTCATCCCTCCTTGATAGTATTGGCTTTTCCTATAGACTCAATGTGATCTTGGATCACTAAAATATAAAAATGTAGAGTCTTGAGCTTTGAGCTTGAGCCAATCCTTTTTTCCTTAGCATTTTGAGGGGTCCACTTTTCTCATCCATGCCATGCCAATCATTGAACTTTCCTGAAATATTTAACTTGAAGTAGCATTAGCTCAATGAGCTATATGTTGTTAGGAATTACCAAAACAACCTAGGGATAGTTGCAGTTTCAATCTCCCCCTTTTTGGTAATTGATGACAACATATAGATCAAAGCTTCGACAAATGGTAATAAGATTGAAAAATATTGTCGCTTTGAGAAGTATGTGAAATGTAAGGGCTCCCCCTAAATTTGTGCATAGTTTAAGATTTGCTTTGGACTGCAAATGCACAATGAGTTAGGATCATGAGTTACTCTTCCATGTCACATACATCTTGGTGGAGCGCTCAAAATGATAATAATTAAATACATGCACTCATCACTAAGCGAAGTGAGTGACCATATAGAGATAAAAGGATAATGTCATCCAACAAGCATTAAGATAGAATATGATCAAACACATGAACATCCAAGTATCTCACAAAAGCATAGAGTATCTCAAACAAGCAAATAAAGTTCAACCACCAAAACAAGAGAGAACAAAAGCAACACTCTCTCTCGAAGCCTATGATCTATACATTTTTCTTCCCCTTTGGCAACAAGTTACCAAAAAGTTCATAGAAAATGCATAGCACTAAATCGACTCTCAGGCTTGGTCTTCAGGTGGTGGTGTAGAGATGCCTCCTTGGACGAAGACTTCAGTTGATGTAGATGGAGCTGGTGGAGTAGGTGCTGGAGCTGGTTGCACAGAAGCTGTAGCTGGTGCAGATGAAGTGGCTCTGGTGTCTGTAACAGGCACTGCAGCTGATCTCTGGCTCCGGGGCACTCCGACAAAAGCATCAGTAGTAGTCTTGCCCTTCCTCTCATGCATGTCATCCTGAAGTTGCTCAACAACTGACTGTATCTCAGTGACCTTCACATCCAAGTCATAGAACTTCTGCTCCAAGATCCTCTCCAGGCTCTCCTGGTTTTGAGTCAGGGTGGCCAGTCCCTTCTCAATCCTCAGAGTGGAGGCAATCAAGTAGCCAAGATGATCCTGCTTGCTCTTCAAGAAGTACTGAGATGCCTCATCAATAGTTGGCATCTTTGCAGCCTTTTCAGTCCTTGCCTTCTCCTTCTTTGCTTGTGCTTGCACGGAAGATGGTTCATCTTCATCCATTACCACTGTGTTGTCCTCAAAATCTGGATAGATGGGCATGTGTTCTTTGTCCAAGAGGTATGTGTCTGTTCCCATCTTGGAGTTGATGAGCTCCTGGATCTGTGGGGCATACCCACGACTTCTCTTCTGATCTGCAGCTGTCCTCTTGATAGTTTCCACTATGAGGCTCATGACCTTGAACTTTTGAGGCACATCAAATATGTGAAGTAGGTTGATGGCATGGCCTCTGATCATCTTGTGATCTCCAGATTTAGGCAAAAGAGTGTGTCTGAGGATCCAGTTGATTGTTGGCAATCCTGAAAGAAGATAGTGTACTGATCCAAACCTGTGAGTCTCAACAGCAGCATCTGGGATCTCTCTGTACATGTGTGCCATGGAGTTGTGATCCTTCTTCTTCTTGGCATAGACATCCAAGTCATCCTCATTCTCCTTAGGTGCATTGATCAACTTTTCCCATTCTTCAACTGATGACTGGTACCTAGTACCTTCAGACATCCAGACAATCTTTCCATCTGGGTAGAAGTGAGCTGTGGAGTAGAACTGCATAATAAGCTCATCATTCCACTTTGTGAGCTTCTGCCCAACAAAGCCATCCACTCCACAAGCATTGAAACTGTCATACACCCCTGGATATTGATCTTCATTCTTCCTGATGTACTCCCAGTCTACCCATCTCATGTCACAGACAATTGGCTTCTTGTCAAGCAGCACTGTCTCATAGAAGTCCTGTTGTTCCTTTGTATGGAACCTGTAGTCCACAGCAGTTCTCCTCCTGACTGTATAGGGATCAGTCAATCTCCACTTTCTGAGTCCTGCATCCTTCCTCAGCTTCATATCCTCAGCCACAGGATGAACATCATTGTGATCTGAAATTTTTGGCTTCAACTTTCTCAAGACATGTTCCTCCTCATCTTCTTCAATAGCAGCTTCAGGCACTGGGGCCTTGTTCTTCTCTGCAGCAGGAATGCTCCTGGTGTTCCTCTTGGGTGTAGATTTAGGCTTTGGAGCAGCTGCCTTAGGAGCTTCTTTGGGCTTTGATGAAGCAGACCCTGACCTGATGGCATCACCCATAAGCTTTTGAGCTTTGGGTGCTGGTGCAGCAACCTCTTCCTCGTCTTCTTATTCCATCATGCAAGGCTTTTCAACAACCCTGGCCATGGTCTTCTTGACCCTTTCCTTCCTCTTCTTCCCTTCTGCAGCAGCCTCTTTGGTTTCAGATTCCAAAGGTACTTGAGTAGAGACTCTGGCCTTAGACATGGGGATTCTTTTGGCAGGTGCTTTGGTCTTCATACCAGGCTTAGTGGCAGCAGCTATGCCATACTCTTTCTTGAGCACCTTCTTCTTGGAAGTGGCCTCATCCTCAACAGCCACATAGTCTTCATCCTCAGAATCTGAGGTTCTCTTCTTTCTGGCCCTGGTGGCTGCCTTGGGTAAGTTGCTGGGTGTGCTCCTGCTACCCTCATCATAGCTGCTAGAGGGACTAGTGCCCTCACTCACCTGAACCTGCTCCTCTGACTTGTTCTGACTGTCACTCTGTTCAGACATATTGCAAACACTGACAGCAGACCCTGTGAATAGATGTAGATGAGGTAGAATAGATGAGCATCACAAAATACAGAGGTTTTTGCAAAAAAAAAATGAGTCAAAAACTTAGTTTTAGTTTTCCACAGAAAGCATTTCGGATCTACCGATTTGTGAACTCGGTGATACCGAAGCAGCTTTTGGAACCTAAACTAGTGGACTCGGTCAGACCGAGTCACAGTTCGGTGGCACCGAGACTGCTGGTTTTCACAAAATCCTGAACTCGGTCACACCGATTTGCAATTCTCGGTCAGACCGAGAATCACATGTGCAATGGCCTTAGCCGAATCGGTGGTACCGAGTTCTACAACTCGGTTGGTCCGAGATGGTTTCGGCGGAAACCTAACCCTAAATTTTCAATTCACCTCTAATATACGGAGTGTTTTTGGTGGATAAGATGATCTCAATCATGGCAAGATTAATGGCAACACAATGTGCTAGAGATTTGGAGTTAGGAATAGCACAAAAACCAAATCCATACCCTAGTTCGGCGATGGACTTGCTACGGCGGCAACGGCGGAGACGATTCCCGTTGACGGCGGCGGGGACCAGCGGCGGGAGGCAGCTGGCGACGAGGAGGACGATCCGGAGACCCAGGGACGCAGAGCAGGCTGAGCGCGGGCGAAAGAGTTTGGAGAAATTTCCAAAATTTGACCCGTGGATATATATAGCCTGTCCCTGTCGATGTGACCGAGTGGAACAACTCGGTGGCACCGAGATGCATAACTGCAAGCAGTTACAGCAACTCGGTGTGATCGAAAAGTTCAAATCGGTTGCACTGAGATTGAAAACCTAGATCGACTTAGTGACTTCGGTGTGACCGAAATGCAAGAATCGGTCAGACCGAGAAGCGCAAAGAAGTTTTGGAGGTTTAAGTCTATGACGAATCGGGGACTCCGAGTGCTCCTCACACAGAGTGGTTCGAATCTGACTTGATCAAATTTTGTGATGTAGCATGAATAGAGTTTGAGACAATAAAATCATAGATAGCTAGAGAAGGTTCTTAGGCATTCTTGTCCATCCACTTGGCAAAAGAAAGAGGAACCAAACAATCAAACAACAAGTGGATGTCCTCGAATGGGTAAAATATGCAACCAACATGCTCACACAATAAGATGGCAAATAAAATATGTGGCAAAGCATGCACAACCAATTCTAGTATCTATCAAGAAATTGGCGATGACTAGGTCATCTATATATGAGTATATTGACTTAGGAGTCAAATGAGAACATTTGATCATAGATCATACTCATCGTTTCAGCTCAAGTGGGGTTACCACTTTTACATAATGCATTGTTGTGTTCACACCATTAGAGTTGCTTTGACTCAATTCTTAGAGTAAAGCTCCCCCTAGATGTGAGATCCCCCTTTAAGAGGGATGAACTAACCTTGGGTTTTGTCGACGATGACTTCATGTAGGTGTAGAAGATGTGGATGCTCAATGTTGATGTTGATCATTTGGAGCAATCCTTTGGAGTGAGTTGCACTTTCAATACCTACACGGGTTAGTCCCACAAGGAACAAACAAGGATATCCATAGGCATAGAGTGATGCACACACAAGATGATGTCTATGAAAGCATTAGGTTACCTTGTCCCTTGTATTACCAACAAGAGGGTTTGTGACTCCTTGAACTAGTGCACGATGTGGAAGTTGATTGCACTTGTTCTTGCCAAAATGATAAGAGTGAAATATGTTGGCGGAGTCACCCTCAAGAACTCTCTAGTTCTTCTTCTTCGGGATCCACATCATCTTGATGGGAATCCTTGGAGTTGTAGTCGTACTTGATGACGTAGAACTTGATGTAGTCTTGGGAACCCACTTGACAAAGGCCTTAGGAGCTTCTTCAAATGCATCAATCTCCTCTTGAAGCTTATCCTTGCCTTTTTGCTTGTGGTCTTGTGGTGGAAGATCATCTTGAGCTTGTGTCCCTTTGAAGGAAGTAGGATCATACTTCTCTTATTTTGGAAGAAACTTCGTCTTGGGGTATTGATCTTCTTCCCACTCAACACCATTGACATTGAACTTTCGTTCAAAACCAACACCTTGGTTCTTCCGGTGCCTTCCTTGCTTGCGTACAATTTCCTTGAATTGCTTACTCCCGGCAAGGCTCTTTAAACACCTTTCTCTATAATTCCCTTCAATAAGCTATTTTCTTTCTCAAGTGTAACTTGGCTAAGAGAATCATTAGTGGAATCAAGAGAACTACTAGAAGCAACAACATTGGATTTAGCATG
This sequence comes from Aegilops sharonensis, assembly GCA_904067115.1. Lineage (NCBI taxonomy): Eukaryota > Viridiplantae > Streptophyta > Magnoliopsida > Poales > Poaceae > Aegilops > Aegilops sharonensis. Next base: position 18,480,881 of record LR880970.1, on the reverse strand, counting down.
ATTATTGTTACTACTAGGGGGAGAATCCTTCTTGTACTTGTTACTAGACTTGACTTGAGGCATGTAAGTAGATAAGAGTAAACGCTTGGCAATGTAAGAAGAACTTTTCTTATGAAGATCATCATTGATTGCTTTTAAGAACTCATGATCTTGCTCAAGGTTGAGCTTTTCAAAGCGTAACTTCTCATGAGTCCTTAAAAGTTCTCGATGATCTTCTAAGATAGTTTCATGAGCTAACTTAAGAGTGTTTAGTTCTTTAGTTAGAAGCTCAATCTTCTCCTTATCATTGTCATTCGTTTTATCTTGATTAGCATGATTAATTGACGTTTCATCATAGTATTCATCACTAGAGTTGTCAACAAGTAAATCATCATCACCTAACAAGTCATCTTCATCACTATTGAAATCAACATACTCGGGATGTGATACCTTTGGGCCTTTAGCCATGAAGCATCTTCCAAGTCCATCATTTGGTGAATCAAATATGTCGTAGGAGTTGGTTGACACAAGTGCTAGACCGGCAACACCTTCATCTTGAGTATATTCAGAGTCGGACTGATAGCTTCTCTCGGAGTGATTGTCGGAGTCGGAGCCAGATACCCATTCACCAACATGAGCTTGATGTCTTCGTTTTGTGTAGCTCCTTGATGACTTGTCCTTCCTTTCCGAGTCCTTTCTCCTCCGAGATGTTCTTCGTTCATAACGATCATCTCTACTCCTTCTCTCTCTCTTGGTGGTGATTCTTCTCTTCTACTTCTCCTCTTAGGTGATTCTTCTCTTCTTTTGTAGGGTGCCATACACTCATTGGAATAGTGTCCGGGTTTTCCACAATTGTAGCAATTATGCTCTCGACTATAAGATCTTTTGTCATTGTAGGACTTTGACTTGGAGCTTCTCTCTTTGCTTCTACTCTTGTAAAACTTGTTGAAGTTCTTCACCATTAGGCTCAATTCTTCATTGAAGGTTTGTTTCTCACTTGATGATGTGGGGGCTTCACATGATGCTTTGTAAGCACCACTTGACTTGTTGTGAAGTTCCTCCTTATCCTTGAGTGACATCTCATGAGCAACAATTCTTCCAATGACTTCCGTTGGCTTGAGATCTTTGTAATTGGGCATCATTTGGATCAATGTGCACACGGTATCATATTTTCCGTCCAAAGCTCTTAGGATCTTCTTGATGATGAATTTGTCGGTCATCTCTTCACTTCCTAAGCCGGCAATCTCATTTGTGATAAGAGCGAGCCTAGAGTACATTTCAGCGACACCTTCACCATCCTTCATTTTGAACTTGTCAAGCTGACATTGAAGCACATCCAACTTGGATTCCTTGACGGAGTTGGTACCTTCGTGCATATCAATCAAAGTATCCCAAATTTCCTTTGCATTCTCAAGACAGCTGATTTTTTTTTTTGAATTATTCGGGGCACAATCCCTTGAAGAGGATATAACAAGCTTGAGCGTTGTATTGCAGCATCTTCAACTCTTCTGCGCTAGCTTCACGGTTCGGTTCCCTCCCATCAAAGAATTCACCTTGCAAGCCAATACACACAATAGCCCAAACGGCGGGGTTATGTCCAAGAATATGCATTTTCATCTTATGCTTCCAACTAGCAAAATTAGTACCATCAAAGTAAGGACCTCTACGGTGATAGTTTCCCTTGCTAGACGCCATACTCTCGTAGGTTGCGAAACCAAGGCTATGACTACCAAAAGCTATGGAAATCAAAGCAAATGGAGACCAAGGCTTTGATACCACTTGTAGGATCGAAAGTATGTCTAGAGGGGGGGTCATTAGACTACTTGACCAAATAAAAACTTATCCTTTTCCCAATTTTAGTCTTTGGTAGATTTTAACTAACTTAGCACAAGTCAAGAAATCTTAATAAAATTCAAGCAAGCATGCAAAGAGTATATGAGCAGCGGAAAGTAAAGCATGCAACTTGCAACAATGTAAAGGGAAGGGTTTGGAGAATTCAAACGCAATTGGAGACACGGATGTTTTTGTCGTGGTTCCGATATGTGGTGCTATCATACATCCACGTTGATGGAGACTTCAACCCACGAAGGGTAACGGTTGCGCGAGTCCACGGAGGGCTCCACCCACGAAGGGTCCACAAAGAAGCAACCTTGTCAATCCCAGCATGGCCGTCGCCCACGAAGGACTTGCCTCACTAGCGGTAGATCTTCACGAAGTAGGCGAGCTCCTTGCCCTTACAAACTCCTTGGTTCAACTCCACAATCTTTTCGGAGGCTTCCAAGTGACACCTAGCCAATCTAGGAGACACCACTCTCCAAGAAGTAACAAATGGTGTGTTGATGATGAACTCCTTGCTCTTTTGCTTCAAATGATAGTCTCCCCAACACTCAACTCTCTCTCACAGGATTTGGATTTGGTGGAAAGAAGATTTGAGTGGAAAGCAACT
>LR880970.1:18461374-18478193 GCA_904067115.1 Aegilops sharonensis | reverse complement strand
CGTCGCCCACGAAGGACTTGCCTCACTAGCGGTAGATCTTCACGAAGTAGGCGAGCTCCTTGCCCTTACAAACTCCTTGGTTCAACTCCACAATCTTTTCGGAGGCTTCCAAGTGACACCTAGCCAATCTAGGAGACACCACTCTCCAAGAAGTAACAAATGGTGTGTTGATGATGAACTCCTTGCTCTTTTGCTTCAAATGATAGTCTCCCCAACACTCAACTCTCTCTCACAGGATTTGGATTTGGTGGAAAGAAGATTTGAGTGGAAAGCAACTTGGGGAAGGCTAGAGATCAAGATTCATATGGTAGGAATGGAATATCTTGGCCTCAACACATGAGTAGGTGGTTCTCTCTTAGAAAATGTATGCTGGAAGGGTAGGTTCGTTCTGATGGCTCTCTCCACGAATGAAGAGGAGGTGGAGGGGTATATATAGCCTCCAGACAAAATCTAACCGTTACACACAACTTGTTAAACTTGGTGGGACCGAATTGAGAAACTCAGTCGGACCGATTCAGCAAATCTAGTGACCGTTAGGTTTTTCGGTGGGACCGACATGCAACTCGGTAGGACCGATATGGTTAGGGTTAGGGCATAACGTAATCTCGGTGAGACCGATTACTCAAACTCGGTGAGACCGAGTTTGGTAATAAGCTAACCAGAGAGTTGGTCAGGTAAACTCGGTGGGACCGATTCGCTCATTTCGGTGAGACTGAAATGTTACAAAAAGGAAACAGAGAGTTTACATTTCAATCTCGGTGGGACCGATCACTCATCTCGGTGTTACCGAAACATTACGAAGGGAAACAGAGAAATTACAATCCCATCTCGGTGAGACCGAGATCCCTATCGGTGAGACCGATTTGCCTAGGGTTTGTGGCAGTGGCTATGACATCTGAACTCGGTGGTGCCAGGTAGAAAGAATCGGTGGGGTCCACTTTTGTCCTTAGCTTTGAGCCTGAGCCAATCCTTTTGTCCTTAGCATTTTGAGGGGTCCACTTTTCTCATCCATGCCATGCCAATCATTGAGCTTTCTTGAAATATTTAACTTGAAGTAGCATTAGCTCAATGAGCTATATGTTGTTAGGAATTACCAAAACCACATAGGGATAGTTTCACTTTCAGATACGCTTGGCAGAGTGATGGTACTGCCGAGAGACCTTTTCTCGGTCCTCCAGGCGGTTTTGTCGAGGGGGCATCTGGCCCTGACTACCAGCAGCGGGGCGGTTACCGCAGTCATCGTGGTGGTCGAGGTCGAGGTGGCCGGTTCCGTCAACGAAAGCCTCATCCGCCTGTAGCTGTTGAGCAGACGACCACCGTTGGGGTTGCCGCGGCGCCGGTGTTGTCTGGTCAGGCGATGGATGTGGTGACAACTCTTGCTAATGCTGAGATACCCGGGAATGAGACCATGGTGTCAACGTCAGTGGAGGCGACAGACAGGGCTGACTCAGATAGAGCGTCCAAGTGGGCGTGCAAGAAGGAGAAAATGTTGTGCTATCGTTGTGGAGAGAAGGGTCATTTTATTGCTGAGTGCGTGGCTGACCTATGTGATACTTGTGGCAAGCCGGCACATGATTCGGGGGAATGTCTGATTTTGCGAGATCGGGTACCGTCTCTTATGATGTATGGAGTGTATTGTGCTGAGCTCACGTTCTTTGAGTCTCCTACTGCGAGGGACATTCCTGACGAGACCAGAGTCTGACAACTGGGGTTGTCAAAGTTACCAGAGGAGAGGTCTCTGAGACCTAGATTGTGCAGAGGCTGAAGGAGTTAGCTCCAGGTGACTTCCAGTGGGAGCTCGTTTGTCTCAAGGAAAAAATGTTTAGGGTTGAGTTCCCTTCAGTTGAGGATTTGCAGAGACTTCTGAGTTTTGGGATGTACAAAGTGCCGGGCACAGATTGTGTCCTCGAGTTCCATGAGTGGAAGAAGGTCAAACCTCAGGGTAAGCCTCTTACTCAGGCTTGGCTGCGTTTTTCCGGGGCTCCTTTGAAGCCGATGCAAGATGCTAGGGTTGTGGCTAGCTTGGGCATTATGGTGGGGAAAACCGAGAGAGTGGATATAGCATTCACCAGAGCTCATGGGGTAGCCCAACTGCTGGTGAGTATTCTGGATATTGAGTTCATGCCTGATGTGGTCAAGTGCACATATCGAGGCCAGATTTATAACCTCGTGATTGAGTTTGAGGATGAGGATCTGTTCGCCGAGGCGGCCAACGGGACTGATGTTGACATGCACGAGGGAGATGATAGCTCGGGAGCTAAGGAGGCACCGATCGATGATGCTGGACGAGAGTTGTCCAATGGACCGGGGCCCGTTTCTCAGACGCCTGGGGATGGGACGGTACCACCCTCCTCGGTGCCTATGACCTCTTTGAGATTTGGGTCTTTCGAGCCTGCTTCTGCGCCTCCGAGACTTGGGACTGATCGGATGGAGTCTGACGAGGTTTTTGAGCACACATTACCTGATTTGGATTTTGAGGATGTTGTGAGTCCCGTTCGTGGGGCATCGCCGACCTCGGTCAAGGGAGAGGAGGAGTCTAGGCAGGTGGCCACTCCCTCTCATGCACAACACGTTGACTCTCCTCGGGACGAGGTTGCGGCGGTGGAGGTCTTACCTTCGGGAGGGGGTACGGGGCAGGTGGCCTCGGCACCCTCTTCTCCTCTCGTGGAGCCAGAGCTGCAGGTGGCGGTTACGCCTTCTGGAGGGAGCTCGGGGCAGGTGGCCTCGGCGCCCTCTTCTCCTCTCGTGGTGGTTGAGGTTTCGGTGCTGGAGGTCTTACCTTCGGGAGGGAGTCTGGGGCAGGTGGCCTCGGCACCCTCTTCTCCTCTCGCGGTGCCGGAGCTGCAAGTGGCGGTTCCGCCTTCTGGAGGGGGCTCGGGGTAGGTGGCCTCGGCGCCCTCCTCCCCTAGGGTGCCTAGGGTGGCCTCACCTCCTGTGGCACCGGTGAGCTCCTCTTGCCAGAGGGTCGGGGTGGGTGGGGAGTACGGGCAGGTGGCCCACGCACTCCCCTTCCCCGGTACGTCTCCAACCCTTTGCCGTGGGGCGCGACCGACGTTGGTGGCGCCGTCGAGCGCCCTATTTTTTAGCGTTCCTGCTGTTTCACCGGTGGAGGCCGACCGGCTGCGTGTCTGGGGTGAGACAGGAGGCCCCACCCCGAGCAGGGTCACTCGGGAGGAGGTTATTGTGTTTGGAGGGATTTCGGACCCGATCTCTGAGGGGCGACGGTTGAGCTGCCATCTCGAGGATCATCCGGAGGTGGACGACATACAGCAGCGGTGCGCCATGAGGGCGACCAAGCTTCGTGACGTTGAGGTCACTACTGGTGCGCCATTTTGCATTTTTCTAATGATGAGATTATTAATAATGCAATTCAATTAGGAGTTTCACTAGGTAGTAATGATAGTGAAATTTCAAATTCCGTCAATGATATTCTGGATTTAGAGGCGGAGCGGGCTTTAGAGATGATTCGTAACTTAGCAGCGGTTAAACCCATGAATGATTCCGATTTTGATGCTTTGGGGGTCAGGGTGCTCGATAGTTTTTGTGCGGATCTTGTACCACCCCTCCCTTAGTCTGAGGACGAGGATGATACATCTGAGAATGTTGTGGTTAGATCCTCTGAGCCTGGTTGTGAGGACCGGCTGGAGAGTCAGAACAAACCTAAATGCAAGTGGAAGCGAAAGATCTACCCTGCTTCCGCAGTGCATAGGAGTGCTAGGATCCGTTCGGCTAAAAAATTTCATGACGAAATATGAAAGGAATCTTTTGGAATCGCAGAGGTCTGAAAGACTTGGCTAAAAGAAGCTTTCTTGCAGAGGCGTCTATCGAGCATAGGCTGGATTTTATCGCATTGTCGGAAACTGGTAGAGATAATTTTTCACCACAATTTTTCAATACTTTATCGGGAGGTATTGATTTTGACTAGCATTGTCTGCCACCGAGAGGAACATCGGGTGGGATCTTACTCGGAGTTAGATGCGATTCGCTAGAAGTCTGAAGTGTGGTCATGGGAGACTTTGCACTTAAGTTTCGGGTACGGTCGAAGGCCGATGGGTTTAATTGGGCTCTGGTGGCGATATATGGTGCCGCTCGGCCCGAACTCAAACCTGAGTTCTTGGCTGATCTAGTTAGGATTTGCAGCTCTGAGCAGCCTCCAATCCTGGTGGGGGGTGATTTCAACATTATTAGAAGGCGTGAGGAGAAGAACAATGATAACTTTGACGGGAGATGGTCGTTTAAGTTTAATACTATCATTGAAATCTTGGATCTGAGAGAGATAGAGTTTTCGGGAAGAAAGTTTACCTGGGCTAACGCGTTGCCAAATCCGACGTTTGAAAAGTTGGATCGAGTTCTGGCTAGCGTCGAATGGAAACATAAGTTTCCCTTCATAACAGTTCAGGCACTTTCCTGTGGTATTTCTGACCACACGCCTTTATTTGTAGACTCAGGTGAGGCTACCCATTTGGGAAACATAAACTCGTTTTCGTTCGAGCTGGCTTGGTTTGAACGTGATGGCTTCTTTGATCTTGTAGCCAGGGAATGGGCTAAGGATGCAGGAGGTAGGTCTGCACTTGAGCGTTGGCAGAATAAGATCAGGCACTTGAGAAGTTTCGTACGTGGGTGGGCTAAGCATCTTAGCGGGATATATAAGGTCGAAAAGGAAAGGCTCCTTACCCTTATTCAGTCCTTAGATGTTAAAGCAGAAACTACGATTCTGCCGGCCTCGGAGCTTCATGCCAAGCTTGAAGTGGAGATGAGATTGAAAGAGCTTCTTCGTGAAGAGGAATTAAAGTGGGCACTGTAGGCCAAGGTCCGACGAGTTGTCCAGGGGGACACGAACACTCAATTCTTTCACATGATCGCCAATGGAAAACACAGAAAGAAGAGGATCTTCCAGCTTGAACAAGATGAAGGAACGGTTTTAGGACAGGAGAACCTAAAATTATACATTACCAAGTATTACAAGCAGTTGTTTGGGCCTCCAGTGGATAAGTGTGTTTCTCTGGATGAGTCAAGGATTGAGGATATTCCTCAACTTACTGCTGTTGAGAATGATATCTTGGCTGCTCCTTTTCCCGAGAAAGAGGTGTTTGAGGCCATATCGCAGATGAAAAATAACAAGGCTCCCGGCCTGGATGGTTTTCCGGCAAAGTTCTATAAGAAGTGCTGGCATATTATTAAGGGGGATTTGTTGCCGTTGTTCCATGATTTATTCTCTGGAATCTTCAGCTTTTTCAACTTAATTTTGGAACGATAATCCTGCTTCCTAAGAAAACAGAGGCTGTGAGAATCGAGCAATTCAGGCCCATCCGTCTTCTTAATGTTAGTTTCAAAAATTTTACCAACGTCGGGACTAATAGGCTCACGCCGATTGCGCATTCTGTGGTGCAGCATTCCCAAACTGCTTTCATGCCGGACAGGAGCATCCTAGAAGGGGTTGTGGTCCTTCATGAAACGCTCCACGAGATTCACACGAAAAAACTGGATGGAGTTGTTTTCAAGGTGGATTTCGAGAAAGCGTACGATAAAGTCAAATGGCCTTTCCTTCAACAGGCCTTACACATGAAGAGTTTTGATGAAGCCTGGCGACGCCAGGTAGAATCTTTCACGCAAAAAGGGAGTGTTGGAATTAAAGTGAATGATGACATAGGTCATTATTTCCAGACACACAAGGGCCTGATACAAGGTGATCCAATGTCTCCTATTCTGTTCAACATTGTGGTTGATATGTTGGCAATTTTGATAGGTAGGGCAAAGGAGGCCGGTCAGGTGGGTGGCTTGGTGCCTCATCTAGTTGATGGAGGTGTATCCATCCTGCAGTACGCTGATGATAGGATCATCTTTATGGAGCACGACTTGGCCAAAGCGAGAAATATGAAGTTGGTGTTATGCTTATTTGAACAATTGACAGGATTGAAGATTAACTTTCATAAAAGCGAGTTGTTCTGTTTTGGTAGAGCTAATGAGGAACAAGAGGCTTATAGGCAATTGTTTGGATGCGAATTGGGGACATTACCTTTCACGTACTTAGGTATACCCATTCACCATCGTAAGCTGACAAACAGAGAATGGAAGTGTATCGAGGATCTGTTTGAAAAGAAACTGAGTTGCTGGAAGGGAAAACTCATGTCATACGGAGGCCGATTGATTCTTATTAATTCGGTGCTCACGAGTATGCCTATGTTTCTCTTGTCCTTCTTCGAAGTCCCAGTTGGTGTTAGGAAAAGGCTGGACTTCTATCGATCCCGATTCTTCTGGCAGAGTGATGAACTAAAGAGAAAGTACAGACTCGACAAATGGGATATCATCTGTCGACCGAAGGACCAGGGGGGCCTTGGCATTGAGAATCTTGAAGTCAAGGACAGATGTTTTCTCAGTAAGTGGTTGTATAAGTTATCAGCTGAGAGTGAAGCCACGTGGGCGCAGATTCTCCGTAGTAAGTATCTGCAGTCCAAAACTTTGTCCCAGGTGACAGTGAGACCGACGAACTCGCCTTTTTGGAAGGGGCTTATGAGAGTCAAAGCATCCTTCTTTAATAGGACAAAGTCTGTAGTCGGTAATGGCACTACCACGCGCTTCTTGGAGGATACTTGGCTTGGTGAAACATCGCTGGCGCTTCAGTATCCGTCCCTGTATAGTATTGTTCAACGACGTGATGCTTTTGTGGCAATGATTTTGCAGTCCATCCCCCTTAATATTCAATTTAGGAGGACGCTAGTTGGCAACCGGTGGGAAGCGTGGCTTCATCTGGTGAGTAGACTGATGGAGGTTCAGCTGTCTCATCAGCCTGGTCAGTTATGTTGGAAGCTCACTAGGTCCGGAGAGTTCACTGTTAAATTGATGTATATGGATGTCATCAACTCTAGCGCCATTCCTAGTTCCCAATATGTTTGGAAAGTAAAAGTTCTTTTGAAAATTAAAGTGTTTATGTGGTTTGTACATAAACAAGTCATATTAACAAAGGATAACTTGGTAAAGCGCAACTGGATAGGATCTACTAGGTGTAGTTTTTGTGATCGGGATGAAACCATCAAAAACCTTTTCTTTGATTGCCCGTTGGCGGAAGTTTTGTGGCAGACGGTGCACATTGCCTTTAACATTACTCCTCCGAATACTGTCAATATGTTATTTGGAACGTGGCTTGTTGGGATAGAGTCTGAAACAGCTAGACACATTCGCATAGGAGTATGTGCTTTGTTGTGGGCAATTTGAAACTGCAGAAATGATTTGGCTTTAACAGAACAACAAATATTCATTTTTTGCAGGTTATATTCCGAGCCACTGCGCTGATCCGTATGTGGTCGTTACTCACTCCGACAGAGGCCAGGGAGCGTTTGGTTACTGGATCTATCCGGTGGGAGATGGTAGCATGGGATATCTTCAACTGGTTTAAATGGCGGTCATGTAATAGGATAGACGATTAGTTTTCCTATCTTTGTTATGCTAGCCGGTTGTGGCCCTTTGGCTTTTGGTTTTTGGCGTTGTGGCTCTTTATGAGCTGGCCGCTACTTTGTTTCAGAGTATAAGACTCTGTTGAACCTATTTGTTTATCTATAAAGATGGCCTTATGCATCGTTCTGATGCAGAGGCCGGGGAGTCCCCCTTTTAGAAAAAAAATCAGCATCTCAACAATGGAGAAAGGTTTACTATTTCAAAATAGAAAACTGTACAATAAGGAAATAGCTATGAGTAGGTCTTGCGCTAGGATAGTCATTGTTGCACAAAGCTAAAAAGAAAAGGAAAAAAATCGAGACAAAAATTTAGGAAGACCAAAGCCACGCACCAAGGCCTACCTAATGAGATGAATATACCATCAGGAAAATAAATCATACCAACAAGGCCTCCTATACACAAATTGTGCCCTCCGCCACGCTTCTTTGCGACGCCGTTCGCTGGGTTTTCGCCTTGTTTAGATCTCTTCCTGTGTGTTTGTGATACCTATAACTGCCATGAACACAAATCGCCGGGATGGGCACGGAGACGTTGGTCCGCGACGTGGACTTGGAGGGCGACGTCATCACCAACACCGTCACGTCCTCCGGCGCTGCCGTGGCGGCCTGGCTCCGCAAGATCCACTACGTCTACCGCTGGGTCTCTTTACCACAAGCTCATCCTACGTGGGGCTCGACATCGAGTGAGTGGCGCCCCAGCTACAGCTGCCCACGCGCAGAACCCCGTACTCGCGCTCCTGCAGCTCTGCGTCGGCCGCCGCTGCCTACGTGTACTAGCTCTTAATTATGTTTCTCAGATTTTTGCATAAGTAGTATGCATTATTCCTTAATGATAAATGTTACTATCGCAGGCAATGGCAGCATGCGGAACCTCATGCCTCACAAGGGTCCACAACCAGGTGGAACACTCCCGTTAAGGGCTTGTTCGGTTAATCCTCTCCCCAAGAGGATTGGAGGGGAATGGCAAGGATTGGTTTGTATTTTGACTTACAAGAGGTTTAAATCCCCCTCAAACCCCTTCAATCCACTCGGTTTGGCACGCAACCGAACAAGGCCTAACCGGTCGATCTGCTGGAATTTTGTCTATTTCGAGCCAAGCCCAATAGCAGCTTCAGAAATTCCTAATAAATCTTAAAGACCCACGCAGCCCATTTGTGCAAGCCAAGAGATGGAACTAAAGTTTAGTTCCACATTGCTAGTTTAATGGGAGTTGGACCTCCTTATACGGGAGGATGTTTCCCCACATGTATGAGCATGAGAACAAAACGGGCATTCACGCGTGCTGCTCCTCCGCCGCCCGCCTCGGCGCGCCGCGGGTTGCGGGAATGAGCTGAGCCGATATCTAAATTTTTGCCACGCACTATGGGTATACGAAAGGTCACTCGGGAGCTGGATATATTTTGTTGTAGTTGATACTGAATACGAACGCTGCACCCTTCGGCTGCTGCCTGTTTGTTTCGTATCTCTCGTTCTTTTCAGCTCCCGGCGCAGACTCTCGCCTCCTTCTCTTGCGCCTATAAAAGGGAGGTCACTCCTCTCAGAGAGGTGCACCAGAACTTCTTCTTCCTCTCGCCACCGGTTCCAATCTCTGAGTTGTTGTTCTCTTCCTCATCCCAGCTTGCGGCGTGCACCGCGAGTCGGGACAGTAGGCCTCCGAAACCATACCTCTTTGAGTCCTGTACAAGAGAATGGTGATAAGGTTTTTGGGGAGCGCTCCGCGCGACTACTGACTTCTTCGTCACGGACGCCCCGGACTCCGACGACTACTTCCCCGCCGACGACTTCTTCCCCGTCGTCGACAACCTCATCGACGACATGGCTGGCGAGGACACCAACCCAAGTCCAGTGCTACTGTTGCTGCTGTCCCGTATGTGTTTTTGCTTTTCCTGTTAGACGTCCTGCCACAAATCCTTGTTCTAGTGTTTTCCCTAGATATGTAAAGTTCTACTTCATATATGCAACTTGCTCTACTGTCTGCTCTAGATATGTTCGGTTCTAATTCATATTTGTAGATGTTATTTACCTTCTCTTTGTCAGATTGCATAACTTGCTTTATCTCTGCTATTTTGGTCATGCTTTATCTAGTATTTCCGTTAATAAAATCATATGGTAAATTTCTCATATTTCCAACACGATCAACATGATCCTTGGCAAGGCCCCGTTAACGGGGCCCGCGAGTGGTCGGGTGAATGGCACATGATGTAGTGCCAAATGGGACCGTCATTTTCCCAAAGACCTCGAGATGCAACATGAGAGAAGGTGAATCAAATGGGACCATCATTTCTTTAGCTTCAGTTACAATCAGTCAACCCTTTCTCCCACGGCAAAAAAAAATGGAAGGTGAATCACACGGGGAATGGAACATAATGGGAAATTATTTCACTCATAGATGGAGAAACAGTGGCGTTGAGCGCACAGTACCTGGAGGCCGAGTGGTTTCGCTGCTTCCATGGGACCTCCTATGTTTGAGGGTATCCACTATAAGAGGTGGCGCGTGAGAGCCGTTCTATGGTTTCAAACCATGAGCTGCTAAGACGCCACTCTTGGCAAACCTGAAGGAGAATATGATGCTCAACAGGAACAAGCTTTTCAGAAAATGGATACCTTGTTTAAGGCTGCTCTCTTGAGTGTTCCCTGTGAGAACATAGTTGATGCTTATGCGTCAATTGATAATGGAAAAGATATGCGGGACGCACTCGAGGTCAAGTTTGGGGTCTAGGATGCTGGCACTGAGCTGTACATCATGAAGCAATTCTATGATTACAGGATGACTGAAGAGCGCTCCGTGGTTGAGCAAGCTCATGAGATACAGTCATTTGCTAGAGAACTTGAGCAATTCAATTGTATGCTACCAGACACGTTTGTTGCCGGAGGTATCATCACTAAGCTTCCTCCTTCGTGGAGGAACTTTGCTACCTTACTGAAGCATAAGAGGCAGGAGTTTTCCGTCCCGGATCTCATTGGTACTCTTGATGTGGAAGAAAAGGCGAGAGCAAAGGACAAGCGTACTCGAGGTATTGAGGGAGGATCTAGTGCCAATCTGGTACAGAAGAAAAACTTTCAGCCCCACAAGTTGGAGAACAAGGGCAAGTTTGATGGCAAAGCAAAATTTGATGGGAAGAGCAAGGCTGTACATCACACGAACTTAAATAAGAAGAATGACAAGAAGAAAGGTGTTTTTCATGTGTGTGGAGATCCTGATCATTGGGCTCCTAGTTGCCCTAGTCACTATGACAAGCGTGATCTTGGTAAAGGCAGCAAGACCACCAATGTTTTCATTGGAGGCACTGACATGAAGGATGATGAGTATGGTATATTTCCCACTATTCTTTCAGTATGTCATTCTCCTGATTGGTTGATTGACACGGGTGCTAATCTGCATGTATGCGGTGATATTTCCATGTTTTCATCTTATCAGACCGGAGGAACTTCCACCGTCCTGATGGGAAACGGTTCAAATGCTTCTATTCGTGGTGTTGGCACGGTCGATCTGGAGTTTACTTCGGCGAAGATCGTGCGGCTGAAGAATGTGCATTATGTCCCCTACGTCGGTAAAAATCTTGTTAGCGGATCTCTTCTGTGTAGAGATGACTACAAGCTTGTCTTTGAGTCGAATAAATTTGTAATATCCAAGTATGGAACCTTTGTTGGTAAAGGCTATGAGTCAGGATGCCTGTTTCGTTTATCCTTATCAGATGTTTGCAATAAAGTTGTCAATCATGTTTGGAACAATAGTGAATCAAATGTGTGGCATTCACGTCTTTGTCATGTTAACTTTGGTTGCATGTCGCGACTAGCGAAGTTGAACTTAATCTCTAGTTTCACCACTGTCAAGGGATCTAAGTGTCCAGTGTGTGTGCAATCTAAGCAACCCTGTAAGTCTCATGTGACTGCGGAAACGAGAAATCTTGCACCACTCGAGCTCATACATTCAGATCTAATGGTGTTTTGACAAAAGGTGGAAAGAAGTATTTTATGACGCTAATTGATGACTCCACTAGATACTGCCATGTGTATCTTCTGAAATCTAATGATGAGGCTTTGAACTATTTCAAGATCTATAAAGATGAACCGGAAAACCAACTTGATCAAAAGATCAAGAGGCTTAGGTTCGATCATGGTGGAGAGTATTTCTCAAATGAATTTGATTCCTTTTGTGCGGAACATGGTATAATCCATGAGAGGACGCCTCCCTATTCACCTCAGTCAAATGGTGGCCGAAAGAAAGAACTATACTCTAACTGATTTGGTTAATGCCATGTTAGATGTTGAGGATATAGACCCGGGGTAGGGTCATAGGCCTGACCTATACGCCCTACCCAAGGTCACTACCCTAGAAGATAAGAAGTCCAAGAGGCAACAAAGAACCCCCAGTCAAAGGTGTCGAGTGCAATCCACTCGACCAATCATATCACTCGGGTATCCCTCCTACCTGTTGTCACTCGACCATACAAGGAATCATTCGACCTACTAAAGGCCAGGAGTTACACAGCACTGCAACGGTCGGACATTCACTCCGTAGTCTTTAAGGTCATTAATAGCACTTATGGTTGGCGTTATCAGTAACGCCCCTACTTTATGTACATTAAGCCCCTTGTAATGGAGGATGGCTGGGGTCCTGGCGCACTTTATATAAGCCACCCCCTCCTCTAGGATAAGGGTTCGCACCCCTTGTAACACCACACACATATAATCCAGTCGACTGCCTCCGGGCACCGAGACGTAGGGCTATTACTTCCTCCGCGAAGGGCCTGAACTCGTAAATCTTGTGTGTACACCTTCACCATAGCTTAGATCTTGCCTCTCCATACCTACCGCCTTTCTACTGTCAGTCTTAGAACCACGACAGTTGGCGCCCACCGTGGGGCAGGTGTCTTAGTGACTTGTTGGCGAAGTTGCAATTTTTTCGATCCCCATCATCATGGTTTCTGGCGGTGGATTGGATGAGGGCCGCAAGATCCGTCTCGGCGCGCTCGTTATCATCGCCGACGATTCCGCTTGGCTTCAGGAAGCTCCCCTTGACGTCGAGGCGCTCCCGTCCGAGGGGCGACACACTTTCGTGCGTGCGTACGCGGCGTCCTTCTCCGGCAGCCGTCGACCCAGTATCGGTCGACTCCGATGATGTCTTCTCTCCCTGATGTTCGCCGCCGCAGCGATCCGGTCGGTCGCGGCTTCAGCGGTGGGTGAAACACGCGGTGGCTCGACATTCGGCCACCCATCAAGTCGCGGCAAACAAGCCCAACGAAAGTCTCCACGGCCTGTTCGACTGGCTCCGTCGAGACCGCATCCGAGTATGATAGCAGCCACCGTGCGACTGAAGTCTTGATCATCGACGGACCACGCAGTCTGCCTGGTTTCTGCCGTGAAGACGGTGGGGATGTTGGCGGCGATCCGTCGCGCGTACACGAGGAGTACCATCCCGAACCCCTCTCTTTGCATCAGAGGGAAGAACTTCATCGCCGCAACATGGATGCACTCCACACGCCCATCATTGGAGAAACCCCCGAGGCTCGGGCCTAGGAAGAGGTGCGCTTGGCTAATTTGGCTGAGCACACTCGACTGGAGAACCTCCAGCGCGCGCTCAACGAGCGTGCTCGGGAGCGGATCCCTGAGTCTAGTCGACGACAGCTTTTCCCGCCTCCACCTAAGGTATACCGCACTCCGATTCAAAATCTCACAGCTGCGGCCCAAATAGCAGAGTTAATTCAACCTTCCCAGTCGGAGGCTGGCAGAGGTTTGATGCAGATCCGAGCCTTACTCCGGGCAGTAGGAGAGCAGAACCAGCAGTGTCTCAGTCGCGGAATAGGATTCATAGCAGATCCGTGGTAGCGGATACTGTTCAGTCAGCCCACAGTCCAAGATCGCCTCTGCGGCGTGAAGGCCGTGGGCAGTATGATCACCGACTCGACCGCGACAATCGTCGTCGAGTGCCCACACCTCCTCCGAGGAGTGCGTCATATGTGCCTCGGCAGTACGATGATAGATGCCTTCACAGTGGCGAGCGCAGAGCACCAGTCGACCCAAGAGAGCCAGGCTTTGATGGAAGATCTATTCTCGTTCAGGGTCTAGTCGACCGGAACAGAGCGCACAGGGAAGACCTTGGCGGAGATCGTCCGACTGGCAACAGAGTTCTTGTTTCGGGTCCAGAGTGTTTCAGCAGAGCCATCAGGGCTGCAGTGATTCCTCCCAACTTCAGGTTGGCGACTGGAGTCAGCAAGTTCACTGGAGAGTCCAAGCCTGAAACTTGGCCTGAGGATTACCGAGTGGCTGTGCAGATTGGTGGCGGGAATGATGAAGTGGCAATGAAGCATCTTCCTGTGATGTTGGAAGGGTCAGCTAGAGCGTGTTTGACTCAGTTAGCTCCAGGCAGCATATTCAGTTGGGAAGAGCTTGCTCGAGTGTTCGTCAGAACTTTTGAGGGCACTTGCAAGCGGCCAGCGGGGTTGACAGAATTGCAGCATTGTGTGTAGAAACCGAGTGAGACTCTAAGGCATTTCATTCAGAGGTGGACCACTTTGCATCACACAGTGGAAAATGTATCTGAGCATCAGGCAGTGTGTGCCTTCAAGGAAGGCGTTAAATATCGAGAGCTGGTCCTGAAGTTCGGTCGGACTGGAGATATGACTTTGACTCGGATGATGGAAATAGCCACCCGGTACGCTAACGGGGAAGAAGATGATCGACTCCACAGCGGAAAGGGTAAACCAGTCGGCCAAGACGCCGGCGGGGGTAATTCCAATCCGAAACAGAAACGTAAGGCCGAGCCTGCAGCTCCCGGTGAAATTGCGGCAGTGGTTCAAGGAAAGTTTGAAGGAAAACCTAAGGGGCCCTGGACCCCTAAGAAGGTAAAAGATCAAGCAGGAAATGATGTGTTGGACTTACCATGTCACATATTCATACGAAGAAGGACGAAGAGGGTAATCTGATTTATCCTAAACACACCACTCGACAATGTCGACTCCTGATCCAGCAGTTCCAAGAGAAACAGCCCAGTGAGAAGGAAAAAGAGTCGGATAAAGACGAGGATGAAGAGGAATACGATGGTTATCCCAAAGTCAATTCCACCCTGATGATTTTTGCCGATGTTGAGAGCAAGAGTCGATTGAAAGTTATCAACAGAGAAGTGAATATGGTTGCTCGGGCGACAACGACCACATACCTGAAATGGTCACAAACAACCATCACATTCGACCAGTCTGATCACCCGGCGCGTATAGCCACTCCTAGGAGGCAAGCGTTGGTGGTCGACCCAGTGGTCGAAGGCACTCGACTGACCAAAGTGCTAATGGATGGTGGTAGCGGCCTGAATATCCTTTATGCTGAAACCTTGAAGGAGATGGGCATTCCGATGTCCAAGCTTAGCGAAAGCAATATGAGCTTTCATGGCGTTATCCCTGGAAAGAAAGCCGAATCACTCGGCCAGATCGCCCTTGACGTGGTTTTCGGTGACTCCAAGAATTACCGCAAGGAAAAGTTGACATTTGAGGTAGTAGATTTCCAGAGTGCTTATCATGCTATCCTGGGTAGGCCTGCTTATGCACGTTTTATGGCCCAGCCATGTTATGTGTACCTCAAGCTTAAGATGCCCGGTCCCAGAGGAGTGATCACAGTCATTGGTAATCGGCAGAAGGCAGAAGAATGCTTCCAGAAGGGTTCCAAAATTGCCGATGCACAAATGGCAGCAGTTGTCTTTCAAGAGTATCAGAAGAATGCAGATCCGAGTGATTTGCTCCGAGCTAAGAAGCCTACCACGGATTCTGCATTTCAGTCGTCTGGAGAAACGAAGCCGATTCATATCCACCCGACCGATCCAAATGCTGTACCGACTCATATCTCAACGACACTCGACAGCAAATAGGAAGAAGCGCTCATCCAGTTCCTCCGTGAGAACTGGGACATCTTTGCATGGAAACCTTCTGACATGCCGGGTGTACCCAGAGAACTGACTGAGCACCGTTTGTATGTCGATCCCAAGTTAAAACCCGTTAAATAGCATCTTCGGCGGTCCGCCGTGCAGAAGAGAAAAGCAATTGGCGAGGAAGTGGCTCGGCTCCTAGCAGCGGAGTTCATCCGAGAGATCTACCACTCCGAGTGGCTTGCCAATGTGGTCATGGTCCCTAAGAAGGACGATTCACTTCGTATGTGCATCGATTTCAAGCATATCAATCAGGCCTGCCCGAAAGATCATTTCCCTCTCCCCCAAATCGATTAGATTGTTGACTCGACTGTGGGGTGTGAGCGCTTGTATTTTCTAGATGCATATTCCGGGTATCATCAGATCCGATTGTATGGTCCCGATGAATTAAAAACAGCTTTCATCACCCCATTCGGGTGCCTTTGCTATGTCACCATGCCATTTGGTATTAAAAATGCCGGCGCCACATTTATGAGGATGATTCAGAAGTGCCTGCTCACTCAAATCAGTCGGAATGTGGAAGCATACATGGATGACATTGTGGTCAAGTCACGTATAGGTTCCGACCTGTTGACTAACCTCGTAGAAACATTTGCCAACGTAAGAAGGTATGATATCAAGCTTAATCCGTCGAAGTTGCACATTCGGAGTCCCAGGGGGAAAGTTACTCGGTTTCCTCGTTTCCGAACGAGGGATCAACGCAAATCCAGAAAAAGTCGACACCATCCTCTGAATGAAACGCCCTGTGTGTGTGCATCACGTCCAGAAGCTTACTGGTTGTTTGGCCGCCTTGAGTCGATTCATTTCTCATCTCGGTGAAAAGGCCTTACCTCTTTACTGATTGATGAAGAAATCTGATAAGTTCGAGTGGACTGATGAAGCTGACGCAGCGTTTGCAGAGCTCAAAACCCTGCTTTCCACCCAGCCGTGCTTGTTGCGCCAATCAGCAAAGAGCCTTTACTGCTTTACATTGCAGCCACTGGACAAGTTGTCAGTACAGTACTCACAGTCGAGCGGGAAGAGGAAGGAAAAGCTTATAAAGTTCAGCGCCCAGTGTATTATCTCTCTGAAGTTTTAACTCCATCCAAGCAGAGATATCCACATTATCAGAAGCTTGTTTATTGAATCTACATGACCATGAAGAAGGTTGCACACAATTTCTCTGATCACTCCATTACAGTCGTCAGCGATGCACCATTATCGGAAATTCTGAACAACAGAGATGCAGCTGTGTAACGCCCCCGATGCGGCTATATCTCCCACGTGTCGAGGCACGACTTAGAGGCATAACCGCATTGAAAGCAATGTCGCAAGTGAGGTAATCTTCACACAACCCATGTAATAATCAAGGGAAAGATACATAGTTGGCTTACAATCGCCACGTCACACAGTACATAAATAAACATACATCATTCAGAGTACACTCAAGGTCCGACTACGGAACCAAAATAAA
>LR880970.1:18443907-18459511 GCA_904067115.1 Aegilops sharonensis | reverse complement strand
CTCGGGCTCGCGAAAACCCGGGGGAAAAGGCTTAGGTGGCAAATGGTAAAACCAAAGTTGGGCCTTGCTGGACGAGTCTTATTCAAAGCGAACTGTCAAGGGGGTCCCATAAATCACCCAACCGTGTAAGGAACGCGAAATCAAGGAACATAACACCGGTATGACGGAAACTAGGGTGGCAAGAGTGGAACAAAACACCAGGCATAAGGCCGAGCCTTCCACCCTTTACCAAGTATATAGATGTGTTAAACATAGCAGATATATATATATTGTGATATCCCCAACAAGTAATCATGTTCCAAAAAGGAACAACATCTCCATGTTCCAACAAGGAACAAACTTCAGCTTCACCTGCAACTAACAACGCTATAAGAGGGCTGAGCAAAGCGGTAACATAGCCAAACAACGGTTTGCTAGGAAAGGATGGTTAGGGGCTGACATGGCAATATGGGTGGCATGATATAGCAAGTGGTAGGCATCGCAGCATAGGCATAGCAAAAGAGCGAGCAACTAGCATAGCAAAGATAGAAGTGATTTCGAGGGTATGATCATCTTGCCTGCAATGTTCTCAGAGTTGTCGAAAGCCTGATCCTCGAAAACGTTCTCAACAGGTTCCTCGTAAGCGTTCTCGTCTCCCGGCTCTACCCAAAGCAACAACAAAACAAGGAACCACAATAAATCACGGTGCAATGCACAATCAACATAATGCAACATGACATGATATGCGGGATGTGATATGCAAAGCGTATGTGCGCTCCGGAAGGTAAATGAAAGACTAGGCATCATCTTGGCAAACCAAGCATGCCATCGGAAAGATGAGATGATTTCGTTAGAAATCGATATAGAGATCACCGGAAACGGATGCACGGGTTGGATATGGTGGGCAAAAACAAGAATGGTGAGAGACCTACGATAACAACATGATGAACAAAACCATGCACGTGTGCAAACTACCTCATAGCAAGATTCAAGTAAATATGCCCATGAAACAACACATAACCATGATGCAAAAAGACATGATCACAAACTTGCCCAAATGCAAAAACTAATGCCACCACTGAGTTGGTGGGATTTTTCTACCCCAAAAACATATATAATATGTTAGGGTTGCAGTAGAAAAATCATCACAAAACATTAAGTTAAAACCTGCCTAATATGGAAGTTGACAGAATAGGCAATTTCCAGATTTGGAAATGTCCAGATTTGGACTTGCCTAAAACAGAAATGAGTCAAAGCTGGAAAAGGAAACGTGGAGAAAACAGAAAAAAAATATGCACAAGGGGGGAAGGCGCTGGGAGGCTGACAGGGTTGACCCACTGTCATAGAGGTCAGAGGTTAAATGGGTTTTAAAAAGGGGGAAGAAAACAGCCCCAGGGGGGATTCGAACCCGGGTCTCCCCGGTGGAACCCTGCACCTGCTACCACTGGGCTATGCGGCGGCGACTGACAGAGGAAAGGCTCGGGCCCTCTACTACTACTGCTGCAGAGGAGGCGCACCTGAGAAAACGAAAACAGAAAAACAAAAAGGGGGGAGTGGCGCGCCTGGGGTTCGAACCCAGGTCGCCGCGGTGAGAGAGCGGGGAGTCGACCAGCTCGGCTAGGGTAGGGGATCTGGTAGGAACCAGGACGCTGCTCACTTGACCAACACTGCCAGGCCGGACCCAAAACAGAAACGGGACGCGGCGATGCCGGCGAGGCAACTGCGCCTACAGGGAGCTCTGCGCCCTTGGACACGACGGGCACGCACGAGGGGCACCGCGGGAACTTGAGGGGGCAAGCCCGAGCGTGGCTAGTGGCATCTACGCGCGGCCAAAACAAACTGAACCCCACATCTATGAACACGCCGGAGCATGGTGAGCGCGACAAAGGCACGGCCGGACCCTACCCTACGGGGAACTAGCGACGACAAGAAGGAGCAGGGAGGAAGGGGGGGGGGTATACCTCCTTACCCTAGGACAAAGGATCGGCGACAGAGACGGGCTGACGGCGACGAGTTCGAGCTCTGAAGATTCGCCGGGAACCTGACCGAGAGGAAGACAGGTACAGGGCGTCGTCGGACTTGGCGAACCGGGCCTCCGTAGACGACGTCGTGGTCGTAGACGACGACGAGGAAGAAGAAGGACACGGTGCGGCAGGATGAGGTGGCCGGAGAGCACGCCGGCGAGGAGGCGCGCTCCCAGATGCGCTCGGGACCGAGCGGGGCGGCGATCTTGGGTGGATTTCTCACCTGGCGGCGGCGGCGAGAGGGAGAGGGGAACCCTAGCGCTCGATCTGATGAGGAGAGGGGATAAGTAGGGGGCTAGGTGGCGAGGACGAGCTCGTGCTCTCCGAGCTCGGGGTCCCCATGGCGCTGCGAGAGGAGAGGGAAAGGTGGGTGAGGAGCACCGGGCGCTCGCTGCCAGGCGGGGCCGGCGCTGCCACGTGGAAGGGGACTAGCGGGGGTAAGAGCGGCGATGGGTGCGCGAAGGCAGGGAGAGGAAAGCGTGCGGGCTGGCGCGCTCTCTCGCGCTGCGGGGCTGAGGGGAAACTGGGCCGGCTCGGGGAGGCCGGGGGCCCAGGTGGGGAGGAGTGGCTGGGCTGCCACTGCAGCTGCTGCCTCTTTTCCCTTTTCCTTTTTTAAAAATAAAAAGGAAGAGAAAAGAAAGTGCAGAAAGAAAGGAAAAGATTTAGAGTGAAAGGAAAATATCCCCACACTCCTGGAATTCTCCACTATTTAAATAAATTGTAATGGACATTTTTAAAGGTAGAAAAATAATGCAAGTTTGGAAATATTTCAAACTTGTGCCATTTTTGAACCTGACCATAACAACTCAAATGAGGAGATTATTTGGCAGAGAGTCTTAATGCAAAGAGCATGATTTATAGGGAGAAGATGAACATTAATTGAGAGAGGGAATTATATGGCATTTGAAAAGGAAAGAAGGAAAGGGAAGGAGGAGATGGTAATGCAAAAATGAGAATGGCACATGCACAACATGACATGTAAGAGAGCACCACAACCACATGATAAGAAGGGAAAAGCAAGATGACAAAAGGCACAAATGCAATATGGCAAAAGGAGCAAAACAAGAAAAGAGAAAAACCCAACATAACCAAACAACAAGAGGCCAAGCATGACAGGAACCCACAAGAATTGGATGAGGTCAAATTGATATATTGCCCAAAAGGGGAAGTTTACATCCAGGGTGTTACAAGCTGGTCGAGTGGCAAAATGGGCGATTGAACTCCTTCCATTGGATATCAAGTTTGAGGCAAAGAAAGCTATCAAGTCCCAAGCAATCGTAGATTTCCTTACCGAGTGGATTGAGCAGCAACTGCTGACCCAAGTTCACTCGGAGCATTGGACCATGTTCTTCGATGGATCCAAAATGTTGAATGGTTCCAATGCTGGGGTAGTATTGGTATCCCCCCGTGGAGACAAGCTTAGCTATGTTCTACAGATTCATTTTGATTCTTCCAACAATGAAGCTGAATATGAAGCACTTTTATACGGGCTGCATATGGCCATTTCACTCGGCGTCCGTCGCCTTATGGTCTACGGTGACTCGGAATTGGTGGTTAATCAAGTGATGAAAGAGTGGGATCTCAGGAGTCCGGCCATGACTGGTTATTGCAACGAAGTAAGAAAGTTGGAAAAGAAGTTTGAGGGGTTGGAGCTTCACCATATACCCTGACTGAAAAATCAAGCTGCAGATGAATTGGCAAAGATAGGATCCAAGAGAGAGACCGTTCCCAGCAATGTGTTTTTGGAGCATATTCCCTCACCTTCAGTTCAAGAAGATCCTTTCACTGAAGAGCCCCCATAGCCTAAGAGTGCCACAGATCCGACTGAAGTCGAAATCCCAGCCATGGTCGACTTAGTCATGGAGGTTTTGGTCATCACTCCTGACTGGACAGTGCCATACATTGCATACATTCTTAAGAATGAACTTCCAGAGGATGAAGAAGAGGCTCGACAGATCGTCCCACGATCTAAAGCCTTTACTGTGATAAAAGGTCAGTTGTTCAGAGAAAGTGTAACTGGAGTCTGCCAGAAATGCATCACGCCAGAAGAAGGCTGAATGATCCTCAATGATATTCACTCGGGGACTTTTGGTCACCATGCGTCCTCTCGGACCATCGTGGCCAAAGCATACCGAGCCGGATTTTACTGGCCACATGCCAAAGAGATGGCGAAAGAAATAGTAGACAAATGTGAAGGTTGTCAGTTTTACTCCAACATGTCCCATAAACCTGCGTCAGCTCTGAACACTATTCCACTCGTCTGGCCTTTCGCTGTCTGGGGATTGGATATGGTTGGACCTCTGAGGACTGGCAGAAGTGGATTTACCCATGTGCTGGTAGCAGTCGACAAGTTCACCAAATGGATTGAAGCCAAGCCCATTAAAAACCTTGAAGCAAGTACAGCTGTAAGTTTCACTAGAGAATTGACATTCAGATATGATGTTCCGCACAGCATCATCACTGATAATGGGTCGAACTTCGATTCTGACGAGTTCAGAGCCTTTTGTGCTTCCCAAGGCACGAGGGTAGACTACGCTTCAGTCGCCCATCCTCAGTCAAATGGGCAGGCTGAAAGAGCAAATGGATTGATTCTCAAAGGACTGAAACCCTGATTAATGCGTGACCTCAAGCATGCAACAGGTGCCTGGGTCGATGAACTTCCATCAGAACTTTGGGGATTGAGGACAACTCCTAATCGTTCGACTAGATGAACTCCGTTCTTCTTAGTCTATGGAGCTGAAGCTGTACTCCCGAGTGATTTGCTTCACAATGCACCCCGAGTCGAACTTTTCTCGGAAGAAGAAACAAAACAGGCTTGGCAAGATGCAGTCGATCTCCTGGAAGAAGAAAGAGAGATGGCCTTGATTCGGTCGACCATTTATCAGCAAGATCTGCGTCGATTCCATGCCAGAAGCGTGAGAGGTCGGGCTTTTCAGGAGGGAGACTTGGTTCTCCGAGTGGACCAGCAGAAACCACCCAAGCTCACTCCTGCTTGGGAAGGCCCCTTCGTCGTCACCAAAGTGCTCCACAACAGAGCATATCGTCTTTTCAACGTCGAACACAATAAAGACGAGCCACGCACTTGGAATGCGGAGCTGCTCCGCCCCTTTTACTCTTAAGCATTCAGACTGTTGAGATGTAATAAGAAATACCTTTTAGTTTGATTATCGAAGACATGATTTTACAGTCTTCCGANCATCCTCAGTCAAATGGGCAGGCTGAAAGAGCAAATGGATTGATTCTCAAAGGACTGAAACCCTGATTAATGCGTGACCTCAAGCATGCAACAGGTGCCTGGGTCGATGAACTTCCATCAGAACTTTGGGGATTGAGGACAACTCCTAATCGTTCGACTAGATGAACTCCGTTCTTCTTAGTCTATGGAGCTGAAGCTGTACTCCCGAGTGATTTGCTTCACAATGCACCCCGAGTCGAACTTTTCTCGGAAGAAGAAACAAAACAGGCTTGGCAAGATGCAGTCGATCTCCTGGAAGAAGAAAGAGAGATGGCCTTGATTCGGTCGACCATTTATCAGCAAGATCTGCGTCGATTCCATGCCAGAAGCGTGAGAGGTCGGGCTTTTCAGGAGGGAGACTTGGTTCTCCGAGTGGACCAGCAGAAACCACCCAAGCTCACTCCTGCTTGGGAAGGCCCCTTCGTCGTCACCAAAGTGCTCCACAACAGAGCATATCGTCTTTTCAACGTCGAACACAATAAAGACGAGCCACGCACTTGGAATGCGGAGCTGCTCCGCCCCTTTTACTCTTAAGCATTCAGACTGTTGAGATGTAATAAGAAATACCTTTTAGTTTGATTATCGAAGACATGATTTTACAGTCTTCCGAATGATTGTTGTTCATTTTTTTACATGTTCCAAATCCCCTAGTGGGTGCCTTAGCTGCGAATCCGTTTCGCCTAAGTTGAAAAGAAAATCCTACCGAGTGGTGAGCAAGCCTCTCACTCGGGGGCTTACCTGCGAATCCGTTTCGCCTAAGTTGAAAAGAAAGATCCTAACGAGTGGTGAGCAAGCCTCTCACTCGGAGGCTTAGCTGCAGTCCAGTACTTGCCTAAGTTTAAAAAATCCTACCGAGTGCTGAGCCAGCCTCTCACTCGGAAGCTTAGTTGCAGTCCAGTACTTGCCTAAGTTTGAAAAATCCAACCGAGTGGCGAGCAATCCTCCCACTCAGGGGCTTAGCTGCAGTCCAGTACTCGCCTAAGTTTAAAAAATCCTACCGAGTGGTGAGCGATCCTCCCACTCGGGGGCTTAGCTGCAGTCTCGTACTCGCCTAAGTTTAAAAAATCCTATCGAGTGGTGAGTGATCCTCCTACTCGGGGGCTTAGCTGCAGTCTAGTACTCGCCTAAATTTAAAAAAATCCTACCGAGTGGTGAGCGATCCTCCCACTCGGGGGCTTAGCTGCAGTACATTACTCGCCTAAGTTTTAAAAATCCTACCGAGTGGCGAGCCATCCTCCCACTCGGGGGGCTTAGCTGCAGTCCAATACTCGCCTAAGTTTAAAAAAAATCCTACCGAGTGGCGAGCGATCCTCTCACTCGGGGGCTTAGCTGTTGTCCAGTACTCGCCCAAGTTTAAAAAATCCTACCGAGTGGTGCAGATCGACCACGACCCCCTCCCCGAGGCTGCACCATCAACAAGAAAGACGAGAGTGTGCATGTTGCCAAGGCGAACCACTCTCAGTAACATCAAGACCATTGCTGAATGCCTCGCTGATGAGCCAATCAATGCTACTAAAGGCTCATCCAACATCTGGCGCCAAGGAGAGCTGCTTTCACGAATGGCAAGACCATTGCTGAATGCCTCGCTGATGAGCTGATCCATGCTGCTAAAGGCTCATCCAACATCTGGCGCCAAGGTGAGTTGCTTTCGCGAACATCAAGACCATTGTTGAATGCCTCGCTGATGAGCTGATCAATGCTGCTAAAGGCTCATCCAACAGCTGGTACCAAGGCGAGCCGCTTTCAGGAATGTCAAGACCATTTTTGAGTGCCTCGCTGATGAGCTAATCAATGCTGCTCAGGATTCGTCGAACAGGTCGACTGCGGCCTCTTCCTCAGAAGCTGCATCAAAAGTATAAGAACCAATCCGAGTGAAGAACGAGTTCCACTCGAAAACAAACACAACATATTCAAAGATAAACCAAGTTCAGATAAATCCAAAGGTTCCAAACCATGGATTAAAGTGCTCGGGCGTCAGGCCCAAAGGAGTTTCAACGATTACAAAATCACTCGGCATTCCAAAGCAAATAAAGGTGAAGCATAATGTTTTTCGATCACTCGTCAGGAGAAGGGCTGGCTGGATCACAGAAGCTGTCAAGATCAATGTTTTCTACAATACGAGTGGCAGCCTCAAGGAAGGTGTCCATGAAGGACTGGAAGGTGTGCTTCTTAGTATTCACAACCTTGAGAGCCGCCAACTTGTCTTCTCTAGCGTCCTTGCAGTGCACTCGGACCAATGACAGGGCGACGTCAGCGCCACAGCGAGCGGACGACTTCTTCCATTCCTGCACTCGGTCGGGGATCTGATTTAGTCGAGTCATCAGCGACTCGAGATCTTGTGAAAGTTCCGCATGAGGCCAGAGCTCGGCTTCAACCCGAGTCATCGCCGCCTTCAGTCGAGCCAGATAAGCAACGGCGCCATCCAAGCGTGATTCTGACCGCAGCAAGTTCATCGCAACATCATCTTTCACAGGACAATTGATGGGGCCGAGACCTGTCTCGACCCGCCCGGTCTCAGCCTCAAAATCCTGACCAAGTTCTGCACAATCAGGAAAAATTGTGAGTCGACAATATAACAAGATACTTCAGTCGACGATAACTAACCAGTCGAGCGGCGGTACCTTCAAGCTTCAGAACTAGTTTTGCGGCAACTTGTTCCAGATAGGACTCCAGCTCGCCTGTCCTGGCTCGGAGTCCTCCAACTTCATTGGTCAGGTTCTCCTTGTCCTTCGTCAGTTGCTCAACTTCCCGATTGGCTTCAGAGATGGCAGTCTTTAGCTTCGTGTTCTCCTCTTCCAACTTTCCGACCGAAGCCAGCTTCTTGTCCGCAAGCGCTGTCTTCTCTAGTGCTTCTTTCTGAGCAGCAGCAA
This sequence comes from Aegilops sharonensis, assembly GCA_904067115.1. Classification (NCBI taxonomy): domain Eukaryota; kingdom Viridiplantae; phylum Streptophyta; class Magnoliopsida; order Poales; family Poaceae; genus Aegilops; species Aegilops sharonensis. The sequence continues at coordinate 18,451,403 of LR880970.1, read as the reverse complement.
GGTCCTGATCCTTCTTCTCCAGAGCTTCCTTCATTCTCTCTAAAGAAACAACACTCTTCAGACGAGCCTGAAGCTGACGGTTTTCACTACGCACATCTGCTTGTGTGAAGTCACTTGGTTCAAAGAGACTGAAAGAAAAAACACTGAAAGGCGCGAGCTACTGGGTGGACAAGTGTCGATTGATTACCTCCCATGACGGTTGTTTCTTCTTGAGCAGTCTTGAGGTTCTTCTTTGCAAGTTCAAGATCAAGTTCGAGGCTGATGTGCTTCTTGTTTAACTCAGAAAGGCGAGCTCCAAGATCACAAGCCTCTGCAGTTAGCGAGAGAGATCTATCAGTCGACAGAAATAAAAGACAATGACAGTGAAAGTAACTCTAAGACTACTGTCGAATCAAATATTCAATAGTGTCTCGGTGACTACACCCAGTGGGTGCACTTAGCGTGCCCCCACTGATCTAGATCAACACTCAGCATGGTCTGCCCAGCGTGAGTCAAAAAAAGAGTAAAAAGAAGACTCTAAGACCTCAGCCAACTGCCAGCAGTCGACCATGGTCTCGGGGACTACACCCAATGGGTGCACTCGGCGTGCCCCCACTGGTTCGTACAGAACACTAAGACTCAGCACGAGTCGAGTGGAGTGGAAGACTTCCTAAACTCTAAAAACAGGCACACCCCAGTTGGTTATCAGATATAAAACAGCATTCAAAAGTTCAGTCGGGAGTTCACTGACCTTAACATTAGGCTGCAGAGCGGTGTTGACATTATAAGCCACCTAGCTGGCCTCGTGCATCACCTTCACCTGCTCCATAACAAGGTTCACTTGGCGAAGAGCCTCCCTGGCAGCACTTGGTGAATCATCTGGGGTCTGGTATGCAGCAAAGAGTGATGGCTCCAAGGCGGTCGAGGCAGCTACTGGGTCGGATGCGTGGAGTTGCACTGGAGCAGTAGGAGCCGGGACAGTCGACCCTGACGGACGATCAGTCGTCAGTGGGTTGGCGAATGTGACGTTGGTCTGAACTAGATCTTCAGAATGTTCGACCACCGCCTCAAGCACCAGCGTCGACTGAGGGACTTGACCTTCAAGCCCTCTCCTGCTTGAGCCCCCGCCTCTCCTCCTCCTCTCCTGTAGAGGCACTTCTTCTTCATCATCTTCGGGAAGCACGACGATGTCTCGCAGAACTGCAGCGAAAGAAAAACATCGGAAATTCAGCCGACCGATAACTCAATCGATTAAGGAGTTCTGGTCGAACGGCCTTACCAGCTCGAGAGGTAGCCGCGTCTTCGGTCTCCTCATCTCGTGGAGCTTTGTCGATATACATGTCGGTCGCAGCAAAGGTTGGGCTGGAAAGATACATGATCCATTCAGTCAGAACAGAAGCTTCAGTCGGCCTAGATAAATGCAAGAAAGATACTCATCCTGAAGCAACGGGGACGTCCATCTTGATCCTCGGCAAAGTCTTCCGAGTCTTTGGAGGAGCAACCTTGGGCTGCTTGGCGACCTTCTCTGTCGGTTTCGGAGTCGACGTCCGAGTGCGCTTCTGCATGTGGGTACTTGGGGCCACGTTCTTTCCGCACCCGTCCGCCGGGTCATGGTGTTGCTTGGATCAGTGTTCAGAGTGCGGCGGCGAGTCGACCGCTTCTCGTCGTCTGACTCCTCGCTTTCCTCCTCCTCGTCTTCATCCGAAGATTCCCATTCACCGCTCTCCTCCACGCTGGCCTCTCCCTCCTGGCCCTGCTCTAGAACTTGTTCTCTGTTGGGCATCGAATACATGTCAGTAAAAACCTACAAGGCAAGAAGTCGAGTAAAAGTCAGTCGAGCTCAAGGGAAGTCGGAATGTGTATGCAAAAGACAGTCGGAATAAAGAACATACCTTGTCGGGCTGATTGTCATCACTGAAGGGGACGACTCTCCTGGCTCCTCTGGGGTTGTCCTTGTTGCCTGTAATGCTCTTCAACCACATGGCCACGGTCTTGGCTGGCACTTCCTCTGGATGAACACGAGCAGTGTCGTCAGCCCCAGAGTACAGCCACATGGGATGGTCACGGGCCTGAAGAGGCTGGATGCATCGACTGAGGAATACTTCCAGTAGGTCCATGCCAGTGAACCCCCTCATTGATCAGTTGGACCACTTTCTCAACCAGCATCTACGTCTCCACGTTCTCAGCAGCAGTCACTTTCAGTGAGGAAGGAGTCTGGACACGGTCAAAAGTGAAGTGGGGAAGGCCGGTTGACTGACCTGGAGTTGGGAGGTCCTGGCAGTAGAACCAGGTCGACTGCTAGCCCCTAACCGACTCCGGGAGAGTCATGGAAGGGAAAGAACTCCTCTGCCTCTTCTGGATACCCAAACCCCCACACATCTGAATGACATGGGTGTCGTATTCGCTTTCTTCACCGACTGAGAACTGATGGTGAAAATATGTTTGAAAAGACCCAGTGCGGTCGTCACCCCAGAAAGTTCTCACACATGGACACGAACGCAGCAAGATACGCGATGGTATTGGGAGAAAAATGATGGAGTTGGGCACCGAAGAAGTTCAAGAAGCCCCGGAAGAAGGGGTGTGTCACGACCGGTTTTCCAATAAAATACTTATTGAGAAACCGACCCTTTTATTTCCAGTATAGGAGAATCCTCCTTACTGGTAGAAAAATTCTTGATACAGAAGTCCAGGAGTACTGAATATAATACAGGGTTGAGCTGAGGTCGCTCAACAATTTATTACAAGAACGCCAATATTTTACATAAGGGCGGATATGACACAAGGGTGTGGTGTCATACTACTGACTCGTAATAAAAGAGGTGGTGGATATGTCACAGTGGAGTGGATGACATGACCCCTACTCTTGCAGCTCATCGAGCGTCGATGCGAGGCTCGATGATCTTATTTGGGTAGCGGCAGCGTATATGATACAAGTGACCAAATCCAGGATCGCACGTGACTGACTGGGACTCCTCTAGGCGTCGGACTCGCTATCGTACTCTTCATCCATAAGATCGCCTTTGTCAACATCTGGCCAAATCAACAAGCCAGATGAGTACTTTGAATGTACTCGCAAGACAGTTCGGACATAAGATATAACAAATGCAAACAAGATGCACCATGAGCAGTTAGCAATGCACACTCAAATAATAAATTTGCACGGCATGTTAAATAAAAGGAAGTCAGGCGGTAGTCCTCCTGAAATCCCAACAAAATAACTGAAACCGATCGGGTGTCTGAAGCGACGCCTCAAAAGGTAAAAATAAAATAAATTAACATGTCGCAGTCGGGCGTCTGAGCGACACCACATAAAGGGCTTATATTGAAATGTAAATGACAGTGCGTGCCACAGTCCGATGTCTACGCGACATCTCGAAAAGGGCTTACAATGAAAATAAATAACAGTGATGCCACAGTCGGACGTCTATGCAACATCTCGAAAAGGACTTATAATGAAAATAAATAACAGTGATGCCACAGTCGGACGTCTGAGCGACATCACGTAAAGGGCTTATAATGAAAATAAATAACAATGATGCCACAGTCGGACGTCTGAGCGACATCACGTAAAGGGCTTATAATGAAAATAAATAACAGTGATGCCACAGTCGGACGTCTGAGCGACATCACGTAAAGGGCTTATATTGAAAGTAAATAACAAGCTGGCCACAGTCGGACGTCTGAGCGACATCACGGAAAGGGCTTATATTTCATCATTCATATTCAATAAATTCACGAAGATAAATCACTCACAGGAAATACTCAGTACATAATAATAAACGGGTTAGTCCATCCACAGGAGTAATCATTTAGCCGACTTAACACTCATGTTTGTTCACCAGAGATTTGGCACTGAGACTGACAAAGATAAGTTGAACATAGTCCTTGACCATAGATAGGATTATTCGAAGGATTTTGACTCTGCAGAGTTTGTACTATTTAACCACAGCCAACGGATTTCCGTAGTCACGAAGGACTAGTTCCGTTTACAGTATTTCAGAAGGAACACATCTAACCAGTACACACCATTTCCACTTTCCGCTGTCAGGAATCACCCTAGGCAATGTTCAACACAAACTCTAAGACGGGGAGGTTACAACCTCGAATAGCATGGGATCAAATTTATATCGCGCGCTCTAAGGGGTGCCCCCCTCTCGGTCCCAACCGGAAACACCCATGCCCCCTGACCGGATGACTGGCTTTAATCCAGGGCCATGGAACCCTCATCACGGCCTCTCTATCTGGTGTGTACGAGGAAAGCGGTTGCAACTTACTAAACCATATTCTTTGCAGAAAACATGTGGTAGTACAGAAAGAAATGGATGGTAACGTGACTTGATCCACGTTGACACTGGAGTTAAATGGTTTGGCATAAGACTGGCATGCTTCAACATTGCCATCTTACCACCTCTCATGTCACCACATGATCATGTAAACTCACATCGAAAATCATATGGAGTTTCGAAGCTCACTTGCATCAGCTTTGCATGCAATATAACACTTACTGCTATGCATATAAACATGCCATGAACTGACTACTCAATGCAAACATGCAAAACACTCATCATATCAAAGGTTCAAACATGCTTGCCTGGTTCGGAGTAGTCGGAGTTTAGCTCGGTGAAGTTCGCGGTTCCGTCACCCCCTCCGGTATCTACGGTATAAGAAAAAAATATGCACTAACGTAAATACCGTGTGTGCACAATAAGTGTTCCAAATATTTTTCCAATAAATATGATAAAAAACTAGACAGAAAAATATAAGTGACAGAAAAAGAATCAATCAAAAATCATTTTCTGTTTAAAGTTATTAAAGATTTAGCCCAGGGACTTGTCTGTAATGAAACAGAAAGTCTCCAGGGGGTAGAACAGAAAAAGACAGAAAACGTTTCAGATTGAAAGCATATTTTGCCCGAAGGCATTTTCAGAAAACGTTTCAAAAAAAGAAAAAACTGACAGGGGGTCCCACTCGTCGGGTTTAAACTCTCAAACAGAGTCGCCGGCGACCGAAGGCTGCGGTGGTCGCCGGCGGCGATCCACGGCGAGGTAGGGAGAAAGGAGGGTACCTACGAGTTCCTTGGGTTCTTCCGCACCTGTGGGTGGTGGAGTTGGTCGTCGGCGAGCACCACGTCGACGGCGGCCTCAACTCCGGCGGACGGTGGTTCGGGTGTTGTTGGATTTCGTCGGGGAGGGCTGCAAAGGTTGAATTGGAGCTCGGGTTAGAGTACTGGGTGCACCAAGAGGGCTGCTGACGCGGTTTGGGAGGCGGGGGTGCACGTACTCGAGCTAACCTTGCCGGAGCCCGAAGCGGATCGGGGCAGCCGGAGTCGGAGGAGAAGGCCTCCTCGGGATCCTCCTAGGAGTCGAGCGCAGTTCTGGCGAGGTGGAGGGAGTGGTGCTGGTCAAAGGCGAGCTAGGTGTGGCTATTTATAGCCGGCCCGAGGCGGTTCCGAGAATGGGATAAACTCCGGCGGTGATTACGGCGAGGCAGTGGCCGGACGGTTGGTTTAGGAGGCTGGGCATCAACGAGAGGATGCACTGGTTACGTTCAAACGCTAACCTCGGCTGGATTTGGCCTGCTCTGTGGTTTTGACGGAACGGCGCCTCGCGGGCCCGTCGGCGGCACAGAGCGCGCCCTATGCTCGCCAGGCCACGGCGACGGTGCCGCAACATGCACAGAGGAGGAGAAGGCCACGCGGAGGCCTCGGGTGGTTCGGGCGGCCCTGGTCGGCGCCGAAAGTCGAGTCGGCCGCTGTTGGTCGCCACGGGTGGCTCTGCCACCGCAGAAGATGCCGGAGCTGGCGAGCCACGTCGCCACCGACGCCTGCGCCCGGCCAAGCAACCTTGCGGCACTCTGGATAAGGAGGGGGGGGCAGTGAGCAAGCGGCCAGCGCGAGCACTGGCGAGATGGATGCCAATCTCTGAAGAAAACGACATTGTCGCCTGAATTTTAAACACTGAACTCTGAACATGAACATCAACAGTGCATGCCAGGTGCTCGATGAAATGATTTTGGCATGTGGGAAATTTATCTGGAGCTGATCTTTGGTGGGGTGGCCTCTCAATGCACCTGGGGGCTGCCTGATTTTTGTTAGAATTTTTGGAAAAGGAAAAGTATGAATTTCACCAAATTTGACAAATCTGGTCCAAACTTGCAGTGAGTAAAACTTGAAAATTTTGAACTGTGGAAGAGTGGATCTTGATGGATCTAGGTTGGGGGTGCTAAGGACTAGTCAGAGGAGTTGGATTGAGGTCAAAACTCAAAGGGAATCAGATACTTCCTTTGTAAATCACCTAAGTCCAAAATAAAAGGCAGAAATAGTTTTGGGGTTAAAATAAATGGAATAAAAATTCAAAATGGGTTGAACTTGCTAGGATTGGCTACTTGACTTGACCCAAAGTGGAGGGAGGTGTTTTGGAGGAAAAAATTTAACATGAGGCATGGTGTAAGAGGATGGTTGGAATAAAAAGGAATAAATCCAAACCCCATAGGATTTCTTTTTAAATGAAAAACTTTCAAATATAAATTGTGGTGAGTCAACACCAATAATGTAACACCCTGGATGTAAACTTCCCCTTTTGGGCAATATATCAATTTGACCTCATCCAAGTCTTGTGGGTTTTTGTCATGCTTGGCTTCATGTTGTTTGGTTATGTGGGTTTTGCTCTTTTCTTTGTTTTGCTCTTTTACCATATTGCATTTGTGTCTCTTGTCATCTTGCATTCCATTCCTATCATGTGGTTGTGTTGTTCTCTTACATGTCATGTGGTTGCATGTTTCATTCTCAACTTGCATTACCATCCCCTCCTTCCCTCTACTTCTTTCTTTTCCAAGTGCCATATATTTTTCCTTTCTAAATTAATGTTCATCTTCTCCCTGCTAATCTTGCTTGTTGCACTAAACCTCTCTGCCCTAATATCTCCTCATTTGAAGTTGTTATGGTTAGGTTCAAAAATGGCACAAGTTTGAAATATTTCCAAACTTGCATTATTTTTCTGCCTTTAAAAATGTCCATTACAATTTATTTAAATTGTGGAGAATTCCAGGAGTGTGGGGATATTTTCCTTTCACTCAAAATCTTTTCATTTCCCCCTGTGTTTTCTTTTCTCTTCCTTTTTATTTTTAAAAGGGAAAAGAGAGAAGGAGGCAGCAGCTGCGGTGGCAGCCCAGCAGTCCCTCTCCACCTGGGCCCAGGCCACTCCGAGCCGGCCCAGCTCCCCAGCAGCCCCGCAGCCCAGGGAGCAGGCGCGCCAGCCCGTTTCCCTCTCCTCCTGTCTTCGCGCACCCACGCTCGCGCTTACCCCCGCTAGCCCCCGTCCACGTGGCAGCGCCGGCCCCGCCTGGCAGCGACCGCCCTGTGCTCCTCACCCGCCTTTTCTCTCCCTCTCGTCGCCATCGCCATGGGGACCCCGGAGCACGAGGGAGCACGAGCTCGACCTCGTCGCCCTAGCCCTACTTATCCCCTCTCGCGTGACCAACCGCACCCTAGGGTTTCCCTCTCCCTCTCGCCGCCGCCG
>LR880970.1:18320389-18339877 GCA_904067115.1 Aegilops sharonensis | reverse complement strand
GATCGGTTGCATCGTGAAGACGTTCGACTACATCAACCGCGTTAACATAACGCTTCCGCTTTCGCTCTTCGAGGGTACGTGGAAATACTCTCCCCCTCTCGTTGTTATGCATCTCCTAGATAGATCTTGCATGATCGTAGGAATTTTTTTGAAATTGCATGCTACATTCCCCAACAGTGGTATCCGAGCCAGGTCTATGCGTAGATGATATGCACGAGTAGAACACAAAGAGTTGTGGGCGATAATAGTTATACTGCTTACCACCAACGTCTTACTTTGATTCTGCGGTATTGTTGGATGAAGCGGCCCGTACTGACATTACATGACCGTGTTCATGAGACTGGTTCTACCGACGTGCTTTGCACAAAGGTGGCTGGCGGGTGTCTGTTTCTCCAACTTTAGTTGAATCGAGTTTGACTACGGTCGGTCCTTGTTGAAGGTTAAAACAACACACTTGACGAAAAATCTTTCTGGTTTTGATGCTTAGCTAAGAACGGTTCTTGCTAGAAGCCTATAGCAGCCACATAAAACTTGCAACAACAAAGTAGAGGACGTCTAACTTGTTTTTGCAGGGCTTGTTGTGATGTAATATGGTCAAGACATATGTGATATAAATTGTTGTATGAGATGATCATGTTTTGTAACAGAGTTATCGGCAACTAGCAGGAGCCATATGGTTGTCGCTTTATTGTATGAAATGCAATCGCCATGTAATTGCTTTAATTTATCACTAAGCGGTAGAGATTGTCGTAGAAGCAATAGTTGGAAAGACGACAATGATGCTACAATGAAGATCAAGGTGTCAAGCCGGTGACGATGGAGATCATGACGGTGCTTTGGAGATGGAGATCAAAGGCACAAGATGATGATGACCATATCATGTCACATGTTTTGATTGCATGTGATGTTTATCTTTTATGCATCTTATTTTGCTTAGAACGACGGTAGCATTATAAGATGATCCCTCACTAAATTTTAATGTATAAGTNCTAATGATGTGATCCCGTTATCAATGACATCCAATGTCCATGGTCAGGAAACCGTAACCATCTATTGATCAACGAGCTAGTCAACTAGAGGCTTACTAGGGACATGGTGTTGTCTATGTATCCACACATGTATTGCTATTTCCGGTCAATACAATTATAGCATGAATAATAAACGATTATCATGAACAAGGAAATATAATAATAACTAATTTATTATTGCCTCTAGGGCATATTTCCAACAATACTCTCCCCCTCTCGTTGTTATGCATCTCCTAGATAGATCTTGCATGATCGTAGGAATTTTTTTGAAATTGCATGCTACATTCCCCAACAGTGGTATCCGAGCCAGGTCTATGCGTAGATGATATGCACGAGTAGAACACAAAGAGTTGTGGGCGATAATAGTTATACTGCTTACCACCAACGTCTTACTTTGATTCTGCGGTATTGTTGGATGAAGCGGCCCGTACTGACATTACATGACCGTGTTCATGAGACTGGTTCTACCGACGTGCTTTGCACAAAGGTGGCTGGCGGGTGTCTGTTTCTCCAACTTTAGTTGAATCGAGTTTGACTACGGTCGGTCCTTGTTGAAGGTTAAAACAACACACTTGACGAAAAATCTTTCTGGTTTTGATGCTTAGCTAAGAACGGTTCTTGCTAGAAGCCTGTAGCAGCCACATAAAACTTGCAACAACAAAGTAGAGGACGTCTAACTTGTTTTTGCAGGGCTTGTTGTGATGTGATATGGTCAAGACATATGTGATATAAATTGTTGTATGAGATGATCATGTTTTGTAACAGAGTTATCGGCAACTAGCAGGAGCCATATGGTTGTCGCTTTATTGTATGAAATGCAATCGCCATGTAATTGCTTTAATTTATCACTAAGCGGTAGAGATTGTCGTAGAAGCAATAGTTGGAAAGACGACAATGATGCTACAATGAAGATCAAGGTGTCAAGCCGGTGACGATGGAGATCATGACGGTGCTTTGGAGATGGAGATCAAAGGCACAAGATGATGATGACCATATCATGTCACATGTTTTGATTGCATGTGATGTTTATCTTTTATGCATCTTATTTTGCTTAGAACGACGGTAGCATTATAAGATGATCCCTCACTAAATTTTAATGTATAAGTGTTGTCCCTGAGTATGCATTGTTGCTACAGTTCGTCGTGCCGAGACACCACGTGATGATCGGGTGTGATAAGCTCTAGGTTCACATACAATGGTGCAAGACAGTTTTGAACGTGCAGAATACTCGGGTTAAACTTGACGAGCCTAGCATATGCAGATATGGCCTCGGAACACTGAGACCGAAAGGTCGAACGTGAATCATATAGTAGATATGATCAACATAGAGATGTTCATCATTGAAAACTACTCCATCTCACGTGATGATCGGACATGGTTTAGTTGATATGGATCACGCGATCATTTAGATGACAGGATGTCTATCTAAGTGGGAGTTCTTTAGTAATATGATTAATTGAACTTTAATTTATCATGAACTTAGTCCTGATAGTATCTGCAAATTATGTTGTACATCAATAGCTCGCGTTGTAGCTTTCCTATGTTTTTTGATATATTCCTAGAGAAAACTAAGTTGAAAGATGATTGTAGCAATGATGCGGACTGGGTCCGTGATATGAGGTTTATCCTCATTGCTGCATAGAAGAGTTATGTCCTTGATGCACTGCTAGGTGACAGACCTATTGGAGGAGCAGATGCAGACGTTATGAATGTTTGGCTAGCTCAATATGATGACTACTCGATAGTTTAATGCACCATGATTTATGGCTTAGAACAGGGACTTCAAAAACGTTTTGAAACACCACGGAGCATATGAGATGTTCCAAGAGCTGAAATTGGTATTTCAGACTCATGCCCGTGTCGAGAGGTCTGAGACCTCTGACAAATACTTTGCCTAAAAAGATGGAGGAGAATAGATCAGCTAGTGAGCATGTGCGCAGAATGTCTGGGTACTACAATCGCTTGAATTAAGTGGGAGTTAATCTTCCAAATAAGATAGTGATTGACAGAGTTCTCCGCCGTACTTGGAGCACATGGTTCGTCATGTGTAGCTTCATCTCTTCGTGGTGATAGTGCTAGGAGTGGTGTTGCTGCGCTCATCGCCTATGTGTCCTGCCTTGGGTGTGTGCATGTGTTGCGGTGCCGTGTGTTTGTACTGGATGCTTGATGGTCAATGCTTTATATATAAAGCGGGGCGAAATCCTTTCTCTTTAAGTTTCAGGATTTTTTTATTTTTTTTCTATTTCTTGATTTTTTTTCTTGTATTTGTACCGCCTATTGTTTTTTCATGCAACAACCGTGTTGTATAAATTCCTCCATTTTCATGTGCATGGCTTGGTTGCATCAATGATCCCAATGAGCCATTTCTAATGCTATTTTTCACGATTAGTTGAAGAGCACTCATTAAGCCCAGCAATACATGGTCGATATGTGATATATGCTAGATTTAACTGTATATATTTTCTAAAGGATCATTTCTCCACTTCAGATATCAGTAAGTAATGGAGTAGTATTTGTCGGTCTTTGTTTTTGCCGTACTTGTAACTGGAAGTGCTCACGTTATAGATTGGATCAAATGGTCAGTGTGAAGGTTATGACAGTGAAATGGGTTAGATTGGATGAACGCGGCTCTCGGTTAAATCTTGCGCATGCTTCTAGTCATGAACAATGCCCAGGTTCAACGAGTATCGGTACTGTAGTTGATGAGGTGCGTCCAGATGTGTTGTAGGATGAGGTGCATCCAAATGGTAGTGCGCTCTGTTTGTTGCCTTGTCTCATTTACCGGACAACAATATCCATGGCTCTGCAATAATGGGGATGCAGGAGGAGCAGCAATTGTCAGTGGTAATTCCTAACATAGTAAGCACTACTAAATTTACCGGACAACAAGATCAACCTGAAAAAAGCACTACTAAATTTAACTGCTGCCTGTTGGTGGCAGTGGTAATTCATGTATATATGTTTTGTCGTTATAATTAGACGATGGATGAAATTTCCAAAATGCAAGTGTAACATGAGTGAGTGCGTAGTTGTAAGAAAAGGTAGACATGCATTTTGGCCCGCTGGTTTCTTCACTCTCCATTGCGCCACATCATTTCGTTTACTGACCTGACCCTATTTTCCCTCAAAAATCCGTCCATCTGTCTCCGCAGCAGCAACATGACCAAGTGATCTGAGCTACATGTATTTTCCCTCCAAGGCAAAATACATGGATGTCTAGACATAGTGTGCATTAAAAACAATCCAATAATAAGGCCAATATAGCACCACAATCTAATAAACATGGTCGGCTCCGGTCGGCCGGTGGGGTTCCACTTGCTCGCCACTGTATGTTGTGGGAATTGCACGACGTATTGCTCATGTGCAAAGGCACGTATATATGATGTACAAGAGGTGGCTATGACGTCAACTATACAAGAAACTAGGAGGCGGGCTCAATACATAGATATGCACAACACATATACTCAACACCCCGCCCCACCCCTCCCCCCCCCCCCAGTCGAAGCGGCACCGCTGCTGACACAAAGACTGGACTGAAACTCCTCAACTGACGCTGTAGGCAAGCCCTTCGTCATGATATCTGCAAATTGTTGGAAAGTAGGGACGTGTAGAACACGAATATGGCCAAGAGCCACCTGTTCTCGAACAAATTGAATATCCAACTCAGTATGCTTGGTCCGTCGATGATGCACCGGATTAGCGGAGAGGTAGACCGCCNGTCATGTGTAGCTTCATCTCTTCGTGGTGATAGTGCTAGGAGTGGTGTTGCTGCGCTCATCGCCTATGTGTCCTGCCTTGGGTGTGTGCATGTGTTGCGGTGCCGTGTGTTTGTACTGGATGCTTGATGGTCAATGCTTTATATATAAAGCGGGGCGAAATCCTTTCTCTTTAAGTTTCAGGATTTTTTTATTTTTTTTCTATTTCTTGATTTTTTTTCTTGTATTTGTACCGCCTATTGTTTTTTCATGCAACAACCGTGTTGTATAAATTCCTCCATTTTCATGTGCATGGCTTGGTTGCATCAATGATCCCAATGAGCCATTTCTAATGCTATTTTTCACGATTAGTTGAAGAGCACTCATTAAGCCCAGCAATACATGGTCGATATGTGATATATGCTAGATTTAACTATATATATTTTCTAAAGGATCATTTCTCCACTTCAGATATCAGTAAGTAATGGAGTAGTATTTGTCGGTCTTTGTTTTTGCCGTACTTGTAACTGGAAGTGCTCACGTTATAGATTGGATCGAATGGTCAGTGTGAAGGTTACGACAGTGAAATGGGTTAGATTGGATGAACGCGGCTCTCGGTTAAATCTTGCGCATGCTTCTAGTCATGAACAATGCCCAGGTTCAACGAGTATCGGTACTGTAGTTGATGAGGTGCGTCCAGATGTGTTGTAGGATGAGGTGCATCCAAATGGTAGTGCGCTCTGTTTGTTGCCTTGTCTCATTTACCGGACAACAATATCCATGGCTCTGCAATAATGGGGATGCAGGAGGAGCAGCAATTGTCAGTGGTAATTCCTAACATAGTAAGCACTACTAAATTTACCGGACAACAAGATCAACCTGAAAAAAGCACTACTAAATTTAACTGCTGCCTGTTGGTGGCAGTGGTAATTCATGTATATATGTTTTGTCGTTATAATTAGACGATGGATGAAATTTCCAAAATGCAAGTGTAACATGAGTGAGTGCGTAGTTGTAAGAAAAGGTAGACATGCATTTTGGCCCGCTGGTTTCTTCACTCTCCATTGCGCCACATCATTTCGTTTACTGACCTGACCCTATTTTCCCTCAAAAATCCGTCCATCTGTCTCCGCAGCAGCAACATGACCAAGTGATCTGAGCTACATGTATTTTCCCTCCAAGGCAAAATACATGGATGTCTAGACATAGTGTGCATTAAAAACAATCCAATAATAAGGCCAATATAGCACCACAATCTAATAAACATGGTCGGCTCCGGTCGGCCGGTGGGGTTCCACTTGCTCGCCACTGTATGTTGTGGGAATTGCACGACGTATTGCTCATGTGCAAAGGCACGTATATATGATGTACAAGAGGTGGCTATGACGTCAACTATACAAGAAACTAGGAGGCGGGCTCAATACATAGATATGCACAACACATATACTCAACACCCCGCCCCACCCCCCCCCCCCCCCCCAGTCGAAGCGGCACCGCTGCTGACACAAAGACTGGACTGAAACTCCTCAACTGACGCTGTAGGCAAGCCCTTCGTCATGATATCTGCAAATTGTTGGAAAGTAGGGACGTGTAGAACACGAATATGGCCAAGAGCCACCTGTTCTCGAACAAATTGAATATCCAACTCAGTATGCTTGGTCCGTCGATGATGCACCGGATTAGCGGAGAGGTAGACCGCCGAGACGTTGTTGCAGTAGACCACCATTGCACGGTCAACAGGGCAGGAAAGCTCCTGAAGCAACTAGCGAAGCCACGAACACTCGGCGAGGATGTTGGCCACCACACGATACTCAGCCTCAGCATTGGCACGAGAGACCATAGGCTGCCGCTTGGACGACCATGAGATGAGTGAGGGTCCAAAGTAGACACAGTAGCCCGAGGTGGAGCGACGAGTGTCAGGGCAGCCCATCCAGTCTGAACGGAGTAGGCGGTGAGGGCGGTGTCGGCGGAGGCGTGAAGCGTGACGCCAAGATCCATAGTGCCATAGACATAGCGGAGAATCCGCTTCATAGCGGCCCAGTGAACGTCCCGAGAAGCATGCATATGGAGACACACCTGCTGCATGGCATACTGGATCTCTGGCCGAGTCAAAGTGAGGTACTGGAGAGCACCAATGAATGACCGGTAGAAAGCAGCATCTGAAACAGGAGAACCATCAGTGGCAGAAAGCTTGGCCTTCGTATCAATAGGCGTGGCGGCGGGCTTGTAGTTAAGCATACCAGCGCGCTCCAGGAGCTCATGAGCATACTTTCGCTGATGAAGAAAGAAGCCATCCGGACGGCACACCACCTCAAGGAAGTAGTGCAAAGGACCCAAGTCCTTGATGGAGAACTCAGCGTGAAGACGAGCCGTGAGCTGACTGAGAAGACCAGCCGTACATGCCATCAGGATGATGCATCGACATAGAGCAGCAAGTAGGCCGTGTCAGAGCCCTGGTGATAGACGAAGAGCGATGTGTCCGAGCAGGTGGAGCGGAACACAAGCTGGTGTAGAAACGCCGTGATGCGCTGGTACCAAGCGCGCGGAGCCTGCTTGAATCCGTACAAGGACAGTGAAAGCAGGCACACGTGGTCGGGAAGTGCCGGATCAACAAACCCGGTGGGCTGCTGGCAGAAGACCTGCTCGTCGAGTGACCATGGAGGAAGGCATTGGAGACATCCATCTGGTGCACTGGCCAAGCACGGGAGACCGCAAGGTGGAGAACCGTGCGTTTCATGCTGGGCTTGATGACCGGAGCGAAGGTGTCGGTGAAGTCGATGCCATCACACTATCGGAAGCCACGAACAACACAGTGCGCTTTATAGCGATCAAGGGTACCATTGGGATGGAGCTTGTGTTTGATGATCCACTTCCCAGTAATCACGTTGGCGTGCCGGGGACGGGGAACAAGCTGCCATGTCCGGTTGCGTAGCAGGGAGTCAAACTCCTCTTGCATCGCAGCCATCCAGAGCGGGTCATGAAGAGCAGCTCGAATGGAGGACGGCAACGGCGATGGTGTAGAGGTGGACGCCGCTTGGACGTAGTCATCCGAGGCGTAGCGCNGATGATCCACTTCCCAGTAATCACGTTGGCGTGCCGGGGACGGGGAACAAGCTGCCATGTCCGGTTGCGTAGCAGGGAGTCAAACTCCTCTTGCATCGCAGCCATCCAGAGCGGGTCATGAAGAGCAGCTCGAATGGAGGACGGCAACGGCGATGGTGTAGAGGTGGACGCCGCTTGGACGTAGTCATCCGAGGCGTAGCGCGAGCTCGGGCGAAAAACGCCCGTACGGGCGCGGGTGACCGGACCAGCCACAGGCGCTGGTGATGAGGGTGTCGAGTCCGCGGAGCCAAGGGGGCCGCGGGCACCGGTGGGGCTGCGGGTACCGAGGGGGCCACGGGCGCCGGTGGGGCTGCGGGTGCCGAGGCGGCCGCGGGCGCCGAGGGGGCGGGGGAGGCCGCGGGCGCCTAGGGGGCCGTGGGCACTGGTGGGACCGCGGGCGCCGAGGGGGCGGCGGAGGTCGCGGGCGCCAGGGCCGCGGGAGGAGGCGGCGCCGCAGGCGCCAGTGCCGTGGCCGGAGGGGGCTCCGCATGCAGAGGGCGCGCCTCATAGTTAGGGGCGGGCCAAGAGAGGCATCGAAGAACCCGCGTCGTTGGTGGCGGCAAGAACAACCGGGGGTACCTGCTGAAACGGAAACACATGCTCATCAAAGTAAAGGTGCTGAGAAGTGAACTCATGGTGGGAGACGGGATCGTAGCAACGACGTCCCTTGTAGTTAGAGGGGTAGCCGATGAAGATGCACTACAAAAAAAGACACATCCGTGACAATTTGGGCCAAACGGAATTTTTTCTGTCATGCTTATGACACTTCTATGACGATAATTGTGAAAAAACCCGATATCATCATAGATGTGGTGGGCTCCTACTTCTATGACAAAAAATCATGATAGAAAAATGGGCTTTTCGTCCTGGGCGGGCCGGAGACGCAGCTGCATGATATTCTTTGGGCCGTCNGCCGATGAAGATGCACTACAAAAAAAGACACATCCGTGACAATTTGGGCCAAACGGAATTTTTTCTGTCATGCTTATGACACTTCTATGACGATAATTGTGAAAAAACCCGATATCATCATAGATGTGGTGGGCTCCTACTTCTATGACAAAAAATCATGATAGAAAAATGGGCTTTTCGTCCTGGGCGGGCCGGAGACGCAGCTGCATGATATTCTTTGGGCCGTCCATGACAGAAAAAACCGTGGTAGAAGCGAGGGTGAGGAAAATTTCGAGGAGTTCCCAGTTACGGTGGGTGGTCGAGGGTCGAGCGATGCACATTTCTCTCGTACACGTACGCGCATGTGTGCGAGACGTTGGGGTCTAACTGAACCCGAGTGATTGCACTAGCTACATTACTGAACCCGAGCGATCGATCCCTTGTTGTTAAACTGTACCCGAGTGATTTCTTAGCTACTGCTTCTAACTAAAGCCGATCAAACCCTGCTGCCACCTTCCCTTGATGAACAATGAGCGTTGTTGGGGGGTTTGAATGAATAGTTGTCGGTGGGGGTGGATGAACAGGACCCCGTGGTGTTGCCTCTGGATGAACAGGACCCCGATCAAGCCGGTTGAGGGTGGATGAACAGGACCCCGTGGAGGGCTGGATGAACAGGATGACCCCGTGAAGGGCTGGTTGAACAATAGCCGGTGGAGGGCCGGATGCACAGTAGCCCATGGAGGGGTGGTTGAACAGGACCCCGTGGAGAGGGCTGATTGAACAGTAGCCGGTGGAGGAGCGGTGGAGGCTGGATGAAGAGGAGGCCGTGGATGAACAGTCGCAGGTGGAGGCTGGAGGAGGTCGATGGTGGATGAACAGTAGCCCGTGGATGTTGGAGGAGGTCGACTGTGGAGATGAACAACATCCCGTGGGGTACCGTTTTACAGTACGCCACACCCCTCCCGATGAACAGGACCCCCATTTCGACCGTAGCGCTCCAACACAAGTCCGTTTCCTCCGTTTTGTGGTACGCCACACCCCTCCTGATCAACAGGGCCCTGTTTTGAACATAAGAGGTCCAAGAGAAGTCTGTTTCCTCCGTTTTGCGGTACGCCAGACCCCTCCCGATGAACAGGATCCCGTTTTGACCGTGGCAGGTCGAACACAAGGCCGTTTCCTCCGTTCTGCGGTACGTCAGGCCTCGTTTCGATTGGCTGCTCCGTCCAAGCCAGTTGGCTCCCAATGAACACGACGTATTCTGTTGCCTCCAGATGAACACGATGCATTCCGTTGACTCCCCATGAACACGACGACGACGCAGTTTCTCCGTTCCGACCCAGCCATGTACACGAGCCCTGGCCATACGTATGCGCGAGTAGGCGTTCGAGACCCCGCCCGTATGTACGTACGTGGCCGTATTTACTTTCTTGCACCCTGGCCATTGTACATATGTGTACATGCTATGTGCGCGCCTCTACTACGACTCGTGCCCTTCCTTCCTTGCACGGCCACGGTTCATCGCTGCAGCCTGCAGACAGACCAATCGACCAGTATGTACTTACATGTTCGCAACCAGAATGACAATGCTATGTACGCTTCGACCAGGTGGGTCCTGACTGTCAGGCACTTCCTTGCGTGCGAAGATGTAGCTGGTGGGTCCCAGCAGTCAAGGGGCGAATCGGTTTTTTTGCCCGACGCACTTCCTTGCATGCGAAGATGTAGCTGGTGGGTCCCAGCAGTCAGGGGGAAATGTTTTTTTCGCGAAATACGATGGCCCGTCCGGTGGGTCCCTGTTGTCAAGTGGAGGAATAATTATGCGTGTAATAAGGAGGCACTCACTTGCGGCTACCGTGGACCCAGCTGTCAGCCTCTCCATGTACAGTACTCTTCCGATGGAAGTCGTTCCTTGACCACGTTGACCACGCCATGCCGAGAGCAGCAGGGAGGTGGACGACGGCGAGGCCTAGGAAGGGGACGACGCGGAGCCGGGGAAGACATGGCAGTAGAAGCCCATGCTGAGAGGAGTATGAGGGTTCACTGGTTCGGTTGTGGTGTGAGGCTGCCGTCACAGCAGAATAACAGGGGGTGTGGGTGAGGCCTCCGCGGCATCACAGCCGGCCATGGGAGACAGGAGCACGCGGCACAACCGGCGCTGGTTTGGGCGGCTGGAGCAGGAAGACTAGAGGTTGAAGAAGCACTACGGCCGTTGGATGGACATCGTACGGTCCCTGGAGCTAGAATCGTTCATATTGAATAAGTTGACAAAGCCCTCCATCCTCGTCAACTTAGTAGGCCCACAAGTCAGCCTCCCACTATGGTGGGTCCCAGCTAGCAGGGGGGTATTCATTTTTTGTGCGCAATAAGGAGGCACTTCCTTGCGTGCGAAGATATAGCTGGTGGGTCCGACCTGTCAGCGGGGGGAATTTTTTTTGCGAAATACAGAGGCCCTTCCGGTGGGTCCCAGATGTCAGGTGGAGGAATCATTATTTTGCGTGTAATAAGGAGGCATTTCCTTGTGTGCGGTCGTGGACCCAGCCGTCAGCCTCTCCACGTACAGTCCACTTCAGATGGATGTCGTTCGTTGACCACGTTGGCCATGCCGCTCCAAGAGCACCAGGGCAATGGACAACGGCAAGGCCTACGAATGGAATGACACGGAGCCGGGGAAGACATGGCAGTGGCTGCCCACGCGGTGGGGAGTACGAGGGTTGAATGGTTCGGCTGCCGTCGCCGGAAAATAACAGGAGGTGTGGTGAGTAGAGGGATAGACAGGCCAGGGATGCGAGTATGATGGGTCATGAGGCGTGCACGGCAGTACAGCCGTCCACGGGAGGCGGGAGCAGGCGATTCCGTCGGCGCTGGTTTGGGCGGCTGAAGACATTGTTGACTAAGTTTCTTTTTTGAGAAACCTTGTGTATACTTGAACTTAGTAGGCTCACAAGTCAGCCTCCAAATCTGTGGCAGACAACATAGAGCCCATTTGCTATTTTTTTAATAATTTGTAGCCCATTTGCTAATTCTTAAGTAATTTATTACATCCCATTTTCTGCCCAGGACCACGGTCAAAAAGTTCAACCTTATTTTGCATATTTCGGTGGAGTCTGGACTGTTGTAATCCCGAAATGATAAACATCTTTTTTAAGAACTTATTGATTTGCCAAAAAAATCATTTTGTTTTTGTAAGCAAATAAGACGCGGGACAATTGAGTTGGTTTAAGAGAAAACCAGTGGTAAAAAAATCTGCGCTAGGAGGGAAGACAACAAGAAAAATAAGGATGTAAATATGAAAAGGGAAATTTGTGTATTTTCAATATAATGATACGTGTATATGAACTAGTAAAACTATAGGTAGAGATTAGAAAACGGATGTAGGACATGGCGTTTCAAGAGGAAAATAGAACTGGGCTGTGTGTTTGATTCAGTAAAAAAATTGCCTGCGGATGTTATAAGACAAAATATAACTAATGTTGGCCGGCCAGAGGCCGGTAGATACCTGCTGGATCTTTGTGCCCCGTTGTCATCATGGGTTGTGCCTGTTAAAAACAAAACCAAGCCTAGGCAGTCTACATCCCAGTTGAAACTTGCTCGACCTGAAAAAACAATATACCTGCTCAATAAACAAGAGACTTCTGCAAGTACGGACTGATAACTGGGATGCAGCAGGTATATTGTTTTTTCATTGTGATAATAAGTGCATGCACTTGTTTTGAAAAATTTGAAGAACTGGGAATTCAAACGGCAGGTGCTTATGCTACCCATCAAATAAAAATCAGGTGCCTGAAAATTTATTTCAAAACAAATGATTCAGCTTTATATCGACGTTGACCCTCGGCGTGATGGTTGGAAGCAAATGCCAAGTTCATACTGAAAGATCGTTAACAATAATACCAGCTTAAGGGCGACAAGGTAGTACAAGTACCAATATCAAACTAACAAATAATCTTTTTACTCCTGGCCCTAGTGTTCGTCTGGTAGAAAACCTTGCAGAGGACCAGCCCACGCTCCTTCTCTTGCTCCAGGTCCCTGAGGTGATACTGGTGCATCACCCAGTTCGTCATCTGCTGGTCGAAGTTCTTATTGGTGTGCAGCACCAGAACCTTTTTTATGTCCCTCTGCCGGACGTTGACCATCACCGGTAAGGTATTGCCGGTCTTGTGCCACATCGCGTGGATGCCGCACTCCGACTGTATCTTGCGACGCGTCCACGTGCCCCTTTTGAATGCCCTGGAATTGCGCTAGAAGAAATGCTTGCTTAGGTCACTCAGTGTGATACCTGCAGTATTGTAGAATACAGGTTTTAGTGTACGTAGTTGGTATTTTCATAACATCTTTGGCATGTTGCAGTCACTTGTTTCACTTTTTATTAACTGTCAAATTGTAATTGCTTCACTAGGTCTGCGTCTAAAAAGAAAAATAGAGTTATAAACAAAGGAATATGTTTGTGCAAGTAGACGGTCGATCGATGTCTTACCTGGAAATTTCTCAGGATGGGTGTAGCATATGTCGTGCTCGCTGTCGATGGTTGGTATGACAAATCGATTAATTCCAGTTATATGGTACTCGATGTATAATCAATCGACTCTTTTAACTGAATGATGAAAGATTTTGACAGATAAGTGGTACTCCAAATCTAATGTCCAGAATACCCGAACACGCCGCCGGGATTCTTGTGTCACCTCATGCGCAGCGTGTTGTCACGTCAATTCAATGTGTGGACATGATGAATAATTTGACCGACGTATGCTAGTACTAGTACTGTACTACTTACTAGTCGTATTTAGTGTCACATTTTAACCATAGGTTTAACTAACAAGTACGCACTTGAAGCCTAATTGATATATATAGGACAAATGTTTCCTACAAGCAGTGGTAGTTACCACCACTTGCGTTTTGTATGTTGTATGTAGTATCTGTCAAAATTGAGAGTATGTACGTGTAGTATGTAGTATATAACAATGATTAGGTAGTATATATACTAATTTTTAGGTAGTATATACCATGTTTTGAGTATGCTCTTTTTTACGTACAAATATGTACGTATTTCATAAATATAACAAAAACTATGGGTTCATATGTAATTTTTTCATATAACTTGTTTTGAAATATCTTAGATATAGTATATGAATATATTTAAAATGATAAAGTAGTATATATAGTACCACATGGTAGTATATGAGACATATGGGGTAACTACCACCGGGTGGTAGGATAGATTTTCCATATATATATAGTAACACCCAGTAATGGTACATACAAAATATAGTAACACACTATGTAAAATGTAGTAATTTACGTAAAAATGTACTCCCTCCGTCCCATAATGTAAGACGTTTTTAGACACTAGTGTAGTGTCTAAAAACGTCTTACATTATGGGACGGAGGGAGTAGTAAATTACAAACTTGGGTGATAAAAAAATATTTTCTGAATTACTACATTTATTGAGGGTTTTCTACAAGTGCTTGCCACAGAACTAGTTGAGGGTTTCAACGGTGCAAAAGTTCTCAAAAATTCTGAAAAAAATACTGAACCAACACACCTATAATATAACATGATCCAACGGAGGGATTAAAAAAATACGACTATATGTGTCCTGGACAAAAAAACAAATAGTTCAGCATATATTTATGTCACAGTGAGCTGAAATGCTTATTATTTTTGCCGAGGACACATAGATGCATGTTTTTACAATCCCTCCGTTGGATCATCTTATTACATTAGAGAGATGCTTCCATATTTATTTCATATTTTTTTATAACTTTTAAACCGTTAAAAGTTTGGTGACCCTTAACTAGTTCTGTGGCAAGCTATGGTAGGGAGAGGGGAGGCTGCCATGAGGCGCCCCAAGTAGGCCGAATCCTACTTGGGGTCCTCACAAGTGGCGCGCGCCCCCTGCCTTATTTGTCGGAGGGGGAAGGAAAGAGGGAGAGGGGGAAAGGACGCGGGAATCCTGTTCCCTTTCTTTCCTTTCCTCCATCCCCTTTCCTTCTCCACCTTGGCCGGATCATATGGGGGGCGCACCAGCCCCTTGCGGCTGGTGTGTATCTCCTCTTGGCCCATAAGGCCCATATCTTTTGCCGGGGGTGCTCGGAACCCTTTCCGGTGACCCGATAAGTACCTGATACCCCCCGAAACACTTCCGGTGTCCGAATACCATCTTCCTATATATCAATCTTTACCTCTCGACCATTTAGAGACTCCTTGTCATGTCCGTGATCTCATCCGGGACTCCGAACAACATTCGGTCAACAAATCGCATAACTCATATATTACTATATCGTCATCGAACATTAAGCGTGCGGACCCTACGGGTTCGAGAACTATGTAGACATGACCGNTCCTATATATCAATCTTTACCTCTCGACCATTTAGAGACTCCTTGTCATGTCCGTGATCTCATCCGGGACTCCGAACAACATTCGGTCAACAAATCGCATAACTCATATATTACTATATCGTCATCGAACATTAAGCGTGCGGACCCTACGGGTTCGAGAACTATGTAGACATGACCGAGACACCTGTCTGTTAAATAACCAATAGCGGAACCTGGATGCCCATATTGGCTCCTACATATTCTAAGTAGATCTTTATCAGTCGAACCGTTATGACAACATACGTAATTCCTTTTGTCCATCGGTATGTTACTCGCCCAAGATTCCATCGTCGGTATCTTCATACCTAGTTCAATCTCGTTACCGGCAAGTCTCTTTACTCGTTCCATAATACATCACCCCATGACTAACTCCTTAATTGTTTGCTTGCAAGCTTATGATGTGTATTGCCGAGAGGGCCCAGAGATACCTCTTTGATACTCAGAGTGATAAATCCTAATCTCGATCTTGCCAACTCAACAAACACCTTTGGAGATACCTGTAGAGCATCTTTATGATCACCCAGTTACTAGGGACATGTATTTAAGTTTCCCATCAATACAATTCTAGCATGAATAACACCTTTATCATGATTTAGGAAATATAATAATATCCAATTATTATTGCCTCTAGGGCATATTTCCATCAAGTGTATATACCCGTGATGAGCACCCAAAGGATCACGGCCCGATAGTATAGCATGGCAGACGGGCAAGGATGTAGGGCCACTGATGGTAAACTAGCATCCTATACTGAGCATGTAGGATAGCATGCAAAGTATCAATAACTGTAGCAACAAGGACATGCTATGCAACAGAATAGGAGCTATCGAATCAACAACAGTAGCAAACATAATGCAGGAATAAGAGAGAAGAGAGTGGGTGATATCTGGATGATCAAGGGGTTTTGCTTGCCTGGAAGCTCTGCGAGGAAGGACGGGTCGTCAACACCGTAGTCGAACGGGGCAGCAGTGGAGTCAGTCTCGATGTATATCGAGAGAAGAGGGGGGAGAAACAATTAAAACAATGCAAACAGATGCATGATGATGCATGACATGGCAATAAGCGGTGCTATGTGTGATCTAACGCAGTACTAGGTGATACTGGAGAAGGGCAAAAACATTCAGGGAAAGTATTCCCGGTGTTAGGCATTTTCGGACAGAGGAAACAGACGGGGACGGTTCCGTGTTCCCTATGCTAGGGACATGTGGCAGACGAATGGAGCGCATGTTCGGGATTGTCTCTTTTTTTAGCAAGTTCATGTACAAAGTATTTTCATCCGAGTTACATATTATTTTATATTAGTTTTCAAAGTTTTAAATCAATTTCTGGAATTAACAAATTTAATTTAATTCAAAATTCATTTATTGCATCAACATGACGTCAGCATGACATCAAAGGTCAACACTGAAGGTTGACTAATCAAACCGACATGTGGGACCCGTCTGTCATAGACTGTTAATTAATTAATCTAGTTAATTAGTTTAATTAAATAGATTAATTAAGTTAAAGTAAATTAATTCATTAACCAATTGTTTTAATTATTTATTTTTATTTTCATTTTCGCAGCATGGGGCCCGGCTGTCATTGGCCCAAGGGGCCAACGGGCGTGTTACCGGGCGCCCGGGCAGTGGGCTAACAGGGTGGAGCCGGGCGCTCGTGTGCGTGCGCCGCGACACCCAGGGGGGCACCGGCGGGCACGGTGTCGGCCGGGGAAGGCGAGGCCAGGCCGGGGCAAGCGCGGCCCTAGGAGGTAGAGACGAGTGTGGGAGGGCGCGGGTAGCCAAGGCACGCGGGGCGACGGACAAGCAACGGGGTTGGGAGTGCCGTGGGGCGCGTGGCAGGGGGTGGCGATGCGGACGGGGTGGACAGGTGCAAAGGGGCAGTGGCGCGCCAGTCACAGGAGAGCGGGGCCACGGCGATGCGGGCCGCGTTGGCGATGCGGGGTAGCGCGTGCGCGTAGGCAGTGGAGGCGAGCGAGGGAGGTCCGGGCGAAGCGAGGAGCGAGCGTGATCGGGGTGGTGGCCAGCAGCGGTGACCGGCGGGGGACAGGGGGAAGTGGGAGAAGAGGGTTGTCGGTGTCAAAACCGGCGGATCTCGGGTAGGGGGTCCCGAACTGTGCGTCTAGGCGGATGGTAACAGGAGACAAGGGACACGATGTTTACCCAGGTTCGGGCCCTCTTGATGGAGGTAAAACCCTACGTCCTGCTTGATTGATATTGATATTGTGGATGTTTACAAGAGTGGATCTACCATGAGATCAAGGAGGCTAAACCCTAGAAGCTATCCTATGGTATGATTGTAAGGGTTGTTGTGATTGTAGTTGAGGGAGTCCCGGATTAGGGGGTGTCCGGATTGCCGGACTACCATCATCGGCCGGACTATCATCATCGACCGAACTCCAAGACTGTGAAGATACAAGATTGAAGACTTCACCCCGTGTCCAGATGGGACTTTCCTTGGCGTGGAAGGCAAGCTTGGCGATACGGATATGTAGATCTCCTACCATTGTAACCGACTCTATGTAACCCTAGCCCTCTCCGGTGTCTATATAAACCGGATGGCTTTAGTCCGTAGGACTACAATCACAACAACCCTTACAATCATACCATAGGCTAGCTTCTAGGGTTTACCCTCCTTGATCTCGTGGTAGATCCACTCTTGTAAACATCCACAATATCAATATCAATCAAGTAGGACGTAGGGTTTTACCTCCATCAAGAGGGCCCGAACCTGGGTAAACATCGTGTCCCTTGTCCCCTGTTACCATCCGCCTAGACGCACAGTTCGGGACCCCCTACCCGAGATCCGCCGGTTTTGACACCGACATTGGTGCTTTCATTGAGAGTTCCTCTGTGCCGTCACTGATAGGAAGGATGCCTCCTCCCGTCTTCAAGGACGGTATTTTCACCAAAGGAGCCTTGGCCGCCGGCCAAACTATCCAGCTAGGTGGTTTTCTTATGACCGCCTGTCCGGCCATCGCTTCGACAACGACCTCTCAAGTCGTCAAAAGCAATTTTCACGTCAGCTCGGAATTCGCCGAGCGGCTGGATCCAATAGAGCTCTCGTCCGTAAACGAGCTCTTGGATCGCATCGCCGCCCTGGGAGTCGCTACAGACTACGATCAGATTGGGCTTAAAACCGATCTGAGAGAAATTAACTCTCCCTAGGTCACCCACCACGTTGCAGTGGTAGAGGAACAATGCGGCGATGCTTCTCCTGTATTGAAAACTAGTCATGTCCGGATTCCCGCGGAGGGACGGGCTTCGATCAAACACTGAACTTAAAGTCAGGCATCGGGCCAGACTCATTGGACAACGTCCAGAAATCCAAGCTTCCAAAATTGGAAACTTCTCGGCCTTCGAGCCTTGAGAGGGGTAGGGTTCCGGACTTAGTTCCACCCACCCGCCCAGACATATGCGTTCTAACTCTAATTCGGCAAGAGCCCGCCGAGACAGTACATCACTACTGGGCCAGATTCCTCCTGGTTATGGACAGGATAAAGGACTGCCGAGAGGAAAACGCAATCTTAGTCTTCTGCAATAATTGCACGGACAAGGGAATCCTAAACGCCATAAGTCGCCGTGACATTACACGCTTTGCTGACTTGGAGACCATCGTACAAAAGTACTGTGTGATGGAGAGCGCCTGGAAAACCGAAAGTAAATTTTGGGATAATCCGGTCCCGAATACACCTAGTCCGGAACCAAAGGGTGCATCATTATCAAGCACCTGGGCTGAATACCAAAAAACCAAAACCCCCTAAGGGGTACGGAACCGTACTGGAGGGCTGGCTAAACGGACCCTGCAAAATTCATAGCACAGAGGGCGCCACTCCAACTCATAGCCTTCGAGCATGTTGGATACTACGGCAGGTGGCCAAAAGTGGCGAAGAGCTTCTAGCTTCAGAATCCCAGCCAAGCAACACCAGTACGGTGTTAACAGTCTTCGAGACTTTCGCATCCAATAACATGCGAAAACGATAACTCCGCAACCTTGCTGAAGTCTACCAAGTAGCAACAATAAATCCATGGAGCGACACGGCTATTACCTTCAATGCCAGTGACGAACCTAAATTCCGAACTGCCCGGGCACCAGCCGCATTGGTCCTCAGCCCGATAGTAGACGGCTTTCGCCTTACTAAGGTACTCATGGATGGCGGCAGCGGACTAAACCTCATCTATGAGGAAACCCTCCGAAAAATGGAAATAGACTGGAACCGCATTGAGCGAAGCAGCACAACCTTTAGAGGAATAATCCCCAGCCGGGAAGCATGCTGCACAGGAAAAATCACGCTGGACGTAGTGTTCGGCTCGCCGGACAATTACAGGTCCGAGGAGGTCACATTTCAAGTGGCTCCATTCAGCAGCGGATATCATGCTTTATTAGGACGAGAGGCA
>LR880970.1:18282353-18297555 GCA_904067115.1 Aegilops sharonensis | reverse complement strand
ACTAAAGCCATCCGGTTTATATAGACACCGGAGAGGGCTAGGGTTACATAGAGTCGGTTACAATGGTAGGAGATCTACATATCCGTATCGCCAAGCTTGCCTTCCACGCCAAGGAAAGTCCCATCCGGACACGGGGTGAAGTCTTCAATCTTGTATCTTCATAGTCTTGGAGTCCGGTCGATGATGATAGTCCGGCCGATGATAGTCCGGCCGATGATGGTAGTCCGGCAATCCGGACACCCCCTAATCCGGGACTCCCTCAAAGGCCTCACGGGCGTTGGAGGGGAGTGGGGCGGTGAGGCTCGAGGTGGCTAGCGAGGGAGAGGCGAGGAGGCGACGGGGAGGGCGGCGCCGGTGAGGTGGCGGGTCGACGATGGCGACGGCGCGGCGTCGGGGTGAGGGGTGTCCAGATCGGGGGAAGAGGAGGAGGGGATCGGGGGAAAGTGGGGGGTTGGGACGGTTAGGGTTTCGGTCGTGGTTGTTATACAGGGGGTGGCTGGGCTAGTGGGCTGGCCGGCTGGGCAGTGGTCCAGTTGGGCCGGGGGGTTCCTTCTATTTTTTTTGTTGCTTTTGTTTTCCCTTTTATTTTTATTTATTCTTTTCTGTTTTCTTTTAGCCTCACATTATTTTAGTTTAAATAAAATACAAAAATAGTTCCTAAATTAGTCTTTTTAAATATACTACTGCCACATTAATTCTTACACCTAAATAAAATAGTTTAATATTTTCTGGTTTATAAAAGGTATTTAATTAATTGTCTAAGCCACTGTTTTAATTATTTTTGAGCACTTGAAAATTTTATAAAAATGTTGCTTTCTTCACTAATATTATCTATGGGTTATTTGCCACATTTTGAACACTTCAGTTTTCATGTTTGAGAATTTTATTATTTCACTTACAATTTGAATTTGAATTGTGTTTGAATCAAAGGGGATATAGCGGTAGTAATTACGATGACTTGGCACCATTAACATAGAATTATTGCAGCCTAATTATCCGGGCGTCACAAGCTCGTCCTCCGCAGCCCACCTGCTAGTATAGGGTGTGGCGGATGAGAAGGGTGGACATTGTTTCTTCTGATCTTGAGCGATGTTGCTTCAGAAAGTTTTGAGCTCACTTTGTCCATTTTGTCAATACTCTCTGAACAATGTAAATTCATCTGTTCCCTATGTGAATGTGATTGCCCATAAGGTGAATTTCCCAAGGTTTTGTTGGCATCCACCCGTTCAAAATAGCTCCACTGATTATTCCTGTTAGTCACATGATTCTTAAGGGAAACAACGTACCCAAGCCTCTATTGCAGACAAGATTTACGCCCCCATGGCTTACCACTTGGATGATAGCAATTTCAAAGTGTGTGGCTCGCGGGCACGTGTATTAATTTGGGATGGTGTTACGCCCACGCTATGTTTCTTCCTTGATTACTGATACAAGATTGAAATACAAAAGAAGGAATGAAGGAGACAGTCAAAGGGGAAAAGTGTTCTGTTCTTCCACACCCTCTCTCCTCTGTTCTTTCCCCCTACTTATCCCCATCCGTGTCGATGGTTTCTCCTCGCTGGACTCCTTGCTGGGCACGCCAGGCCCTGTCCAGCTGGCGACTGCGTCGAGAGGCCTTGGGCCGTCTTCCTGGGTTGGGCCACCACATAACATTCCCCACCCCTTGCGGCGCGGCTTGACCCCAAGCCAGCAGAGTAGGAAATCGCTGATGCAACAGAAAGGCTTCCTCCCACGAGTCATGATCTGTAGAACGGTCTGCCCAACGTACCTTGATACGAGGTATGATCTTCCCTCCACGTTGAATGAGTCTTGTTTGCACTATCGCCGCTGGTTGAAGAAGACATAGTGGCTTCGGGGTCGCTAAACTGATATCTGGTTCGACCGTTACTTTGGGAGGCACTTGCTTCTTCAATTGCGAGACATGGACTACATTGTGAATCCTGGAGCTAGATGGTAGATCAAGTTTGTATGCAACCTCCCCAATCCTGCTTAGTACTGTATAGGGCCCGTAGAACTTCAAGGACAGTTTCTGATTGCGACGAGCAGTGAGGGAATTTTGCAGGTAAGGTTGGATTTTGAGAAAAACCTGGTCGCCCACCATGAAGGAGCGCTCACTTCGGCTTTTGTCAGCTTGTTTCTTCATGCGTTGTTGAGCCCGTTGCAAGTGTTGACGGAGAAGCTCAGTCATGGCGG
Source organism: Aegilops sharonensis (assembly GCA_904067115.1). NCBI lineage: Eukaryota > Viridiplantae > Streptophyta > Magnoliopsida > Poales > Poaceae > Aegilops > Aegilops sharonensis. The sequence continues at coordinate 18,295,362 of LR880970.1, read as the reverse complement.
CACGCTCATTCATCAGTTCCTGCAGATCGCCACTGGTGGCCGGCGCAATGATGCCAAACGGACGAGGTTGATACCCGTACAAGGCTTCAAATGGGGTGATGCCCGCCGCAGTGTGATATGTGGTATTATACCAATGCTCAGCTAGCGAGAGCCATTTCGCCCACTTGGTTGGGGCGTCATGCGTGGAGCAGCGTAGGAAAGCCTCCAAGCATTGGTTCAATCGCTCGGTCTGGCCATCAGTTTCCGGGTGTCGGGCAGAGCTCATATTTAGAATTGTGTCTGACAGTCTGAATAGTTCTTGCCAGAACAAGCTAGTAAACACTGGATCACGATCTGAGATGATGCGAGCAGGCATACCGTGGAGGCGATAGACTTGATCGAAGAACATTTGAGCAACTTGCAGTGCTGTATATGGGTGTTTGAGGGGTAGGAAATGCGCAAACTTTGTAAACTTGTCAATTACCACGAGTATGACTTGATAGCCTTGGGAAGATGGCAGGCCTTCAACGAAATCCCAACTGATCGTGTGCCAAGGGTGAGGAGGTATCTCATGCGGCTGAAGAAGGCCTGGCTTGCGACAGTGTTCAGTCTTAGCGCGCTGACATGTGTCACAGCTTTGCACAAATTCAGTGACTGACTGTTTCAGTTTTGGCCAAGCAAATAGCTTCTTCACTCGCTGGTATGTGGCCAGTATCCCAGAGTGCCCTCCCAGTGCGCTAGCATGCAAAGACTGCAATATGTGTTGTTGAGCAAGAATATTGTGACCCACCCAAATGCGATTCTTGTAACGGATCACCCCATTATCCAGCGAGTACCCTCGATCATTGGGTGTGGTCAACGACAATTCTTGCAGCAACTGTTGAGCTGCCGGGTCCTCAGCATAACTGTCCACTAGTGTCTCCAACCAAGAAGGAATGGCCGTTGAGATGGCAAGCAGAGGAGCATCATGCTCGCGGCGCGAGAGTGCATCCGCTGCAGCATTAGTAATTCCTTTTTTATACTGAATGGTATAGTTGAGACCCATGAGCTTGACGAACGCTTTGTGCTGAATCCCTGTACTCAAACGTTGCTCTGTCAGGTGCAAGAGGGCCTGTTGATCCGTACGAATGACAAAGTGTTGATGTTGTAAGTAGGGTCTCCACTTATCTACTGCCATCAAGATTGCGAGACATTCCTTCTCATAAGTGCTGAGAGCCTTGTTCTTGTGAGAGAGAGCTTTGCTGAGGTAAGCTATGGGATGCCCTTGTTGCATTAGGACTGCACCCACCCCATCCTTGCAGGCATCTGTTTCCAAGACAAAGGTTTGATTGAAATCAGGGACAGCCAAAACTGGTGCTTGAATCATGGCTGTTTTAAGCAGTTGGAATGCCTTGTCAGTGACCGGAGTCCATTGAAAGGTAACTCCCTTTTTGAGTAAATCGGTCAGAGGCCTGCTGATTACCCCGTAGTGCTGAATAAATCTTCGATAATAGCCGGTAAGGCCCAAGAATCCCCGCAATGCGCGCACTGTGGTTGGCACANGCCGTTGAGATGGCAAGCAGAGGAGCATCATGCTCGCGGCGCGAGAGTGCATCCGCTGCAGCATTAGTAATTCCTTTTTTATACTGAATGGTATAGTTGAGACCCATGAGCTTGACGAACGCTTTGTGCTGAATCCCTGTACTCAAACGTTGCTCTGTCAGGTGCAAGAGGGCCTGTTGATCCGTACGAATGACAAAGTGTTGATGTTGTAAGTAGGGTCTCCACTTATCTACTGCCATCAAGATTGCGAGACATTCCTTCTCATAAGTGCTGAGAGCCTTGTTCTTGTGAGAGAGAGCTTTGCTGAGGTAAGCTATGGGATGCCCTTGTTGCATTAGGACTGCACCCACCCCATCCTTGCAGGCATCTGTTTCCAAGACAAAGGTTTGATTGAAATCAGGGACAGCCAAAACTGGTGCTTGAATCATGGCTGTTTTAAGCAGTTGGAATGCCTTGTCAGTGACCGGAGTCCATTGAAAGGTAACTCCCTTTTTGAGTAAATCGGTCAGAGGCCTGCTGATTACCCCGTAGTGCTGAATAAATCTTCGATAATAGCCGGTAAGGCCCAAGAATCCCCGCAATGCGCGCACTGTGGTTGGCACAGGCCACTGCTTGACAGCTGCTACCTTTGTTTGATCGGTGGCCACCCCTACTGCACTGATTACATGACCAAGATATTCAATTTGAGGCTTGGCAAATTCACACTTGGACTGCTTAAGCACCAGGTGGTTATCGCGCAGGAGCTGTAGAACGGACCTCAGCTTTGCAATGTGTTCTTGAAGGGTCTTGCTGAACACCAAGATATCGTCCATGAACACGACAACTCCTTCCCGAAATGTCGGTGCTAGAGTNTTGTTTGATCGGTGGCCACCCCTACTGCACTGATTACATGACCAAGATATTCAATTTGAGGCTTGGCAAATTCACACTTGGACTGCTTAAGCACCAGGTGGTTATCGCGCAGGAGCTGTAGAACGGACCTCAGCTTTGCAATGTGTTCTTGAAGGGTCTTGCTGAACACCAAGATATCGTCCATGAACACGACAACTCCTTCCCGAAATGTCGGTGCTAGAGCCGTATTCATTACACCTTGAAATGTTGCGGGAGCTTCTGACAAGCCAAAGGGAACTACTAGGAACTCGTATAGCCCATGATGTGTCCGGAACGCTGTTTTGTATTCATCCCCTTCCGCCACCCGGACCTGATGATAACCCGCCAGCAAATCCAATTTGGTGAACCAAGCTGCCCCGGCCAGCTCGTCAAGCAGTTCTTCTACTATAGGCATTGGATGCTTATTTTTTACGGTTATGCGGTTTAGCTGCCGGTAGTCCACACAAAACCGCCACGACCCATCCTTCTTGCGAACAAGCAGAACGGGTGATGCAAAGGGACTGGAGCTTGGACGGATTATGCCTTTGCGCAACATCTCCTTGACCTGTCTCTCTATTTCATCTTTTTGTTGCGGGGTGTAGCGATAAGGGCGTACACTGACTGGTTGAGCACCCGGGATAAGGGGAATTTTATGATCAGCCAAACGGTGGGGTGGCAGGGTGGATGGCTCCGTGAACACATCCTTATATTCGTGCAGAACCGTGACCACCTCCGGAGGAAGTTGGTTAGGAGTTGGCACAGTATTAGCCACCGAGCATAATTCCTTCTCTTGGTGCAGACGCTTGATCTGAACTGCATGCTGGATTGCCCCTCGGCGCAGCAGTCCTTTCAATTTCCTTACCGATACGGGTTTAAGAGGCTGATTTCTGTCTTGAATGCCTCGCAAGGAGATGCGGCGCCCTTCGTGAGTGAACTTCATCCACTTCTTGTGCCAATGAACCCACATAGGGCTGTGTTGCTCGAGCCAATCTGCGCCAATGATGATATCATAACAGCCGAGGGGAAGCACTTTCATGTCTTGGCAGAAGGTATGGCCTTGAGTCCACCAGGTGAGCTGGTTCACCGTTTGGGAGCTCATCAGTGTCCCTCCTCCTGCAATTACATATGAAGCTGGTTTTATTTGTTGCACGGGAAGCTGTAACTCGTCCACTATCGCCGTATCCACAAACGAGCAATTGGCGCCAGAGTCCACCAAAATCAGCACTTCTCGGCTGCCAATTCGACCATGGAGACGCATGGTGCGTCGCTTGACTGGCGGAGTCGAGCCACTGTCACCGGCCAAAAGCATTACCTCTTCATCCGAGCTGGAATCTNTGACAAGCCAAAGGGAACTACTAGGAACTCGTATAGCCCATGATGTGTCCGGAACGCTGTTTTGTATTCATCCCCTTCCGCCACCCGGACCTGATGATAACCCGCCAGCAAATCCAATTTGGTGAACCAAGCTGCCCCGGCCAGCTCGTCAAGCAGTTCTTCTACTATAGGCATTGGATGCTTATTTTTTACGGTTATGCGGTTTAGCTGCCGGTAGTCCACACAAAACCGCCACGACCCATCCTTCTTGCGAACAAGCAGAACGGGTGATGCAAAGGGACTGGAGCTTGGACGGATTATGCCTTTGCGCAACATCTCCTTGACCTGTCTCTCTATTTCATCTTTTTGTTGCGGGGTGTAGCGATAAGGGCGTACACTGACTGGTTGAGCACCCGGGATAAGGGGAATTTTATGATCAGCCAAACGGTGGGGTGGCAGGGTGGATGGCTCCGTGAACACATCCTTATATTCGTGCAGAACCGTGACCACCTCCGGAGGAAGTTGGTTAGGAGTTGGCACAGTATTAGCCACCGAGCATAATTCCTTCTCTTGGTGCAGACGCTTGATCTGAACTGCATGCTGGATTGCCCCTCGGCGCAGCAGTCCTTTCAATTTCCTTACCGATACGGGTTTAAGAGGCTGATTTCTGTCTTGAATGCCTCGCAAGGAGATGCGGCGCCCTTCGTGAGTGAACTTCATCCACTTCTTGTGCCAATGAACCCACATAGGGCTGTGTTGCTCGAGCCAATCTGCGCCAATGATGATATCATAACAGCCGAGGGGAAGCACTTTCATGTCTTGGCAGAAGGTATGGCCTTGAGTCCACCAGGTGAGCTGGTTCACCGTTTGGGAGCTCATCAGTGTCCCTCCTCCTGCAATTACATATGAAGCTGGTTTTATTTGTTGCACGGGAAGCTGTAACTCGTCCACTATCGCCGTATCCACAAACGAGCAATTGGCGCCAGAGTCCACCAAAATCAGCACTTCTCGGCTGCCAATTCGACCATGGAGACGCATGGTGCGTCGCTTGACTGGCGGAGTCGAGCCACTGTCACCGGCCAAAAGCATTACCTCTTCATCCGAGCTGGAATCTGATAGATGTTGAGGATCGGGAGGATCATCTAACTGCAACACCTCCAGTAATTCTTCCATGACATGAATGGGCACCTTATCAGGACATTTGTGGCCACGTGCCCACGGATCACCACAAGTGAAGCAAAGATTCTTCGACTTGCGGTAGGCACGTAGTGCTTCCAGCTTTTCAGACCACTTGCGCGAGTCCTCGGGAACTGCTGGTGACTTGTGCTTCTCTATGGAGGAGGATGCCTTGTGATATGATCGATGGCCTGATTTGACATTTGCCACCGACTTGTCATGCTCCAACTCCGCTTCCTGCAACAAAGCCAAGCAGCTAGCAGTATCCACATCCTCAGGACGGTGTAAAACAACGGCAGAACGAATATCAGAACGCAGCCCAGCAATGTATCGTTCAACAAAAAGGACCTCATGAGTATTGGGGTCAGCTAAGAGAATTTGGTGCTGAAGAGTATCGAATTTTGTTGTGTATTCCTGAACTGATCCTATCTGACTCAGCAGCAACAACTGACGCATGTAAAAGTTGTGTTTATCCTTGCCCCACTTCTCTGCAACTGCGGCACGCAAATCGTCCCAGTGCTGAAACTGTTTGCGTTTTTGTGCCATTTTTAGCCAGAGAGCTGCATTGCCTACTACATTGAGTGCCGCGAACTTGACTTTCATGTGTTCGGACACTCCATATATGTCAAAATACAGCTCACAGTTGTCGATCCAGACTTGGTAGTCTTCCCCATCAAATTTGGGGAAATCCATCTTCGGTGTGCTACCGAAGGAGGACCGGACCGCACGACGCTCGCCATGGACAGACTCCAGATCATGCAGAGGACGGTTGTGCGGAAACGTACCATGAGCCGGAGGCAGAGTAGGGAATTGAGGATCCCCCAACACTGGCCCCCGTTGCTGGTGTTGACCGCCGTGCCCATAGGGCCGATCCACGCCGATCGAGCGCACTTCGACCGTCGGGGGCGCTGTCGAAGCAGAGGCCAGGCCCGGAGGAATAGGAGGCCGCTGCGGAGGCGATTCCAGCGCGCTGAGGCGCGTGGACGCATCCTCGGCATGCAGCTGAAGAAGCGACGCCGATGTGGTGAGAGTTTGCGTCGTCGCCTCCATTGACTGCATCCACGCAGTGATGCCCTTGAGTTGCTCCGCGATCTCGTCCAGCTTGGTGTGCGTCTCCGCGTTGTGCTGCTCGATTCCCTCCATTGCGGCCGAGATCTGTGCCTGGACAGCGGTAGGCGGTCTTCTCTTGGGCGCCAGATCGACGCCCGGATCGGGCGTTCCTGCCGAAGGATGGGGATTACGGCGGCGGCGCGAACCCACCACCAACCGCGATCGGACTGACGGATCGAGCCGGAACCGAGGAGGATCGACGACCTCTGATACCAAATTGTTACGCCCACGCTATGTTTCTTCCTTGATTACTGATACAAGATTGAAATACAAAAGAAGGAATGAAGGAGACAGTCAAAGGGGAAAAGTGTTCTGTTCTTCCACACCCTCTCTCCTCTGTTCTTTCCCCCTACTTATCCCCATCCGTGTCGATGGTTTCTCCTCGCTGGACTCCTTGCTGGGCACGCCAGGCCCTGTCCAGCTGGCGACTGCGTCGAGAGGCCTTGGGCCGTCTTCCTGGGTTGGGCCACCACATAACAGATGGGGAGGTGTACAAATTCACTGTGAATTTAGTTTTCCAGCATAAATTTTTTGAACTGATTTGCTTTGCGTTGGGTGTGCCTAGCGATTTTGCCCACGATCCTGTCATGGGTGGACGTGTTCGTTTCGTGCATGTGCTACTTCATTCTAGAGTTGCGGTTGCATGCACTGCTTCTTGGTTGAGATCCTAATTTGTTCGGCTACTGCATGTGAACCGGACACGTGATGGGACGACGTGTTTGCATGCAGATTTGCGTGTGCTATGAAAGTCTATCACCTCTAAAATCGTTCGTTCTCGATGTTTCTCGACGCCGCTTGCTGCGAAATTTCTGGAGCCATTGTCCGGCTATAAATACGCCGTTGGGCATGCAATCAATGGACCTGCACAGGGACTAGGGATCGCCCGGGGAGCGGCGGCAAAGTGGGGCTCCGTCGCCGCCACCAAGGGCCCGTACGGGGCAGGAGCTGCGTCCAGTCGATGTCGTTGTTGCTCTGGCGAGCGAGATCCTGCATCGCCGTCCCCACCCTACCAGGTTTCCTCCGGCCTGCCTCTTGCCTCGGACGCCCTGAGCTGCGCCGTTCTAGCTGCTCCATCAAGAAAAGCCGTCGCCGGGGAGCTGCTTCGCACTGCCGTCTCACGCCCCTGGCATCCTGCACGATGGCGGGGCGACCAATCTTTTCTGGGCGCTATACAACATCGACTGTTGGTGCGTGCTCTTGCCGCCTGGGCCTCCGCGTGAGCCGCCCATACCATACGCGCTGCCGCCCCTCCCACACCAGCGCGCTGCCTACGGCCTGAGGGAACAAGCGCCGCCCACGCGCCGTTGGCCGTGCCCACGCGCTTCTAGCCTCGCCCGCTGCCTGCGGGTTCATCTCCTTTCCTTACTTCGATTCCTGTCTCCTCTTATTTTTATGTGCATGCGAGTCTGTTTATAGAGATCTTCTGTTTATGTTGCACAGATTGAGGTGAGGCCTCCTCTTTCTCCTTTCATTACTATACATGTCCTGATTTTTATCAGTTAATTGATTCAATTTTATTTGGTTGGCTTGGTTTCCGTTTGCAGATTCGAACTGCATTTTCCCCTTTTTTCCTATTCCCGGACGAGCAGCAGCACAAACGTAGGAGGTATCTGACAACAATGGCGACCGCAATGGCATACTACATATACTAAATCTAGACCGGCTCAAATTTTGAGGATTTTTTGACTTTTTCATGCAGTTCAAACTGGTTAATCAGGCCTTGACACGTGTGATTAGTTTGGGACCTGGGCGTGTATACTATTCGGGTGTGTGCTGCATTTTCTTCTAGTACATGCATGGTTGTATTTGCCTCGCGTACTTTTTCATGGCTGCATGCATTGTTTGTGTGGACGTCTCCTGATGTTGTGTGCGTGTTAGCTTGGTTATGTACGTGTTCTTTTAGGGTGGCTGCCGGCACGTCCTTAAGTGGTTCAGTTTGACATTCATTGGTTGGCACGTGTGCAGTTTCTACAATCCTCGGGCGGTGCCGCCGTTGCCGTATATTCTGGAAGCCGCTCTTCTCGATGGTTGCGGTTGTTTTATGCTATTTTGCTTCGTAACTTTGGTGCTCCGGTTAGTGTATAAATATGTGTTCCGCCGTGTTGTTTCTCTTATCCGCGCCCGTTGTGGTCTCTGTGCATAGATGGATCGTGGTAGATCTTGCCGAAGTGGTCTCCGCCGTCCAGGTCGTCCTCCTAGAATTCATAGTTCAGTTATTGGGTGTACCAATCTGTGGCTCCGTCATCCGGGTTGTCCTCGTGGAATTCTTGGGGTAGTTATTGTGCATAATGATCTGCGAGGCCGTAGTGCATCCATATCGGGAGCTGCTATTGGTGATCCTCTGTCTGATGATAATTTACTACGTGAGGGCCGTCCTACTGTTCATCATGCCATTGGATCTACATCTATTGGTTACTCCAATCTATTTGGTCTGTTTTTTGTTCATTATTTTATGCATTAACATCAAGTATTTAATGTATTAGTCTGGATGCTCTGTGTAGGGGTTCGAGGTCAGAGTTCCTCTGCTGCTGATTTGCGTCGGCGGCGCCAAGAGATCCAACTGGGAAAGCATCCTGTTGATTGTGTTGTTGGTGAGTACACGAGGGTTTGGCTTCTTGCCTTGCTTGATTCGGATTGGGTTGTCCCGGTCTTTCTTTTATTTATTTCATTATTTAATTAGTTATTTGTTTCTTCCCTTATTGTAGCTGATTCTTTATACGAAAATTCGTTGGCGTGCTCGTCCACGCCTGCTCACGGTATCTTCGTTTGTTGGTTTGCAATGGGATTTGGGTTGGTCACCGTAGTCAAAGAGTATACGCAGGATAGTTAATGCGTACGCTTGTTCAGTGAGGGTGGACGGGCGTCCAGGACATAGCGACGGCGTCGAGGTACTACCAACGTGAGCCGTAGGCAAACGGCCGCCCGGCTGCACGGAGGAGCCGTGCATGTTTCAACACCTGTTACGACTTGGGCACATAGAGGGAGTGCTCGTACCTGCACGGCTGGACAGTCCTGGACCAGACCATTGCTCAAGCAAGCATTAGGAAACAAAGGTGGTATGCTTGTCGCCATAATTAGGCACCGAATGGAAAGTCTCATTACTTTTAAATCAAATGAAATTGTTTGACACGAAGAAATAATAAAAATAACATGGTTGTTATATTATTATCTCTCTACGTGTCAGTGTAAATAAACATTACAGGTGTGCCAGTATACTAAGTACATAAATAAAATATAGAAAAACTTGTATTTTATTAATCTCTCATTGGAGATACAAATTATATGATCCCTTTACATAAGGTGCTCCATGGCCTGGTAGCGCGGCCGATGTGACTTGGGCGATTGTGAAGTTCGTCGAAGTCGCGGACCACCTCCGATTAAGCTGCTGCGATGATCGTCGTCTTCAAGTCTCGTATTCTCCATGTGCTCGGTTTAGACGATGGTGATGATGTGGCAGAATAGGGGGAAGGAGGGAGGAGCGGTACGTCCGTCGCTCCGGCAATGCTAGTCGTATCCCTCCGGCTTGTCGATGTCCGATGATGAAGATGTTTGGCCTCGTCCGCTCAGACAGACGGCCTTCGCCTTGTCGGTGCCCGGCCTGGTGGTGTCCGCCTCGTCGTTTTCGGACATGGTAGCTTGCCTTCGCCTCGTCGGTGCCCAGCAAGATATGGGTAGCTTCATCGGAAAAAGATATGTCGGTAAAATGGCTTCGCCCCGTCGGAGCTTGGACGAGGTTGGGGAAGTGTGTTGATGTAGAAGTCAGAGTAGACTTGAGTGTCGCCGCGTGGCGGCGTTGCTTGAAGATAACGACAATATAAGCTCGTCGGTGTAGACCTCAAGGCGTCGCAATTACGGGGACAACCCCTGCTTGGCGTAGACGATTGATGTAGAAGAACGACGACGTGCCGGTGCAGTAGACATCCTCACCGAGCGATAAGTCGATGAAGGTGGCGACATCATGTCGATGTAGGCGTCCAGTAGCGCCGATGTAGACGACCTCCTCGCCGGATGAAGAGCTGATTAAGCTGGCGATGCCATGTTGATGTAGTCGGGCGGGGTGTCGATGCAGTCGCCGTCCTTGCCAGAAGAGAAGCTGATGAAGAAGGCGAAATCATGTTGATGTAGGAGCCTTCCTCGTCGAGCCGGAGGTTGGTGATGACGGCACCGACGAGGTTGACGAAGATGTGAAGACGATGCAAGGCCACGCCAAGGTAGGATTGCTCGCAGCAGTCATCATATGATATTCATTTTTGGTGATGTAGTGTGGGGCAGAGCTAGCAACCGGTTGCACGTGGGCCAGCTCCGATCTTCCCTTCGTCATGGTTTGCATCGTCCACTCGCTCGATGCCCTGAAATGAGAGAATGGAAAAAGAGAGAACGAAATAGATGAAAAATGAACTATGGGGGCATGCCACCTGTTAAATTGTGATCCAAATTATACCGTATTGGACTAGATGTAGTACATACGGTGTGGGCCTTTTGCGTTGGTACCGACGCGTACGAGTACAACTCGTTTACTTGTCCTACAAGGACTCCTATGTGTTGCCCCTCATATATACCCCATGTAGTCGCACCTAAGACTGTCTGTCGTCTCGTGCTTGTAATACTCCTCCTCATAGTGATTGCGTCTTCGTGCGTCCGTGGTTTTCTCCCGCAAGGGTTTCCACGTAAAAATCCGTGTCTCTTTGTCTCGTTTATTCTCGTTATTATCTAACAAGTGGTATACAGAGCCAAGTTACAGATAGGAGATTAGAGACAAGAGAGTTAGGGTTTCGTCGGGTGCGCCGCCGCACGCGAGCCGACAGCAAATCGATTTCCGCTGCTGCATCGCCTACAAAGCCGCCGAGTCTCCCGCGGAGTCGGAGACGAGGTGTTCTGCACGAGGTTCAAGTACCGGGCAGCAGGTACGATTTGACTGCTGCTGGTCCAGGGCGATCTGTGTTGCTGCTGCTCGTAAGTCCCGAGACTGCTACGCTGCTATCGTTGCTTCGCATCACGTGAAATCCATCGAGCCGTCCTTGCTTCTCCACGTACTGGATTCAAGTCCCGAGGCAGCCACCATATACTACTGGTCACGTGGAGTGCTCAAAGCTGGTACTACTAGTTAGTACTTGATCAGATTGGTTTTCCCATCAACTGCTACGTCCACCGAGCGACTATTATCAGGTGCTACTTTTCTGATTCTTTGCACTGCAAATTAATTCCTTTGAGAATTTTTCCTATTGGCTTGTACTACTTTGTGTACACAGATTTTATCGACTCATGGCATCCATGAAGTACGATCTTCCGTTGCTGGACCGTGACACAAGGTTTACTCTATGGCAAGTCAAGATGCGAGCGTTGTTGGCACAGGCCGACTATGATGTAGCACTGGATAGTTTTGGGAAGAACCGAATTGAGGACTGGACTGCTGAGGAGAAAAGAATTGATTGTAAGGCTTTGTCACAAATTCAACTCCATTTGCATAATAATATTTTGCAGGAAGTTTTGAGCGAGAAAACTGCCGCCGCTCTATGGTTAAAGCTGGAAGGGATTTGCATGACTAAGGATCTCATCAGCAAGATGCATCTGAAGCAAAAATTATTCCTGCACAGGTTACCCGAGGGAGGTAATGTTTTGAATCATATTTCAGAATTTAAAGAGATCATATCTGATCTAGCTGCAATGGAGGTTAAGTATGAAGAGGAAGATACTGCTTTAATGTTACTTTGTTCACTGCCAAGTTCTTATACCAATTTTAGAGACACCATATTATACAGTCGTGATACTCTCACACTTAATGAAGTTTATGAAGCTTTGAACTCCAAGGAGAAGATGAAATTAATGGTGCCTCATGATGGTTCAAGTTCATCCCAAGCCGAGGGATTATCTGTTCGTGGCAGGACAAAGGAGAAGAACTCCAACAATGGAAATAGAGGCAAAAGTAAAAACGGCTACAGGGGCCGGTCGCAATCCAGAGACAAGAAGTATTGCAGGTATTGCAAGAGAGACGGGCATGACATCTCTGAGTGTTTCAAGTTGCAGAACAAGGAAAAGAGGAAAGGTAACAAACAAGGTGACAATTCTGCTAACGTTGCTCGTGATGATAGTTCCGATGATGCTCTTGTTGTTATTGCTGGATGTGCTGAGACCAATGATGAGTGGGTACTTGACACTGCATGCACTTTTCATATGTGTCCACATAGAGATTGGTTTAATACTTTTGATTCCACTACTGCTGCTGGTTCCGTTTTGGGTTTTGATAATTCACCATGCAAGATTGAAGGCATAGGTTCTATTCGAATCAAGATGTTTGATGGCATAATCAGAACTTTGACAGATGTTCGGTATATTCCGAAGATGAAGAGAAATCTTATCTCTGTTAGTGCCCTTGATGCAAAGGGATACAAGTATTTAGGTGGAGATAGTGTTTTGAAAGTCACCAAAGGTTCCCTTATTGTGATGAAAGGTGATTTAAGTTCGACCAATGGTCTTTACTACCTTCGTGGTTCTACCGTTTCAGGTAACGCTACTCCAGTTGTTTCAAAGAATTCTGATTGTGATGCTGCTAACCTTTGGCATATGCGTCTTGGACATATGAGTGAACTTGGTTTAGCAGAGTTAAACAAGAGAGGTCTTCTTGATGGATATGAACCTGGTAAATTGAAATTTTGTGAGCACTGTATCTTCGGCAAGCACAAGAGGGTGAAGTTCAATACTTCGACCCATACAACTGAAGGTATTCTTGATTATGTGCATTCTGATTTATGGGGACCATCTCGCAAGAAGTCATTAGGTGGTGCAAGTTACATGCTGACTATTATTGATGATTATTCGAGAAAAGTTTGGCCTTATTTCTTGAAGCATAAATATGAAGCATTCTCAGCATTTAAGGAGTGGAAGATTATGATTGAGAGACAAACTGAAAAGAAGGTAAAGATACTTCGCACTGATAATGGTATGGAATTCTGTTCTAAGCAATTTAAGAATTATTGCAAGTCTGAAGGCATTGTCAGACATTACACCGTTCCTTATACTC
>LR880970.1:18258636-18269708 GCA_904067115.1 Aegilops sharonensis | reverse complement strand
AGAGGTTGTGAAAGTAATTGTTGACCATAGTTGCCATTACTTCAGGTTTACTATGACTGATCCCTGCATCATCTTTCAATAGTTTTACTTTGTTTTTTCTTGCCCGCCACACTGATTTTTGATGGAAAAACTTTGTATTCCGGTCACCCGCGCGAAGCCAATCTATTCTCGACCTTTGCAGCCACATGAGTTCTTCGCGATACAGCAGCTCGTTCATTGCATCTGTCACACGTCGTATTTCTTCACGGTCAGCGTTCATGTGAAGCAGCTCCTCTAACTTGGACCGGGACTGCTCTAGCTGTCTGACCACGCTGCCAAACTTCTCTTTACTCCATACCTGCAGTTCTGACATCAAGGTCCCAAGCCCTTTCCTGATATCTCCCAAATCAACTTTTGCACCAGCTTTGGCCCATGCATTTTGCACACGTTCCGGTAGGCTTGGTTCCCGTTCCCACATAATCTCATACCTGCGCTGCCTTTGCTTATGCTGTTGTACCTCCTCGGCTTCACACATAAGAACAATCGGACAATGGTCAGAACAAGGCGAGACCTTATGCACAACCCGTGATTCAGCAAAAATATCTCTCCATCGGTTGTCCGCGACAACTCTGTCGAGGCGTACACGAACATTGCGTCTCCCACGGCGCCTGTTATCATATGTAAAGGGAACGCCAGAGAAACCCAAATCAACAAGCTCACATACCTCAAGGGTGTCACGGAAGGCTAGCATTTGACTTTCACTCCGTTGCGAAGAGGAAAAGTGCTCAAACGACCATAGCGCTTCATTGAAATCCCCTACAACACACCAGGGTAGGTCAGACTAGAGAAGCTTTTGACCCAACATATATTATTAACAATAGTATTGGTTTATATGAACACTTACAAATACCACTAAATACACTTAAACATATTTGTTTACAGACACTTCAAATTAAATTTAGGTACACTAATTCAAGTCATATAAATCACATATTAATAAAAGCATGACGTGATAAAAATCTACGTTGCCAATTTGAAATGGAGTGAGTATTCAGCATATATTCATGTTTTATTGAAGGGAGCAAATCTGTCTATAATTATGTATAAAATCGCATCAATCAGAAATCCCAATATTTCATCCCCAAATTCCCGACTCCCTTCCATTCACGCGGGGACGACATTGCCGTTGGCGGCAAAAGCCAAACATTTCCCCTCCACTCCTCCCCTCTCCCCACCCCAAATCCAACCAAACCTAGCATTCCAATCCGATCCACGATGCCGCCCACGCTCCCCGCCGGTAAACCTCCGGCGCGAGCAACCCAGCCGCCGGAGCCCGTGACGCCGCCAGCCAAGAGCAGGGTGGCCGACGCCCAGTTGCCGGAGCGCAAAAGGAAGGTTGCGCCATCAGCCGGTCCGCCGGAGAAGAGCAAGAAGAAGAAAGACAAGACCAGATCGCCGCCGGCCGAGCCCGACAAGAAGCCTGTTCCTCTCCCGTTCGAGCACGCCTGGACACCCGGCGACGAGGCCCCGGTGCGGGCAACCCAACCGCCGGACCCCGCGAAGAGCAAGCATACGCCGTCAGCCAAGAGCAGGGAGGCCGACGCCCAGCTGCCGGAGCGCAAGAGTAAGACCGCGCCATCAGCAGATCCGCCCCAGAAGGAAGACAAGACGACATCGACGCCGGCGGCCGAGCCCGAGAAGAAGCCTCTTCCTCTCCCGTCCGAGCACGCGTGGACGCCCGGCGACGAGGTCAAGATACTCGAGGCCCTGGCGGCGCATCGCCAGGAGCACGGCAAGCTGCCGAGAACCAAGGTGCTCTTCTCCTCCCTCCAACTCCAAGGCCCCCTCGACAACAACAGCTTCAGCATGCCGGACCTCCGGCAGAAGGTGCGCAGTCTCAAGGGCCGGCACGACCACGAGGCCATCAACGGCGTCCCTGCCAAAGAAAATGAGTGCAGCCTCTGCCACCTCTCCAAGACCGTCTGGGGCACCATTGCTACGAGCGGTGGTGAAGCAAGCGCAAAAGTACCAAATGCTGGCAAAACGTTCGATGAAATGTGCCAGTTGTATCCTTGCCTCATTGATGAGGTGACGCACATTGTCGATGAACCCGCAGTCTTGGAGAGACTGCTCTTGGACTTTGATGGTACCAAGGCACGTTCATTGGACTCCAAAATCGACAACCTCAGGAAAGAGCTCACCGAGGCTATCATGGAATTGGTATACCTTTTAACTGAATATAGTATTTCTGAAATATTAATAACTGCCACAGCAAGTTCATGGTAATTAATACTCCACCGTAAAGAAATATAAGAGCGTTTAGATCACTACTTTAGTTATCTAAACACTCTTATATTTGTTTACGGAGGGAGTATTTAGATGCACCTTTAACTTCAAGGAAATTTAACAATCCACTGAAAGCACCAAATCCACTTATTAACGATTGTTTGCTAGATTCTCCTGCCTGCAATTTACACTACTTCCACATTCTTGAAAAACAACTTTCAGACCTCATGCATTATTGCGAAATTTTTAGATTGTTTTACTTGAAAGTCAGTTCTATCTATTACAGGAATGCCTGCATACAAGTTAGGAGGCAACTCCAGTATATACTTCTTTCTTTCATGTAAAGCTTGTATTTGGTAAAAGTACTGACTTGTTAGAAGTACCAAGTTTTCCATGAAGAGACTCTTTTTTCAGATCTTACACTTTTTACTCAATTGTAGTAATATTTGAATGTCACTAATATTGCAAAGTGAGTCGAACTAAGATGCTTGTAGACTAGGGTACAGCTAGGTTATATTTGTATGATATTTCCTTGGGTTGGACAGAATTATATATGTTATCAAGTCACTGAGTTCAGTGTACTGTTTTACTTGATTTAAAGACAGTAAGTTATCTTGCAAATTTTAACCAATCGTGATGTTGAATTTGGCAAACTTGTTTAGGCAAAGAGGCAAAACCTTGAAGTGCCTAAAGTATGGCAGTGCCCATGCACTAAGCTTCTGCCATCAAAGTCGAGAACACAAAATGAAAGCATACTTTTGACAGAGCGCTTGGATAAAATTGAGGGTGCGGGTGTTGAGACGCAGGAGCAATTGAAAAGAATGGAACGTGAAATGGCAGAACTAAAAAAAAGTTCAAAGGTACAAAAATTGAATAATGCATATCTACATCCTAACCATTTGATATCTATCCAAGGCTGATGCTATTCTCATTAACTGCTTACATATTTTAATAGGTGATAAGATGTGATTCTGCTGCGAGTGCGCCTCACTCAGTTGTAGCAGAAAAACAGTTTTCAGGCAATGTAATATTCTTTGTCTTTTCTTTTGCATTGCATTATTTTACATCATTTGTGTTGTACTTTTGTATCATCAAGGTGCTTTTGTGGC
The DNA here is from genome assembly GCA_904067115.1 of Aegilops sharonensis. Taxonomy (NCBI): domain Eukaryota; kingdom Viridiplantae; phylum Streptophyta; class Magnoliopsida; order Poales; family Poaceae; genus Aegilops; species Aegilops sharonensis. The sequence goes on along the minus strand of LR880970.1, from coordinate 18,266,334 downwards.
ATAGGTACTGCAAAGGAAGATAGAGCCGCAAGGGAAATTGCCTCATTGCAAGAATAGGGAGGTTACCTCTAAGTATCGGCCTCCCCGCAATGTTAGTGCAGCTCCATTTTATTACATTGCCATTCAGAAGCATGTTTACATTAATAACATGTGTACTGGAAACTATCAATTTAGAGGGAAAAAAATAAGTATGTTGTTTTTTCTATGAAGACCAAATCAACATGAAACCCTTGAGCACCTCTTTTTCCAATTCCCTTTTAATACTTCTTGTTGGCGCAAGCTCAATATTCAATTGTGAAATTCACCTGGCTGTACCGACTGTTCATAGTAATCTTTACATTGATAACCGAGAGAAGTCCACTTTTCAACCCTCAACTTACCACTTCGTTTAACACTTAACCCTCAACTTTTAAACCGGTTACTTTACACCCTCAACTCTTGATATCGCTCAGGACTCAACCCTCGGATCAGCTGAAGCCTGTTTTCGGTGACAAGGCTGATTTCGACCGAGCTGACTGCCACATCACTATTGCAATGTCAGCTTGACCCCTTCTTTACAAGTGAGACCATCCAGGAAAAAAAGGAAAGCCCCTCTCTCTAGTGGCCTGCAGTGACAGACAGGGCGCGCCAGCATCGGAGTACAGCGCTCCCCATTCAGTGCCCATCTCCAGCGTCGTCGTCGACTCTTGCAGGCACAGGCTGGCGTACGGGTCCATCACCGGTCTGTTTCCTGCGGCATCTCCAGTGCGGACGCCTCCACCCACCTCCACCCGCTGTGCGGCTAGAATCAATTGACTGCGGTGGATCGACCCTGACCTCGCCTGTGTTCCTACTTGCTAGTATCCTTCGGGCACCTTAATTACAGAAACCGCACGCCACTTCTCTCTCTAGCTCCCTTCCCTGCCTCCAGTGAAGACGCCCCCACGATTCCGGGTGATACCGGTATTAATTCCCTTTTCAATTCCTCTTGTACTCCCTCCGTTTTTATTTACTCCGCGTATTAGCTTTGATCAAAGTCAAACTTTATAAACTTTGACAAAGTTTATAGACAAAAATATTAACATATGCAATAACAAATCAACACCATTAGATTCATTATCAAATGTACTTTCCACATCATATAGATTTGTTATGCTAAATATTTATATTCTTTTTTATAAACTTGGTCAAACTTTAGGAAGTTTGACTTCAGTCAACTCTAATATGCGGAGTAAATAAAAACGGAGGGAGTATGTAAGACGGGGGACCAGCCTCAATGAGGCACGTAGACCGGCAGGGGAAAGTGTAAGAACAGGAGACGGGGGACCAGGAAGTGAGGGGAGTTGAGGGTCCGACGGAAGGGATCCAATTAGAGAGGTGGAGTGAGCATGACAGATGGGACCATATCTATCCCCGCCACCGCACATGTTGAGTTGGCGTCCACGTGAGCTAAACCAGGTCAACCCAATGGTCAAAATCAGTGAAATGAAGGGAGGGTTGAGTCTTTAACGGTATTGTGAGTTAGGGGAGTGAATTAACCTGTTTTGGAGTTCAGGGCTGAGTCTTAAACCAAGTGGTAACGTGAGGGTTGAAAAGTGAACCTCTCTCTTGATAACCTGGAGCATATGGAAAGAATGCACTCATTGAATACTAGCACCCTTCCATTGATAACATGACTTTGATTTTCCCACGGAATGGTGATTTCAAACTTATATACTGCCATGTTTTGACTAGCGAATTTTGCCATCTCTTTCTTATTTTTAACAGTTATTGCCAAAGACGAGATTGGCGCCGAAAAGTATGCCTTGTGTTAGGAGAGAGAAGATTGATGCTGAAAGTCAGATTCTGCATGATGTGTGTAACTTTTTTTCTTCGATTATATGGATGCTTGTTTTCACATTTGCATTTAATGAACTTGCCATACATTTCTTGGTTACAGGTGGAACAGAGGAAGGTAGCTGCATGTGCACAACAAGGCTCTTCGCATGATTTGAATGTGGAGGTAATGGTTATATTATTTAATACACAAGAAATATGTACACATATAATTGCATACATTAATCTGGTCATTCAATAAGCTCCCCTTCTGCCATCCTTTAGGGTGGGAAAGAGGTCTTTTTACTTTCATATGTATGGCCACATCGTCGAGTAGCCAAGGCTACTCTTCAAACATCTTGTACATCTACAATAGTTGGGGACAAGGCACTTGGACCTGGATGTTGCCTAGTGTTGGTCAATCAAGTGTTGGATGGAAAGGCTCCTCTGATACGCCCTCTCAGGGACATAAACACAATGGATGAGGCACTTGGACATTCTATTGCATGGACACGTCAACAAGTAATAATATTAAACTTACTGTGTTAATTACTACTGACTGTATATCACAAACCATAAAGAAGTGTAAAACTTTTTCTTTTGTAGATCCAAGATGATACTACTGCTGCCATCGTAGCACCTAACCAAGCATCTCCAGGTAACATGATATGCTTAAGCATTGGCTTCTACCATGTGAATTTGTGCTGTTGCGAAGAACATGTGCATTTGCTTGCCATTGTTTAGTTGTTTGGTGTTTTGTTATTTATGATTTATCTAGCATAACCATGTTAAAGATAAAAGTCTTTGCAGTAATTACGAGCATACTACTTTTTTTTAGCTTTTTGTTGGATTTATAAACATGCCCAATGGCAGTGATTGAATTTTTATGGAGCTAGACATGTCAACATTTGATGCGGTCCCATCCCATCTGTAGTACAAACATGCCCAATGCCATTTGATGTTTTATGGCTTTGATCCGCAAGTTCATCAAGAGACTTGAAATTAGAGTGTCATTGGCACGTAATCAATTCTTTTGTTACTTTCCTTACTTTAGGATTTTGTTGTTTGGTTCTTTATTTTTCTTGTTGACACTTAATGACTTTATGTTCCTTGTATAAAGAGAGACAGTTGTTGCTTAGGAGTTAAGAAGAATTAGTAATGAAATCTCATCTGGGCCAAATCCCTGGTACTTTTCTTTGTAAATCGTTGATCTTGATGCCAGCACAGCACCAGGGTGCTGATCGCTAGTTCCCCCAGCCCCTGCCTAGTCAGGTCAACTATCCTAGGCCCCATTTAAATAAAAAACTGTCCTGGGCCCTGAAGCTCTAACACGGTTCTTGTTTATCTATTTCTAGAGTTCTCCATGGTACGCTTCTTTTCCCTGCTATGTTGAAGATCTAGTTTGAAAAATGCATATTCGTTTTTATTGAAAAGATTTAGCTGAGCAGGTTCCTAGACAAATATTCCTGTAATGTGACATATATCCCGGGTCAATCCATGGACCCAGGTCTAGGCACCTACAGATGGGTTAAAGCGTCAACAGTTGAGCAGGGGAATGCATGCTAACTTCCCATCCGTATGCAAACATTCAGTGGGCGCTACTGTTTGGGAGCGAGGATAAATTATCTCCTTCCTGAATGCTGGTGTTTATCTGTGGGAAGCATGCAAGTGTATCATTAAATTTTGGATGTCACGCATCAATTCTGAATTTTGATAAGCTTGGTGGAATTTTAGTACAACACATGAGTGATCTTACATATTGTTTTGAATGTTTTTTTGTCTGCGCAGGGCAAAAGGGATGAATAAGTACCGCCTTTTGCGCCTTACCTGAACTCCGGATCATTTTGCATACGATAGTGGGTCTCAGTCTTATTGTTATAGCCTTTTGTGAGCTCTGCATGAACGAGCTGGGCAGATTAACTTGACAGAGCCAGTTGTATCATATACGGCTTGTACATCCTTCTTTTGGTTATTCTAGGCTAATTGGTGTGTCGCAGCAGCGACTCGCAAACTTACTTATGTCAATCTATATATATATTTCAGTTTTTCTTATCTGAACAGTCTGTTTCAGTTATTTATTTTTGTACTGTGTGTAAAAATGCAATATCCAGGAGTTTGAACCTTGCTCGGCCGCTAAGCTTATGTGGAGGATATCAGTTCTAATAATGACTCAAGTTAACACAGGATCCCATATGTGGTACGGTTTACTAATTGAAGAAATCTTGATCTGTAGCTGTAGGATCCCCTAGGTGCTGGTGCATCTTGCTGACAAACAGTTGAAGGTTTGTCAATTTTGGATATTTTTTTAGAACGAAGACGCCGGAGGCGTCCGGCTTTAAATTAATAAAGCCCACGTAAGGCAGGATCCAAATCAATTTTGGATATGGTGCATCATATACATGTATTGCTCTGATTCTGTCCTGTATTAGGCCCATCATGAATCTTCAGCTCATTTGGTTGAACAGATTGAGAGAAACTGCAAAATATCAATTTTTGGGAATTTTTTGGCCGACAATTACAAGTATGTACAAACCTTTGAAACAAATCCAAAAATTAAAGCATGTTATACTAATCATTTTGGGAAAAATTCAACTCATTTGGCTATAGGGATTGAGAAAAACTTTAGTTTTACATTTTTAGCGTCAGTTTCTCGTCTTCTTTTTTTGCTGAAAAATAAAATTGAAAAAAAATCCAGAAAGTGAACAATGTTATATGATTATTCTAAAAAATGCAGAAAGTAAATTCTTTCTTTTGTGTGTTTGTGGAGAAGCATTATGTATTGTCGCTGACTTCTGAATTTGTCCACTCTGAGTTTGCTGACGCAGGCTTGGCAAGTTTTTCTCTTATCTAGTATGATCAGAATATATCGTAGACGTATGGTTTTTAAATATTGAAGTTTAGAGCATCTCTAATCGTTCGCCGCCCCCCACCCCCCCCCCCCCCGCCGCCCCCCCCCGCCCCCCCCCCCCCGCCCCCCGCCGCGCGCCCGCCCGCGCGGGCCCCCCCCCCGCGCCGGGCCCCCGCCCCCGCCCCCCCCCCGCCGCCCCCCCCCGCCCCCCCCCCCCCGCCCCCCGCCGCGCGCCCGCCCGCGCGGGCCCCCCCCCCGCGCCGGGCCCCCGCCCCCGCCCCCCCCCCGCCGCCCCCCCCCGCCCCCCCCCCCCCGCCCCCCGCCGCGCGCCCGCCCGCGCGGGCCCCCCCCCCGCGCCGGGCCCCCGCCCCCGCCCCCCCCCCGCCGCCCCCCCCCGCCCCCCCCCCCCCGCCCCCCGCCGCGCGCCCGCCCGCGCGGGCCCCCCCCCCGCGCCGGGCCCCCGCCCCCGCCCCCCCCCCGCCGCCCCCCCCCGCCCCCCCCCCCCCGCCCCCCGCCGCGCGCCCGCCCGCGCGGGCCCCCCCCCCGCGCCGGGCCCCCGCCCCCGCCCCCCCCCCGCCGCCCCCCCCCGCCCCCCCCCCCCCGCCCCCCGCCGCGCGCCCGCCCGCGCGGGCCCCCCCCCCGCGCCGGGCCCCCGCCCCCGCCCCCCCCCCGCCGCCCCCCCCCGCCCCCCCCCCCCCGCCCCCCGCCGCGCGCCCGCCCGCGCGGGCCCCCCCCCCGCGCCGGGCCCCCGCCCCCGCCCCCCCCCCGCCGCCCCCCCCCGCCCCCCCCCCCCCGCCCCCCGCCGCGCGCCCGCCCGCGCGGGCCCCCCCCCCGCGCCGGGCCCCCGCCCCCGCCCCCCCCCCCCCGCCCCCCCAGGGCGCCTAAAAAGAGCGGCCTGGGGGCAAACCGGCGCTAGCTCGGCCCCCGGGGGCGACCTAGCTCCCAGTCACGCCCCCAGGCGCCGCCCCTAGGATGCGGAAAATTCGAACTTGGTCGTTCCCGCTCATAAAAGATGCCACAAGTCCGGTGATCGCAAGTCACAGTTCGGCGATTGGATGTAGTCTGGCGTACAAGAAGTAGAGCGCCACAAGTTCGCGTGCGCAACACATCACTCGGCGGGGTCGGCCTCTGGCGTCAAAGGAGTCGGCGTGCGCGGGCTGGGCGGTGTCGGCGCGGCTTCGGTGCTGCTGGGCGTCGTGGAGGCGTCATCACTCGGGGAGCGGGCGTGGGAGTTGGTGTCGCCGTCGTCGGCAGCTGGTTCAGGATGAGGCCGCGCTCCGCCATGTACCACGCCGTGAGCTTCTCGTCGGTGCTCTGGAGCATGTCCGCCCCGCCCATCAGAAAAGCCAGGTCGGTGTTCCTCTTCTTCGCGGCGACGTTGGTCCGGAGCAGGTCGAGCTTGATGGCGCTGTTCGTCATCAGCGACGACCACCGCGCCGCGGTTTTCTCTTCACGCAGGACGGCCCGGGCCTGTGCATCGGCGAGGCAATGCTCGATGGACTCCTGCACTCGCACGGTAGTGGCGTCGGCGTGTTTCCCCTTCTTGGCCCCTTTGTTGCCGTCCGGCCGCCCCTCTGACGCGCCCGGCGTCGGCGCGTCCGGCTTGTATGTCTCCTTGGCCTTGTCGAGGGTGCGCCGGACTTCCGCCCACTTCTCGCACATGTCAATGCGCTTGTAAACTTGGAGGTACTTGAACTCAGCGTCATTGTTGCCTTGCCGATACAAGGCGAACATGTGCAGCAACTGCGCGGAGGAACAAACAGTTGGCGGGCGCACACGGCGAAGAGAGGCGGGAGACCGGCGTGCCATACCTGATCCTCAACGCTGGCGCTGCTCTCCGGGCGATCCGCGACCTCCTCGACGATCCCATGCCATTTGTTGCACGAGCCCCCTGGATACGCCCCCAATGGTTCGCCATCGCCTTCGCCCCGCGCTGCATGTAGACGCCTTTAAAGTAGGGGTCAACGAGCTTGCGTTCGTCGAACTCGGCCTTGATGCGCTCCCAGTACGTCTCGATGCTCTGGTTCGTGCCGGTGGTCGGGTCGAGGCAGACGATCTTCCATGCTTCGGCTAGGCATTCCTCCTCCTTGGACGCCCACTTGATGCGCGGCTCGCCGAACCTGGCCGCCCGCTTCTTCTTCTTGCGCCTCCTCGCTGTAGACGTAGCCGAGCTCGCCGTCCATGCCGCCGCTGAGATCCACCGTGTCGCCCGGGGTGACGAATCCGGGAGACGCGGAGGCCACGGTCGAGCCGGTCGCGATGATGTTCTCCATGTCCGTCGCCGAGGTGCGAGAAGGGAAGCGCACCACGGCGGAAAGGTGGCATCGGGGAGGACGCGTAGGCGGGCGGCGAATAGTTGTATGGAGGGTACTGCACGCCGGCGAAGGCGGGCGAGGGCGTGCGCTGGGCCGGGTGTAACATCCCAAATTTCCTATTTGGAATGTTTTACAATTATAGATAAGCATCCTATGCATTCTGTTTGAATTTGATTGTCATTTGAAGTTTCAGAGCATTTTGAGTTTTGAATTTGAATTTCAAACTTGGCATGTGGGAAACAATTCAAAAACTAAGCCTGATAAATACTTGATCAAAAGTATGAGAGGAGCAAACATGACACTCCAAAAATATCAGAGGAAACAATGCCAAGAGTTTTGGAATTCAAATCTGAATTTTATTTGAATTTGAAAAAAAAAATGAATTTTTATAAAGTTTGGATTTTGCCTTTGGAAAAATGTTCAAATGAAAGGGAATATTCCCCTAATCATTTTGGTATATATATACCCTATATAAATTATTTATAGTTTGGGTTTTATTTTTGTTTTAGTTTTAATTAAAAAATAAAAGAAAACCCCCCCGGGGCGCCAGCCAGGCCACCCCAGGCCCAGCCAGCGCCGCCTCACCCCTCAGCCCCCCCGCGCCAGGCCCAGCTGAGCCGGCCCAACTGGGCAGCCCAGCGCCAGCCAGGCCAGCCCAGCGCCTCACCCCCTCGCCCCCGCGACCGAAAGGCCTAGGCCTCGGCCACCCGACCCCCTCGCCCCTCTCTCCCTCTCGCTGAC
>LR880970.1:18200559-18212937 GCA_904067115.1 Aegilops sharonensis | reverse complement strand
GAGTTATCGGCAACTGGCAGGAGCCATATGGTTGTCGCTTTCTTGTATGCAATGCAATCGCCCTGTAATTGCTTTACTTTATCACTAAGCGGTAGCGATAGTCGTAGAAGCAATAGTTGGCGGGACGGCAACGATGCTATGATGGAGATCAAGGTGTCGCACCGGTGACGATGGTGATCATGATGGTGCTTTGGAGATGGAGATCAAAGGCACAAGATGATGATGGCCATATCATATCACTTATATTGATTGCATGTGATGTTTATCCTTTATGCATCTTATTCTGCTTTGTTTGACGGTAGCATTATAAGATGATCTCTCACTAAATTTCAAGGTAAAAGTGTTCTCCCTGAGTATGCACCGTTGCCAAAGTTCGTCGTGCCGAGACACAACGTAATGATCAGGTGTGATAAGCTCAACGTTCACCTACAACGGGTGTAAGACAGTTTTGCACATGCAGAATACTCGGGTTAAACTTGACGAGCCTAGCATATGCAGATATGGCCTCGGTACACTGAGACCGAAAGGTCGAGCGTGAATCATATAGTAGATATGATCAACATAGTGATGTTCACCATTGAAAACTACTCCATCTCACGTGATGATCGGTTATGGTTTAGTAGATATGGATCACGTGATCACTTAGATGATTAGAGGGATGTCTATATAAGTGGGAGTTCTTAAGTAATATGATTAATTGAACTTAAATTTATCATGAACTTAGTACCTGATAGTATTTTGCTTGTCTATGTTGTTGTAGATAGATGGCCCATGCTGTTGTTCCGTTGAATTTTAATGCGTTCCTTGAGAAAGCAAAGTTGAAAGATGATGGTAGCAATTACACAGACTGGGTCCGTAACTTGAGGATTATCCTCATTGATGCACAGAAGAATTACGTCCTGGAAGCACCGCTGGGCGCCAGGCCTGCTGTAGATGCAACTGACGACGTTAAGAACGTCTAGCAGAGCAAAGCTGATGACTACTCGATAGTTCAGTGTGCCATTCTTTACGGCTTAGAACCGGGACTTCAACGACGTTTTGAACGTCATGGAGCATATGAGATGTTCCAGGAGTTGAAGTTAATATTTCAAGCAAATGCCCGGATTGAGAGATATGAAGTCTCCAATAAGTTCTACAGCTGCAAGATGGAGGAGAATAGTTCTGTCAGTGAACATATACTCAAAATGTCTGGTTATAACAATCACTTGATTGAACTGGGAGTTAATCTTCCGGATGATAGTGTCATTGACAGAATTCTTCAATCACTGCCACCAAGCTACAAGAGCTTCGTGATGAACTATAATATGCAAGGGATGGATAAGAAAATTCCTGAGCTCTTCGCAATGCTAAAGGCCGCGAAGGTAGAAATCAAGAAGGAGCATCAAGTGTTGATGGTCAACAATACCACCAGTTTCAAGAAAAAAGGTAAAGGGAAGAAGAAGGGGAACTTCAAGAAGAACGGCAAACAAGTTGCTGCTCAAGAGAAGAAACCCAAGTCTAGACCTAAGCCTGAGACTGAGTGCTTCTACTGCAAATAGACTGGTCACTGGAAGCGGAACTGCCCCAAGTATTTGGCGGATAAGAAGGATGGCAAGGTGAACAAAGGTATATGTGATATACATTTTATTGATGTGTACCTTACGTCCTTACTAGAGCTCGCAGTAGCACCTGGGTATTTCATACTGGTTCCGTTGCTAATATTTGCAACTCGAAACAGGGACTACAGATTAAGCGAAGACTAGCTAAGGACGAGGTGACGATGCGCATGGGAAATGGTTCCAAAGTCGATGTGATCGCCGTCGGCACGCTACCTCTACATCTACCTTCTTGGTTAGTTTTAGACCTTAATAATTGTTATTTGGTGCCAGCGCTAAGCATGAACATTATATCTGGATCTTGTTTGATGCGAGACGGTTATTCATTTAAATGTGAGAATAATGGTTGTTCTATTTATATGAGTAATATCTTTTATGGTCATCCACCCTTGAAGAGTGGTCTATTTGTGATGAATCTCGATAGTAGTGATACACATATTCATAATATTGAAGCCAAAAGATGCAGAGTTGATAATGATAGTGCAACTTATTTGTGGCACTGCCGTTTGGGTCATATTGGTGTAAAGCACATGAAGAAACTCCATACTGATGGACTTTTGGAATCACTTGATTATGAATCACTTGGTACTTGTGAACCATGCCTCATGGGCAAGATGACTAAAACGCCGTTCTCTAGAACAATGGAGCGAGCAACGAATTTGTTGGAAATCATACATACTGATGTATGTGGTCCGATGAATATTGAGGCTCGCGGCGGGTATCGTTATTTTCTCACCTTCACAGATGATTTGAGCAGATATGGGTATATCTACTTAATGAAACATAAGTCTAAAACATTTGAAAAGTTCAAAGAATTTCAGAGTGAAGTGGAAAGTCATCGTAACAAGAAAATAAAGTTTCTACGATCTGATCGTGGAGGAGAATATTTGAGTTACGAGTTTGGTCTACATTTGAAACAATGCGGAATAGTTTCACAACTCACGCCACCCGGAACACCACAACGTAATGGTGTGTCCGAACGTCGTAATCGTACTTTACTAGATATGGTTTGATCTATGATGTCTCTTACTGATTTACCGCTATCGTTTTGGGGTTATGCTTTAAAGTCGGCTGCATTCACGTTAAATAGGGCACCATCTAAGTCCGTTGAGATGACGCCTTATGAATTGTGGTTTGGCAAGAAACCAAAGTTGTCGTTTCTTAAAGTTTGGGGTCGCGATGCTTATGTGAAAAATCTTCAACCTGATAAGCTCGAACCCAAATCGAAGAAATGTGTCTTTGTAGGATACCCAAAGGAGACTGTTGGGTACACCTTCTATCACATATCCGAAGGCAAGACATTCGTTGCTAAGAATGGATCCTTTCTAGAGAAGGAGTTTCTCTCGAAAGAAGTGAGTGGGAGGAAAGTAGAACTTGATGAGGTAATTGTACCTGCTCCCTTATTGGAAAGTAGTTCATCACAGAAACCGGTTCCTGTGACACCTACACCAATTAGTGAGGAAGCTAATGATGTTGATCATGAAACTTCATATCAAGTTACTACCGAACCTCGTAAGTCAATCAGAGCAAGATCCGCACCCGAGTGGTACGGTAATCCTATTCTGGAGGTCATGTTACTTGACCAAGGCGAACCTATGAACTATGAAGAAGCAATGGTGAACCTAGATTCCGCAAAATGGCTTGAGGCCATGAAATCTGAGATGGGATCCATGTATGAGAACAAAGTGTGGACTTTGGTTGACTTGCCCGATGATCGGCAAGCCATAGAGAATAAATGGATCTTCAAGAAGAAGACTGACGCTGACGGTAATGTTACTGTCTACAAAGCTCGACTTGTTGCGAAATTTTTCGACAAGTTCAAGGAGTTGACTACGATGAGACTTTCTCACCCGTAGTGATGCTTAAGTCTGTCCGAATCATGTTAGCAATTGCCGCATTTTATGATTATGAATTTTGGCAAATGGATGTCAAAACTGCATTCCTGAATGGATTTCTGGAAGAAGAGTTGTATATGATGCAACAAGAAGGTTTTGTCGATCCAAAGGGAGCTAACAAAGTGTGCAAGCTCCAGCGATCCATTTATGGACTGGTGCAAGCCTCTCGGAGTTGGAATAAACATTTTGATAGTGTGATCAAAGCATATGGATTTATACAGACTTTTGGAGAGGCCTGTATTTACAAGAAAGTGAGTGGGAGCTCTATAGCATTTCTAATATTATATGTGGATGGCACATTGCTGATTGGAAATGATACAAAATTTCTGGATAGCATAAAAGGATACTTGAATAAGAGTTTTTCAATGAAAGACCTCGGTGAAGCTGCTTATATATTGGGCATCAAGATCTATAGAGATAGATCAAGATGCTTAATTAGACTTTCACAAAGCACATACCTTGATAAAGTTTTGAAGAAGTTCAAAATGGATCAAGCAAAGAAAGGGTTCTTTCTTGTGGTACAAGGTGTGAAGTTGAGTCAGACTCAATGCCCGACCACTACAGAAGATAGAGAGAAAATGAAAAATGTTCCCTATGCTTCAGCCACAGGCTCTATCACGTACGCAATGCTGTGTACCAGACTGATGTGTGCCTTGCTATTAGTTTAGCAGGGAGGTACCAAAGTAATCCAGGAGTGGATCACTGGACAACGGTCAAGAACATCCTGGAATACCTGAAAAGGACTAAGGATATGTTTCTCGTTTATGGAGGTGACAAAGAGCTCGTCATAAATGGTCACATCGATGCAAGCTTTGACACTGATCTGGATCATTCTAAATCGCAAACCTGATACGTGTTTAGATTGAACGGTGGAGCTGTCAGTTGGTGCAATTCTAAACAAAGCGTCATGGTGGGATCTACGTGCGAAGCGGAGTACATAGATACTTCTGAAGCAGCAATGAAGGAGTCTAGATGAAGGAGTTCATATCCAATCTAGGTGTCATACCTAGTGCATCGGGACCAATGAACATCTTTTGTGACAATATTGGTGCAATTGCCTTGGCAAAGGAATCCAGATTTCACAAGAGAACCAAGCACATCAAGAGACGCTTCAATTCCATCCGGGATCAAGTCCAGGTGGGAGACATAGATATTTTCTAGATACATACGAATCTGAATGTTGCAGACCCGTTGACTAAGCCTCTTCCATGAGCAAAACATGATCAGCACCAAGACTTCATGCGTGTTAGAATCATTACTGTGTAATCTAGATTATTGACTCTAGTGCAAGTGGGAGACTGAAGGAAATATGCCCTAGAGGCAATAATAAAGTTATTATTTATTTCCTCATATCATGATAAATATTTATTATTCATGCTAGAATTGTATTAGTACATCAAATCACATAAACTCATAATACCGATCGTCACCAAACGTTAAGCGTGCGGACCCTACGGGTTCGAGAAATATGTAGATATGACCGAGACTCATCTTCGGTCAATAACCAATAGCGGAACCTAGATGCTCATATTGGTTCCTACATATGCTACGAAGATCTTTATTGGTCAAACCAAATAAGAACATACTTTGTTCCCTTTGTCATCGGTATGTTACTTGCCCGAGATTTGATCGTCGGTATCTCAATACCTAGTTCAATCTCGTTACCAGCAAATCTATTTACTCATTTCGTAATGCATCATCCCGCAACTAACTCATTAGTCACATTGGTTTCAAGGCTTATAGTGTTGTGCATTACCGAGAGAGCCCAGAGATACCTCTCTGACAATCGGAGTGACAAATCCTAATCTCGATCTATGCCAACTCAACAAGTACCATCGGAGACACCTGTAGAGCACCTTTATTATCACCCAGGTACGTTGTGATGTGTGGTAGAACACAAAGTGTTCCTCCCGTATTTGGGAGTTGCATAATCTCATAGTCATATGAACATGTATAAGTCATGAAGAAAGCAATAGCAACATACTAAATGATCAAGTGCTAAGCTAACAAAATAGGTCAAGTCAATCACATCATTCTCTAATGATGTGTTCCCTTAATCAAATGACAACTCATGTCTATGGCTAGGAAACTTAACCATCTTTGATTCAACGAGCTAGTCATGTAGAGGCGTACTAGTGACACTCTGTTTGTTTATGTATTGACACATGTACTAAGTTTCCGGTTAATACAAATCTAGCATGAATAATAAACATTTATCATGATATAAGGAAATATAAATAACAACATTATTATTGCCTCTAGGGAATATTTCCTTCAAGAACAAGCAAACAAATATACTCTGATTTTATAAATATTAGAAGGAGAACTGAATAGTTGCATGCATAAATCATGAACTAGCATAGTTCCCCCCCCCCACCCTCGCGCGGGAAAAACCTAATTGGACCCTCATAAAAGAGGTAACATAGCAGAGATAAAAAAACTAATGAACTGAAGACAATCTCAATTAGGATCATATGAACCCCTCAGAGGTCATGGAGGCAACCTATCATGTATAGATTTTCGCCAGCGTTCGTCTTGAATGTAAGTCAGACAACCGTACCAACCTCAAGTCCAGTTTTCAGGAGAAACTTCTTGCATCAATGCTTTAACAAGACGCAGCCATCATGTGCTTGTTGGTTATACCCAGCCCTAGTGAAGCTTTTCTTGCTGAACCATAGTCCTGCCAGTCCGTGCTTGGGATATTCTTCAGACGACAATCTACTTCCTTTGGTATTTTCTGGCCGACCGTAGATTACACACAAAAAGAGTAAGTGTTATAATCCCAGTTATAAGAAATAACACAAGAACAAAAAATAAAACAATCGATAAAAATAAATGTATCCTATAGAGCGACATAGATTTAAAAACAGTGTGTGCAACATAATGCATGTAACTGAACCTAAGGTGAAAACCAGACCTTTTCCGTGAAACATTAAAATCTAGTGAAAGGAGAACTTAGTATTCACTTCTGAACTAAGCATGAACCATTNGCATAAATCATGAACTAGCATAGTTCCCCCCCCCACCCTCGCGCGGGAAAAACCTAATTGGACCCTCATAAAAGAGGTAACATAGCAGAGATAAAAAAACTAATGAACTGAAGACAATCTCAATTAGGATCATATGAACCCCTCAGAGGTCATGGAGGCAACCTATCATGTATAGATTTTCGCCAGCGTTCGTCTTGAATGTAAGTCAGACAACCGTACCAACCTCAAGTCCAGTTTTCAGGAGAAACTTCTTGCATCAATGCTTTAACAAGACGCAGCCATCATGTGCTTGTTGGTTATACCCAGCCCTAGTGAAGCTTTTCTTGCTGAACCATAGTCCTGCCAGTCCGTGCTTGGGATATTCTTCAGACGACAATCTACTTCCTTTGGTATTTTCTGGCCGACCGTAGATTACACACAAAAAGAGTAAGTGTTATAATCCCAGTTATAAGAAATAACACAAGAACAAAAAATAAAACAATCGATAAAAATAAATGTATCCTATAGAGCGACATAGATTTAAAAACAGTGTGTGCAACATAATGCATGTAACTGAACCTAAGGTGAAAACCAGACCTTTTCCGTGAAACATTAAAATCTAGTGAAAGGAGAACTTAGTATTCACTTCTGAACTAAGCATGAACCATTATGAATATACAGAAAAAAGAGAAATAATGACTAAACAAGGACTGGACATGCTACAGGAGAAGAGATTAATTATCTAAACATCAAATGTGAACGATCAAGAAGACTCAAATCAAATATCACAAGAAATACAACATAAAAATGAAGCAATCGCAAAACAGAAACTGTTTTTCCCATCAGGAGCAAAAGCTTGAAGCAAATGAGTCCGACAAAGTCTAGAAGAGAAGTAATGGAATAAATAAAGCAGATTCGGAAAATATCACCTCACGTCATTGAGGGAAGAGATAAAAACAATGGCTGTATAAATTAGGATAAAATAGAAAAATAGCGGCAGACTTATACAACAATCTCTTACTTCGACTGAGGGACTGAAGTTAAAGAAAGAACGAATGAAAACTGAAAAAACAAAGATAAAAGTGCATACTGAAGAAACAGAGAGCGAACAATAAAGAAATGACAACTGATAATTTATGAAATGTTTACCACCCTCTATAAAATGACAAGACTAAGAATAGTGACGGTGTCCCGGCCTGATGGGCCGAGTTGTGGACCCCTATGTCGGTTCTATCCTAAGCAACATTGGGTGACCCACGCCAAATTATACAAAAAGACTCTGAATGATTTGATGTACAGGACAAGAACATATGTTTGAGATAAGCATATCTAGACTTAATTTTGAAATGCAAGAACTATGATGTTACAAAATTTCAAAATTAGAGATTGGTAGATATGATTACGTAATTGCCATGAACAACATATCTTTTTTTATATCATTAGGTATGGATGCAACAATAGGTAAACATGGGCTATGTGGTGTAGCTTGAAATCTATATGAAATGAGTATACATTAAAAAAATTCAATGTGAGAAAATAGAACATTTAACATATCGACTAATGAATACTTTACAAAACAAATATATGTTGGACTGATGAGAATAATTTTGCAGTCATGAGTAAATTGTGGAAATCACTTGAACGACAGTTACATATGAACTGAATTGCACATAAGTTGGATGCACTTCTTGTTTAGTGAAAAAGGGACCAGAGAATTACGAATAGTCTATAAAAAACCAAGAAGCAAATCAGACATATGATGATCAAGATTTCAATAATTATTTGAAACTTAGCATTCTTTCTCTGCAATATTATGGAAAGAAGAGGGAGAAACATTTGTTCTTCACAAGGAACTCATCATCACACAAGCCTCTAAGGTCATAACGGATAGCACACTAGAAAATTTCCAACAATCCATTTAGTACAAAATAAGCATTCAACCATGATTTGAATGAGGTTAAGGGGATACATGGTAATTTACCTCCATTTCAAGTACTACATTGAGGTCCATTGAGCTTTTCTCGCCTAGGGTGAGTTGGGAGGGCAATATCAGACGAACACTGGGGGTACATGTAGTGGGTGTGAACACTTGCGGCTGTCGACTTCCATCGATCGGCGGAAACAACGTCCTGTAGGACTCGTAACAGAGTAGATCTAGAGGATGACATTGGAAAGGAAGAAGACACGGGGAACAAAGCAGGGACAAAAAAGTTGATGCGTCAGTGGACTACACATCGGAAAAATAAATGTTTGGTAATTCGATACAATGACTTGCGGGTTGTGCACATAAAAAATATACAACAAAGCTGACGGAGACGATGTGTGGTGGAAACTTTCACAGAACGAAACAGATGCAAGTTTCAATGAATAAAACTTACAAGATGGACTAAGTTTGGAAGGAAACAACAAGAATGTTTCATAGAACATAACTTGAGAGAACAAGATCTACAATCTTAGCAGTAACAACGAAATCAGAATAGTAGAAGAATCATTGCGGTTATAAGAATGAAATCGCAATGGTATCTGTAAAGTAAAAAATGAACTGAAGTATGAAAATCTTGAAGATGACATAATGTGTGGTAGAAAAATAATAAGGTAGCACAAAGAGTGCATCAGTTTGTGATGGGAGGAAGGATGCCATGAACCCGCGGAGCAATAGAACAGGACAGACTTATCAATTGCCACAGAAAAGGAAAAAAATTCCATAGATGAAAATCGAATAGAGAAACAATACGATGAAAGGATTGAAAAGGAAGTACACTAATTACACGAAAGAGAAGAGTATTGAAAGGTTAGGGTAGAACCAGTGCACCGAGGAAGAATATGGTGAATAGTAACATGGCTAGCTGAACATGATTGAAAAAAAGAACTAGTTGATAAGAATAAAGAAGGAACTGAACAGGATGGGAAGATACACCATACATAGAGGAACAAAGATGTAGAGAACGGTTGGACGAAGTATACGTACAAGATAAACATATGTATATTGTCTTGTATTGAGAGGGTTCCGAATATGCGTCCATTTTCAGGCAATTTCTGCTGAAACAACTTTTGAGCTAAGACGCGGATCAACTCTAAACGGATGCATAGGTGCGTGCCCCTGCGAATTTTTGGAAAATACATACATGACTTGAGTAGATGCATGACTTGTTTCAAGTGCAGAGAAGATTTATACAACTAATAATGCATCGTTGTTAGGAGCCCTCCTAACTTGTACACTTACATGGGCTGCTCCTTGGGCCAGCCAATGGACTTGGCCGTCGGAGACCCATTGCTGCAGCTACATAAGCCAGGCACACAGAAGGAGAGGGTATCCAGTGCATCACGGACGAACCGGCGGCGGCTCCTTTCTCCTACCTTCTTTCCCCCTGTTGCAAGTTGTTGGGGAATGTAGCATGCAATTTCAAAAAAATTCCTACGATCACGCAAGATCTATCTAGGAGATGCATAGCATGAGAGGGGAGAGTGTGTCCACGTACCCTCGTAGACCGAAAGCGGAAGCGTTTAGTTAACGCGGTTGATGTAGTCGAACATCTTCATGATCCAAGTACCGAACGTACGGCACCTCCGTGTTCAGCACACGTTCAGCTTGATGACACCCCTCGAGCTCTTGATCCAGTAGAGGGTTGAGGGAGAGTTTCGTCAGCACGACGGCGTGGTGACGGTGTTGATGATGTGATCCGTGCAGTGCTTCGCCTAAGCACTACGACACTATGACCGGAGGAGTAAACTGTGGAGGGGGGCACTGCACACGGCTAAGAGAATTCTTGGTGTGCCTTTTGGGTGCCCCCGCCCCCGTATATAAAGGAGGGGAGGAGGAGGCCTGCGGCCTAGGAGGGGCGCGCCAAGGGGGTAGTCCTACTTGGACTCCTAGTCCAAGTAGGATTCGTCCCCCTTCCTTCCAACGGAGAGGGGAAAGGGGAAAGGGGGGAGAGGGAGAAGGAAAGGGGGGCCGCGCCCCCACCCCTTGTCCAATTGGGTTTGGGCAGAGGGGAGGCGCGCGCCACCTCCTGTGGCAGCCTTTCCTCTTTCCACTATGGCCCATGAGGCCCATTAACTTTCCCGAGGGGTTCCAGTAACCTCTCGGTACTCCGAAAAATCCCCGATCTTCTTCGGAACAATTCTGGTGTCCGTATATAACATTCCAATATATGAATCTTTACCTCTCGACCATTTCGAGACTCCTCATCATGTCCGTGATCTCATCTGGGACTCTGAACAAACTTCGGTCACCAAAACACATAACTCATAATATAAATCGTCATCGAACGTTAAGCGTGCGGACCCTACGGGTTAGAGAACTATGTAGACATGACCGAGACACATCTCCGGTCAATAACCAATAGCGGAACCTGGATGCTAATATTGGCTCCTATATATTCTATGAAGATCTTTATCGGTCAAACCGCATAACAACATACGTCATTCCCTTTGTCATCGGTATGTTACTTGCCCGAGATTCGATCGTTGGTATCATCATACCTAGTTCAATCTCGTTATCGGCAAGTCTCTTTACTTGTTCCGTAATGCATCATCCCGCAACTAACTCACTAGTCACATTGCTTGCAAGGCTTATAGTGATGTGCATTACCGAGAGGGCCCAAAGATACCTCTCCGGTACACGGAGTGACAAATCCTAATCTTGATCTATGCCAACCCAACAAACACCTTCGGAGACACCTGTAGAGTATCTTTATAATCACCCAGTTACGTTGTGAAGTTTGATAGCACACAAGGTGTTCCTCCGGTATTCGGGAGCTGCATAATCTCATAGTTGAAAGAACATGTATAAGTCATGAAGAAAGCAATGGCAATAAAACTAAACGATCATTATGTTGGGGAACGCAGTAATTTCAAAAAATTTCGTACGCACACACAAGATCCATCTAGGTGATGCATAGCAATGAGAGGGAGAGTGTTGTCTACGTACCCTTGTAGACCAAAAGCGGAAGCGTTATGACAACGCGGTTGATGTAGTCGTACGTCTTCACGATCCGACTGATCCTAGTACTGAAAGTACGACACCTCCGCGATCTGCACACGTTCAGCTCGGTGACGCCCCTTGTACTCTTGATCTAGTTGAGGCCGAGGGAGAGTTACGTCAGCATGACGACGTGGTGATGGTGATGATGAAGTTACCGGCGCAGGGCTTAGCCTAACCACTACGACAATATGACCGAGGTGTGTAACTTTGGAGGGGGCACCGCACACGGCTAAGAGATTGTCTGTTGTGCCTTTGGGGTGTCCCCTGTCCACGTATATAAAGGAGGGAGGAGGAGGAGACCGGCTGTAGGACCTTGAAGTATGTCTAGAGGGGGGGGGGGTGATTAGACTACTTGACCAATTAAAAACTTAACCTTTTCCCAGTTTTAGAGTTTGGCATATTTTAGCTAACTTAGGACAAGTCAAGCAATCATCACACAATTCAAGCAAGCATGCAAAGAGTATATAGGCAGCAGAAATTAAAGCATGCAACTTGCAAGAAAGTAAAGGGAAGGGTTTGGAGAATTCAAACGCAATTGGAGACACGGATGTTTTTGGCGTGGTTCGGATAGGTGGTACTATCGTACATCCACGTTGATGGAGACTTCAACCCACGAAGGGTAACGGTTGCGCGAGTCCACGGAGGGCTCCACCCACGAAGGGTCCACGAAGAAGCAACCTTGTCTATCCCACCATGGCCGTCGCCCACGAAGGACTTGCCTCACTAGCGGTAGATCTTCACGAAGTAGGCGATCTCCTTGCCCTTACAAACTCCTTGGTTCAACTCCACAATCTTGTCGGAGGCTCCCAAGTGACACCTAGCCAATCTAGGAGACACCACTCTCCAAGAAGTAACAAATGGTGTGTTGATGATGAACTCCTTGCTCTTGTGCTTCAAATGATAGTCTCCCCAACACTCAACTCTCTCTCATAGGT
>LR880970.1:18181492-18200088 GCA_904067115.1 Aegilops sharonensis | reverse complement strand
AAGAAGCAACCTTGTCTATCCCACCATGGCCGTCGCCCACGAAGGACTTGCCTCACTAGCGGTAGATCTTCACGAAGTAGGCGATCTCCTTGCCCTTACAAACTCCTTGGTTCAACTCCACAATCTTGTCGGAGGCTCCCAAGTGACACCTAGCCAATCTAGGAGACACCACTCTCCAAGAAGTAACAAATGGTGTGTTGATGATGAACTCCTTGCTCTTGTGCTTCAAATGATAGTCTCCCCAACACTCAACTCTCTCTCATAGGTTTTGGATCTGATGGAAAGAATATTTGAGTGGAAAGCAACTTGGGAAAGGCTAGAGATCAAGATTCATATGGTAGGAATGGAATATCTTGGTCTCAACACATGAGCAGGTGGTTCTCTCTCAGAAATGGTAAGTTGGAAGTGTAGGTTTAGTCTGATGGCTCTCTCCACGAATGAAGAGGAGGTGGAGGGGTATATATAGCCTCCACACAAAATCTAACCGTTACACACAATTTACCAATCTCGGTGAGACCGAATCAACAAACTTGGTCAGACCGATTTTAGTAAACCTAGTGACCGTTAGGGTTTTCGGTGGGACTGACATGCATCTCAGTAGGACCGACTCGGTTAGGGTTAGGGCATAACGTAATCTCGGTAAGACCGATTACACAAACTCGGTGAGACCGATTTTGGTAATTAGCTAACCAGAGAGTTGGTCAGGTAAACTCGGTGGGACCGATTTGCTCTTTTCGGTGAGACCGAAATGTTACAAAAGGGAAACAGAGAGTTTACATTGCAATCTCGGTGGGACCGATCCGCTCTTTCGGTGAGACCGAAAAGTTACGAAAAGGAAACAGAGAGATTACAATCCCATCTCGGTGAGACCGAGATCCCCATCGGTAGAACCGATTTGCCTAGGGTTTGTGGCAGTGACTATGACTATTGAACTCGGTGGCGCCGGATTGGAAGAATCGGTGTGTCCGATTTTGGCTTTGGGTTTAGGTCATATGTGGATGTGAGAAAGTAGCTGAGGGTTTTGGAGCATATCACTAAGCACATGAAGCAAAAGGCTCATTAAGCAACATCTCATCCCTCCTTGATAGTATTGGCTTTTCCTATAGACTCAATGTGATCTTGGATCACTAAAATATAAAATGAAGAGTCTTGAGCTTTTGAGCTTGAGCCAATCCTTTGTCATTAGCATTTTGAGGGATCCACTTTCATCATCCATGCCATGCCATTCATTGAGCTTTCCTGAAATAATAGTCTTGGAATAGCATTAGCTCAATGAGCTATATGTTGTTATGAATTACCAAAACCACCTAGGGATAGTTGCACTTTCAATCTCAATCTCCCCCCTTTTTGGTAATTGATGACAACATATAGATCAAAGCTTCAACAAATGATAATAAGATTAAGAACATCGTCGCTTTGAGAAGTATGTGATAAGCAAGAGCTCCCCCTAAATTTGTGCATATATTAAGATTTGCTTTGGACTGCAAATGCACAAGAGATTAGGCTCATGGGTTACTCTTCCATGTCACATACATCTTGGTGGAGCGCTCAAAATAATAACAATTGAATAATACATGCACTCATCACCAAGCAAAGTGAATGATCACATAGGATAGATAAGATAATATCATCAAACATGCATAAGTGTAGCTTATGATCAAACACATGATCATCAATGTCTCACAAACATAGCATAGTATCACAAGCACTCAAAAGCAAACAAGTTTAAAAACCACCAAATCAAGAGAGAACAAAAGCAACACACTCTCTCTCTCGAAGCCTATGATCTATACATTTTTCTCCCCCTTTGGCAACAAGTTACCAAAAAGTTCCTAGAAAATGCATAGTGCTAGATCGACTCTCAGGCTTGATCGTCTGGTGGTGGTGGAGTCTGGATAACTCCAAGGATGAAGGCTTCTGTTGAAGTGGATGGAGCTGGAGCTGAAGTAGATGCTGGAGCTGGTTGGGCTGGTGCTGTAGCTGGAGCTGAGGAGGTGGCTCTGGTGTCTGGAGTTGGCACTGCGGCTGACCTCTGAGCTCTAGGCACTCTGGCAAATGCATCATTCGTTGTTTTGCCCTTCCTTTCCTGCATGTCATCCTGTAGTTGCTCTACTGCTGACTGAATCTCTGTTACTTTCACATCTAAGTCATAGAACTTTTGTTCCATGATTCTCTCTAAGCTCTCCTAATTTTGAGTGAGGGTGGCCAGTCCTTTCTCAATCCTCAGTGTATATGCTATTAAGTAACCAAGCTGCTCCTGCTTGTTCTTCAATAGATACTCAGATGCCTCCTCTTGAGTTGGCATCCTAGCAGCTTTCTCCTTCCTTGCCTTCTCCTTCCTTTCTTGTGCTTGAACTGACGATGGATCATTCTCATTCATAACAACCTTGTTGTCCTCAAAGTCTGGATAAAGTGGAAAATGTTCCTTATCCAACAGATATTTGCCTTTGCCCATCTTTGAGTTAATCAACTCCTGGATCTGAGGGGCATATCCACAGCTCCTCTTCTGGTCTGCTGCAGTCCTCTTTATGGTTTCTACCATAAGGCTCATGACTTTGAATTTTTGTGGCACATCAAATGTCGGAGTAATGGACTACGGGTAGGCAGACCCGAGCCCCTGAACCTTTCAAAACATCGGGGCAGGCTGCGCCCCTCAAGACCCCAAGACGAAGAGCCGCCTTCAGATAGTCGGCAACAGCGCCGGCCGACTACCCCTCTGGGCCGAGTCCCAGGGGGCGCCTTCAGGACAAGCCGACTCCAAGACAGCGACCTCCAACGAGGCCGGCTACAAGGAGTCGGCCCGTGACCTCCACCGCCTTATGCCTGGGCGACTATGGGGTAAAGCCGCCTCGCGGCCCATCCCCGCCCAGTCCATAAAGGGCAGGTATGGCTACAGGACGCCGTACCAACGGAGATCTCCGTGCGGCGCAGCACTGTTGCCATGCCGGCCCTGACATCATCACCGTGGGCAGATTCCTGTACCCACGTTGGCCTGTCTGTACGACCCGAAGACGGCGGGACCCGCCTGTCGGCGGGAGTACCGAAGACGGCGAGAGCACCCCAAAGACGGGCCCGATGGAGTCGGCCTCCGGATGTCGGCCGGCTCCTCCCCCGGGATCCACGCGCCATTAACCAGATAAGACAGGGAATGGCAACAGTGATTGCCCGCCAGGCGGCGGCACTGTTGCCATAACCTCACGACCAAGCTCGCGTCATTAGAAGCACGGCTACAGTGATCTGCAGCTGACAAGACCCGCCCGCGGCGGACAAGGGCTGTCGGCCCCATGCTGGGCCGTCAGCAGGGCCCACTAGTCGGCGGTCCCCAGGAGTCGGCGGAGAAGACGGCGACTTAGAGACTGACGGCTTGGGCCCACACCAGGCCGGATTACCGTTGTACCCCCGGGGGGTAGGCCTATATAAACCCCCCGGGGCACCCATGCAAAGGGTTGGAAGCTAGTAGTTTTAGACACACACATAGAGGGAGAGAAGAGCAAGCCAAGCCCTTCTCATTCCTCACCCCGAACAGCTCAAGGAGCCTCTTGTACCCATTTTGCCATAGTGATCATGCGGAGACCCCGCAGAGCAGCAGTAGGGGTGTTATCTCCTCGGAGAGCCCTGAAGCTGGGTAAGATTCGCCGGCGTGCATGCCTTCGCCTCATCCCGTTTCCAGGCACCAGCGACGTTCTACTCGCCCCCTCCATGATAAGCCATCCTTTGGCATATGTCGCACCCAACCCCCGACATTTGGCGCCCACCGTGGGGCCTGGTGCACCGTTGTCTGGAGACCTGCTCTGGACGGGAACCCTCTTCCTCCCTGGCGAGCGCAGCCAGCCCGGCACACCAGATGGAGTTTGCGCCGACGCGCTGCATGGCGCTGAGGCCGCCTGCGCGGCAAGTTGCCTCGCCGAACTTGTCGGCGAGGTTCGCCTCTCCGACGAGCCTGCATCCGACGCAGGCACGGACGGCCCCGAAAGCCTCCTCGCGGGCCTCCTCGAGCAGCTTCACGTCGACGGCGAGCCCGCCGCCGACCTGGAGTCCGTAGGCTCCACCGACCCGATGCTGGTCGATTCCGACACCGCGTCGCTCGACGCGTTCCCCACCAACGTGGTGGTCTACGACGAGCCTCTCCCTCGCGCGGAGAGCGGCGGGAGCACCGTCACAGAAGTACTCGTCATCAGTCATGGCGAGCCCTCCGGCGCGGGGGCTCGTGACCCTCTCGACACTGTTCTGCAAGACCTGACCGCCTCCATTCCGGAGGACGCCGATGCCGAAACGCTGGAGGCGCGCCGCCTTCAGCTCCTCGAGGGTGCACAGAAGCTGGCAAGCATGAGACGCTTGTCAGAAGCCTATCAGCGCGAGATGGATCGCGCCGTGGGCGGCTCGCCGGCTCCGACTGGGCCTAGCCGCCTAGGCGCAGTCCGACAGTGCGGTGCGGCCCTCGCCAGTCTGTTTGGGGCCGGCCGCCCTGTATACGCCACGCCAGCGGAGAACATTCGCGCTGCCCAGGCAGCGGCGGACGAGCTGGATAACTTCGAGGGCGAGGAGCGCCGCCTGATGACGGAGCGAGTCCAGCAGCTCCTCGACTCGTCCGCCGCGCAAGACGAAGCCGGCTGCCGCACGGAGGCGCCACAACGACAACCCGGCGACTTGCCTCCCCGCTGAGATCAAGGTGCGACCTCTCGGACGCCGACTGGCGGCGTCCGCGGAAGAAAGAAGCAGGACCCGGCTGTCAGTCATAGCCGGACTCACATCTCCATCGAACGCGACGAAGACGGCCGCCCCAGTGCGGTAGAGCGGCGGGACGACTATTAGCCTCCGCCTCCCCGCAGAGAAAGGCGAGTCTCCCCGCCACCCGTTGAGCATCCGACTCTCGGCGACCGCCTTGGTCGCCGAGAGGGAGTCGGCGAGAACGACGCCCGCCACCGGATCGAGCGACTTCACCGATCCCTGGCGCTAGAAGAAGATGATGAGTTGGGCCCACCTTGTTTCGGACCTCGCATCCACGACGAGCCCTTCCCCCGAGGATTCACGCTCCCCCGAGACACGCCCAAATACACCGGCTCCGTGAAGCCAGAGGACTGGCTGGTGGACTACTCCACGACCGTCAGCATAGCAAACGGCAACAAGCGCGTTGCCGTAAAGTATGTTCCCCTCATGCTCCAGGGCACGGCCCGGACATGGTTAAACAGCTTGAAGCCCCGCAGCATCAACGGCTGGGTCGACTTCACCGAGGCCTTCGTCCGCAACTTCACGAGCACATACAAGCGACCTCCCAAGCCTCGTCAGCTGTCTTTGTGCGTATAAGGCCCCAACGAGTCCACTCGCGACTACCTCACGTGCTGGGGCGAGCTCCGGAACTCCTGTGAAGGAGTGCACGAGGTGCAGGCAATCGAGTACTTCACCGCCGGGTGCAGAGAAGGCACCCTCCTCAAGCACAAGCTCCTTTGTGACGAGCCGGAGACCCTCGACGAGCTGCTAGTCATAGTAAACAAATACGCCACTGCCGACTCCTTCATGAAGATGGAGATCGAAGTCGGTGCGACTGGCAAAGTGGCTCCTCACGCTCCCAGAACTCCAGCTGGCGATGCCAGCCGGCGACAGCAGCAGCAGAATGATCACAAGCGCAAGGCCCCGCATCCGGCTTCCAACAGCCGGCAGGTGGCGACAGTCGAAGACCAACAGCCAGAGGGGCAGCCTCCTGCCAAGCGGCAGAAAGGCGGCAAGTCCAACTGGTTGCCGGCCTTCTCCTACGAGCTGACTCTGGACGGACCCTGCAAGTTCCACAGCGGCGCGAAGCCGTCAAATCACACCACCCGGAAGTGCCACTGGCTCACCAGGATCGCCAAGGGAGACGGCCTTGCCCCTCCTCCGCCTGCTGGGCCGCCGCCTCCACTACCGCCCCAGTAGCCGGCTGTCCGGCCAGTCGGCGCAGTACAAGACGATTACCCCGAAGAGCACGTCGCCTATGTCGTGTTTACCAGCATGGCTGATGATCGCCGCAGCAGGCGGCAGCAGTAGCAAGAGGTGAATGCCGTGGCATCAGACGCCCCAGAGTTCATGCACTGGTCCGAGAAGCCCATCAGCTGGAGTCGTGCTGATCACCCAGAAGTGATGCCGAATCCGGGCTCCTACGCCCTGGTCTTGGGAGCCACCCTTGCCACGGATAGGCGGGCCGCTCGCTTCTCGCGAGTACTGATAGACGGAGGCAGCAGCATCAACATCCTGTACAAGGATACGATGGAGAAGCTAGGAATCAAGCAGAGGCAGCTTCAGCATAGTCGGACTGTGTTCCATGGAATTGTACCTGGCCTTTCCTGCTCACCGATTGGCAAGATTCTGATAGACGTCCTCTTTGGGGACAAGGATCACTTTCGCCGAGAGCCAGTCTGGTTCGAAGTGGTGGACCTTGAGAGCCCCTACCATGCCTTGCTGGGCCGACCTGCTCTGGCCAAGTTCATGGCGGTCCCCCACTACGCCTACCTCAAGATGAAGATGCCGAGTTCCAAGGGGATCCTGACCGTAGCCGGCGACTACAGAAAGTCGTCCGCCTGCGCAGCTGAAAGCAGCCGGCTAGCCGAGTCCCTGGTGATCGCGGCTGAGAAGCGGCTCCTGGACCGGGTTGTGGCGATGGCCGGCAAGCAGCCAGAGATATCGTCCGACCCCAAGGAGTCAGAAGCTGAGGGCTCGTTGAAGCCGGCCAAAGAGACCAAGAAGATACCCTTGGACCCGGAGCACCCGGAGAAGTACGCTGTCATAGGTGCGAACCTCGACAGCAAATAGGAAGGCGAGCTCGTCGATTTCCTCCGTGAGAATCGGGACATCTTCGCATGGTCCCCCAAAGACATGCCAGGTGTACCGACGGATTTTGCCGAGCACAAGTTACATGTCCGATCTGATGTGAAGCCCGTCAGGCAGCCCTTGCGCCGCCTGTCAGAAGAGAAAAGAAGAGTTGTTGGAGAAGAGATAGCCCGGCTCCTTGCAGCCGG
The DNA here is from genome assembly GCA_904067115.1 of Aegilops sharonensis. Classification (NCBI taxonomy): domain Eukaryota; kingdom Viridiplantae; phylum Streptophyta; class Magnoliopsida; order Poales; family Poaceae; genus Aegilops; species Aegilops sharonensis. Next base: position 18,193,102 of record LR880970.1, on the reverse strand, counting down.
TTTCATCATGGAAGTTTTCTTTCCAGAATGGTTGGCGAACCCGGTCCTGGTATTAAAGAAGAACAAGCAGTGGCGGATGTGTATTGACTACACAAGCCTCAACAAAGCCTGCCCCAAGGACCCGTTCGCTCTGCCCAGAATTGATCAGGTGATAGACTCCACAGCCGGATGCGAGCTGTTGAGCTTCTTAGATGCATATTCAGGATATCATCAGATCAAGTTGAACCCGGCAGACAGATTGAAGACCGCTTTCATCATGCCATTTGGAGCCTTCTGCTACCTGACCATGACGTTCGGCTTGAGGAACACTGGCGCCACCTTTCAGCGTTGCATGCAGAAGTGCCTCCTCAAGCAGCTTGGCAGAAACGCCCACGTTTACGTGGACGACGTGGTGGTGAAGAGGGAGAGGCGAGGAACGCTGTTGGAAGACCTCAGGGAGACCTTTGAAAACCTGCGCCGCTTCCAGATCAAGCTCAACCCAGAGAAATGCGTCTTCGGAGTACCAGCCGGCCAGCTCCTCGGCTTCCTGGTATCCGAACGCGGCATAGAGTGCAACCCCGTGAAGATCAAGGCAATTGAGAGAATAGGAGTGCCCCGCCGACTGCTGGATGTGCAAAAGTTCACCGGCTGCTTGGCGTCTATCAGTCGATTCATCAGTCGGCTGGGCGAGAAAGCCCTTCCTCTATACCAACTCATGAAGAAGACCACCTTCTTCGAATGGAACTCCAAGGCGGACGAAGCTTTTCTCCAGTTGAAAAGAATGCTGGCTACTCCCCCAGTGCTGGCGGCTCCGACTCCAAAGGAGCCCATGCTCCTGTATATTGCTGCCACCAGCAGGGTAGTCAGCGTAGTTATTGTGGTTGAACAAGGAGGAGGGCAAGGCGCTACCGGTCCAGAGACTGGTATATTACCCGAGCGAGGTACTGTCGACCTCCAAGCAGAACTACCCCCACTACCAGAAGATGTGTTACGGCGTGCACTTTGCCGCCAAGAAGTTGAAGCCTTACTTTCAAGAGCACTCAATCACCGTGGTTTGCACGGCCCCACTAGCAGAGATCATCGGAAGCCGAGATGCTTCAGGCCGAGTGGCCAAGTGGGCCATAGAGTTGGCCCCCTACACCATCTTTTACCAGCCCCGCATCGCCATCAAGTCACAAGCACTGGCCGACTTCCTCGTCGATTGGGCCGAGACCCAGTATCTGCCGCCAGCGCCCGACTCCACCCATTGGCGGATGCACTTTGATGGCTCCAAGATGCGCACCGGCTTGGGAGCCGGCGTGGTCCTCACTTCCCCTAAAGGCGACAAGCTCAAGTACGCGCTGCAGATCCATTTCGCCGCCTCCAACAACGTCGCCGAATACGAGCCGCTCATCCACGGGCTCCGGCTTGCGAAAGAACTCGGCATTCACCGGATCCTGTGCTATGGCGACTCCGACTTGGTGGTCCAACAGTCATCCGGCGACTGGGACGCCAAAGATGCAAACATGGCGAGCTACCGCTTTCTGGTGCAGCAACTGAGTGGATATTTTGAGGGATGCGAATTCCTCCATGTACCAAGGAACGACAATGACCAAGCAGATGCCCTGGCAAGAATCGGCTCCACCCGACAGGCAATACCATCCGGCGTCGCCCTTCAGCACCTTCTCAAGCCATCCGTCAAACCGTCACCAGAATCAGACTCCATTTTTGTGCCAGCTCCCCCCGAAGAAAGCAGATCCGACTCCAGAGCCTCGGCAGACGGCACAAGAATCCTTGAAGACGCCCCCAAGAATGCGGCAGTCGAAGCCGGCCCGGGGACTTCGGAACCCGGCCCGGGGACTGCAGCGACCTTTGCAAAGCCTCCAGTACTCGGCCCAGGGACTGTGCCAGTCGGCCCGGGGACTTCTCCAACGCAGCAAGCTGCTGCAGACTCCAACCCGCCGCCTCCCAGCCCAGCCGCCCTCGTCCAAGTAGCAGTACTGGCGGTCGAAGAAATAGCAGCACCCTCATGGGCTCAGCCCATCTTGAAGTTTTTGGTAAGCGGAGAGCTACCAACTGATGAAACCTTAGCTTGGCAGGTGCAACGCCGAGCGGCAGCCTATACTATAATCAATAGAGAGCTGGTCAGGCGCAGCGTCACCGGTGTCTACCAGCGCTGCGTCGAATCAGAGCAAGGCCAAGCAATCCTCGAAGACATCCATCAGGGCGAGTGCGGCCATCATGCAGCCTCCAGAGCACTCGTCGCCAAAGCCTTCCGACACAGTTTCTTCTGGCCGACCGCCCTAGAAGAGGCCAAGGAATTAGTTCAAAAATGCAAGGGGTGCCAGGTGTTCCGCTCCAAGCCGCTTCAGCGCTAAAGACAATCCCCATCGCCTGGCCCTTTGCTGTCTGGGGCCTGGACATGGTGGGACCATTCAAGACGGCACGAGGTGGCCTAACTCACCTACTTGTCGCGGTGGACAAGTTCACCAAGTGGATAGAAGCAAAACCCATCAAGAAGTTGAATGGTCCTACGGCAGTAACTTTCATCGCCGACATCACGACTCGGTACGGCGTACCGCACAGCATCATCACCGACAACGGCACAAATTTCGCCAAGGGCGCCCTTGCCCGTTTCTGCGCGACGCAGGGCATCCGACTGGACTTAGCGTCCGTTGCCCATCTGCAGTCAAACGGCCAGGTGGAGCGAGCGAACGGCCTCATCTTGTCTGGCATCAAGCCTCGTCTGGTCGAACCACTGGAGCGTTCGGCCGGTTGCTGGCTTGAGGAGTTGCCAGCCGTCCTCTGGAGTCTGCGTACGACTCCAAACAAGTCAACTGGCTTCACACCTTTCTTCCTCATCTACGGTGCCGAAGCCGTCATCCCAACGGATATAGAGTTCGACTCCCTGCGAGTCACCATGTACACCGAGGAGGAAGCAGAAGAAGCACGTCAAGACGGCGTCGATCTGCTGGAAGAGGGCCGACTGCTGGCACTCAGCCGGTCCAGCATCTACCAGCAGAGCCTGCGCCGCTACTACAACAAGAAGGTCAAGCCAAGATCATTCTTAGAGGGCGACCTTGTGCTCCGGCTGATTCAGCGAACAGCCGGCCAGCACAAGCTGTCGGCGCCTTGGGAAGGACCGTTCATCATCAGTAAGGTGCTGGGCAACGACTCCTACTACCTGATCGATTCTCAGAAGCCCCGAGCACGCAAGAGGGACGACTCCGGCAAAGATACGGAGCGACCATGGAATGCAAATCTCCTCCGAAGATTTTACAGTTGATGCAGTATGTACCACGTTACCCTTTTGTGTTTGAAATACCAAGACTCCGGGCCCCCCGAGACGAGCTCGGGGACTGCCCTCTTTTGTTATCTGTATGATAAGAATTATGCCTTTGGGTATGTTACCCTTTTTATTATGCTGTTTCGCACCGGGCTCGACTAGTTGGCCCGGGGACTCGCCGCTTTTTGAGCTATGAAGTGCTTCCTGAAGTCCGACAAGTAGCGTGCGGTGCGCAAGCCGTCTCCTGTCAGAAGCCGCAGCTTGCAGAGCGACTGTTTGGCGGGCAGGAGTGAGGTAGAGCGGGCGCCCACACGAAAAAAGGGCTAAGGACCCAAAGCATACACATAGTTGAAACCGGCTCCCAGCCCGTTTTATGAAACCGACTCTTAAGAGGCCGGCTTGCCGTTTTCTACCCAACTTGCTTAAACGACTCTAAAATGGCCAAGTACTTGCCTTCTCAAAAGTAGCCGAGCACTTGACCTAGACGGCAGTCCGCAGAGCGGCTGCCCGACGGGCAAGGTGGCATCTAAGGGAAGGCGGCAAGGGGAAAGCCATAAGAGCACTGAGCAAGAAAACATGAAATGAGAGCAATATTTACATAAACTTAGGCCCTTGGCTGGATCTTCGAACAGAGGTTCAGAATACACCCCGCGGGTGGAATTGTGCGAATTAACAAAGTTCTTTCAAAAGACTAACAAGCAGATAAAATAAAGCCAACGCAGCGGCTTAAGAAGCAGCGGATGGGGTTGGAAGGCCGGAGGCGACGGCGGCGTCAGGCGCCGGGGCGGCTGGCTGGGCAGTCTCAGTTTGATCATCTCTGGCAGCGGCTGGCTCAGAGGGGCGCGGCTCGTTGCTGGAGGCGCGGTCGAGCTGAGGCTGGCCGCCCGCTCCGTCTTCTGACGCCTCCATACCGTCTCCGTCCCCCGCCTCATCCTCGTCCTCGGTGCTGGAGTCGATCACCTCCGCCGAGTCCTCGCTGTAGTCCGGGTTCATCCCGAACCACTCCGGCGGTGCCTCCCCGCTGTCTTCAGCCCGCTCCGGGACGAAGACACTGGTGTCCGTGTAGTCGGCGATCGCCGCCGCACGCTCGACGAGGGCACCCTCCGCGGCCTGCAGCTCCGCCTGGGCTTCTGACCGAAACGCGGCCAGCCGGTCCAGGTCAAGCCCTGGATACCACGCCTTGACGAACTCCAGGGCTCGGCGAGCTCCAGCCCGGGCCGCGGAGCCCTTCCAAGCCTCAAGACGCCCGGCCGCGACCTCCAGCCAGTCGGCTGTCCGGCTGGGAGTGCGTAGTTCCGGCCACAGGGCAGCAATCGCCTGGGCCCCGACACGCTGAAGACGGCGCAGCATCCGATGAGCCGGCCGCAGACGAGCCTCAATGCTCAGGAGCTGCTCGTCAAGGGTCCGGGGGGTGTTGGTTGCGATCTCGGCGCCATCCGCCCTCCGCGCCTCGCGTTCGGCCTCAATGGCCTGATTGGCCGCCTGCGTATGACCAGGAAAGAAGTCTGCCAGGAAGAAGAAAAAGCAAGTTAGAAAAGACAAGAGCCGGCTTAACCCATAGTCGGCAACCCAAAAGAGAAAGTAAAAGCAAACTTACCATCAACGATATCTTCGATCTCATGGAAGCCGGAGGTCAGATGCGCCTCTCGGTCGGTCCAGGCGGAGCGCTCGCTCTCAAACTCGGCCAGGAGGGCGGCCTCTTTCTTCTCCGCCTCGGCCCGCGCCGCCTTGAGGAGCTCCCTCTGCTCCGCCAGCTGTGTGGCCAGCAGGTCGCGCTCTGCGGCAAGCTTGCCGCATTCCTCCTCTTTGGCGCGCAGGGCGGTCTCGGCCGTACCCAGCTGATCCCGCAGAGCGGCGTTGGGCTCTGAAGAATAAAAGAAGAAGGACGCGAAGTCGTCAGATAAGAAGGTCGCCAGGAAGATCCGGCCCGACTGCGCAACAGTCGGCCCGAATCTCGGGGACTACAGCCCGCGGGTGCGCAAGCGCGCCCCCGCGAAGAAGAAAACTCACCTCGGCTCCTCGCCAGGTCAGCAACCCATTTGTTCAGCTCTTCAACGTTGCGGTTGAAGGCGGTAGCGCGGAGGTTCTGATACTCCTGTAACAAGGATTCCAGACACAGATAAAGACTTGGAAGTAAGCAAATAAAGTTCCGGGCCGCCTGCTCAGCAGCCGACCCGAAACTCGGGGACTACACCCAGTGGTTGCGCTGGCGCGCCCCCACAGAGAAGATCAAGAGAAAATTTGGAAATGAAACTTACCCGCACGGCAGAGCGCGACGCCAGGTGCGCCTTGGAGAGGTTCTGGAGGGCGACGCCTTCGGCCCGCAGCTTCGCTTGGACGTCCGCAGGCCCGTGCCGCCTCCTCGCACCCACCAAGTGGGCGCGGCGCTCGACGCTTTAGCGTCAGGGATCGCTGAGCTAGCGGCGCCGGTCTCCAAGGGGCGCGGCGCCGAGTCCGCCTTCTCAAGGCGGCGCCGCGCTTGCGAGGCGACTTGAAGAAGTAGCCGCGCCACGGCTTCATCGTCGGTCGGCGGCGCGCGTGGGTCCGCCGGCTGTTTGCCTCGCGCGACCTCAGACTGCGGGGGAGGCGGCGGAGGTGGCGCGGCCGCGCCCGGCGAAGAAGCCTCGCCGCCCCCCCTCCCTGCGACGGGAGCCTCACCACCAACTCCCTCCGATTGCCCTGTGAAGTCCGGCGGCGGTGGCGCTGAGCTCAGAGGAATGACGAGCAGCGCCGACTGGAGACGCGCGGCCTCCTCGGCTTGCCTTTGAGCTGCGGCGGCGGCTTCGACCGCCCTCTCGGCCGCCGCTTTCTGACGACGGGCGGCCGCCTCCTCGTCGCGCTTCTCCTGCGCGTTCCGCTCTGTTGCCTCCCTGAGGGTGGCCGCAGGGTCAGCCCACCGACTGCTGGCGGACGTCTCTGCCGACCCCATGACGTAGGCGGCGGCGACCCTCTCCAGAGTGAGGGGAGCCCTGATGAGAGAAAAAGACATAAGAAGACTTGGGCAAGACGGACCAGAAGAAAACAAGACGGAATAAAAAGATACTTACGCGGAGACCAGCGGTGGCTTCTTCACCTCCTTGCGGAAGCGGTTGGCCTTCGCGACCGCTTCTTCACGCTGAGTCGCGGCGGCTGCTCCCCTGATTCTCTTGGCCTGGCCGCCTGGCTGACTCGGCCCGGCCCGGCGCTTCTTCACGCCGCCTCGGCCCCCCAAGGCGGCGGAGGAGCTCGCGCCTGGTTGGCCGGTTCTCTGCTGGCGGCGGGGGGCGACTTCATCATCAGGCCAGTCTGCAAAAGTGGCCGAGGGCCTGAAGTCGTCGGCCTCTCCCCCTCCTTCAGCATCAGTCTCCATCGCCGCCACGCCCAAGTCGGGGTCGTCGGCGTCACTCTCCGCCCGGTCGGGGACGAACTCGCGAGCCGGCCCAGCGGCGCCGGTCGAGGGCGGCATGAGAGGATTCTGAGTTGGAAAGAACCAAGAAAAGTAAGAGCCGGATCTGGCTAAGGAAGGAAACAAGGAAGCGAGAGGCGACTTACCGTAGGCGGGGGATTGGCGTGCGAGTATGGCTCCTTGCCGAAGCGCCATTCCTCTCTGAGGTCGCAGTTCGCCAAGAAGTTCACCGTGTCCACCAGCTCCGCGTGGGGCATGTCCTTGGAGCACATCCGGCTGGGGTCCCGGCGGCCGCTCATCTGGCAGATCAGATGAGGGCAGCCCTGGAGAGGGAGGACTCGGCGCGCCACGAAGGCGGCCAGCAAGTCAGCCCCAGTCAGGCCCTCCGACTGTATCATTACGCGGAGCCGCGCGACGGCGGCGTTACCTGCGGGAGTCAGCATCCGGGCCCTGTAGGACCAGCTGGTGGGTCGGCCCGCCAGTTCGCCGCCCATGTAGGGTGGCAAGTTGACCCAGTCGTCGTCGAGGGCAACGTTCTTGATGTAGAAGTACGAGCGCTGCCACATCTTCACCGACTTGATGAGGGGGATGGCAGGGAAAGGATTATCGGACACCGGCCTCCTCTTGGCGATGAACGCGCCGCACAGAGCCGGCACGCGAGCGATATGGGTCCCGAGCTTCGCTTGAAAGAACTCCCCCCATAGCTCGATGGTGGGGAGAACTCCGAGGAAACCTTTGCATAAGGATGCGAAGGCGGCCAGCAGCACCACCGTGTTGGGGGTGAGGTGGTGCGGCTGGAGCCCGAAGAACTCCAAGAACGCGCGGAAGAAGCCGCTCGCCGGCAGCCCCAACCCGCGCATGAGGTGCGAGCGGAAGACAACCCGCTCGCCCTCCTGTGGTGCCGACGTGATTTCGCCCTCCGGCGGGGCGCGGGCTCGCACGAGGTTGCTGCCGGTAATGCGGCGCGTCTGACGAAGGAACTCGACCATGTCGTCAATGATGGAGCCGTCCCACACGCCGGAGCGCGCGGTGGGAGGCGCGGCGGCTGATGAGGAGCTCATCTCCGCGGCGAGGAAGGAACGAGGCTCGGCACGGAGGAGCAAGGAAGAAGACGGGGCAGGGAGCGGGGATGAGAGAGTGCGCGTGCGTCGCCGCCCCCTCCCTCCCCCTGCCTACTTATAGGCGCCTGGGCTGCGAAGCCGAGGGGGCGGGCGTGGGATTAACTGCGCCCACGTCCTCACGCCCCCACGATTTAACCGACGACGTTACTGCGCGCAGTAACGGCGTGGGGAGCCCAACCGCCCGCACGCCCACAGCGGACCTGTCTTGTCACGCACGTTTTGGAGCATATCACTAAGCACATGAAGCAAAAGGCTCATTAAGCAACACCTCATCCCTCCTTGATAGTATTGGCTTTTCCTATAGACTCAATGTGATCTTGGATCACTAAAATATAAAATGAAGAGTCTTGAGCTTTTGAGCTTGAGCCAATCCTTTGTCATTAGCATTTTGAGGGATCCACTTTCATCATCCATGCCATGCCATTCATTGAGCTTTCCTGAAATAATAGTCTCGGAATAGCATTAGCTCAATGAGCTATATGTTGTTATGAATTACCGAAACCACCTAGCGATAGTTGCACTTTCACCGGCCCTAGAGGGGGCGCGCCAAGTGTGGGGAGTCCTACTAGGACTCCCAAGTCCTAGTAGGATTCCCCTTTTCCTTTCCGAAGTAGGAGAGAAGAAAGAGGGAGTAGGAAAGGGCAAGGGGGGGTGCCGCCTCCTTTCCCCTAGTCCAATTCGGACCCATGGGGGGGGGGGGGCTCCTTCCCTCTGGCCTGCCTCCTCTATTCCCTTATGGCCCAATAAGGCCCAATACTTCTCCCGACGAATTCACTTAACTCTCCGGTACTCCGAAAAATACACGAATCACTCGGAACCTTTCCGATGTCCGAATATAGCCTTCCAATATATCGATCTTTACCTCTCAACCATTTTGAGACTCCTCGTCATGTCCTTGATCTCATCCGAGACTCCGAACAACCTTCAGTACATCAAATCACATAACTCATAATACAAATCGTCATCAAACATTAAGCGTGCGGACCCTACGGGTTCGAGAACTATGTAGACATGACCGAGACACATCTCCGGTCAATAACCAATAGCGGAACCTGGATGCTCATATTGGCTCCTACATATTCTACGAAGATCTTTATCGGTCAAACCGCATAACGGCATACGTTGTTCCCTTTGTCATCGGTATGTTACTTGCCCGAGATTCGATCGTCGGTATCTCAATACCTAGTTCAATCTCGTTACCGGCAAGTCTCTTTACTCGTTCCGTAATGCATCATCCCGCAACTAACTCACTAGTCACATTGCTTGCAAGGCTTATATTGATGTGCATTACTGTAACACCCTGGATGTAAACTTCCCCTTTTGGGCAATATATCATTTTGACCTCATCCTATTTCTTGTGAGTTTTGTCATGCTTGGCTTCATGTTGTTTGGTTATGTGGGTTTTTCTTTTTCTTTGTTTTGCTCTTTTACCATATTGCATTTGTGTCTCTTGTCATCTTGCATTCCTTTCTTATCATGTGTTTGTGGTGTTCTCCCACATGTTATGTTGTGCATGTGCCATTCTCATTTTTGCATTACCATCTCCTCCTTCCCTCTACTTCTTTCCTTTTCAAGGGACATAATTTCCTTTCTCAATTAATGCTCATCTTCTCCCTGCAAATCTTGCTCATTGCACTAAAACTCTCTGCCAAATATCTCCTCATTTGAAGTTGTTTTGGTCAGGTTCAAAAATGACACAAGTTTGAAGTATTTCCAAACTTGCATTATTTTTCTACCTCTAAAAATGTCCATTACAATTTATTAAAATTGTGGAGAATTCCAGGAGTGTGGGGATATTTTCCTTTCTCTCCAAATCTTTTCATTTCTCCCTGTACTTTCTTTTCTCTTCCTTTTGATTTTAAAAAAAAGGAAAAAGAAAAGGAGGCAGCAGCAGCAGGGCAGCCCAGCGAGTCCCTCTCCACCTGGGCCCCCGGCCACTCCGAGCCGGCCCAGCTTCCCTCAGCCCCGCAGCCCAGAGAGCGAGCGCGCCAGCCCGCTCGCCTCTCCTCCTGCCTTCGCGCACCCACAGCCGCACTTACCCCCGCTAGCGGCCGTCCACGTGGACGCGCCGGTCCCGCCTGGCAGCATCGTTGCTGTGCATCTCACCCGCCTTTTCCCTCTCCTCTCGCCGTCGCCATGGGGACCCCGAGCACGAGGGAGCGTGAGCTCGCCCCGTCGCCCTAGCCCCTACTTATCCCCTCTCCGCGCCAAGCCGAACCCTAGGGTTTCCCTCTCCCTCTCGCCGCCGCCGCCAGGTAAGGGAACCACCAAGTTCGCCGCCCCGCTCCGTCCCGAGCGCATCTGAGAGCGCGCCTCGTCGCCGGCGTGCTCTCCGGTCACCCCGACCCTGCGGCCCGTGTCCATCGTCTTCCTCGTCGTCGACTTCGTCCACGACGTCGACTACGGGGGCCCGGATCGCCAAGTTCGTCGGCGCCCCTGCTTCGGTCTTCTTCTCGGTCAGGTTCCCGGCGAAGTTCAGAGCTCCGTGGCCTCGCCGTCAGCCCGTCTCCGTCGCCGATTTCTTGTCCTAGGGTAAGGAGGTATAACCTACTTCCTCCCTGCTCCTTCCTGTCGTCGTTAGATCTCCATAGCGCAGGTTCCGGTCCGTGTCCTTGTCGCGCTCGGCGTGCTCCGGCGTGTTTGAAGTTGTTGGGTTCAGAGTAGTTTGGCCGCGCGTGTTGCCGCGATCCCCGCTCGGGCTTGTCCCTTCATGTTCCGTGGAGTCCTCCCGCGCACACCCAGTCTTGGCCAAGGGCATAGAGCCGCCGTAGTTGCAGGTGCCTCGCCGGAGTCGTCGTCCCGTCTCTGTTCTTAGGTCCGGCCTGGTAGTTGGTCAAGTAGGCAGCGTCCCGGATCCTACCGACTCCCCTAGCCTAGCCGAGCTGGTTTGACCCCCGCTCTCTCACCGCGGCGACCTGGGTTCGAACCCCAGGCGCGCCTCCCCCCTTTTTTTATTACTGTTGTCGCTCTTCCTCCGGTGCGTCTCCTCTGCAGCATCAGTAGATAAGGGCCCGAGGCCTTCCTCTGTCAGTCGCCGCCGCCCAGCCCAGTGGTAGCAGGGGCAGGGTTCCAACGGGGAGACCCGGGTTCGAATCCCCCCGAGGCTGTTTTCTTCCCCCCTTTTTTAAACCTGCTAAACCCCTGTCTCTATGACAGTAGGGCCCCCATGTCAGCCTCTCAGCGCCCTTCTCCATTCTTATTTTTTTTCCTTACCCCCCCACGTTTCCATTTCCAGCTTTGTTTCCTTTTCTGTTTTAGGCAAGTCCATTTCTGGACATTTCCAAATCTGGAAATTGCCATTTCTGTTAACTTCCAGTTTAGGCAGGTTTTGACTTAATGCTTTTGTGATGATTTCTCTACTGCAACCCTAACATATTATATATGTTTTTGGGGTAGAAAAATCCCACCAACTCAGTGGTGGCATTAGTTTCTGCATTTGGGCAAGTTTATGATCATGTCTTATTGCATCATGGTTATGTGTTGTCTTTCATGGACATATTTATTTGAATCATGCTATGAGGTAGTTTTGCACACGTGCATGGTTTTGTGCATCATGCTGTTATGAAAGTTTCTCATCATTCTTGTTTTGCCCGCCATATCCAACCCGTGCATCCGATTCCGGTGATCTCTATATCGATTTCTAACGAAATCATCTCATCTTTCCGATGGCATGCTTGGTTTGCCAAGATGATGCCTGGTTTTTCCATTTACCTTCCGGAGAGCACATACGCTTTGCATATCACATCCCGCATATTCATGTCATGTTTTGCATCATGTTGATTGTGCATTGCACCGTGATTTATTGTGGATCCTTTGTCTGTGTTGTTGCTTTGGGTAGAGCCGGGAGACGAGTACGTGAA
>LR880970.1:18134071-18155902 GCA_904067115.1 Aegilops sharonensis | reverse complement strand
AGAAACAAAATAAACTTTAATAAATAAGCAGAAACAAAATAAAATAAAATAAAATTTAATAAAATAAATAAGTAGAAACAAAATAAACTTTAATAAATTAAAATAAATAAACTTTAATAAAAAAATAAAAATAGCAACAATAAGTATTTTGTTGTAAGCAGAAACAAAATAAAACAAATAAAGCAACAAAGAAAACAAAAAAAATTAAAAGAAGTGCCACCTACTGGGCCACCACGGCCTGAATACGACTAGAAACCCTAACATGGGCCAGGATTCAGGCCCGCAGCAGGACCAGTAGGCCACAGGCACATAGTGACAGATTAGGCCTGAAAGCCTGCAGTTGAGAGGAGCTCGAGAGGGTGGGCGCAACAGCGCTTATAAACCACTCTCGAGCTCTGTCTCAACTAGCGAGGTGGGACTAAACTGTTGGCCACGACGCGGGCAGCACAAGGCCTTTGGTCCCGGTTGGTGGCACCAACCGGGTTGGACCAAAGGCCTCTGCTTCCCGCCCTTTGGGCTGCTGAAAAGAGACCTTTGGTCCCGGTTGGTGCCGGGTGGCATTGGTCCCGGTTGGTGACACGAACCGGGACCAAACAGTTTGCTATATAAGAAACACTTGTGGAAATTTTGGTTTTCATCGCCAGTTTCCCCCGATGATGCCTACCTCCTCGACACCGCCAGGCTGCCCCGACGCCGTCTGCCGCCCCTAACGTCGCCCCCGAGCGCGCACGCCCCTGCCCCCGCCCCCGAGCATGACGTCGACATTGCCGACGTCATCCCCGAGCCCGCACGCCCCTGCCCCCGCCCCAGAGCATGACGTCGCCGTCCGCCGCCCCCGAGCCCGCTCCTCGTCGCCGACGCCTCCTCACTGTGAGCGCCGCCCCGATCCCCTCCTCCTCCCTGTACTGGCCACCGTCGCCGCCACGCGCTGCCGCCGCCCTTGCCCTGCGCGGCCGCCGTGCCGCCGCCCCTGCCCTGCGCTGGCGCCGCGCGCCGACCTGCCGCCCCTGCCCTGCAATTTTTTTGTCATAGCATTTTTTCATAAATGTATTTTTTTGTGTATATGTGTGTGTATGTGTATATATGTGTGTACATGTCCATAGCATTTTTTTTCATAAATGTATTTTTTTGGCAATTTATGTATATGTTCATATATACATGCATTTTTGTAAAAAAATTGTGTATGTATAGGAAAATTTATGTATATGTTTTTGTGCATATTTTTTGACAATTTATGTGTTAATATTTAGAAGAAAAAGAAGGAGAGGAAAAAGAAAATAATAATAAGAAGAAGGTGAAGAAGAAGGAGAAGAAGAAGAGAGGAAGAAGAGAAGAAATAAATAAGAAGAGGAAAAAATAAGAAAAAAAAAGAGGAGAAGAAGAAAGGAATAGAGGAGATATTCTCTATTCCTTTCTTCTTCTCCTCTTTTTTTTTTCTTCTTCTTCCTCTTCTTAATTTTTATCAGGTATGCCGTTGTCGATATACCCCCTCCCTGATAACTTCGACATGAGGGGGGTCGATATACCCCCTCCCTGATAACTTCAACATGAGCGGGGGGAGGGTCGAGGGTCGCCGAGTGTTCGAGGGGCGAGGGTTGGGAATTAGGGTAGACGGTCGAGGGTCACCGAGGGGTCGAGGGTCGCCGAGGGTTCAAGTGTCGAGGGGTCGAGGGTTCAAGGGTCGTGGATCGCCGAGGGTCGAGAGGTTGCCTAGTGTCAAAGTATTGAAGAAATCCATGGCTTCATCATTAGCCGGAAGTAACCGGTGCATGATGGTACGAAGTTCTGCAAAGTTGTTCTGGAACGCAGTCCCGGATAGGATAATTCGTCTTTTTGTATGAATTTCAGCAAAGGCCTTCCAAATACAACTTTGGAGAACTTCGTACCATCATGCGCATGTTACTTTCGCCTAATGATGAAGACATGGTTTTGTTGAATCCTTTGACACTAGACAAACGTGACATGAGGGGGTCGAGGGTTGGGAACTAGGGTATAGAGGGTCATGGATCACCGAGCGGTCTAGGGTTGATGGTCGTCCAGGGGTCGAGGGTCCAGATTTATCAAGAATGCCCCCATTATGGATGTGCACAAGTTGATCCAATTTTTTTTATGATCTCATATATATATTCTTCTTTATGTCAAGTTGTCTGTCAAAGTATTGAAGAAATCCATGGCTTCATCATTAGCTGGAAGTAACATGCGTATGATGCTACGAAGCTCTTCAAAGTTGTTTTGGAACGGAGTTCGTGATAGAATAATTCGCCTTTTGTTATGAATTCCAGCAAAGGCTTTCCAAATAGTGATATTTGGAAGGCTCTTGCTGAACTTTGTACCAAAGAGCAAATTATTCTATTCGGAACTCCGTTCCAATACAGCTTTGAAGAGCTTCGTACCATTATACGCCTGTCATTTCCGGCTAATGATGAAGTCATGGTTTTCTTGAATTCTTTGAAACTAGACAACGTGACATATAGAAGGGTAGATGCGATCAGAAAAATATGGACCATTTTCTGCACATCCAGAATGGCGCCATTTTGTTAAATGTTGTCGATCCGGACGTCGGACAATCATGAGAGAGGCGGTCCGGCCCAAACCCTAGAAGCGTTGTTGGGGCCACCCAAATTTACCAAGTTAAAAGAGCGTTGTCGTCGAGGCCACCCCAAACCCTATAAGCGTTGCCGAGGCCACCCCAAACCGTAGAAGCGTTGAGGCCACTAATATGATTCCTTGTTGTGATTAGCTAGCTAGGTCTATGTTTGTCACTAATATATCCATCTGTCATGTTTGTATATTAATTGTCATGTTGTAATATTTGCAGAAACTATGGAGCACCGAGACTTGGAAGCAGAACAGGNAAGTTGTTTTGGAATGGAGTTCCTAATAGAATAATTTTCCTTTTGGTACGAATTTCAGCAAAGGCCTTCTAAATAGCGATATTCGGAAGCTCTTGCAGAACTTTGTACCGAAAACTGAATTATTCTTTCTCGAACTCCGTTCCAAAACATCTTTGAAGAGCTTCGTACCATTATGCGCCTACCATTTCCGGCTAATGATGAAGTCATGGTTTTCTTGAATTCTTTGACACTAGACAACGTGACATATAGAAGGGTAGATGAGATCAGGAAAAATATGGACCATTTTCTGCACATCCAGAATGGCGCCATTCTGTTAAATCCCTTGTCGGTCCAGACGTCGGACAATCATGAGAGAGGTAGTCCGGCCCAAACCCTAGAAGCGCTGCCGAGGCCACCCAAATTTACCAAGTTAAAAGAGCGTTGTCGTCGAGGCCACCCCGAACCCTAGAAGCGTTGCAGAGGCCACCCAAACCCTAGAGAAGCGTCGAGGCCACTAATATGATTCGTTGTTGTGATTAGCTAGCTAGGTCTACGTTTGCCACTAATATATCCATCTGTCATGTTTTGTATAATAATTGCCATGTTGTAATATTTACAGAAACTATGGAGCACCAGGACTTGGAAGCCGAACAGGTGTTGGGGCACATAATCGCAGCCGAAGCTGATGTCTTGTCGTATCTCAACGACACCGATGGTCTTGAAGGAGAGGGTGAAGCAGGCTACGGTGATCGAACAATGGAGGAGGAAGAACATGATTATGATGGCTCAGGTGACCGAATGCCGGTGGAAGAAGGACACCGTGATGACGGCTCCGGTGACTGAACGGAGTCCGGCCAGGTATATATATTAATTAGGCCTATGCCGACTATAGCTAATTGATGCATTAATTGTTTTGGTATGTACACATATTAACTCTCTTCTTTCTTATTTTCTAGCCCTCAGGATCGAGCAAAACTTCAGTAACGAGACGAGGCCCGAAGAAAAAGTTGCGCCAGGATGAAAGGTTCACGATCACAGCAATCGCGCGCGATGGCCAACTAATTGAACCCATTCGGACCAAGGAAGCATTTTTTGCTCAGTGTGGGGTTCTTGTTAGGGACATGATCCCGATTAGCATCCACCAATGGTATAAGCCTAAGAACCAAGACCCTCAGGTGTCTTATGTCAATGATAGGAAGAAAGCTGATCTTTGGACCGCACTGAAGGCAAATTTCACCCTACCGCCACAGGAGGATCCGGAGAAGCCAACTATAGAGCCATTGGTCAAGGCTCATGCTCTTAAGAAGATGGAAGATCTATTCAGGAGGTGGAAGAATGAGTTGAAAACAACATTTGTCGACAAAGAAAAGACTCCAGAATTCACCGTCCAGTTTGAGAAGATAAGAGATCACTGGGACGCATTTGTGGCCCACAAGACATCGGAGAAGAGTAAGAAGATGTCAGCGACAAACAAGAAAAATGCCACAAAGAAGGAGATTCACCATCACACGGGGTCAGGTAGCTACCTCAAAGCCCAGCCGTTGTGGGACAAGGCTGAGAATGACCTGCTTGATAAAGGGGTCAAACCAGAGACATTGCACTGGCCAGATCGTTCAAGGACTTGGTTCTTCAGGGTTGGGGGATCGCTGGACCCTGAAACAGGGAAGTGCGTTCGGACGAACGAGCAACTGAGAATACCCGTCACGAAGCTTCAGGAGTATATCACCGCAGCGCAGCAAGGGACGTTCGTTCCCGACAGAGAGAACGACAAGCTCCCACAGGCCCTCGGGAATCCTGAGCACCCTGGATGGACACGAGGCACGCCAGGCTCCGTTTCATGGAAGGCTGGGTTTCCCGACACAGGCGGTTACAAAACCTGGGAGAGGAGGAGGAAAGTGGAGCAGACCAAACTGCAGGCGCTGCACGCAAGGGTACAAGCGCTAGAGGAACAAGCAGTTCACAGCAAGCGACCTGCCGAAGCTACCCCCAAAGCTACCCCGCCATCTCAGCAGCGAAGCAGCGTGGCTTCCACCGAGCTGCTTCAGGAGCCTGTCTTCACGGCTCCTGTTAGCTACCCTGTGGATGCTGTCACGGAGTCTGAAGATTGCCACCTTATGACGCAATGGCAGAACTTCAAAGTCAAGGCGGCTATCGGCTCTGTTGCACCTATTGAACCCGACGCAACTTTTCACTGCCGTCTGATTCCAGAAGGATATGCTGTTGTGATGGTGGATGAAATAAATGAGGGATTTGAGGAGCTCGAGATTGATCACCCTACCGGTGAAGGGGAGACTCGGCTGGATTGTGCTCTGAAGACTCCATGTCTATGGCGGAAGGAGCTCATCAACCTTCCGAACTGGACACCTCCTCCTCCTCCTCCCGTGAGTCAGGGCACTCCACCTCCTCCTCCGCCTCCTCCTCCAGCAAGTGATCAGGGCACTCCGCCTCCTTCTCCGGCACGTGGCGGCACTCCGTGTCCTTCTCCGCCTACGCTAGCGTGTCTGAGCAGCCTGCCTCCTCCTCCGCCTTGTCAGCAAGGGCGGAAGAGAGCCGCCACCGCTCTGGCTGCTCCGGCGTGTCGTAGCACTTCGCCTCCTTCTCCGCCTCGTAAGCAACAAAGAAATACAGGCGCCGCCGCTCCGGCCGCTCCGGTGTATAGCAGTACAGCCAGAGGCGGGAGGCAATACAGATTCGGTCCATCTCTCAAGCCTTGATGACCCACAAGTATAGGGGATCTATCGTAGTCCTTTTGATAAGTAAGAGTGTCGAACCCAACGAGGAGCAGAAGGGAATGATAAGAGGTTTTCAGTAAGGTATTCTCTGCAAGCACTGAAATAATAGGTAACAGATAGTTTTGTGATAAGATAATTAGTAATGAGCAACAAGTAACAAAAGTAAATAAAGTGCAGCAAGGTGGCCCAATCCTTTTTGTAGCAAAGGACAAGCCTGGACAAACTCTTATATAGAGGAAAGCGCTCCCGAGGACATATGGGAATTATCGTCAAGCTAGTTTTCATCACGTTCATATGATTCGTGTTCGGTACTTTGACAATTTGATATGTGGGTGGATCGGTGCTTGGGTGCTGCCCTTACTTGGACAAGCATCCCACTTATGATTAACCTCTATTGCAAGCTTCCGCAACTACAACAAAAGTATTAAGGTAAACCTTTCCATAGCATGAAACATATGGATCCAAATCAACCCCTTACGAAGCAACGCATAAACTAGGGTTTAAGCTTCTGTCACTCTAGCAACCCATCATCTACTTATTACTTCCCAATGCCTTCCTCTAGGCCCAAATAATGGTGAAGTGTTATGTAGTTGACGTTCACATAACACCGAGGATAGACAACATACATCTCATCAAAATATCGAATGAATACCAAATTCACATGACTACTAATAGCAAGACTTCTCCCATGTCCTCAGGAACAAATGTAACTACTCACAAAGCATATTCATGTCATAATCAGAGGGGTATTAATATGCATAAAGGATCTGAACATATGATCTTCCACCAAATAAACCAACTAGCATGAACTACAAGGAGTAATCAACACTACTAGCAGCCTACAGGTACTAATCCCGGACTTAGAGACAAGAATTGGATACAAGAACTGGATACAAGAGATGAACTAGGGTTTTGAGAGGAGATGGTGCTGATGAAGATGTTGATGGAGATTTCCCTCTCCCGATAAGAGGAGCGTTGGTGATGACGATGGCGCTGATTTCCCCCTCCCAGAGGGAAGTGTCCCTTGCAGAACAGCTCTGCCGGAGCTCTAGATTGGTTCCGCCAAGGTTCCGCCTCGTGGCGGCGGAGTCTCGTCCCGAAAGGTTGCTTATTATTTTTCTTCTGACGAAAGACTTCGTATAGCAGAAGATGGCCACCGGAGGGCCTACAGGGGGCCCACGAGGCAGGGAGGCGCGCCCTGGGGGGTGGGGCGCGCCCCCCACCCTCGTGGCCAGGTGGGGTCCCCCTGACGTACTTCTTCCGCTCAATATTTTTTATTATTTCCAAAAATAACTTTCGTGGAGTTTCAGGACTTTTGGAGTTGTGCAGAATAGGTCTCTAATATTTGCTTATTTTCCAGCCCAGAATTCCAGCTGCCGGCATTCTCCCTCCTTATGTAAACCTTGTAAAATAAGAGAGAATAGGCATAATTATTGTGACATAATGTGTAATAACATCCCATAATGCAATAAATATCGATATAAAAGCATGATGCAAAATGGACGTATCAACTCCCCCAAGCTTAGACCTCGCTTGTCCTCAAGCGAAAGCCGATAACGATAAATATGTCCACATGTTTAGAGGTAGAGGTGTCGATAAAATAAAATACGGACATGAGGGCATCATGATTATTCTCATAACAGCAACATATATGGATATTGTCATATGATTTCTTATGGTCAAGTAATAATCTATTCACAATGCAAAGTATGAATCAGAAACTTTATCGAGAACCAACAAACTATAATCTCAGTCATTTAAGCAATTGCAATTTACCATAACATCAGAAAGAGTCTATGTCAAAGCTTTCTAGCAAGTCCACATACTCAACTATCATTTAGTCTTTCATAATTGCTAACACTCACGCAATACTTGTGGTTACGGAGTTTCAACTGGACACAGAGAAAGATAGGGGCTTATAGTTTCGCCTCCCAACCTTTTACCTCAAGGGTAATGTCAACAATAATAGTTCATGCTAACTTACATCCAATTAGATATATCTATCAGGATCTTTCCAACATCCTGTGCTTGCCAAAGGATAAAATATAAAAAGGAAAGGTGAAGATCACAATGACTCTTGCATAAGGTAGAAGATAATAATAAAAGATAGGCCCTTCACAGAGGGAAGCAGAGGTTGCTGAGGGAGTCCTGGACTAGGGGGTGTCCGGATAGCCGAACTATCATCTTTGGCTGGACTCCTGGACTATGAAGATACAAGATTGAAGACTTCGTCCCGTGTCCGGATAGGACTTTCCTTGGCGTGGAAGGCAAGTTTGGCGATACGGATATGTAGATCTCCTACCATTGTAACTGACTCTGTGTAACCCTAACCCTATTCGGTGTCTATATAAACCGAAGGGTTTTAGTCCGTAGGACGAACAACAATCATACCATAGGCTAGCTTCTAGGGTTTAGCCTCTCTGATCTCGTAGTAGATCTACTCTTGTACTACCCATATCATCAATATTAATCAAGCAGGAGTAGGGTTTTACCTCCATCGAGAGGGCCCGAACCTGGGTAAAAACATTGTGTCCCTTGTCTCCTGTTACCATCCGCCTAGACGCACAGTTCGGGACCCCCTACCCGAGATCCGCCGGTTTTGACACCGACATTGGTGCTTTCATTGAGAGTTCCTCTGTGTCATCACCTATAGGCTCGATGGCTCCTTCGATCATCAACAACGGCGCAGTCCAGGGTGAGACTTTTCTCCCCGGACAGATCTTCGTATTCGGCGGCTTTGCACTGCGGGCCAATTCGTTAGGCCATCTGGAGCAGATCGAAAGCTACGCCCCTGGCCATCAGGTCAGATTCGGGAGTTTGAACTACATGGCCGACGTCCGCGGAGACTTGATCTTCGACGGATTCGAGCCACAGCCGAGCGCGCCGCACTGTCTCGATGGGCATGATCTAGCTCTGCCGCCGAACAGTGCCCTGGAGGCCGCACCAGCGTCCGCCCCGACTCTTAGTTCGGAGTTGACTTCGCTGATCGAGGATGGGTGGCTGGACACCACCTCGGGGGCTGAGATCTCTACGGCGATCGAGCCGAACACTATCCCTGTCCTTTGCAAAGCACGTGACTCCAAGGTGCCGGACTCCTCTCCGGACTCCGAACCTTCCGCGCCCCTGCCAGTCGAATCCGATTGGGCGCCGATTATGGAGTTCACCACCGCGGACATCTTTCAGCACTCGCCCTTCGGCGATATCCTGAACTCACTAAAGTCTCTCTCTTTATCAGGAGAGCCCTGGCCGAACTATGGTCAGGAAGGTTGGGATTCGGACGACGAAGAAATTCAACGCCCACCCACCACCCACTTTGTAGCTACTGTCGATGATTTAACTGACATGCTCGACTTTGACTCCGAAGACATCGACGGTATGGACGACAATGCAGGAGACAATCAAGATCTAGCGCCTACAGGGCACTGGAAGGCCACCTCGTCATATGACATATACATGGTGGACATCCCAAAAGATGGGAACGGCGATGGAACAGCGGAGGATGACCCCTCCAACAAGCAGCCTAAGCGCCGACGTTAGCGGCGCCACTCTAAATCCCGTCACAGCAAAAACGGTGACTCCGGCACGGGAGATAATAACACCCCGGATAGTGCCGAAGACGAGCCCCTCCAGCAGGATTCAGCACAGGAGGAGGGAGAAGCAAGCCCGCACGATAGTGTGGCAGAAAGAGAGGTAGAGGACGATAATTATGCGCCTCCCTCCGAAGACGAGGCAAGCCTCGACGACGACGAATTCGTCGTGCCGGAGGATCCCGTCGAGCAAGAGCGTTTCAAACACAGGCTTATGGCCACGGCAAGCAGCCTCAAGAAAAAGCAGCAACAGCTTAGAGCTGACCAAGACCTGCTAGCCGATAGATGGACTGAAGTCCTTGCAGCCGAAGAGTACGAACTCGAACGCCCCTCCAAAAGCTACCCCAAACGCAGGCCACTGCCTCGATCAGAGGAGGAAGCACCCACATCACCAGCGCACGACATGGCAGACCGGCCACCTCGTGGACGCGACAGAGAGGCCTTTCGGCCCTCCACTCAAGCCACACCCCGACGTCGCTCAAAAAGTACTAAGGCACGGGAAAACGCGCCTGACCTTCAAGACATATTGGAGAACAAGGCAAGGCAAACAAGATCGATCTACGGATCGCGTGGGCGCCCCACGACGCGGGATGATTACCGTCACGCCGGATACAGCAACCCCGGCCGGGCCGAACACAGTAGACAAAGCTCATATGAGCTACGTCGTGATATAGCCCAATACAGAGGCGCCGCACACCCACTATGCTTCACAGACGAAGTGACGGATCATCAAATCCCTAAGGGTTTCAAACCCGTCAACATCGAATCATACGATGGCACCACAGATCCTGCGGTTTGGATCGAGGACTATCTCCTTCATATCCACATGGCCCGCGGTGATGATCTGCATGCCATCAAGTACCTCCCACTCAAGCTTAAAGGACCAGCTCGACATTGGCTCAACAGCTTGCCAGCAGAGTCAATCGGTTGTTGGGAGGACCTGGAAGCCGCATTCCTCGATAACTTCCAGGGCACATATGTGCGACCACCAGACGCCGATGACCTTAGCCATATAATCCAGCAGCCAAAAGAATTGGCCAGACAATTCTGGACACGGTTCCTAACAAAGAAAAATCAAATCGTCGACTGTGCGGACGCAGAGGCACTAGCAGCCTTCAAACACAACATCCGCGACGAGTGGCTAGCCCGGCACCTAGGGCAGGAAAAGCCGAAATCCATGGCAGCCCTCACTACACTCATGACCCGCTTTTGCGCGGGAGAGGACAGCTGGCTGGCTCGTAGCAACAATTTGGCCAAAAACCCTGGTAGTTCGGATACCAAGGACAGCAATGGCAGGTCGCGTCGCAACAAGCATAAACGCCGCATTAACGGTGATAATGCTGAAGATACGGCAGTAAATGCCGGATTCAGAGGCTCTAAACCCGGTCAGCGGAAGAATCCATTCAAAAGAAATAGCCAGGGCCCGTCCAACTTGGACAGAATACTCGATCGCTCGTGCCAGATACACGGCACTCCTGAAAAACCAGCCAACCACACCAACAGGGATTGTTGGGTGTTCAAGCAGGCAGGCAAGTTAAATGCCGAAAACAATGACAAGGGGCTGCATAGCGATGACGAGGATGAGCCCCGGCCGCCGAACAATAGAGGACAGAAGGGCTTCCCCCCACAAGTGCGGACGGTGAACATGATATACGCAACCCACATACCCAAAAGGGAGCGGAAGCGTGCACTAAGGGACGTATATGCGATGGAGCCAGTCGCCCCAAAGTTCAACCCGTGGTCCTCCTGCCCGATCACTTTTGATCGAAGGGACCACCCCACTAGCATCCGTCACGGCGGTTTCGCCGCATTGGTTCTTGACCCAATCATTGACGGATTTCACCTCACCAGAGTCCTGATGGACGGCGGCAGCAGCCTGAACCTGCTTTATCAGGATACAGTGCGCAAAATGGGCATAGACCCCTCAAGGATTAAACCCACAAAGACGACCTTTAAAGGCGTCATACCAGGTGTAGAGGCCAACTGTACATGCTCAGTTACACTTCAAGTGGTCTTCGGATCCCCGGATAATTTCTGGAGCGAGGAGTTAATCTTCGACATAGTCCCGTTCCGCAGCGGCTATCATGCACTGCTCGGACGAACCGCATTCGCAAAGTTCAATGCGGTGCTGCACTACGCGTACCTCAAGCTCAAGATGCCAGGCCCTCGAGGAGTAATTACGATCAATGGAAACACCGAACGCTCTCTCCGAATGGAGGAGCATACGGCGGCCCTTGCGGCAGAAGTGCAAAGCAGCCTCTCAAGGCAACTCTCCAGTCCGGCCAATAAACGACCGGACACCGTCAAGCGCGCCCGGAGTAACCTACAACAAGACCGCCTGGCACGTTCCGAACACGCGTAGCAATGCAGCCCCAACCCCAACCCTCGCGAAATTGCAAAACCAGTACTACGCGTACATAACTACGCTCTGGAAATACCATGGGCATAAGGGGAGGGGCACGACCACGGCATCCCAGCATGCGGCTCAACCGCACTAGGGGCTCCCGATTGTGTCATTTCTTTTTTTTTCTCTTACTTTCAGGACTCCGTTCTCGAGAAGCCCTGTTCGGCATTAGAATCGCCGAACTCACGATGCAACAGCCAGGGGAGTAGAAAGCTACGCCGAATGTCCAGGTGGTCTCTATTGCGAGCCGTATATCTGTTTTACATAAAATCCCGCAAGCTTACCCCTTGAGGGGGACATGTCAAAAGTCCCGTTCCTTGCATATCGCACTATTTGTATCGTTCTGCTTTTATTGCAGTTTCTTTTGAATAAATAATATATAGCTTTTGCCTATTATTGCATTACCTTTTTATATATGTTCAGTTATGACATTTGCGCAACCGTACAGTTTGGTACAGCTAATACACCAGGGGCTCATGTACCCCAAAATATGGTGTGATAAGTCCGAACACTTCCACAAGTGCGGCACCCCAAACTTATAGCATTATATGCATCGGTTCCGAATCATGTCTTGGGTCAATAGTTGTGTTTGCCCGGCTCCCATGTTTTGGTACCTTACGTTCCGTTATATCGGCTAAGGTAGCGCTGGGAGAACCACTGCGATTGTGCCCTGGTTGAGCTGGGTTGAGCACCTCAGTGGAGAAAGCTAAAACTGACCGTCATGATAAGGCGAGAGCCGGTCGCTGTTCGAGAGGTTTTGCGAGTCCCTAAAGACTTATGCCGCTTAGAGCAAGGAGTCGGCATTGTCCGGCCTAGGCGTGGATAGCGCCCCGAACTCGGTCTTCCGAATACTAGGGGCTTCGCCGAAATTTAAAATTATAGAATTCTATGGCTAAGTGAGAGTGTTCAAGCATCATAGTCCGGTTGCCTGGTTCGTTGTGTTGAGCGCCTCCCTTGAAGAACCCAAGAATGGGAACAAGAGCGCTCATGTTTATCCCGAACACCCCAGCACTCGTGGCATGGGGGCCGAAGCCAACGACTCGCCATCTCTCAAATTTGATAAACGGCCGCACAGAAGGTAATATTTTAAATCCAAAAGCATTGCTTAGCGCATATGAACAAGTTTTTAGCGTACAGGATAACAATTGCGAGTCTACTAAAAAATTACATCTTTGGAGCATTCACCCGCTATAAGGCGGGCACCCTTCAGGACGCCCTCATAATACAACTCGAGCTTGCGGTGATCTTTGCCCGGCGGTGGCCCGTCCGTCACAAGCTTATCAGCGTCCAGCTTGCCCCAGTGCACCTTAGCACGGGCAAGGGCCCTACTTGCACCTTCAATGCAGACGGAGCGCTTGATGACTTCGATCCGTGGACAGACATCCACCAGCCGCCGCACTAGCCCAAAGTAGCTCCCAGGCATGGCTTCCTTTGGCCACAACCGAGCTATAAGGCCCTTCATGGCCTGCTCGGCGACCTTGTGGAGCTCGACCAACTGCTTCAGCTGGTCGCTCAAGGGCACCGGGTGTCCGGCCTCAGCATACTGAGAGCAGAACACCTTCTCCGTCGAGCTCCCTTCTTCGGCTCGGTAGAACACGGCGGCGTCGGACACACTGTGGGGCAGATCTGCGAAGGCTCCTGGAGAGCTCCGGACTCGGGTAAGTAACAGATAATTGACTTTTACATTCTTGCTTTGCATAAAGAATGCCTTACCCGCCGCTATCTTCTTCATCGCCTCAATCTCCTGGATGGCTTTTTGGTCTTTGGCCTTAGCGGCTTTGGCACTCTCAAGAGCCGAGGCAAGCTCGGACTCTCGAGTCTTCGAGTCACGCTCCAGACTCTNAGAAGGTAATATTTTAAATCCAAAAGCATTGCTTAGCGCATATGAACAAGTTTTTAGCGTACAGGATAACAATTGCGAGTCTACTAAAAAATTACATCTTTGGAGCATTCACCCGCTATAAGGCGGGCACCCTTCAGGACGCCCTCATAATACAACTCGAGCTTGCGGTGATCTTTGCCCGGCGGTGGCCCGTCCGTCACAAGCTTATCAGCGTCCAGCTTGCCCCAGTGCACCTTAGCACGGGCAAGGGCCCTACTTGCACCTTCAATGCAGACGGAGCGCTTGATGACTTCGATCCGTGGACAGACATCCACCAGCCGCCGCACTAGCCCAAAGTAGCTCCCAGGCATGGCTTCCTTTGGCCACAACCGAGCTATAAGGCCCTTCATGGCCTGCTCGGCGACCTTGTGGAGCTCGACCAACTGCTTCAGCTGGTCGCTCAAGGGCACCGGGTGTCCGGCCTCAGCATACTGAGAGCAGAACACCTTCTCCGTCGAGCTCCCTTCTTCGGCTCGGTAGAACACGGCGGCGTCGGACACACTGTGGGGCAGATCTGCGAAGGCTCCTGGAGAGCTCCGGACTCGGGTAAGTAACAGATAATTGACTTTTACATTCTTGCTTTGCATAAAGAATGCCTTACCCGCCGCTATCTTCTTCATCGCCTCAATCTCCTGGATGGCTTTTTGGTCTTTGGCCTTAGCGGCTTTGGCACTCTCAAGAGCCGAGGCAAGCTCGGACTCTCGAGTCTTCGAGTCACGCTCCAGACTCTTGTGTTTTTCCACGAGAGCCTGGAGCTCTTGCCGTACCTCCGCCAGCCGCGCCTCCCCCTTCTCTCGCTCGATGCGCTCCGCGGCCGCTTTGTTTTCAGCCACGGACACCACCTCCTTCAGGGTCGCCACCTCGTTCGTGGCCCCTGCAAGAACCACGTTATCCCTGTTATTTTTGGCAACCGCATTTATTATATGCATAATCCCGTAAGGCATTGCTTACCTTCCTTGTCCTCGAGCTGCTTCTTGGCACGGCTGAGCTCGTTCTCGGACCACTCGAGGCTCTCCTTCAAAGTGTTGACCTCCGCAGTCAGTGCGGCAGAGGTCAGCAGCGCAGCCTGCATTCCCATATTGACATACTTATGTTGGACTCCTGCGTATATCTTTTTAGATCCTTAGTTCGGCTTTTCTTTCCGAACACCGAACTAAGCATCAGGGGCTACTGTCTATGCGGTAATCTTCTTACATATATTAAAAACTTACCTCAAAGCCTGTTAGAAGGTTGTGGCAGGCTTCAGTCAGCCCGCTCTTGGCGGACTGAACTTTCTGGATCACCACACTCATAACAGTGCGGTGCTCCTCCTTGATGGAGGCGCTGTTAAGCGCCTCCAGGAAGCTATCCGGCGCCTCCGGTTGGACGGAGGTCACCGGCGTCTTACCCTTCTTACGAAGGGGCCGCTTGCCGGACTTCGAAACCACTGAAGGTTCCGGAATGGAGTCCGGACCTCGGTCGGACTTAGAGCCCTTGGGGGTTTCATCCCACTCGCGCCCGGAGTTCGGGAGGTTGCCTTGCGGCACCTCCTGCGCCACCTCCTCCTGACCAGGCTCCCCTTGGGGTCCCACCTCGGCGTCGTTGGCGGCACGAGGAGAGGAGGCGGCCGGAAGGGAAGTGCTCTCCACGTCCGACGAATCCAGGGACCCGCTCGACGAAGCGGCCAGCTCGTCCTTGGGCGGGCTGCATGATTGTATTCGGCGTTAGAAGACACTATGCGACAAATGAAAAAGCCATGAGCTGTTCGGAATCCGGACACTTACAATCTAGCCAGGGGCTTGGCCCTTGGTGGCCACTCCTTCTCGTCGTCGTGGGCATTGGCGGAGAAGTCCGGAGGAAGGGTCCTCCCTTTCTTGGACCCTCCGGCCTCCCCAGATGGGGCGGCCTTCCTTTTCTTCTCTCCCCCCGCTGGGGGAGAGGCTTCTTTTTCCTCCTCCTCATTTTCACGAGAGGACTCCGCCTTAGAGTCGTCGGACGATGATTCCGACGGCACCGGGCGCCGGGCACTCTTTCGAGTCCCCGTGGCCTTCTTCTTGGCCTTCTTCTCTGGCACCACGTACGGTGCCGGAACCAGCAGCCCTGCTAAGCGGGCGTCTACTGGGTCTTCTGGTAAAGGAGCCGGATAGTTAACTTGCCCGGACGTGTTCTGCCAGTCCTGTCAAAGGGAAGGGAGTTTAGATCCCGCATAAAGTCAAACCATGAAAAACAAGAGTCCCTTAAAGGACAAAATAGCCTACCTCGGAAGCCTGACGCTTCGAGCAGAATCCGCGATCTTCGGTAGCGGATGAGGGAGCTTCGGCGCCCTTGAACAGCGCCTTCCAGGCGTCTTCGTACGTAGTGTCGGAGAGCCTTTTCAGAGTCTGATGACGCTCCGGATCAAACTCCCACAACTTGAAGGCCCGTTGTTGGCATGGGAGGATCCGGCAGATGAGCATAACCTGGATCACGTTGACAAGCCTGAGATTATTGTTCACCAGGGTTTGCTTGCAGGTTTGGAGTCCGGTCAGCTCCTCCGAATTGCCCCATGCCAGGCCGGTCTCCTTCCAAGAGGTGAGCCGCATGGGAATGCCAGACCGAAATTCGGGGGCTGCCGCCCACTTAGGGTCGCGCAGCTCGGTGATGTAGAACCACCCCGATTGCCACCCCTTCACGGTCGCCACAAAGGATCCCTCGAGCCATAAGACGTTGGCCATCTTGCCAACCATGGCGCCTCCGCACTCCGCTTGGCGGCCGCCCACTACCTTCGGCTTGACATTGAAGGTCTTCAGCCATAAGCCGAAGTGGGGCTGGATGCAGAGGAAGGCCTAGCACACGACGATGAACGCCGAGATGTTGAGGAGGAAATTCGGGGCCAGATCGTGGAAATATAGGCCATAGTAGAACATGAGCCCCCGGACAAAGGGGTGAAGTGGAAAACCCAGTCCGCAGAGGAAGTGGGCGAGGAACACCACCCTCTCATGGGGCCTAGGGGTGGGGATGAGCTGCCCCTCGTCGGGCAGCCGGTGCGCGATGTCGACGGACAAGTATCCGGCCTTCCGCAGCTTCTTTACTTGACCCTCCGTGATGGAGGAGATCATCCATCTGCCTCCCGCTCCGGACATGGTTGGAGAAGGTTGAGGAGAGATGTGCGGACTTGGGCGCTGGAGCTCGAGTGCGCGGAAATGGATAAGCAAAGGAGGAAGAAGGCATAGGTGAAAAGGTGGATCCTTATCCCCTTATATGGACGGACGATGCTATGCGTCCCCCGCCAGCCTGGTAAAACTCGCTTGTCTCCCAAGCGCCGTAATCAATGGCGCGGTTGGGTTACCCACGCCCGTATTGATGAGAATCCCGGAATAAGGGGGCACGATCTCCGCTTTGATAAGACGTGCCAAGGAAACCGCCTCGCTAAACGCGCTGAGGTGGTACAATAAAAAACGGTTCGAATAAAGGCCTGACCGTGGTGTGATGTCACGCCGCGGAATACGTCAGCAAATCTGTGTAAAAATTATTCTCTCTACGGTGGTATGTGGAACTTGTTTTGCAGAGCCGGACACTATCCTTGTGTTCAAAACCTTCTATGAAGTATTCGTAGGAGGAACCCGCCTTGCAATGCCGAAGACAATATGCGCGCCGGACTTGTCGTCATTGAAGCCTAGTTCAGGGGCTACTGAGGGAGTCCTGGACTAGGGGGTGTCCGGATAGCCAAACTATCATCTTTGGCCGGACTCCTGGACTATGAAGATACAAGATTGAAGACTTCGTCCCGTGTTCGGATAGGACTTTCCTTGGCGTGGAAGGCAAGCTTGGCGATACGGATATGTAGATCTCCTACCATTGTAACCGACTCTATGTAACCCTAACCCTATTCGGTGTCTATATAAACCGAAGGGTTTTAGTCCGTAGGACGAACAACAATCATACCATAGGCTAGCTTCTAGGGTTTAGCCTCTCTGATCTCGTGGTAGATCTACTCTTGTACTACCCATATCATCAATATTAATCAAGAAAGAGTAGGGTTTTACCTCCATCGAGAGGGCCCGAACCTGGGTAAAAACATTGTGTCCCTTGTCTCCTGTTACCATCCGCCTAGACGCACAGTTCGGGACCCCCTACCCGAGATCCGCCGGTTTTGACACCGACAGTTGCCATGCGCTTTCAGGGTTGGATGCACAAAATCTTAATGTGAAAGAACGTCACTTTATATTGCCACTTGTGATATGAACCTTTATTATGCAGTCTGTCGCTTTTATTTCGTCCACATCACAAGATCGTATAAAGCTTATTTCCTCCACACCAATCAATCATACATATTTAGGGAGCAATTTTTATTGCTTGCACCGATGACAACTTACTTGAAGGATCTTACTCAATCCATAGGTAGGTATGGTGGACTCTCATGGCAAAACTGGTTTAAGGGTTTTGGAAGCACAAGTAGTATCTCTACTTGGTGCAAAGAATTTGGCTAGCATGAGGAGGAAAGGCAAGCTCAACATGTTGGATGATCCATGACAATATACTTTATCTCAGATATAAGAAAACATAACCCGTTACGTTGTCTTCCTTGTCCAACATCAACTCTTTAGCATGTCATATTTTAGTAAGTGCTCCCAATCATAAAAGATGTCCAAGACAGTATATTTATATGTGAAACCTCTTTTTCTTTATTACTTCCTATTAATTGCAACGATGACCAAAGCTATGTTTGCCAACTCTCAACAATTTTTAACCATCATACTCATTCTATGTGAAGTCGTTACTCTCAATAAGATCAATATGATATTTTTATTCCATTTATTATTTTCTCTTTCTTTTATTCACTCAAGATCATAGCAAAATAATCAAGCCCTTGACTCAACACTAATCTTTATTATATATAGCTCACGGACTCGATTACATAGAGGGATCATAAAGCAAAACTCAAAACTAGATCATACTAAAAACTTTTATTCTACTAGATCAAGATACTACTAATAGGATCGAACTAAGAAAAAAAAAGGTAAAGATAGGAGTGTGACGGTGATACGATACCGGGGCATCTCCCTCAAGCTTGGCAGTTGCCAAGGGGAGTGCCCATACCCATGTGATTATATCTCCTTCTTCGGATGTGATGGTGCGATATTCTTGGCGATGATGCCCCTCAGGATACAATTCTCCTCCTCAAGCTTATTGACTTGCTGCTTGAGGTCCATTACTTCCTTACAAAGCTTTCCTGTAACGGCTAAAGCTCCTTGCACCCAAGGGTGCTGCATAGCTGCGGAAACAAGTGACACTCTTCTTCATATTTTCATAAGAAAGAAATCTAACATTGGAAGGGATAACCGAGTTTGGAATGGCTGAGCTCTGTAGTTCTCCCATCATGAACCCAGCTCGGAAGCGAGAAGTGACTTCTTGATCCTCCATGGCATCTATCCTCATCAAATCAGCCTCCATCTCTTCCTCCGTTGCTGGCCCAAAGTGGTCAGCATCGCTGTTTGTCCTTGGTTCCGATGCCGGATGAGACACCCGGCTCTCCCCAACTGACTCTTGAGAAGACATCTTGCTCTAATTTGCAGCAGCAATAGCTCGAAACAAGAACATGGAATATTTGCTTGATATAGGAGTCAAAACCTTCGGGATATTATATAATGAATTTTTACCGACCAAAATACGTATCGTGCAAGAAAAGGGAGTCCGGAGAGCACACGAGGTGCCCACAAGGTAGGGGGGCGCGCCCAGTAAGGTAAGGCACGCCCTCCACCCTCGTGGAGGCCTCGTGTCCTTCCCGGACCGCTTCTTATTTTTCTACTTTTCTAAATATTCCAAAACAGAGAAAAATTGCCATTAGAACTATTTTGGAGTCGGTTTACTTACCGTACCACACACTGCTACGTCTTGAGCTTGCGTTGGTTTTCCCCGAAGAGGAGAGTATGATGCAGCACAGTAGCGTAAGTATTTCCCTCAGTTTTGGAGAACCAAGGCATCAATCCAGTAGGAGGCCACACACAAGTCCCTCGTACCTGCACAAAACGATAGCTACTCGCAACCAACGCGATTAGGGGTTGTCAATCCCTTCACGGTCACTTACGAGAGTGAGATCTGATAGAGATAATATTTTTGGTATTTTGGTATATAGATGCAAAGTAAAACTAAAAGGCAAAGTAAAAACAAAGCAAGTATAAAAGTGATGGAGATTGATATGATGAGAATAGACCCGGGGGCCATAGGTTTCACTAGTGGCTTCTCTCAAGAGCATAAATATTCTATGTTGGGTGAACGAATTACTATTGAGAAATTGACATAATTGAGCATAGTTATGAGTATATCTAGGAATGATCATGTATATAGGCATCACGTCCATGACAAGTAGACTGAAACGATTCTGCATCTACTACTATTACTCCACTCATCGACCGCTATCCAACATGCATCTAGAGTATTAAGTTAAAAACAGAGTAACGCCTTAAGCAAGATGACATGATGTAGAGGGATAAATTCATGCAATATGATAAAAACCCCATCTTGTTATCCTCGATGGCAACAATACAATACGTGCCTTGCAACCCTTTCTGTCACTGGGTAAGGATACCGCAAGATTGAACCCAAAGCCATGCACTTCTCCCATTGCAAGAACTACCAATCTAGTTGGCCAAACCGAACGGATAATTCGAAGAGACTTGCAAAGATAACTCAATCATACATAAAAGAATTTAGAGAAGATTCAAATATTATTTATAGATAAGCTGGATCATAAACCCACAATTCATCGGTCTCAACAAACACACCGCAAAAAGAAGATTACATCGAATAGATCTCCACGAGAGAGGGGGAGAACATTGTATTGAGATCCAAAAAGAGAGAAGAAGCCATCTAGCTACTAACTATGGACCCGTAGGTCTAAGGTAAACTACTCACACTTCATCGGAGAGGCTTTGATGATGATGTAGAAGCCCTCCGTGGTGGATGCCCCCTCCGGCGGAGCTCCGGAACAGGCCCCAAGATGGGATCTCGTGGATACAGGAAGTTGCGGCGGTGGAATTAGGTTTTTGGCTCCTGTTCTGGTCGTTTGGGGGTACGTAGGTATATATAGGAGGAAGGAGTACGTCGGTGGAGCAATAGGGGGGCCCACGAGGCAAGGGGGGTGCGCCCCCACCCTCGTGACCGCCTCTGTTATCCCTTGGAGTAGGGTCCAAGTCTCCTGGATCACGTTCGGTGAGAAAATCACGTTTCCGAAGGTTTCATTCCGTTTGGACTCAGTTTGATATTCTGTTTCTTCGAAACACTAAAAAAGGCAAAAAACAGCAATTCTGGGCTGGGCCTCCGGTTAATAGGTTAGTCCCAAAAATAATATAAAAGTGGAAAATAAAGCCCAATATAGTCCAAAACAGTAGATAAAGTAGCATGGAGCAATCAAAAATTATAGATACGTTGGAGACGTATCAGGCATCCCCGAGCTTAATTCCTGCTAGTCCTCAAGTAGGTAAATGATAAAAAAGAATTTTTGATGCGGAGTGGTACTTTGGCATAATTTCAATGTAAATCTTCTTAATCATGGTATGAATATTCAGATCCGAAAGATTCAAGACAAAAGTTCATATTGACATAAAAAATAATAATACTTCAAGCATACTAACTAAGCAATTATGTCTTCTCAAAATAACATGGCCAAAGAAAGTTATCCCTACAAAATCATATGGTCTGGCTATGCTCCATCTTCCCCACACAAAATATTTAAATCATGCACAACCCCGATGACAAGCCAAGCAATTGTTTCATACTTTAACTTTTTCAATCTTCACGCAATACATGAGCGTGAGCCATGGATATAGCACTATGTGTGGAATAGAATGGTGGTTGTGGAGAAGACAAAAAGAGGGAAGATAGTCACACATCAACTAGGCGTATCAATGGGCTATGGAGATGCCCATCAATAGATATCAATGTGAGTGAGTAGGACTTGCCATGCAACGGATGCACTAGAGCTATGAGTATATGAAATCTCAACAAAAGAAACTAAGTGGGTGTGCATCCAACTTGCTTGCTCATGAAGACCTAGGGCATTTGAGGAAGCCAATCATTGGAATATACAAGCCAAGTTCTATAATGAAAAAAAAATTCCCACTAGTATATGAAAGTGACAAAATGAGAGACTCTCTATCATGAAGATCTTGGTGCTACTTTGAAGCACAAGTGTGGTAAAAGGATAGTAACATTGTCCTTTCTCTCTTTTTCTCTCATTTTTTTTATTTGGGACTTTTCTCTCTTTTTTATGGCCTCTTTATTTATTTATTGTTTCACCCGAAGTCTCATCCCGACTTGTGGGGGAATCGTAGTCTCCATCATCCTTTCCTCACATGGGACAATGCTCTAATAATGATGATCATCACACTTTTTATTTTTCTTACAACTCAACAATTACAACTCGATACTTAGA
>LR880970.1:18085754-18106533 GCA_904067115.1 Aegilops sharonensis | reverse complement strand
GTTTGAGATTATTTGAGTATGAAACAATTGCTTGGCTTGTCATCGGGGGTATAGAAGTTGGGAACATCTTTGTGTGACGAAAATGAAGCATAGCCTAACTATATGATTTTGTAGGGATGAACTTTCTTTTGCCATGATATTTTGAGAAGACATGATTGCTTTGATTAGTATGCTTGAAGTATTATTATTTTTATGTCAATATGAACTTTTATCTTGAATCTTTCGGATCTGAATATTCATGCCATGATTAAGAAGATTTACATTGAAATTATGCCAAAGTATCACTCCGCATCAAAAATTCTTTTTTTATCATTTACCTACTCGAGGACGAGCAGGAATTAAGCTTGGGGATGCCTGATACGTCTCCAACGTATCTATAATTTTCGATTGCTCCATGCTACTTTTATCTACTGTTTTGGACTATATTGGGCTTTATTTTCCACTTTTATATTATTTTTGGGACTAACCTATTAACCGGAGGCCCAGCCCAGAATCTACTGTTTTTTGGGACTAACCTATTAACCGGAGGAAACAGAATATCAAACGGAGTCCAAACGGAATGAAACCTTCGGGAACGTGATCTTCTCACCGAACGTGATCCAGGAGACTTGGACCCTACTCCAAGAAGCTTCCGAGGAGGTCACGAGGGTGGGGGGCACGCCCCCCTGGGCGCGCCCCCCTGCCTCGTGGGCCCCTCGGAGCTCCACCGACGTACTCCTTCCTCCTATATATACCTAAGTACCCCCAACAGATCAGAACAGGAACCAAAAACCTAATTCCACCGCCGCAACTTCCTGTATCCACGAGATCCCATCTTTGGGCCTGTTCCGTAGCTCCGCCGGATAGGGCATCCACCACGGAGGGCTACTACATCAACACCATAGCCCCTCCGATGAAGTGTGAGTAGTTTACTTCAGACCTTCGGGTCCATAGCTAGTAGCTAGATGGCTTCTTCTCTCTTTTTGGATCTCAATACAATGTTCTCCCCCTCTCTCGTGGAGATCTATTCGATGTAATCTTCTTTTTGCGGTGTGTTTGTTGAGACCGATGAATTGTGGGTTTATGATCCAGCTTATCTATGAATAATATTTGAATCTTCCCTGAATTCTTTTATGTATGATTGAGTTATCTTTGCAAGTCTCTTCAAATTATCCGTTTGGTTTGGCCAACTAGATTGGTAGTTCTTGCAATGGGAGAAGTGCTTAGCTTTGGGTTCAATCTTGCGGTGTCCTTACTCAGTGACAGAAAGAGTTGCAAGGCACATATTGTATTGTTGCCATCGAGGATAATAAGATGGGGTATTTATCATATTGCATGAATTTATTCCTCTACATCATGTCATCTTGCTTAAGGCGTTACTCTGTTTTTAACTTAATACTCTAGATGCATGCTGGATAGCGGTCGATGAGTGGAGTAATAGTAGTAGATGCAGAATCGTTTCGATCTACTTGTCTCGGACTTGATGCCTATATACATGATCATACCTAGATAACCTCATAACTATGCTCAGTTCTATCAATTGCTCAACAGTAATTTGTTCACCCACCGTAGAATACTTATGCTCTTGAGAGAAGCCACTAGTGAAACCTATGGCCCCCGGGTCTATTCTCATCATATCAATCTCCATCACTTTATTTACTTGTTTTGCTTTTACTTTTTTACTTTGCATCTTTATACCAAAAATACCAAAAATATTATCTCTATCAGATCTCACTCTCGTAAGTGACCGTGAAGGGATTGACAACCCCTAAGCGTTGGTTGCGAGTTGCTATCGTATTGTGCAGGTACGAGGGACTTGCGCGTGACCTCCTACTGGATTGATACCTTGGTTCTCAAAAACTAAGGGAAATACTTACGCTACTGTGATGCATCACCCCCTCCTCTTCGGGGAAAACCAACGCTAGCTCGAGACGTAGCAGGGTGCCCGTGGAGGGGTGGTTGAACAGTAGCCGGTGTAGTAGCGCGCGGTGGATGCTGGATGAACAGGAGCCCGTGGAGGCTGGAGGAGGTCGACGGTAGCCCGTGGAGGCTGGAGGAGGTCGACGGTGGAGAGGAACAGTATCCCGCGGAGTCCCGTTTTGTGATACGCCACACCCCTCCCGATGAACAGGACCCCCGTTTCGACCGTAGGAGGTCCGTTTCGTCTGTTTTGCGGTACGCCACACCCCTCTCGATCAGCAGGACCCCCGTTTCGACCGTAGGAGGTCTGTTTCCTCTGTTTTGCGGTATGCCACACCCCTCCCGGTCAACAGGACCCCCGTTTCGACCGTAGGAGGTCCGTTTCCTCCGTTTTGTGGTACGCCAGGCCCCTCCCGATCAACAGGACCTCGTTTTGAACATGGCCGGTCGAACACAAGGCCGTTTCCTCCGTTGTGCGGTACGCCAGGCCTCGTTTCCATCGCCTATTCCGTCCAAGCCCTCCCGACGAACACGACCACGCATTCCGTTCCGACCCAGCCGGTTGACTCCCCATGAACACGACGACGACGCTGTTTCTCCGTTCCGACCCAGCCATGTACCTATGCGCAATAGGCGTTCGAGACCCTGCCCGTATGTACGTACGTGGTCGTATTTTCTTTCTTGCACCCTCGCCGTTGTAGGTACGTGTACATGCTACGTGCGTGCCTCTACTACGACACGTGCGCGCCTCTACTACGACACGCGCGCGCCTCTACATCCACCAGTATATATGTACGTACACGTTCGCGACCAGAATGACAACGCTACGTACGCTTCGACCAGGTGGGTCCCGACTGTCAGGCACTTCCTTGCGTGCGAAGATGTAGCTGGTGGGTCCCAGCAGTCAGGGGGGCGAATCATTTTTTTTCGGACGCCCTTCCTTGCGTGCGAAGATGTAATTGGTGGGTCCCAGCAGACAGGGGGAAACATTTTTTTTGCTAAATACGGTGGCCCGTCCGGTGGGTCCCCGCTGTCAGGTGGAGGAATAATTATTTTGCGTGTAATAAGGAGGCACTTCCTTGCTGCGGCCGTGGACCCAGCTGTCAGCCTCTTCACGTACACTCCATGTCTGATGGAAGCCATTCCTTGACCACATTGACCACGCCGTGCCGAGAGCACCAGGGCGGTGGACGACAGAGAGGCCTAGGAAGGGGACGACGTGGAGCTGGGGAAGACGCGGCAGTGGATGCCCACGCGTAGAGGAGTATAAGGGTTCACTCGTTCGGCTGCAGTGTGAGGCTGCCGTCGCCGCAGAATAACAGGGGGTGTGGGTGCGTAGAGGGATGGCCTGGCCAGCGGTGGGAGTAGTAGGGGGCGGTGAGGCCTCCGCGGCATCACAGCCGGCCACGGGCGGCAGGAGCAGGCGGCACGACCGGCGCTGCTTTGGGCGGCTGGAGCAAGAAGACCAGAGTTTGAAGAAGCACTACGGCCGTTGGATGGACGTCGTACAGTCACTAGAGCTAGAATCGTTCATATATTGACTAAAGTTGACAAACGCCTCCGTACCAGTCAACTTAGTAGGCCCACAAGTCAGCCTCCCACCAAGGTTGGTCCCAGCTAGCGGGGGGAGGGGGGGGTATTCATTTTTTTGTGCGTAATAAGGAGGCACTTCCGGTGGGTCCGAGCTGACAGCGGGGGGAAAGTTTTTTTTGTGAAATACGGTGGCCCGTCCTGTGGGTCCCAGCAGTCAGGGGGAAACGTTTTTTTCGTGAAATACTGGTGGCTCGTCCGGTGGGTCCCTGCTGTCAGGTGGAGTAATAATTATTTTCCGCGTAATAAGGAGGCACTTCCTTGCGGCTGCCGTGGACCCAGCTGTCAGCCTCTCCACGTACAGTACTCTTCCGATGGAAGTTGGTCGTTGACCACATTGACCACACCGCGCCGAGAGCACCACGGCGGTGGACGACGGCGAGGCCTAGGAAGGGGACGACGGGGAGCCGGGGAAGCCACGGCAGTGGAAGCCCGCGCGGAGAGGAGTACGAGGGTTCACTGGTTCGGCTGCGGTGTGAGGCTGCCGTCGCCGCAGGGCCTGGCCAGCGGTGGGAATAGTAGGGGGCGGTGAGGCCTCCACGGCAGCACAGCCGGCCACGGGAGGCAGGAGCATGTGGCACGACCGGCGCTGCTTTGGGCGGCTGGAGCAAGAACACCAGAGGTTGAAGAAGCACTACGGCCGTTGGATGGCCATCGTACGGTCACTGGAGCTAGAATCGTTCATATTGACTAAAGTTGACAAAGGCCCCCGTCCCAGTCAACTTAGTAGGCCCACAAGTCAGCCTCCCACCATGGTGGGTCCCAGCTAGCAGGGGGAGTATTCATTTTTTGTGCATAATAAGGAGGCACTTCCGGTGGGTCCGAGCTGACAGCGCGGGGAATGTTTTTTTCGCGAAATACGCTGGCCCATCCGGTAGGTCCCAGCAGCCAGGGGGAAACGTTTTTTTTCACGAAATAAGGTGGCCCGTCCGGTGGGTCCCTGCTATCAGGTGGAGGAATAATTATTTTGCGCGTAATAAGGAGGCACTTCCTTGCGGCCGCCTGGACCCAGCTGTCAGCCTCTCCACGTACAGTACTCTTCCGATGGAAGTCGGTCGTTGACCACGTTGATCACGCCGCGCCGAGAGCCCTAGGGCGGTGGTCTGGACGATGATGAGTGAGGGTGTCCTGGATTAGGGGTTGTCCGGATAGCCGGACTATAACCTTTGGCCGGACTCCTGGACTATGAAGATACAAGATTGAAGACTTCGTCCCGTGTCCGGATGGGACTTTCCTTGGCGTGGAAGGCAAGCTTGGCGGTACGGATATGTAGATCTCCTCCCATTGTAACCGACTCTGTGTAACCAGCCCTCTCCGGTGTCTATATAAACTGGAGGGTTTTAGTCCGTAGGACGAACAACAATCATACCATAGGCTAGCTTCTAGGGTTTAGCCTCTCTGATCTCGTGGTAGATCTACTCTTGTACTACCCATATCATCAATATTAATCAAGCAGGAGTAGGATTTTACCTCCATCGAGAGGGCCCGAACCTGGGTAAAAACATCGTGTCCCTTGTTTCCTGTTACCATCCGCCTAGACGCACAGTTCGGGACCCCCTACCCGAGATCCGCCGGTTTTGACACCGACATTGGTGCTTTCATTGAGAGTTCCTCTGTGTCGTCATCTTTAGGCCCGATGGCTCCTCCAATCATCAACAACGATGCGGTCCAGGGTGAGACTTTTCTCCCCGGACAGATCTTCATATTCGGCGGCTTTGCACTGCGGGCCAATTCGCTTGGCCAACTGGAGCAGATCAAGTTACGCCCCTGGCCATCAGGTCAGATTTGGAAGTTTGAACTACACGGCTGACGTCCGCGGAGACTTGATCGTTGACGGGTTCGAGCCACAGCCGAGCGTGCCGCACTGTCACGATGGGCATGATCTAGCTCTGCCGCCGAACATTGCCCTGGAGGCCGCACCCGTGTCCTCTCCGACCCTTAGCTCGGAGCCAACTGCGCCAATCGAGGACGGGTGGCTGGACACCGCCTCGGGGGCTGCAATCTTTACAGTGATTGAGCCAAACACCAACCTTGTCCTCTGCGATGCTCGTGACTCCAAGGTGCTAAACTCCTTTCCGGACTCCGGACCTTCCGCGCCCCTGCGGATCGAATCCGATTGGGCGCCGATCATGGAGTTCGCCGCCACGGACATCTTTCAGCACTCGCCCTTCGGCGACATTCTGAATTCACTAAAGTCTCTCTCTTTATCAGGAGAGCCCTGGCCGGACTTTGGTCAGCAAGGTTGGGATGCGGATGACGAAGAAATTCAAAGCCCACCCACCACCCACTTCGTAGCCACTGTCGATGATTTGACCGACATGCTGACTTCAACTCCGAAGACATCGACGGTATGGACGACGATGTACGAGACGAACAGGAACCAGCGCCTATAGGGCACTGGACAACCACCTCATCTCACGATGTATACATGGTGGACACACCTAAAAGAAACGACGACGAGGAACAAAGGGAGGCAACGAGGGATCATTCCCTCGAAAAGCAGTCAAAGCGGCAGCGTAAGCGCCGCTTCAAACCCCACCTCGACAAAGACAGCAGCCATACAGACCCAGCCATAGAGCAGGGCGAACCGGCGGACGACGAACATGCCATCGAGCAACCGTTCGAACAGGGCAACTTGGATAAACAAACCGAACAACCCGTCCCCGGCGAAGATAACAGTCCGGACGACCTCACGCCGGACAAGTTGCTGGAGCAGAAGAACCTCCACAAAAGGCTCGCCGCCACTGCGCGTAGCCTGAAAAAACAGAAGCGGAAGCTCAAAACAGCGGAAGATGCACTCAGAATT
This sequence comes from Aegilops sharonensis, assembly GCA_904067115.1. Classification (NCBI taxonomy): domain Eukaryota; kingdom Viridiplantae; phylum Streptophyta; class Magnoliopsida; order Poales; family Poaceae; genus Aegilops; species Aegilops sharonensis. Next base: position 18,100,238 of record LR880970.1, on the reverse strand, counting down.
AGATGGAGCAAAGTACTCAACACCGTAGACAAATACGCCGACAGTCGCCACACAAAGAGCTATCCGAAGTGAAAATTACTGCCGGAATTTGATGAGGAGGCCTTAGAGCCCCCGCAATCAAAAAATAAGGAAGCCACCTGGTCGGATAAACAACCCCATGGCCAACATAGAGCGACATTCGGCGCCGCACACAAGCCGGCACGCGATCCGCACAAGGATTCGCATCAAAAATATGGCTCAGCCAGATCTATCTACGGGCCAAGAAAGCAAGCTCTAGTAAGCAATACAACGCAACAAGTATCCGAACATCGCGGCACACCCAAATATAGGGGTGCCGCACACCCCCTATGTTTCACCGATGAGGTGCTGGACCATGAATTTCCAGCGGGATTCAAGCCCGTAAACATAGAGGCGTATGAGGGAACAGTAGACCCTGGAGTCTGGATTGAGGATTATATCCTCCACATACACATAGCTAGAGGAGATGACCTCCACGCCATAAAATACTTACCCCTCAAGCTCAAAGGGGCAGCCCAGCATTGGCTTAAAAGCCTTCCCGAAAACACCATTGGAAGTTGGGAAGATCTCGAGGATGCTTTTCGGGAAAATTTTCAAGGGACCTATGTCCGACCTCCGGATGCAGACGATTTAAGTCATATAACTCAACAACCCGAAGAGTCAGCCCGGAAACTCTGGAACAGATTTCTTACTAAAAAGAACCAGATAGTCGACTGTCCGGACGCTGAAGCCTTAGCAGCTTTCAAACACAGTGTTCGAGACGAATGGCTTGCCAGACACCTCGGCCGAGAAAAGCCAAGAACAATGGCCGCATTAACAAGCCTCATGACCCGCTTTTGTGCAGGAGAGGATAGCTGGTTGGCAAGATGCAGTACCAGCAACCCAAGTACATCCGAAGTTAGGGATGGAAACGGGAAACCGCGACGCAGCAAGGACCAGCGCCGGACCAAGGGAAACAGCCCGAAGAGCACGACAGTCAACGCCGGATTCAAAAGCTCTCGGCAAAATCAGAAAAAGCTGCCCCTCAAGGATAACAGGGACGAGCTATCTAACCTAAACAAAATCTTGGACAAGATATGCCAAATCCACAGTACTCCCGGGAAGCCTGCAAACCATACCCACAGAGATTGTTGGGTCTTCAAGCAATCCGACAAACTCAACGCCGAACACAAGGGGCTCGACACACCAAGCGAGGAAGATGACGAACCCCACAAGCAGAGCACCGGAAAACAAAAGAATTTCCCACAAGAAGTCAAAACAGTAAACTCACTTCACGTGACAAAAGGGAAAAACAGAGTGGCGCCTATAGAGATACGCGCCATACGGCCTATCCTAGAGGAGTCCTGCCACTGGTTGTTAAAACCAATCACCTTCGACCATCAGGATTACTCTAGAAGTATCCGGAACGCAGGCTGGACTGCCTTGATATTAGATCCGATAATTGATGGACTCCACTTTACACAAGTCCTAATGGATGGCGGCAGTGATCTAGACCTGCTATATCAGGACACAATCCGCAAAATTGGTATAGACCCAACAAAAATTCACCATAGCAACACTTCCTTTCAAGGGGTAACGCCAGGCCCAGATGCCCATTGTACGGGTTCACTCTAGCTAGAAGTTATGTTCGGCTCCCCAGACAACTTCCGCCGCGAAAAGCTAACCTTCCACATCGCCCCATTTACAAGTAGCTATCAAGCACTACTGGGACGCGAAGCTTTTGCCCACTTTAACGCAATACCGCATTATGCATCTCTTACACTTAAAATGCCCGGTCCGCGAGGCATCATCTCATTAAAGGGAAATATCGAGTGTTCCTCGAGCGCGGAAGACTGTGCGGCTGCCTTGACAGCCACACACTAAACCGGCTTCACTAATCAAAGCACCTAAACAGGTCGTTCAGACCCCGGACATGGCTAGACGAGTCCGACGTAAACATACAAGGGCTTACTAGCCGCCTACCCCAGTACAAGGGGCTCCGCGCATGTACAACGAGAGACAATAAAGCTCAATTTTACCCATTTTTTAATTATAATTTGTTTATTTAATATAACATACATTTTTTCACGATCTTTTTCAACTAAATTCCTCTCTTTTACAGATGAACACCGTGCTACACCCGTCCAGGATATGGCACAACGGAGACACAGACGCAGACATGCAGTAGGGACCCGTTCCAAGGATTCTTTTTAGATTAAGACCCTGCGTAAACCTTTTTCACTGTCTCTTGTTGATACACATCCCCTGGTTTTTTGGTATAACCGAGGAGGAGGCTGGCGTCTTGGCATGTGGCCACGTCAGAATTTTGCGCGTACCTGGACACCAGGGGCTTATTACCAAGGGCGTTGTTCAACCCATTTTCATAAAGACCGAATACCTTAGGGAGTGTTCGGCGTCGCGAGTTTGGCCTTATATGCATCAGCTCCGAATCATGTCTTTGGTCAAATGTTGGGTTTGCCCGGCTCCTGTGTTTTGCTGCCTTATGTTCCGCTCTATCGGCTAAGGCAGCTCCAGGAGAACTACTGCGATTGTGCCCCGGTTCGGCCAGGCGAGCACCTCAGTAGAGAAAGCCAAAAACTGACTGTCATGATATAGCGTGAGACTGGTCAACCACTCGATGACCCGCCGGAATCTTTAGGATTCCTCCGCATTAACGAAGGGCCGTTTCCTGGCCAGGCACACACGCGCCCCAAATTCGGGTGAGCGCGGTGCCCCTAGGGGCTATATAGTAGCCCCACTGTCAAAATCCTATGGCTAAGTGAAAGTGATAAAGCATTAAAGTCCGGTTGCGTAGTTCGCTGCACTATCACCTCCTTAATAGGACCAAGACGTTGGATCAAGTGTGAAAATGCGCCTTCTGCGAACACCACCGCATTATATGCGTGGGGGCTGAAGCCGAAGACTGCCATCTTTCAGGTTATATTCACATATACATTAACGGCCGCACAAGAGGTATTTTAATTCTTGAAGGCACAAGTATAAAAAGCTTTTATGTTCCCTCGAAACATTGTTTTACAATAATACATGTTATTCGAACATAATATCCTTCGAGCACTGCGTCTCTATTAAACGAGCGCCCTGCATAACTTCCTGAAAATAGTGCTCGGTAGGTACTCGCCTCCCGTCCGAATCTTGGGATGCAACAGCGATGGCATTCATCTCCGCCCAGTATGTTTTGACACGGGCAAGAGCCATCCGCGCACCCTCTATGCACGCTGACCTCTTCATTGCATTGATATGCGGCACCGCACCAAGGAACTGCTGCACCAAGCTAAAATAACTCTTCGGCTCGGGCCTTTCCGGCCACAGATGACTCATGACATACTTCATGGCGAGTCTGGATAACCTATTCAGCTCCGCCCATGCGGCCAAACGATCGGTTAATGGAAGTGGGCGCTCTGGATTGTGGAACTGCAACCAAAAAAGCTTTTCCACTTCGTGATCCTTTTGATCTCGGAAGTGTTCGGCCGCGTCCGCAGCACTCGCCGCCAAGTCCAGATAAGTATCCGCCACACTCCACAGCCGGTCCAAAGGAGCATATTTAGGATCCCCGAACTTCATCCGCAGCATAAAGGGCTTTCCAGCCGCGATATCTCCGGCCTGACGTAGCTCCTCCTTCATATCTCTCATCGCAGAGCGAGTATCCTTGGCCTCGATAGTGTCCTTCTCCAGGTCCTTCTGTTCCGCCCGATCTTCTTTTTCAAGAAGCTTGCAGCGGTCGGCAGCATTCTTCAACTTCACAGCCATCTCGGCCATTTCCTTCTTGCTTCGGTAGTGAGCAGCATGTTCGGCTTTCAGCTCTTCAGCCGCCTTTAAGGCAGCCTCATCGCTTTTCCTGGCCTGCTCCTTGGCTCGGGCAAGTTCCGCCCGAAGGTTCTCCATGGCAGCGGCACCATCTGCATCAAGCATACATGTTGTAAGATGCGGGCATCAAGCTCCTCTTACCAGGTGTCTTCGGAGAAATTACATACCTTGTGCCTCGTCAAGCCGCTTGTTGACAAGCGCGATGTCGGCATCTGCCATGTCAAGTTGCCGCTTTAGCTCGGCAAATTCACCAGTCCGGCTAGCCACCGAACACTTCGCCACCTACATACGAAGGGCGACATATTATACCTGGGATTATGATCCTTGGCGCGCCGTCATTTTTGACAACGCACCGAGTCTCAGGGGCTACTATCTACACAAGGCGCATCTTATATATGCGGAACTGTCAAAAGGTACATCATTTCGCGTACCTCAAAACCTGTCAGTAAACTCATGACGGCCTTGTACAACCCGCTCTCCGCGGATGAAATCCTTTCAATCACCGTCCCCATCAACACACGGTGTTCTTCTGAGATAGACGCTCGCCCGAGCAGATCCTTCAGCTCCTCCGACCGTGCACCAGATGGTGCCGGACTCATCTGATGGACTTTTTCGAAGGCCGGACACGGAGGGCTTTGGGGGGCCATATGACTGCCCTCCGGCCCTGCCGTATTCGGAGAAACCCTCCGCAACGACACCTCAGGGTCGCCCGCCTCGCAAGGCGGTACGGCAGGAGGAGGCGTTTCGCTCTCCATCATCTCCGGACGAAGATCCCCTGAAGATGAGCTCTGCTGAGAAGGGCTGAGATCCGAACTACAAGGTAAAATTTCGATTATCTTCCTCGGAAATAGAATAGGGATGTCTCTCATTTTAAAACTCCCCTCTCTACTTACAGCTCGGTGGAGGGCTGATCCCCTTGGGGGCACAGTGCGGCCGAGGCATCCCCCGGCGTAGGACCCTCTGACGAAGATTTCTTCCCCCACTTTGAGACCATGGTCTCTGGGTCTTCAGAGGCGGTCCTCTTCTTCCCCTGGATAGAGGAATTCTCGATTCCTCCTTTCTTGACAGCCCCCTTCGGGGAGGCGGTAGCTTCCTTGTTCCCCCCTTCGCCTTCTTTCAAAGGCGCAACCTCCAGCATCCTGGTTAATACGGGATCCGATGTGGTCTCAGGGAGGGGGGCCGGACACCTGATTAGCTTTGCTTTCGCTATCCACTCCTGTTTAAGGGACATCTCTTTTAAGGGCAATTTTTTGATAAATATACGGATAGCGTGTCCGGGTACAGGGATACTTACTTGAGTATCCGGGCGATTGCAGCTCAGACCTGCGTCCTCGGTCGAGTCCGGACACATTGCTTGTGATCCGAAGAACAATTTGTACATATACATGGGCGTCGCGCCCGTAAAATGTTGGAGGGCTCGTGGTCCCTCCGGACTAAACTCCCACAGGCGGAGGGGGCGACGTTTGCAGGGCAGGGTGCGGCGAATCAACATGACCTGCGTCACTACGACCAGATTGATGTCTCTTTCTAGGAGATCTCGAATGCGGCCCTGCAACAAGGGCACGTCCTTGGACGGCCCCCAGTCAAACCCTTTATTGACCCATGACACTAGTTGTGGTGGGGGGCCCGAGCGAAAGGCAGGTGGCACCACCCACTTGGTGCCCCTGGGAGCTGTGATATAAAACCACTCTCGTTGCCATAAGCTGAACTCCTATTGAAAAGAGCCCTCGGGCCATGGAGCGTCAGCATTCTTGCTTATATCAGCACCTCCGCACTCCGCGTGCTGCCCCTCGATCATCTTCGGCTCTACTTTGAAGGTCTTAAGCCACAATCCGAAGTGAGGAGTAATACGGAGGAAGGCTTCGCACACGACAATGAACGATGAGATGTGGAGGATGGACTCCGGAGCCAAGTCGTGAAATTCCAGCGCATAATAAAACATGAGCCCCCTCACGAAGGGGTCCGTCGGGAAGCCTAGCCCCCGAAGGAAGTGAGACGCGAACACCATGCTCTCACCGGGCTTGGGAGTGGGAATAACCTGCCCTTGAGCAGGCAGCCTATGCGCGATTTCGTGGTCAGATACCTGGCATCTCTTAGCTTTAGCACGTCTTCTTCAGTAACGGAGGAAGGCATCCACCGGCCTTGAAGGTCGGAACCGGACATCATCGAAGGTCCGAAGTGCCTGAATCTGGAGCTTTGGGTGTTGGAACTCAAGGTGAGAGGCGGATTCGATTAAGATTGAAAGAAAGGAGTCGAGCCTTGGTCTCTTTATAAAGAGGTTGAATACCAAGAGCCCTCCCCGTGACCGTTTGGGACTCGCCTTCGATGGAGGAACATACCAACAAGCACGATTGGGTTACCCACGCCCGTATTGATGAGAATCCCGGAATAAGGGGACACGATCTCTGCTTCGACAGGACGTGCCAAGGAAACTGCCTCGCTAAACGCGCTGAGGTGGGACAGTAAAACGATTCGAATAAAGACTTGGCCGTGGTGTGATGTCATGCTACGGAATACGTCAGCAGATTAGATTTGTGCAAATATTATTATCTCTACGGTGGTATGTGGAACTTGTTTTGCAGAGCCGGACACTATCCTTGTGTTCAAAATCTTCTATGAAGTATTCGGAGGAGGAACCCGCCTTGCAATGCCGAAGACAATCTGCACGCCAGACTCGTCGTCATTGAAGCCTGGTTCAGGGGCTACTGAGGGAGTCCTGGATTAGGGGGTGTCCGGATAACCGGACTATAACCTTTGGCCGGACTCCTGGACTATGAAGATACAAGATTGAAGACTTCGTCCCGTGTCCGGATGGGACTTTCCTTGGCGTGGAAGGCAAGCTTGGCGATACGGATATGTAGATCTCCTCCCATTGTAACCGACTCTGTGTAACCCTAGCCCTCTCCGGTGTCTATATAAACCGGAGGGTTTTAGTCTGTAGGACGAACAACAACCATACCATAGGCTAGCTTCTAGGGTTTAGCCTCTCTGATCTCGTGGTAGATCTACTCTTGTACTACCCATATCATCAATATTAATCAAGCAGGAGTAGGGTTTTACCTCCATCGAGAGGGCCCGAACCTAGGTAAAAACATCGTGTCCCTTGTCTCCTGTTACCATCCGCCTAGACGCACAGTTCGGGACCCCCTACCCGAGATCCGCCGGTTTTGACACCGACAGCGAGGCCTAGGAAGGGGATGACGCGGAGCCGGGGAAGACGCAGCAGTGGTAGCCCGCGTGGTGAGGAGTACGAGGGTTCGCTGGTTCGGCTGCGGTGTGAGGCTACCATCACCGCAGAATAACAGGGGGTGTGGGTGAGTGGAGGGATGGCCTGGCCAGCGGCGGGAGTAGTACGGGGCGGTGAGGCCTCCGCGACATCACAGCCAGCCACGGGAGGCAGGAGCACGCGACACGACCGGCGCTGCTTTGGGCGGCAAGAGCAAGAAGACCAGAGGTTGAAGAAGCACTACGGCCGTTGGATGGACATCGTACGATCACTGCAGCTAGAATCGTTTATATTGACTAAGTTGACAAAGCCCTTGGTACGCGTCAACTTAGTAGGCCCACAGCTCGGATTTGGCAGAGAACATATAGCCCATTTGCGATTTGTAAGAATGTGCATCCCATTTTTCAATTCTAATGGAATTTACTACAACCCATTTACGGGTTTGTTAAAAGTACAGCCCAACTTCTAGCTAGGACAACGATTAATAATTTCAAACAACCGCTCAAAACATAATTCAAAAAAAAAGTCCCACATTTTGATGGGATGCGAAATATTTTTATCCGAAATTTCTAGTCAGGTTAAATATAATTTCAAAATAAAGTTGTATCACGTTAAAATCCAACGAAATATTGCGCGCGCAACAAGTAATGAAATTAAAAGTTCCAAATTCCAAAAATAATATATTTTTCAAACTAATTACGTGTTTGGTGCATAGTAATTGCCCAATTATTATAATTACATCCCATTTATTATTTCTTAAAGTCCATTTTCTTGTTAAGCCTAATGCATACCTCCTAGGAAACTTTGCAGCCCAGCGGGGCGGATAACAAGTTGACCCGGATATTGTGTACAACTGTCGGCCCAGTTGCATTGCTGATGTTGAAAAAAAAGGCCTGTGTAGTACAGTACAACCTAACATGGTTACTCAGCCCACATTCAGGGACGCCGGAAAGGCCCAAACAAGGCTTCTGTACAACTTTTTGAAAGTCACTCAGCTCAATTAATAACTTAATAAAAAAGTTAGATTACAGTGGAACCTAATTAAAAGCTGTCACGAGCAAATAAATAATTCAACGGGTCCCACTTGTGCGTGTGCGCGTGTGTGTGTGCGTGTGTGTGTGTGAGAGAGAGAGAGAGAGAGAGAGAGAGATAGAGAGAGAGAGACCCATCGGTCGATGCTCATAAATACATCTTTCAGCCATATGCATTGTTGATGCTCAGTAAAAACTTATATAGTTGACACAATCATATAGAACATCATAGCACACTGAACTTGCATACAAAAATTTCACGCAGGCGGCACAATCAGGATGGAAGCAGTGGATCGCTACGGGAAGGGCTATGTTGAAACCAACAAAGTCGTACATAACGGTTCATCATCTTTATAAATGACGGGGAAATATCTTGAATGTTGTGCAAAGAAAACAAACAGACAACACAATAAGTTCTGCTAGCACATTAAGTTGACGTACAACCCTTTCTAAAAAAAGTTCAGGTACAAAATTAGAACAGGTCACAATCAAATGTACTGGCATATCAGTGCTTCAGACCCATAGCTCGGATTTAACTAGTACTATCTGACAAGATTCAGTTGTTACCTCAAATTAGAGCACATCCAGGCAGCCAACCCTGCCTCTTCTCCCAAAGAAGCAGTGGCCTCCGCCGCGCGATGGAGTAGGCCCTGTGCCATCCATCGTTCTGAGCAACACGGGGAAAGTCTGATGTTGACTCCTGTAATGGACGTCGTCGACGGACCCTGGCACCAGCGACGACGGCAGGACTTCGATTGATGGATTGACCACTTCTTCGACATGCACGAACACTCGATACAGGTACATCCCTAACGTGGTCCGCGGCGGCCTTGGTGGCGACGAATAGTACAACCCCGGTTCCTGCACCGGTATCTCAACACCAATCACCTTCGGTATGGTTGACGGCTTCTTCATCCATGCCATAACCGTCAGAGCCGAGCTGTTTGGAGGAACAAACATACTTACGAGCTCACCTCCAAGGTCGTTGATAAGCGTGTTCATGGACTCGCTGTTCCAAGCACGTCGAGGCATGCCGTGGAAGGTAAGCTTTGTTAAAAATTCAAGCTCAGAGGGCATCGAGCCCCATCCTGGGTGCCACCGATCAAAGCTCACTAGCGTGCCATCGCAGAACAAACGCCGGGAAGATTCGAACACACGACTGCAGTCGAAAGTTGTTCGGAACCTGATGAAGAAATCAGCCGATGGCGGATAGACTTCAACGAGCAAGTCACTTATTTGGATGCCATGCGCAATGCCAAGAGCTTTGACAAGGTCGTCCGGCGAGACGGGAGGCCGGTCGCGTTGATGGTTACCATCAGCACTTTGTCGGCAAACTGGTCGTCAAGCGCCGCCATGCCACTATTGAGCGACAGCACACAGCGACCGAAGGCAGGACGGACCTCAGGATCTCCGGCTCGGCGACATGATAGTGTGCTTGAGTACAGGGAGTACAGGTGGGGGATTTGGGGGAACTAGAGTAGGAATCAAGATTCCAGAGGTGGGGGAGGGGCGGGAGACTGGGGATGAAAAGGTAGCATGAATTTCGAGCACGCGCCAATATGCTCTTGGCGCGCAAGCGCACGAAAACACCAGTGGCACCCACATGTCGGCCTAAGAGTCCTTATTCTTTCTTTTTTGGAGAGCCCGGCCTTTTTTTTCGGGATCTTTTGAGAGCCCGGCCCGAGAGTCATAATTGACCTGTTTGGCATTGCGTTACTACTCGGCCAATATTCAACGACACCTCACTGGCCCAAAGAAGTGTACATCATCGAAAAGACAGTGAGCTCAAATTATATAACTTGAAAAAAAGGAGATATACTCTGAACACTGGAGAATGGTGATGCCCTCATTTAGCCCACCAGTAGTTCGAGACAATAAACAGTTCGAAACAACGATATATACAACATTCAAACACTGACTAGTGACTACTACTGACATAAACAGCAAGACATGATAGTTCATAAGAAGTCTTGCTACACCACCAAAACGTACCCATCTGCAGCGCTCAGACTCTCGTGATCCAGACGAGAATGACATTCTAAACAGAAGCAACTATTACATAGAAAGAGTGACATAGACGAGGATGACCAAATGATAAGGAATATGCATAACAAAAGAAAGAACTACCCATCCAGAACCATCAGCAAAGAAAACAAAGTCATTCGAAGAGATGATCCAACACCATCATAATTTGCGGCCCCACTTCAGCGACCAGTGATCTGGAGACACCAGTACTCCACCCTTTCGATGCAACAGCCCAATTACCTATCAACCTGAAGGCTTAAACCACATCACTGCCTGTCATAATTGAGACATACAAGGATCAAAGTTAATCCGGATGCCTTTGTCATTCTCACCTTCTTTTAGCTGCAGGCTATATCTTTGACAATCAGGGGAGTATGCTCCCGAACTCCTAGGGCTCGCCGTGTAGACACATTTTTCCATAGCAAACAGAGCCTCTCTGCCATCAAGGTCCTTGCCAACGGTGATCTCCTGGTTAATCGGATAATTGAGTCCGAGAAACAGAGAGTGTGAACCAAGGCTGTTTACCCGCCTCCAACTAAAAAATCCTAAAGGCCCCAACAAGCTGGTATCCTGCTCATAGACGTAATAGCCACTGTCCGGATACTCACGTATTACACGGTGCTTGTATACAGTGGGGTTTTTGCAATAAAACTTTTCCGGCTCATGTGTCCGAATGATCATCAGTCTTTTGCTGTCATCTGATCGAGCGAGGAACCAGTTGTGCTTCCCTGTTTTTGGCAAAGGTGGTGTAATTACAAAGGGCAGTAACTGTAGGGACACTGCATCATATCAAAAAGGACAGGCATTGTTAATGTAAGATCAGCATTGTTCAGAGTATGAGTAGGATAATGCAAGAAACAACATTGATATGTTCCTGTTGGAACTGGGAGGAAAATACAGGGAAATGTATACTGGGTTCAAAAATATAGAAGTGCCATGCATGGTTATACTCATGTTATCTCGCAATTGATTCTTCACAGGAAACTACCATGTCATGCATGTTATGTAATCATGTTCTGTCCTCACAAACAAATTCTTCAAGGTAACTAACAGACCATGCATTTATATATACTCGTGTTATGTGGGCAAATTTTTTGTGAGGATATTATTCTAGCCATTGATTGCTGAAGGGCGAATATAGGTATGTACACATGGTAAGCATTGCAGGATTTCACTACTTCCAAATATAGAGTTCTCCATATGCACATTTACTTCCCTAATGTATGGTTAGATGAAACCAACAGTGTGGTGCATGTTTCTACATCATGAAAATGAGGAAACTAACATGGCCATTGATACACACTCATATTTAGTAGTAGTATATAGATTACTGTAAAATAAGGATAATATCCATATATTCCTAACCGTTTGATTATTCAGGGTACAAATTGGATGTAATGACATGGTCACAATCGCATGAATTAACTCATTCCAAATGTTGCTGATTTACGGCGTCTCTAATATATTGCCATAGTTCTACTCAAATTTTGCTCAAACAGGGATATGCCAATCATCACAAAAAGTTCAAACAGTGTCATGGCGTCATCATTAACATGAGACGGAAACAACTTACATGCGCCGTCCCAGCAATACGTGGTGCCATCTGCTTTGTCGATCGCGTAGATGATGCCATTGTGTTCAATAGCATCACAGAAGCGTGTATCAGCTTTGACGATGATCCACTGCGAGCCGAGTTGTCTCCAGCTAAAAAAGGCACCAGCGTAAAGATAGGCGAGTCCGCGGTCAAACAAGGCAATTAGCTTGAAGTCTGCGTAATTCCCATGTCGTGTGGGTACTTGGAAGATTACAATCTTCTGCAAAACAAGGTCCGTCCAACTGACGTAGTAATCTAGATGACTTGGACCGCGATGGTAATACTCTATATAATCCAACGGAGGAAGGATAATATCATGGGAGGTCTGGAAGTTCATGAGCACCAACTTTTTACCGTCTTCTCTGAAGGAAGCCATCCAGTGGGAGTTCATGCCGACCCAGTACATACCTACCAAGAAGTTTCGGGCGATGGTGATCGGATCGATGTCAAGGGAAATGATGTATGGCGACACACTACATACCTAAAAAGAAGTTTCGGCTAATGGAGATCGGACTGAAGTCGAGGGGCATCATGCACGCCTCCGTATCATGGTGAGTCAATCTCGCAAGACCAGATAGCAGCAAGCAGGGTGTCTTGAAAAGCTTAGGCCTCGCTTCGACGATGGCCGTGTGCATGTCCCTCAAGCATGCAACCATCCGCAGGGCGGTCAACATATCCATACACGAACAACAGAGGTCGAGGATGTCACTGGGGAGATTGCTCCAACCGCGGCTCATATGGATGCTGCGCGGTTCGCGTTCGGCCATGGTGGAGTTTGGAAAGGGGCTTGAGTTACGGGGGAGAAGGATGTCGGTGCTGGAGCGACTAGCGAGGGAATAGTGGTGCTGGGGGAGGCGAGTGAGGCGATGGTACACGGGGGCACAGTGAGATGGAGACGGAGAAGGATACGGAGAAGGAGATGGAGATGGAGTGGTGCTATGGGAGCGGAGAGGGAGACGAGGCGAGGCGCCAATGTGCTGTACAGCGGCGGTGACAGACTGCACAGTGCATAGGGTGAGGCTGACTTTGGTAACCCAAACACGCCGCCTCGCCTGGACTAGTGTCAGGCGCAGGGTGTTGTCACTTCACTGTGAGGACCGGATGAATAGTATTTTGACCATCAAGTGTACCACACTTGTACTACTACTACTACTACTACTACTACTACTACTACTACAACTACTGCTACTACTACTGCTACTGCTACTGCTACTGCTACTGCTACTGCTACTGCTACTGCTACTGCTACTGCTACTGCTACTGCTACTGCTACTGCTACTGCTACTGCTACTGCTACTCCTACTACTACTACTACTACTACTACTAGAGTAAATAGGCATGGATTTACTCGAAAACAGTTCGAGAACAAGAGAAATTCTTCAGATCCTTCAAGTCTTTGGAGTCTTCAACTGTTGTAGCTTCTAATGGAGAAATCCTCTTTACTCTGAAGGGATCATCAGTTCTCCGATATCAAATCCTTCTTGGAGCGTCTTCAGTTGATCCTTCAAAAGGGAAAAGGGGTATATTCTAACTATTTGAGGTGAGAGGGTCTACTTGATAAAATCAGAAAAGACGAGAAGTAAAGGATCCTTTTGAAAATAAAGTTTTAGAGATTTCCTGTCCTAGGGGCTTCCCGATTTCTAGGGTCACGTCCTACAGTCAACATGTGCTCTGATACCATCTCTGTAGCGACCCGACCTTAGACGGTCAAGCCTTTGTGTATCCGTGCCATCCCTGGATCAGTATGCTGGCACACACAGTACATCAATGTATATATCAAAGTGCAATCACATGTATAAATAACTTAAAACTGATATATACATCATAAGTCACAGCGGAAACAAATAGTCGGGTGTGGAGTCCCATCAACGCCATCGGCAGGTTGAGTGTAGACCGTAACCCTGTATCGTAACTCTTACTCATCGAGGAAAATATCTGCAACATGATACGTTGCAGTCGTGTAGGTCAGTACATTGAATGTACCGGCAAGATCACAATAAGAGAAAACAGATGATAAACTATACTATATGCAGTATGGCTTTGTGGCTCTGTATCTGAGTTTTGTTTGCGTAAAAGCTGGTTTTATTTTCCCTATATCAAAGGAATAAATGAAGTCTGTACTATAGAGTTTTCTATCATGACATGGTTCCGCCAACCGATGTCTCATAGCCCAAAATCATCACAAGTTGCCCACAATTAAGTTATCAATCCGGTGTTGAGAGTTCCGAGATAGATCCAAGTCCAGATGCTCAAATTGTCCGTAACCGGGGACACGGCTAATCGATTAGGTTATAACCCTCTGCAGAGGTTTGTACACTTTACCCGCAATGTTGAGGATACAACTACAGAGTGTGAACCGCCCCGGAGGGGCCGGTTTACCCTCGTGCGTGATCCAGGCCCATATGGAGGCCTGGAGCCCAGAAGGGAATTAAGATCCATACATGTAAACCGCCCTAATACTGTAACTTGTATTGTAAGACAAGAAAGGAGAGACCAAACCGGACTCTTGTCTGAGCCGGATTGGGATTCTGTAAGCCGGCCGGGCGTTAACCCGTGTATATAAGGGGACGACCCGGCGGCGGGTTAGGGACAGAGATTCGAGGCCAAGGCAAAGCTATTGCTCCCTAGTCGCCGAATCATATCAATCATACCACAACTGGACGTAGGTTTTTACCTTCATCGAAGGGGCCGAACCAGTATAATTCCCGTGTCTTGTGTCCGCATTAACCCCTCTAGGTTAACCCGTACGATGGCCCTACGACTAAGTCCTTTCGTGAGGACATCTG
>LR880970.1:18016416-18035410 GCA_904067115.1 Aegilops sharonensis | reverse complement strand
GTTACTTGTGCAGTTGCATCCTGGAGGGCTTCTGGCCAGAAGAAACCTTGCCGGAAAGCTTTGCCGGCAAGTGCTCTTGCGCCAATGTGGTGACCACATATGCCTCCATGTATCTCTGCCAACAGCTTCTGTCCATCTTCCCGGCAAATACACTTCAATTTCACACCGTTGAGCCTTCTTCTGTACAGAATGTTGTCAACAAACTGGTACATACTTGACTGCCGGGCTACTTTTTCCGCTTCTTCTTGCTCTTCGGGAAGTTCTCCTGTCTGAAGGAAATGGACGATTTGCTGTGCCCATGTTGGAGCCTGTGGCTCGACAACAAGGACTAAAGGCTCATCTATCACTGTGGGAACATCAGCTTCTACGGCAAAGACCTGTGGGTCCGCCGGAGCTCGATGATCCCCGACAAGCTTGCCGGAGCTAAACTTGTCGGGAGCGTTTGCTTCAACGATACAAACTGCATGGTTTGTCGGAGCAGACTGCTCCTCAGTGATATTTGCGTTGGTTTTAGGGACCTTCTTGGCGGCGGCTTCAGAGAGCTCTGCCGGAAAGTAGTCGCCGGAAACCAATTTTCTCTTCTTGCTCTGTCCTGTTGATGGTGTTACGGTTGGCTGAGTTAGCTTGAGCACAAAAATCCCTGGTTCCACAGGTAACTTAAGTGCGGCGCATTTGGAGAGGCCATCAGCTATATCATTCTGAGCTCTTGGAACGTGTTCCATTTGCAGGCCTTCAAAGCGTTCTTCCAGCTTCCTCACTTCATCGACGTACGCTTCCATCAACGGACTCTGATAATCTTTATTTACTTGGCGGACGACAAGTTGCGAGTCCCCCCTGACAATGAGCTTCTTGATCCCAAGGTCCACCGCAATCCTGAGACCGGCAAGCAAGCCTTCATACTCTGCAGTATTATTTGTTGCTTGTTCCTTGGGAAAGTGCATCTGGACTATGTACTTGAGGTGCTCCCCGGTGGGTGCGATAAGCAGCACGCCGGCACCGGCGCCTTGCAGCGAGAAGGCACCATCGAAGTACATCAGCCACTCTTTATTTGCCTCCTTGACGGGGATGCTTGTCTCTGGAATTTCTTCATCTTGCGTTGGCGTCCACTCTGCTATGAATTCTGCCAATGCCCTGCTCTGGATAGTTGAAGTGCTTTCGAACTTGAGACCAAAGCTTGAAAGTTCCAGCGCCCACTCAACAATCCTGCCTGTTGCTTCTGGATTTTGCAAAATCCTCTTCAGCGGAAAGCGAGTGACAACTGTTATCTCATGTGCTTGGAAGTAATGGCGCAGCTTTCTCGAGGCCATGAGGAGGCCGAAAAGCAACTTCTGCACACCAGAGTACCTTGATCTAGCCCCCTGCAGAAGGGAACTGACAAAGTATACTGGGCGCTGCACCATCTTCTTCTGTATCTTGTCGCAACCCTGCGCTGATCCGTCCTTGTCGGGACCAAAGCTTGACGGCGAGGCACCTTGCTTGTCGCTGGATGCGCTTGCCTTGGTTGTCGGCTCATCATCTGCCTCCCTCTCCGCTACTAACGCAGCACTAACCACTTGATTGGTCGCCGCTATATACAGCAGCAACTTCTCTTGTGGCTTAGGTGCGACAAGTATTGGAGCGGAGGACAGGTATCTCTTCAAGTCCTGCAGCGCAGCCTCCGCTTCGGGAGTCCATTTCATTGGACCTGCCTTTTTCAAAATCTTGAAAAACGGTAGGGCGCATTCAGCAGATTTAGAGATGAACCTGCTGAGAGCAGCCACGCAACCGGCAAGCCTCCTGACATCCTTGACGAGCTTTGGTGCTTCGATCTGCTTAATGGCCTTGATCTTGTCGGGATTGGCTTCAATTCCCCGCTGAGATACAAAGAACCCGAGAAGCTTGCCGGAAGGGACTCCAAACACGCACTTCTCGGGGTTGAGCTTGAGGTTGATCTTGCGCAGATTTGCAAACGTCTCATCCAAATCCTGAACCAGAGTTGCTCTGTCTTTGCTCTTGACCACTATGTCATCCATGTAGGCTTCTACATTTTTGTGTATCTGTGGTCCAAATGCATCATGGACTACCCTTGCAAAGGTTGAACCAGCATTCTTCAAACCGAAAGGCATACGTATAAAGCAGTACGTGCCACATGGTGTAATGAATGCGGTTTTCTCTTCATCCTCTTCTGCCATGAAGATCTGATGATATCCTGAATATGCATCAAGAAACGAGAGCAGATCGCATCCAGCCGTGGAGTCAACAATCTGGTCGATACGCGGCAAGGGAAATGGGTCTTTGGGACAAGCTTTGTTAACATCAGTGAAGTTAATACAAAGTCTCCATTTCCCATTAGCCTTGCGTACAACTACCGGATTGGCCAACCACGTGGGATGGAGGACTCCTCTGACAAGCCCTGCTGCTTCTAACTTCTTGATTTCTTCTGCTATGAACTCTTGGCGCTCCACTGCCTGTTTCCTAACTCTTTGCTTGACGGGCCGCGCGTGAGGACAGACAGCTAGGTGGTGCTCAATTACTTTCCTGGGAACACCGGGGATGTCAGATGGTTGCCATGCAAACACATCGACATTCGCCCGCAGGAAAGCAACGAGCTCGCCTTCCTATTTAGGATCAAGCGTGGCACTGATGGTGAAGGTACCACCAGTGCCGTCCTCCTTGGCGGGCACCTTCTTGGTCTTTGGCGGAGCTGCCATCGTCTTGTTGCACTTGCCGGTGGAGCTCGATGGTGCGTACTCGACGGTAGCGCAGCACTCCGAAGAGGTGCGCTTGCCGGAGTGGGCAACAGAGATCTTGCCGGACCTGGTGGTCTTCTTCTTCCCCCCGGGAGCTTCAGCGGTAAGTGGTTTGCTATCTGTTGCGGCTGCTGCATCCCGGTAAATCTTGTCGGCGCAGATAAGTGCATCTTTCTTGTCGCCATGGACAGAAATGACGCTTATCGGGCCGGGCATCTTGAGTAGGTTGTAGGCATAATGAGAGGCGGCCATGAACTTGGCGAGTGCTGGACGACCAAGTATGCCATTGTAAGGCAATGGGAAATCGGCGACATCAAACGTGACCCTCTCAGTTCTGAAGTTGAGCTCGCTGCCGAATGTTACCGGCAACGTGATCTTCCCTTTGGGCTTGCTCCTTCCCGGGTTGATTCCTTGGAAAGTACCAGTTTCTTCGAGCTCGCTGTCAGGGATTTGAAGTTTCTGGAGCACTGCAGAGGAGATCAAATTCAGGCCGGCCCCGCCGTCAACCAGCATCTTTGTGACCTTGAGGTTGCGGATGGTTGGTGAGACCAACATCGGCAGGCACCCGACTGCAGTGATGCGATCAGGGTGATCCTCAATGTCAAAGATGATGGGTGTGCTGGACCATTTCAGAGGTTTGTGTGACTCTATGGATGGTTCTGCTGCATTGACCTCACGCATCCATTGCTTGAGTTGGCGGTGCGAGGTATGCAGAGACGCACCACCGTCGACGCAAAGGACCTCCATTGCCTTTTGAAACTCCTGCTCATCAGCTTCATCGTCTTCATCGTCCTCGTCATCTTCATCTTCATCTTCTTCCTTGTCGCGGCCACGGGGAGGTCTGTCTCCTTGCCGCTGCTTGGCTTTGCCGCGGCGCCCTCCTCGACCGGGTCTCTTCTTACTTGCTACGCCTGCACCTTCTTGGGCCTTCTCCTTGTCTCGCCGCTCGTACTCAGCTCTTTGTAGCTCAACAAGCTGCTCGACTATCTTGCAGCTCTGGAGATCGTGGCCCTTGGTGCGGTGGATTTTACAGTACTGCTTGTTGGAGCTGTCAGGCTTGTCGGCGGCCGCCACAGCTTGGCGGTCGGCGTCAACGGCAACCTCCTTGCCGGAGCCACCGGCCTTGGCTTTGTTGGCGGCACCATCCTTGCCGGACTGCTCGACAACTAGTACTTCTTGGTTTTTCTTCCTCCTGTTGTTCCACCGCCGGCTATTTCTTGCCGGGGGGATCCCCTCACTGTCAGACTCTGCTCCCACATTCTCTCCTGGGAGTCTTCTTCCTTCTTCAGCGCGTGCACACTTGTCGGCTAGGGTGTAGAGCTCGCTGACGTCTTTCACTTTGCACATCGCCATCTCCTCTCTCATCCTGCGATTTCGTACATTCTGATGGAATGCACTGATCACTGCAGCAGGGTGGACGTCTGGGATGTTGTAGTGCACTCGACTGAATCTCTGGATGAATTTTCACAGAGACTCCCCCTCCTTCTGGGCAAGCAGGTGGAGATCACTCTCCTGGCCATGAGGCTTGTGGCCGCCTGTGAAGGCGCCAACAAACTGGTGGCACAAATCTGCCCAAGAAGAAATAGAGCCATCCGGCAAGTGCATGAGCCAAGATCTGACGTTTGGCTTGAGCACCAAGGGAAAGTAGTTGGCGAGGATCTTGTCGTCTCGTCCCCCCGCAGCTTGCACCGCGATGGTGTAGATGCTGAGGAACTCCGATGGGTGTGTCCTGCCGTCGTACTTCTCCGGCACGTCTGGTTTGAAGTTTTTCTTGTCGGGCCATCGGACTTGCCGCAGCTCACGAGTGAACGCAGGGCAACCTACCGCGTACGGTAAGTCGCCTGGTTCCCCTGGCGCATGCATATCGACAGTGGGCCCGGCGCGTTGGTCAGATTGACGGCGCGCTTCTCTTCGGCGCTCAATACGGGTTCGAGCGTATTCTTCTTGCCTTTCTCGAAGAACTTGGCGTTGGTCGCGATGAGCTCGCGGATCCGACGACGCTGTGGAGTCGCTGTCGAGGTGGATCCGGCGAGTCGGCGATCTTGGCCTTCGGGAAGGGGAGTGTACGGTGGGTGCACCCCCGCAAGTCTCGTCGCCATCGGCTCGCGCCTTGTCGCCTCGCCGCGGCTGCGAAGCACT
This sequence comes from Aegilops sharonensis, assembly GCA_904067115.1. NCBI lineage: Eukaryota > Viridiplantae > Streptophyta > Magnoliopsida > Poales > Poaceae > Aegilops > Aegilops sharonensis. Next base: position 18,030,542 of record LR880970.1, on the reverse strand, counting down.
TGGTTGCCACGGGACGTCGCCGTTGGCGAAGCCGATGAGACTCTGAATTGTGGCCCTCCATTCGTCGACCTTATCGGCCGTTGGAGGGTAATCTAGTAGTAACTGAGCTCTTGCCAAGGCTTCCGCTGGTGTGGTTGGCGGCAACGGCGTACGGAGCGAAGAACGGGATGTGCTCGGACTCCTAACCAAGTTAGGAGGAGCAGCATCCCGCCCAAGCGACCGTACTCCACTCGTACCGGCATGCTGAGGTGCATGCGGGTCTCGAGGGCCTCGGGATCCTCCAGCTTGGCCTTGATCCAATGAGCGTATGGTGCCGCGAGTATCATGACGCTGTCGGTCCCGCGCCTCCTGCAAAGGACGCGGTGCAGATTCGGACGCCGACGCCTGCGCTGCCTTGTCCTTGGACCTGGCGGCATCGTGGGCTCTCTCGACGGCGCCGGTTCCTCCGCCAGCGTTTCCCCCACCGCCTGACGGCTCCGGTGGTGGTGGGTTCGACGCGGACGGCTCAGCTGCTGCCGAAGACTTCTTCTTCGGTGCCATGTTGACGAAGATATCGATGAAATCCGCTCGTGTGACCGCCGGATCGGGTTCACACAGCCTCGACGCCCCCTACCTGGCGCGCCAAAGATGTCGGGGGGCAAACTGATCGTGTCCCACGAGCACCTACGGGACCTGGGTCCCTTGTGGTTCGGAGGGGGGCGGAGATTGCACAAAGAGCGGATCGAGGCGATGCACACGAGCGGATTTACCCAGCTTCGGAGCTCTCCGGAGAGATAATACTCCTACTGCTGCTTTGTGGATTATCTTGTGTGATTGCTAGGGAGCAATGGGAGCTACAAAACCTAGCTTGAGTGTGGTGAACTACGCCGGAGCTGGACCGAACCGAACCCCGAACCCCCGCTACGTTGCCCTTGGGCCTCCTTTTATAGGCACAAGGGGTTACCACAGGTGGCAAGTAGACAAGGGTACAATGGTAAAAACATAGGTTGGTACGCCACTTTGTACAGTGTACAGTAATCTATACCTAACTCTGACGGCAAGGGACAAGAGACATCAATGCCCGTCTCAGTCGCCCGAACAGTGTAACAGGGACCGTCAAGTGCGCCTATGTTTGCCACGATGGTAGCTTGTCAGCGCCGCTTGTCGCTACTCCCCGCTGGCTGCACAGCCCGTCGACACGCGTACTTGGGAGAGCCCCGTGGTGACACGTTGGCGGGTGAGCTGGAGCGGAGATGAAGAGAGGTCGCCCGCCCCGGCAAGCGCCTTGCCGCGGCAGGAACCTTGTCGCGCTTGGGGACTCGGCGCCCGCCAAGCCTTCCCGGCAAGCTCCTCTTGTCGGGGCCTTGTTTCCTTCACGCCCTGAGTGGCCTTCCCGGCAAGCTCCTCTTGCCGGGGTCTTGACAACTTTGTTCTTGAATGGCTCCGAAGGGCCGCAGAGGGTCTTTGGCAGACGCCCGGCAATGGCTTGCCACGCGGACGCTGCGTCTGCCCGTGCACGGGTTCGGGGTACTAAGGTACCCCTACTTTAGTACACCGACATCATGATGCTTTCATGTCCGTATTTTATTTTTATCGACGCCTCTACCTCTAAATGTGAGGACATATTTATTGTTATCGGCTTTTCGCTTGAGGACAAGCGAGGTCTAAGCTTGGGGGAGTTGATACGTCCATTTTGCATCAAGCTTTTATATCGATATTTATCGCATTATGGGCTGTTATTTCACGTTATGTCACAATACTTATGGCTATTCTCTCTTATTTTACAAGGTTTACCATGAAGAGGGGGAATGCCGGCAGCTGGAATTCTGGCTGGAAAAGGAGCAAATATTGGAGACCTATTCTGCGCAACTCCAAAAGTCCTGAAACTCCACGGAATATCTTAAAATAAATAAAGAAAAATTGTCGCCAAAGATGAAGGCCAGGGGGACCACACCCTGCTCACGAGGGTGGGGGGCGCGCCCCTCCCCCTGGGCGCGCCCCCCTACCTTGTGGGCCCCCTGGTGGCTCTACGACGCCCATCTTCTCCTATATGAGCTCTTTCGATGAGAAAAAAATCATAAGCAACCTTTTGGGACGAGACTCCGCCGCCACGAGGCGGAACCTTGGCGGAACCAATCTAGGGCTCCGGCAGAGCTGTTCTGCCGGGGACACTTCCCCCCGGGAGGGGGAAATCATCGCCATCATCATCACAACCGCTCCTCTCATCGGGAGAGGGAAATCTCCATCAACATCTTCACCTGCACCATCTCATCTCCAAACCCTAATTCATCTCTTGTAACCAATTCTTGTCTCCAAGTCCGGGATTGGTGCTAATAGGTTGCTAGTAGTGTTGATTACTCCTTGTAGTTGATGCTAGTTGGTTTATTTGGTGGAAGATCATATGTTCAGATCCTTTATGCATATTATTACCCCTCTGATTATGAACATGAATATGCTTTGTGAGTAGTTACGTTTGTTCCTGAGGACACGGGAGAAGTCTTGCTATTAGTAGTCATGTGAATTTGGTATTCGTTCGATATTTTGATGAGATGTATGTTGTCTAACCTCTAGTGGTGTTATGTGAACGTCGACTACATAACACTTCACCATTATTTGGGCCTAGAAGAAGGCATTGGGAAGTAATAAGTAGATGATGGGTTGCTAGAGTGACAGAAGCTTAAACCCTAGTTTATGCGTTGCTTCGTAAGGGGCTGATTTGGATCCATATGTTTCATGCTATGGTTAGGTTTACCTTAATACTTTTGTTGTAGTTGCGGATGCTTGCAATAGAGGTTAATCATAAGTGGGATGTTTGTTCAAGTAAGAACAGCACCCAAGCACCGGTCCACCCACATATCAAATTATCAATGTACCGAACGCGAATCATATGAGCGTGATGAAAACTAGCTTGACGATATTCCCATGTGTCCTCGGGAGCGCTTTTCCTATTATAAGAGTTTGTTCCGGCTTGTCCATTGCTACAAAAAGGATTGGGCCACCTTGCTGCACCTTATTTACTCTTGTTACTTGTTGCTCGTTACAATTTACCTTATCACAAAACTATCTGTTACCACTTATTTCTGTACTTGTAGAGAATACCTTGCTGAAAACCGCTTATCATTTCCTTCTGCTCCTCGTTGGGTTCGGCACTCTTACTTATCGAAAGGACTACGATAGATCCCCTATACTTGTGGGTCATCAAGCGTGCACTCAGGGACGTATATGCAATGGAGCCAGTCGCCCAAAGTTCAACCCGTGGTCCTCCTGCCCGATCACTTTTGATCGAAGGGACCACCCCACTAGCATCCGCCATGGCGGATTCGCCGCATTGGTTCTAGATCGAATCATTGACGGATTTCACCTCACTACAGTCCTGATGGACGGCGGCAGCAGCCTGAACCTGCTTTATCAGGATACAGTGCGAAAAATGTTCATAGACCCCTCAAGGATTAAACCCACAAAGACGACCTTTAAAGGCGTCATACCATGTGTAGAGGCCAACTGTACAGGCTCAGTTACACTTGAAGTGGTCTTCGGATCCCCGGATAATTTTTGAAGCGAGGAGTTAATCTTTGGCATAGTCCCGTTCCGCAGTGGCTATCACGCACTGCTCGGACGAACCGCATTTGCAAAGTTTAATGCGGTGCCGCACTACGCATACCTCAAGCTCAAGATGCCAGGCCCTCGAGGAGTCATTACGGTCAATGGAAACACCGAACACTCTCTTCGAATGAAGGAGCATACGGTGGCCCTCGCGGCGGAAGTACAAAGCAGCCTCTCAAGGCAATTCTCGAGTCCGGCTATTAAACGTCCGGACACCGTCAAGCGTGCCCGGAGTAACCTACAACAAGACCGCATGGAATGTTCCAAGCACGCGTAGCAATGCGGCCCAACCCCAGCCCCCGCGAAATTGCGAAACCAGTACTACGCGTACATAATTACGCTCTGGAAATACCATGGGCATAGGGGGAGGGGCACTAGAGGCTCCCGATTGTGTCATTCTTTTTTTTCTCTTACTTTCAGGACTCCGCTCTCCGGAAGCCCTGTCCGGCAGTAGAATCGCCGAACACACGATGCAACAGCCAGGGAAGCACAAAGCTATGTCGAGTGTCCAGGTGGTCTCTATAACGAGCAGTATACTTGTTTCACATATCATCCCGCAGCCCGCCCCTGGAGGGGGACATGTCAAATAGTCCCGTCCCTTGCTTATCGCACTATTTGTATCGTTCTGCTTTTTACGCAACCTTTTCGAATAAACAATACATAGCTTTTGTCTATTCTTGCATTCCTTTTTCTTTATATATGTTCATTAACGACATATTGCACTCGTACACTTTGGTACGGCCAAATACACCAGGGGCTTAAGTACCCCAAAATACGGTGTGATAAGTCCGAACACTTCCACAAGTACGGCACCCCGAACTTATAGCATTATATGCATCGGCTCCGAATCATGTCTTGGGTCAATAGTTGGGTTTGCCCGGCTCCCATGTTTTGGTACCTTACGTTCCGTTATATCGGCTAAGGTAGCGCTGGGAGAACCACTGCGATTGTGCCCCGGTTGAGCTGGGCTAAGCACCTCAGTGGCGAAAGCTAAAACTGACTGTCATGATAGGGCGAGAGCCGGTCGCTGTTCGAGAGGTTTTCGAGTCCCTAAAGACTTATGCCGCTTAGAGCGAGGAGTCGGCTTTGTTCGGCCTAGGCGTGGATAGCGCCCCGAACTCGGTCTTCCGAATACTAGGGGCTTCGCCGAAATTTAAAATTATAGAATTCTATGGCTAAGTGAGAGTGCTCAAGCATTATAGCCCGATTGCCTTGTTCGTTGTGTTGAGCGCCTCCCTCGAAGGACCCAAGAATGGGAAAAAGAGCGCTCAAGTTTATCCCGAACACCCCAGCACTCATGGCATGGGGGCAGAAGCCGACGACTCGCCATCTCTCAAATTTAATAAACGGCCGCACAGAAGGTAATATTTTAAATTCAAAAGCGTTGCTTAGCGCATATGAACAAGTTTTCAGCGTACAGGATCACAAATGCGAGTTCATTCAAAAATTACATCTTTGGAGCATTCATCCGCTATAAGGCAGGCACCCTTCAGGACGCCCTCATAATACATCTCAGGCTTGCGATGCTCCTTGCCCGGTGGTGGTCCGTCCGTCACAAGCTTCTCAGCGTCCATCTTGCCTCAGTGCACCTTAGCACGGGCAAGGGCACTACGGGCACCTTCGATGCATACGGAGCACTTAATGACTTCAATCCATGGACAGGCGTCAACCAGCCGCCTCACCAGCCCGAAGTAGCTCCCAGGCATGGCTTCCCCAGGCCACAGCCAGACTACAAGACCCTTCATGGCCTATTCGGCCACCTTAAGGAGCTCGACCAGCTGCTTCAGCTGGTCGCTCAAGGGCACCGGGTGTCCGGCCTCAGCATACTGAGACCAGAACACCTTCTCCGTCGAGCTCCCCTCCTCGGCTTGGTAGAATGCGGCAGCGTCGGACACACTACCGGTCAGATCTGCGAATGCTCCTGGAGAGCTTCGGATTCAGGTAAGTAACAAGTAATTCACTTTCACATGCTTGCTTTGCATAACGAATGCCTTACCCGCCGCTATCTTCTTCATCGCCTCAATTTCCTGGAGGGCTTTTTGGGCTTCGGCCTTAGCGGATTTGGTGCTCTCAAGGGCCAAGGCGAGCTCGGACTCTCGAGTCTTTGAGTCAAGCTCCAAACACTCGTGTTTTTCCACGAGAGCCTGGAGCTCTTGCCGCACCTCCGCCACCCGCGCCTCCTGCTTCTCTCGCTCGGTGCGCTCCACGGTCGCATTGCTTTCGGCCTTGGACAGTGCTTCCTTCAGGGTCGCCACCTCGTTCGTGGCCCCTGCAATACTCACGTTGGTCCTGTCATTTTTTTTTGCAACCACATCTTCTTATATACTTCCATAAGGTATTACTTACCTTCCTTGACCTCGAGCTGCTTTTCGGAAAGGCCGAGCTCGTTCTCGGACCGCTCGAGGCTCTGCTTCAATGCATCGACCTCCGCGGTCAGTGCGGCAGAGGTCAGCAGCGCAGCCTGCATTCCCATATTGACATACTTATGTTAGACTCCTGCGTATATCTTTTAGATCCTCAGTTCGGCTTTTCTTTCCGAACACCAAACTAAGCATCAGGGGCTACTGTCTATGCGGTAATATTTTTACATATCTTAATACATACCTCAAAGCCTGTTAGAAGGCTGGCACAGGCTTCAGCCAGCCCGCTCTTGGCGGACTGAACTTTCTGGATCACCACACTCATAACAGTGCGGTGCTCCTCGTCGATGTAGGCGCCGTTAAGCACCTCCAGCAAATTATCTGGTGCCTCCGGTTAGACGGAGGTCACCGGCGTCGCAGGCTTGCCCTTCTTACATGGGGGCCGCCTGCCGGACTCCGGAACCACTGAAGGTTCCGGTAAGGAGTCCGGCCCAGGGCTGGACTTAGAGCCCTTTGGGGTTTTATCCCCTTTCCGCCTGGAGTCCGGGAGGTTGCCTTGCGGCGCCTCCAGGACCACCTCCTCCTGGTTGGGACCCTTTTGGGACTCCACCTCGGCATCATCCGCAGCGCGAGGAGAGGAGGCGGCCAGAAGTGAAGTGCTAATCACATCCGACGAACCCAGGGAGCCGCTCGTCGAAGTGTCGAGCCCGGCCTTGGGCGGACTGCATGGTTATATTCGGCGTTAGAAGGTACTGTGCGACAAATGGAATGCCATGGGTTATTCTGGTATCCGGACACTTACGATTTCGCCAGGGGCTTGGCCCTAGGTGGCCACTCTTCTTCGCCGTCGTCGGCGTTGGTGGAGAAGTCCGGAGGAAGGGTCCTTCCCTTCTTGGACCCTCCGACCTCCCCAGTTGGGGCGGCCTTCCTTTTCTTCTCTCCCCCCGCTGGGGGAGAGGCCTCTCTTTCCTCCTCCTTGTTTTCACGGGAGGAGTCCGCCTCAGAGTCATTGGACGATGAGTCCGACACCACCTGGCGCCGGGAACTCCTTCGAGTTCCCATGGCCTTCTTCTTGGCCTTCTTCTCCGGCACCACGTGAGGTGCCGGAACCAGTAGCCCCGTCAGGTTGGCGTCTGCTGGGTCTTCTGGCAAGGGAGCCGGGCAGTCAATCTGCCCGGACGTCTTCTGCCAATCCTGTCAAAGGTAAGGGAGTTTAGATCCCGCATAGAGTCAAACTATGAAAAACAAGTGTCCCGTGAAGGGTAAAATAGCTTACCGCATTGGCTTGATGCTGTGCGCTGAATCCGCGATCCTCGGTAGCGGATGCGGGAGCCTCGGCGCCCTTGAACAGAACCTTCCAGGCATCTTCGTGCGTAGTGTCGAAGAGCCTGCTCAGGGTTTGGTGCTGTGCCGGATCAAACTCCCACAAGCTGAAGGCCCGTTGTTGGCACGGGAGGATCCGGCGGATGAGCATGACCTGGACTACGTTGACGAGCTTGAGCTTCTTGTTCACCATGTTTTGGGCGCAGGTTTGGAGTCCGGTCAGCTCTTCCGAATTACCCCACGTCAGGCCCGTCTCTTTCCAGGAGGTGAGCCGTGTAGGGAAGCCAGATCGGAATTCGGGGGCCGATGCCCATTTAGGGTCACGCGGCTCGGTGATGTAGAACCACCCCAATTGCCACCCCTTTATGTTCTCCACGAAGGAGCCCTCGAGCCATAGGACGTTGGCCATCTTGCCCACCATGGCACCTCCGCACTCTGCTTGGCGGCCGCCCACTACCTTCGGCTTGACATTGAAGGTCTTCAGCCATAAGCCGAAGTGGGGCTGGATGCAGAGGAAGGCCTCGCACATGACGATGAATGCCGAGATGTTGCGGATGAAATTCGGGGCCAGATCGTGGAAATCCAGGCCGTAGTAGAACATGAGCCCCCGGACAAATGGGTGAAGTGGAAAACCTAGTCCACGGAGGAAGTGGGTGAGGAACACCACCCTCTCATGCGGCCTGGGGGTGGGGATGAGCTGCCCCTTTTCGGGGAGCCGGTGCGCGATGTCATTGGACAAGTATCCGGCCTTCCTCACCTTTTTGATGTGCCCCTCCGTGACGGTGGAGGCCATCCACTTGCCTCCCGCTCCGGACATGGCTAGAGAAGGTTGAGGTGGGAAGTGCGGACTTGGGCGCTGGAGCTCGAGTGCGCGAAAATGGATAAGCAAAGGAGGAAGAAGGCGTAGATGGAGAAGGTGGATTCTTATCCCCTAATATGGGCGGACGAAACTATGTGCCCCCACAAGCCTGGTAAAACTCGCTTATCTCCCAAGCGTCGTAATCAATGGCGCGGTTAGGTTACCCACGCCCATATTGATGAGAATCCCGGAATAAGGGGACATGATCTCTGCTTCGACAAGACGTGCCAAGGAAACCGCCTCGCTAAACGCGCTGAGGTGGGACAATAAAAACGATTCGAATAAAGGCTTGGTCGTGGTGTGATGTCACGCTGCGGAATCCGTCAGCAGATTGGATTTGTGCAAATATTATTCTCTCTACGGTGGTATCTGGAACTTATTTTGCAGAGCTGGACACTATCCTTGTGTTCAAAATCTTCTATGAAGTATTCGGAGGAGGAACCCGCCTTGCAATGCCGAAGACATTCTGCGCGCCGGACTCGTCGTCATTGAAGCCTGGTTCAGGGGCTACTGAGGGAGTCCTGGATTAGGGGGTGTCTGGATGGCCGGACTATAACCTTTGGCCGGACTCCTGGACTATGAAGAGACAAGATTGAAGACTTCGTCCCGTGTCCGGATGGGACTTTCCTTGGCGTGGAAGGCAAGCTTGGCGATACGGATATCTAGATCTCCTCCCATTGTAACCGACTCTGTGTAACCCTAACCCTCTTCGGTGTCTATATAAACCGGAGGGTTTTAGTCCGTAGGACGAACAACAATCATACCATAGGCTAGCTTCTAGGGTTTAGCCTCTCTGATCTCGTGGTAGATCTACTCTTGTACTACCCATATCATCAATATTAATCAAGCAGGAGTAGGTTTTACCTCCATCGAGAGGGCCCGAACCTGGGTAAAAACATTGTGTCCCATGTCTCCTGTTACCATCCGCCTAGACGCACAGTTCGGGACCCCCTACCCGAGATCCGCCGGTTTTGACACCGACAACCGCCATGTGCAAGGTTTGTGCTATCTTTTATTCATTCTCACCATGGTTCCATCGTACCAATTCATGCGGTGGCCCGTTGCGTGGCTGATCCCAATGTTGGACAAAGGTTCTACGGGAACGGTGTCACCGTTGTAAATGTTGTGCAAATTTATGTTGGTACCCTCTCGTACATATGCAAGCCAATCTCCACTCGCACCGAGGCTAGCCTGTGAAACAGTGGGCAGGGGGAGAATCAGGAAATGGACACGGAAGTAGTTTTTGGAATGCATTTACTACGTGATCAAACTCATCTTACCTACTCATCGGGGGGAATCCGAGTGCCCCTCAACATCGGCATCTCAAGGGGCGTCAACTTGCAACTACGGCCACGCCGCGCTGTAGAGACCACCAAGGAAACATCCTCGTGCGTTCCAGGAACATCAAGATGCATTTGTATGAGTAGTTTATCTTGTGAGAGAAAAGGATGAATGAGGGAAGGCCTCTAGAGATTGAGATGGACACTACTACTACCAATGTGCTGGCCCGTGCGTTGCAATGGATCCAAACTAGTACTAGAATAATACTTGTTCACGTTCTTGAAATATAAACACTCTAGTTTTGATATACATGTGTCAGCAGACACGACTGCTTGTCCATGGAAGTTGAACCACGGCGACCATCACGTTTCTTGTTTCTACCACTACCACACCCACACGCGATTCCCACGACGCCGCTCCAACCCACGACACGACGTCCCCCGACGTGGACATGGATCCTCTGACGTGGCTATCACTTCCTTGCCCTGCCTTTCCTTCGCTGACAGGTGGGACCCACGCTTATGGGTCCCACATGTCAGTGACAGAATGGTAGGATTGTTCGTGCCCCTCATCCCTCTCGGCCCCACCGCTCCTCTGCCTTTGTGTGCATGACATGCGGGCCAGCTGAACTGCGGCGACCATCAACTTTCTACCACAGACACACCCAATTGGATGCGGTTTGCCTGCTCCGCTGATGTGCTCCGATTCGTACTCCCGCACCATCGAATTTTCATCCAGCGGCTGTGACACATTTCGTCCCGGGCATCAATCCTCAGCTGGAGTACTTATGTACTACAGGTAGTACCCGCCGGTGTGGCCATCTATGCCTCGTAACGCCCTGACGCCCAGCTGTGGTACCCTCGCCACGGCCACGCCACCACCGTCTGGTTCATCTCGAACGAGTGAGTCGCGAACCACGCCACCACCATGAGAATGACATGTGGGCCAGCCGCATTTAAGGCCCGCATGTCATTGACTCATAGGCCGGGCCTTGTGGTGCTCCCGCAGTACGAGCTCGTGCCAAAACTGGAATTTGTTTCTTACTACTACCAACTAGTACTATTAAGGTACACATGCATTGCACGCATGAATTTCTGGTGGTTTGTGCATTATGCTTCTACATGTGGAGTTTTATGGATTCTAACATGTGGCAAAATCTGGTGGAATGTAAGGTTAGGCAAGTTTGATTAACTCGGGTGAGTGTTTGGTTCAAGCCACACTGGCCCCACATGACATACACACAAAAAATGTGGCAAGATTCCCTTAGGCTTGCCAACTTGTGTCTCTCATTTTGAAGAATTTATTAATAACTTTGCCTGAGCTTAGTTGTGGCAAAGTTAGTCATGAATTAAGTTCAACCATGGAGTCTTCTAGATTATACATGTGGCAGAATCTGGTGGATGATATCCAATGGCCAGTAGTGCTCGGATTTGCCATCTTTGTACCTTCGGATTGGCTTCATCCAACGACCAACTTTCAAAGTTTTTCACACACTATATAGGGGGTATAGATATAGATGTGTCGGTCTGTTGCAATGGATCCAAAGTATATCTATTTAGTGGAGTGCACTCTAAACACATTATCTATTTATTTTTCTCTAACCTTCCGTAGCCATGCAACCAAGCCACATAAGCTTCATGGGTGCCCCCCACATCATATTATTCATACTACGTTGATTGAAAAAAAGACAAATCACCCAAAACAAGATCTTCCCATTTTTTGTTCCTACGATGTTGTGTCGTGCACGTATCTACTAGTTGTATAGTGGTAGTACTAGTAATATAGTATTAGGAGTACAAACTTGGTAAGTACTAGTAGGAGTAGTACTAGTACGGAATGCTCCTACTCTATCAACGAGCCCCGTCTGACACAAAATTTCTTGGCTTCCGTGCTACAGCTAGATCTTCCCCTTGTTTCTGTTTTCCAACCCGGCGGCGGGCGGGGTGTCGGTTTGCTCAACGGGCGGTCCCACATGAAAGTGAAAATGCTAGGCACAGGGGTGGAGCTACGTGAGGGCCAACACGTGCCCTGGCCCGCCCTACCTAGCAGGATTTTCGTAGTTGTACATCCAGTTTTGAGGCATGGAACGTCAACGCAAGGGTAATTTCTATAGCCTGGCTAGACTGGCACGGCCAACGTTTTGTTTCAAGCTCCACCACTGCTAGGCAACACGCCTTCCCTAAGCTATGTGTCGTGCCGGACGGGCCGTGTTGTACTCCTGATTCCCGGGAGTGTGGGGGTGCGACGCGAACGTGGCAGGCCTTTTCCTTTTACTAGCAATGTGCCCTTGCGTTGCGACGGATCCAAAGTAGTAGAATAGTAGTATTTGTTAACAAACTTGAAATAAATCACTATTGTTTTTATATACTCCTAATATATTACTCCCTCCGTACCTAAATATTTGTCTTTTTTGAGATTTCAAATGGACTATCACATACGGATTATATAGACATATTCTAGTGTTTCTAGCAAGATGCCCGCGCGTTCCATGAAGTTGATGGAAAAGGTAAGCACAACTTATAAATTGACGGGTGGAGTACTAGTTACAGTGATGCATATAATTAAGCAAAGGGATCGCACATGTCGGTATTGACTGGAACGAGAATGCAAGAGCACAATAAGAATTAAGGCCACAATGATGCGATCGCAGTGGTGGTTACAGAAGGCAAGAAGAAAGATGGATCCACGAATGTACGACCTCCTCCTCCTCAACTTAGTGCGCCGGGCCACCGACCGGCGGCTAAGGAGCGGCGGCTTTTGTGGCGAGGTCGAGGTGCTTCTCAACAAAGGCATCCAAGGCTTCCAGCCGGTTGAGGAAGGCCAACGTTGTAGCGTCCTCACTGGCCTTGTAGATACCTATGTACAAGATTTGCTCGTACGCGTGGATGTGTAGGTCGACGAATTCTTGCAGGGCGAGGCCCCTCGCGGCGAGCGCGACCTCCAGGTGGACATTCTTCGTGGCGTCAGCGGGCAGTCGCAGGGCCACCAGTGCTTGAAAGAGGTTCCGGCCATGGAGGCCGATTAGGGTGGCAGGCAATGAGGAGCCCGGGCGCACGGGCTGGAGGAGTACGGCGATGTCATCCGCGAGCTTCTTGAGGACGGTGAACTTGTTGCTGGTGGCAACGATCATCTGGTCCAACTGAGAGTCGTAGTTGGCGTCGATGGCGGCCATCCACCAGCTGGTCTCCAACACCGTCTAGAGACGATCCTCGGCGCCATGCCGCAGGCCGGCGTCGTGGACCATCTGGCGCAGCCGCTGGCCGCTCACGTGCATCGCCGCCATGGGTCTGGAGCGAGCTCTTTTGCGCTTAGTGTAGGTGCTTAGGCAAGTGCTTAGGTGCGTACGATGTGGTAGATGTTGGGGAACGTAGCAGAAATTCAAAATTTTCCTACGTGTCACCAAGATCTATCTATGGAGAAACTAGCAACGAGGGAAGGAGAGTGCATCTACATACCCTTGTAGATCGCTAAGCGGAAGCGTTCATGAGAACGGGGTTGAAGGAGTCGTACTCGTCGTGATCCAAATCACCGGAGATCCTAGTGCCGAACGGACGGCACCTCCGCGTTCAACACACGTACAGCCCGGTGACGTCTCCCACGCCTTGATCCAGCAAGGAGAGAGGGAGAGGTTGAGGAAGACTCCATCCAGCAGCAACATAACGGCATGGTGGTGATGGATGAGCGTGGCAATCCCGCAGGGCTTCGCCAAGCACCAAGGGAGAGGAGGAGGAGGAGAGGCAGGGCTGCACCAAGAGGGAGATAACTCATGTGTGTTGGGCAGCCCAAAACCTCAAGTATATATAGGGGGAAAGGGGGGATGCACCCCCTTTAGGGTTTCCCACCCCAAGGGGTGTGGCCAGCCCTAGATGGGACTTGGGGGGCGGCCAAGAGGGGGAGGAGTGCCTCCCAAGTCAAGTGGAGGCCCTCCCCCTTAGGGTTTCCCCCTTCCCATGCGCATGGGCCTTGGGGGGGCTGGTGCCCCTGGCCCATTAAGGCTAGGGCGCCCCCCTACAGCCCATGCTACTGCATTGGACATGGTGGAACAATTTCCGGACCTCCGGACCCCTCCGGAATCCTCCGGAACCTTCTGGAAGCTTCCCGGTACAATACCGAAAAAACCCGAACTTTTTCCGGAACCCAAACAACAACTTTCCATATATAAATCTTTACCTCCGGACCATTCCGGAACTCCTCGTGACGTCCAGGATCTCATCCGGGACTCCGAACAACATCCGGTAACCACATACAAACTTCCTTTATAACCCTAGCGTCATCGAACCTTAAGTGTGTAGACCCTACGGGTTCGGGAGACATGTAGACATGACCGAGACGTTCTCCGGTCAATAACCAACAGCGGGATCTGGATACCCATGTTGGCTCCCACATGTTCCACGATGATCTCATCGGATGAACCACGATGTCAAGGACTCAATCAATCCCGTATTCAATTCACTTTGTCTAGCGGTATTGTACTTGCCCGAGATTCGATCATCGGTATCCCGATACCTTGTTCAATCTCGTTACCGGCAAGTCTCTTTACTCGTTCCGTAACACATCATCCCGTGATCAACTCCTTGATCACATTGTGCACATTATGATGATGTCCTACCGAGTGGGCCCAGAGATACCTCTCCATCACACGGAGTGACAAATCCCAGTCTCGATTCGTGCCAACCCAACAGACACTTTCGGAGATACCTGTAGTGCACCTTTATAGCCAC
>LR880970.1:17988998-18005599 GCA_904067115.1 Aegilops sharonensis | reverse complement strand
ATGGTCTAAGGAAATGATACTTGACATTAGAAAAGCTTTAGCATACGAACTACGATCTTTGTGCTAGGCTTAGGATTGGGTCTTGTCCATCACATCATTCTACTAATGATGTGATCCCGTTATCAATGACATCCAATGTCCATGGTTAGGAAACCGTAACCATCTATTGATCAACGAGCTAGCCAATAGAGGCTTGCTAGGGACATGGTGTTGTCTATGTATCCACACATGTATTTGAGTTTCCTATCAATACAATTATAGCATGGATAATAAACGATTATCATGAACAAGGAAATATAATAATAATAATAACTAATTTATTATTGCCTCTAGGGCATATTTCCAACAGTAGATGCATTGGAATGGAGGAGGGGCGCCTTTATATGAGGGCAATGAGGGCAAACTACGTTGCATTCACATCGTGCAACCTCTTTTCCCGGACCTCCTCCCATTTCTTCCCTCATGCATTAATTAAAGGAGGATGCATTGGCCGTTCAACATATCGGGAACCGCTACTCCCTCCCTCGTCTGCATTAAAGGCGTATCGGGAACTGCGCCACCCGCTGTCAAATCGAATACTCCCTCCGTCTAGGTGAGTATTAAGTCATCTTACGAAAACCAAATACTAGTAAACACATAGGCGTGGTGCATTAACTCTCACGTTATTTCTTATTTTTTGACATAAATAGAGGAATCAACCAAGAAGAGATGTGGGGCTTGTATGCTTTTAATGACTTGAGACTATCAAACATGACATGCAGTGGTCAGTTCGTTGCACAAGGGCCGTGTTTGTATACTCTAGCACAGTTAGAGTTAGAGTTATTTTCTAACCCACTCTAACCCAAATAAGCGCCTCTCCACCGGGATAGTTGGGTTAGATGGAACTAACCCACTCTAACCCTCCCTGTTTGGATACTTTTGGGTTATTTGAACCCCCAACTAACCCAAACTAGCTCTAACCTCATGATCCAAACAGGGCCAAGAACAAATACAACCCACGTCAGCATACACGCATCTTATAGCATCACATCCAATGGCTATAAAAGATGAATGAGACCAAATTATATCTCATCTAGATGAGTTCTGGCAAAACTGTATTAATAATACTTAGTACTCCTGCGCCATGTATCATATAAGTATCATGTAGTACTTTATTTATTGCCATGCATGGCACATAGTTCATGAGCGCTCTTTATATGTACCACCTTTTTTTTAGATTCAAGTTTTGCTCCATGGCGCAATCCGTCGATACTACTACTGTACAAAAGTGGAGTATATACATTTTTTAAAAGGCTAGAGGGCGGGGCAGTCTAGCTCGGTCGGTTTCACGAGAAGCGAGGGCCTTTCTGATTTGATGGCTCATTAATGCTGTCAAATCGAATAGTACTGCGCCGCCCGCTGCACGCCCGGCGCCTCCATTAAACCCCTCCGTTAAACCCGCATGCAAACCGAGAATCCTACTCCGGCCACACGTCCGTTCATGAGCGGGCCGGAATTAAACGCAACACCGGCCGAGCTCCTCCCGTCCGCCCTCAGTTTAAACGAGGCCAGACACCGGCCAAGCTCCTACCGTCCGCCCTCTATTTACAGGAGGCCAGACAGATAGCGGGCAAGAATCGCACCCCTCCACCGCTCCCCCATTTCCTCCTTCACCATTTTCTCCACCCTTCCGATGGCTTCCGATGAGCCGTTCTCTGGCATATTACCCGGCTGGGTGGCCCGCCGAGCCCTCCGGATACGGGCGAGGCCGCTCGGTGCTTCACCAACCTTGCTTGGCCTGACGGAGCCAGCTGCCGCCCCAAGCAGGCACGTGGTTCAGCAACTCGCCGCTCCAGTTCAGCTCGATGAGGAGTGGCAAGTGATGAAGTCATGTACCTAGGGTAGGGTCATAGACCTGTCCAAGGTACCCTCCCCAAGGACACCCGTGAAAGAAGCTGCCTTCCAGTCGACCTGGTAGGATTCCACTCGACAGAGTCAGAGACACTCGACCATGAAGACTCACTCGACCACCAGGAGTTCAGGAGCCACTCTGTATCCAAACGGTCTATAATTAAGTAGTCTTTATGGTCATGATGACACTTTATGTAAGGCGTTACCAGTAACGCCTGGCCTTAATGTACCTTAAACCCTCCGCTACGTGGGCTGGCTGGGGTCCTGGCGCACTCTATATAAGCCACCCCCCTCCACAGGCAGAAGGGTTCGGCACCCCTGTAACTCATACACATATAATCCAGTCGACCGCCTCCGGGCTCCGAGATGTAGGGCTATTACTTCCTCCGAGAAGGGCCTGAACTCGTAAATCCCTTGCGTATACAACTACACCATAGCTAGGATCTTGCCTCTCCATTCCTACCCCCCATTCTACTGTCAGATTTAGAACCACGACAGTTGGCGCCCACCGTGGGGCAGGTGTTCTAGCGATTTGTTGGAGAAGTTGGGATTCTTTCGATCTCCTACATCATGGTTTCAGGTGGAGTTTTGGTCGAGGGCCGCGAGATTCATCTCGGTGCGCTCACGTTTGTCGTCGACGACTCCGCTTGGCTTCAGGAGGCTCCACTCGACGTTGACGCGCTCCCCGTCCGCGGGGCAACGCACTTTCGCGCGTGGGTCCGCGGCGTCCTCCTGTGGCAACCGTCGACCCAGTATGGGTCGGTTCCTGTGCCGTCCTCGCTCCCAGTCTCCCGCCGGCGCAAGCGCTCTGGTCGGTCGAGGCTTCAGCGGTGCGTGAGACATGCGGTGGCCCGCCAGTCGGCCACTCACCAAGTCGCGGCGATCGAGCCCGACGAATCTCTCTACGGCCTGTTCGATCTGTCGACTGGCTCCGCAGAGACTGCGTCCGAGTGTGATAGCAGTGATCCGGCGGCAGAGGTTCTTATGGTCGACGGACCACGCAGTCCACCTGGATTCCCCCACACCAACGGAGGTGACGGTGGAGGCGATCCGGCGCAAGCCCACGAAGAGTACCTGCTCGAGCCCCTCACTTCGCTGCAGAGGGAGGAGCTTTGCCGCCGGAACATGGATGCGCTTCACACTCCTATCGTTGGAGAAACCCCCGAGGCTCGTGCCTTGGAGGATGCGTGCTTGGCCAACTTGGCTGAGCGCACTCGACTGGAGAACCTCCAGCGAGTACTCGACGAGCGCGCGCGACCACGGGTTCCAGAATCCAGTCGAGTTCAGCTCTTCCAGCAACCAACTCGGGTATATCGAACTCCGATCCAGAATTTAGCAGCTGCAGCCCGTATAGCAGAGTCGATTCAGCCTTCCCAGTCGGAGGCGGATAGAGGTTTGTTACAAATCAGAGATTTACTCCGGATAGCAAGGGATCAAAATTCACTCGTATCACAGTCACGGAACAGGATTCACAGTAGATCCGTCGCTGCGAATTCAGTCCAGTCGGCCCATAGTCCGAGATCGCCCCCGAGGCGTGAGGAACGTGGGGGCCGGCGTGATGATCAGTACAAGAGACGTGAGCAGTATGAGCACCGATTCGATTGCAATGATCGGCGTTGAGTGCCCACCCCTCCCCCAAGGGGTGGATCATACGCTCCTCGGCAGTAGGATGACAAACGCCAGCACAGTGTTGGGCGAAGGGTTCCAGTCGACCCCGGAGAACCAGGCTTTGATGCGAGATCCATTATCGTTCAAGGTTTGGTCGACAGGAACAGAGCTCACCGAGAAGGCCATGACAGAGATGTTCCCTCCAGCAGCAGAGTTCATGTCTCGGGGCCAGAGTGTTTTAGCAGAGCTATTAGAGCCGCGGTGATTCCTCCCAACTTCAAGTTGGCGACTGGAGTCAGTAAGTTCAACGGTGAGTCCAAGCCTGACACTTGGCTTGAAGATTACCGAGTGGCTGTTCAGATTGGCGGCGGCAATGATGAGGTAGCTATGAAGCATTTTCCCCTTATGTTGGAGGGTTCGGCCAGAGCGTGGTTGAATCAGTTAGCACCCAGTAGTATTTACACTTGGGAAGATCTTGCCCGAGTGTTTGTCAGGACATTTGAAGGGACTTGCAAGCGACCAGCAGGGTTGACAGAGTTGCAGTCGTGTGTGCAAAAGTCAAATGAAACTTTGAGAGATTATATCCAGAGGTGGATCACTTTGCACCACACAGTCGAGAATGTATCTGATCACCAGGCAGTCTGTGCCTTCAAGGAAGGTGTCAAGAACAGAGAGTTGAGTTTGAAATTCGGTCGGACCGGAGATATGACCCTGAGTCGAATGATGGAGATTGCCACCAAGTATGCAAATGGTGAAGAAGAGGATCGACTCCGGAGTGGTAAATACAAGTCAGCCGCTAATGAAGCCGGCGGAGGAAACTCCAGTCGGAAGCAGAAGAGCAAAGCCGAGCCAGCTGCTCCCGGAGAAGCCTTGGCTGTGACCCCAGGAAAGTTCAAGGGGAAACCCAAGGGTCCTTGGAACCCTAAGAAGGTGAAAGACCAAGATGGAAATGATGTGTTGGATTTGCCATGTCACATTCACACGAAGAAAGACGAAGAGGGTAAACTCATTTACCCGAAGCACACCACTCGACAGTGTCGGCTCTTGATTCAGCAGTCCAAAGGGAAGCAGCCCAAGGATAAGGAAAAGGAGTCAGACAAAGTTTAGGACAAGGAAGATAGTGATGGTGGATACCCCCAGGTCAATTCCACCCTGATGATTTTTGCTGACGTCGAAAGCAAAAGTCGATTGAAAGTTATCAACCGAGAAGTGAACATGGTCGCTCCGGCGACGCCCAATTATCTGAAATGGTCCCAGACTGCCATCACATTCGACCAGTCTGATCATCCGAAACACATTGCCACCCCTGGGAGGCAAGCATTGGTGCTCGACCCGGTCGTCGAAGGCACTCGACTGAACAAACTTTTGATGGATGGTGGCAGTGGCCTGAACATCTTATACGCAGAGACGTTGATAGGGATGGGCATTCCGATGTCCAGACTCAGTACCAGTAACATGAGCTTCCATGGAGTCATTCCTGGAAAGAAGGCTGAGTCACTCGGCCAAATTGCTCTTGATGTAGTTTTTGGTGATTCGAAGAATTTCCGGAAAGAAAAGTTGACCTTCGAGGTAGTGGATTTCCAGAGCGCTTATCACGCTATTCTGGGAAGGCCGGCGTATGCACGTTTCATGGCCCGACCATGTTACGTGTACCTTAAACTGAAGATGCCCGGTCCCAAGGGTGTGATCACTGTCACGGGCAATCGGAAGAAGGCGGAAGAGTGCTTCCAGAAGGCCTCTAAGATTGTTGATGCTCAGATGGCAGTGGTAGAGCTGCAAGAATATCAGAAGACTGCAGATCCGAGTAATTTGTTGTGAGCCAAGAAGCCCGCTACGAAATCAACATTTCAGTCGTCCGGTGAGACGAAACCGATTCACATTCACCCGACTAATCCCAATGCTGCTATGACCAACATCTCAACAACACTCGACTCCAAATAGGAAGAAGCGCTCATCCAGTTCCTCCGTGAGAACTGGGACATCTTTGCATGGAAGCCTGCTGACATGCCGGGTGTTCCCAGGGGGCTGGCTGAGCACCGCCTACGAGTCGACCCAAAAGTCAAACCGGTCAAAGAACATCTTCGACGGTCCGCCGTCCAGAAGAGAAAGGCCATTGGTGAAGAGGTGGCTTGGCTCTTAGCAGCAGAGTTCATCCGAGAGATTTACCACTCCGAGTGGCTCGCCAATGTTGTCATGGTCCCCAAGAAGGACAAGTCGTTGCGCATATGCATCGATTTCAAGCATATCAATCGAGCTTGCCCGAAAGATCATTTCCCTCTTCCCCGCATCGACCAAATAGTCGACTCAACTGCGGGATGTGAGAGGTTGTCTTTTTTAGACGCCTATTCCGGGTACCATCAGATCCGTCTGTATGGACCCGGTGAGATCAATACAGCTTTCATCACTCCATTCGGGTGCTTCTGTTATGTCACCATGCCATTCGGTCTCAAGAATGCTTGAGCCACGTTCATGAGGATGATTCAGAAGTGTTTGCTCACTCAAATCAGTCGGAATGTGGAAGCATACATGGATGATATAGTGGACAAGTCACGAAAGGGTTCCGACCTGCTGACTGACCTTGCTGAAACGTTTGCCAAACTCAGGAGGTATGATATCAAGCTTAATCCATCAAAGTGTACATTCGGAGTTCCTGGCGGAAAGTTACTCGGTTTTCTTGTTTCCGAACGAGGAATCGACGCTAACCCCGAAAAAGTTGGTACAATTCTCCGAATGAAACGCCCTATGCGTGTGCACGATGTCCAGAAGCTTATTGGATGCTTGGCCGCTTGAAGTCGATTCATCTCTCGCCTCGGTGAAAAGGCATTGCCTCTTTACCGACTGATGAAGAAGTCAGACAAGTTCGAGTGGACTCCAGAAGCTGATGCAGCATTTGCAGAGCTAAAAGCTCTACTCTCCACCCAGTCGGTGCTTACTGCTCCTATCAGCAAAGAGCCTTTGCTGCTTTACATTGCAGCCACTGGACAAGTCGTCAGTACCGTACTTACGGTCGAGCCGGAAGAAGAAGGAAAGTCCTTCAAAGTTCAACGCCCAGTATATTATCTTTCTGAAGTGCTGACCCCATCAAAGCAAAGATACCCTCACTATCAGAAGCTTGTTTATGGGATTTATATGACCATGAAGAAGGTTGCTCATTACTTCTCTGATCATTCCATTACAGTCGTCAGCGACGCCCCATTGTCAGAGATTCTTCATAACAGAGATGCAACTGGTCGAGTGGCGAAATGGGCGATTGAACTCCTTCCCCTTGATATCAAGTTTGAGGCAAAGAAAGCCATCAAGTCCCAAGCAGTAGTAGACTTCCTTGCCGAGTGGACTGAACAGCAGCTTCTGACTCAAGTTCACTCGGAGCACTGGACTATGTTCTTCGATGGTTCCAAGATGCTGAATGGTTCCGGTGCTGGGGTAGTATTAGTTTCTCCCCGAGGAGATAAGCTCAGATATGTTCTATAGATTCACTTTGATTCCTCCAACAATGAAGCAGAATATGAGGCACTCCTGCATGGGTTGCGTATGGCCATTTCACTCGGCGTCCGTCGCCTTATGGTCTACGACGACTCAGATCTGGTTGTTAATCAAGTGATGAAGGAGTGGGACGTCAGAAGTCCAGCCATGCCTGGTTACTGCAATGCAGTGACAAAGCTGGAGAAGAAATTTGAGGGGTTAGAGCTTCATCATATACCCCGACTGAAAAACCAAGCTGCTGATGATTTGGCGAGAATAGGGTCCAAGAGGGAAGCCATTCCCAGTGATGTGTTTTTAGAGCACATCCGCGCACCATCAGTGCAGGAGGATCCTTTCACAGAAGAAGCCCCGCAGCCAAAGAGTGTCAATGATCCGACTGAAGTTGAGGTTCCAGCTGTGGTTGACCTGATTATGGAAGTTGTGGTCATCACTCCCGACTGGACAGTGCCATACATCGCGTATATTCTAAGGAAAGAGATCCCAGAGAATGAAGAAGAGGCTCGATAAATCGTCCATCGATCCAAGGCCTTTACAGTGATCAAAGGACAGTTGTACAGAGAAAGCGCGACTGGAGTCGGCCAGAAGTGTATAACTCCAAAAGAAGGTCAGATAATTCTTGAAGATATCCACTCGGGGACCTGTGGCCATCATGCGTCCTCTCAGACCATTGTGGCTAAAGCATACCGAGCGGGATTTTACTGGCCGAAAGCAAATGAAATGGCAAAAGAAATAGTCGACAAGTGTGAAGGATGTCAGTTCTATTCCAACATGTCGCACAAGCCCGCCTCAGCCTTGAAGACCATTCCACTTGTCTGGCCCTTCGCTGTTTGGGGGTTGGACATGATTGGACCGCTGAGAACTGGCAGAAGCGGCTTCACTCACTTGCTAGTAGCAGTCGACAAGTTCACCAAGTGGATCGAAGCCAAGCCCATCAAGAACCTCGATACATGCACTGCTATCAGTTTCGTCAGAGAGTTGATATTCAGATATGGAGTTCCGCATAGCATCATCACTGACAATGGGTCAAACTTTGATAACGACAAGTTCAAAGCCTTCTGTGCCTCTCAAGGCACGCGGGTCGACTATGCTTCAGTTGCTCATCCTCAGTCGAATGGACAAGCAGAAGGTGCAAACGGTCTAATTCTCAAAGGGCTGAAACCCCGGCTGATGCGTGATCTCAAGCACGCAGCAGGAGCATGGGTCGATGAACTCCATCAGTTCTTTGGGGATTGAGGACCACTCCTAATCGGTCGACTGGGAGAACTCCATTCTTTCTGGTCTATGGAGCTGAAGCATTTCTGCCGAGTGACCTGCTTCACAATGCGCCTCGAGTCGAACTCTACTCCGAAGATGAAGCGGAACAAGCCCGGCAGGATGCCGTCGACCTTTTGGAAGAAGAGAGGGAGATGGCCCTGATCCGCTCGACTATCTATCAGCAAGATTTGCGTCGATTCCATGCCAGAAATGTGAAGAGACGAGCCTTCCAAGAGGGAGACTTGTGTCGGTGTCAAAACCGGCGGATCTCGGGTAGGGGGTCCCGAACTGTGCGTCTAGGCGGATGGTAACAGGAGACAAGAGACACGATGTTTTACCCAGGTTCGAGCCCTCTTGATGGAGGTAAAACCCTACGTCCTGCTTGATTAATATTGATGATGTGTGTTACAAGAGTGGATATACCACGAGATCAAAGTGGCTAAACCCTAGAAGCTAGCCTATGGTATGATTGTTGTTCGTCCTACGGACTAAAACCCTCCGGTTTATATAGACACCGGATAGGGCTAGGGTTACACAGAGTCGGTTACAATGGTAGGAGATCTACATATCCGTATCGCCAAGCTTGCCTTCCACGCCAAGGAAAGTCACATCCGGACACAGGACGAAGTCTTCAATCTTGTATCTTCATAGTCTTGGAGTCCGGCCGATGATGATAGTTCGGCTATCCGGACACCCCCTAGTCCGGAACTCCCTCAATAGCCCCTGAACCAGGCTTCAATGACGACGAGTCCGGCGCGCATATTGTCTTCGGCATTGCAAGGCGGGTTCTTCCTCCGAATAATTTATAGAAGATCGTGAACACCAGGATAGTGTCCGGCTCTGCAAAAATAAATTCCACATACCACCGTAGAGAGAATAATATTACACAAGATCAATCTGCTGACGTATTTTGGGGCGTGGCGTCGCACCACTACCAAGCCTTCACTCAAATTGTTTTTATTGTTCCACCTCAGCGCGTTTAGCGAAGCGGTTTCCTTGGCACGTCTTGTCGAAGCAGAAGATCGTGTTCCCTTTATTCCAGGATTCCCATCAATACGGACGTGGGTAACCCAACCGCGCCATTGATTGTGACGCTTGGGAGATAAGCGAGTTTTACCAGGCCGGTGGGGACACATGTTTTTGTCCGCCCATATAAGGGGATAAGGATCCACCCTTTCACCTGCGCCTTCTTCCTCCTTTGCTCATCCATTCCCGTGCACTCGAGCTCCAGCGCCCAAGTCCGCACTTTCCTCCTCAACCTTCTCCAACCATGTCAGGAGCGGGAGGCAGATGGATGGCCTCCTCCGTCACGGAGGGGCACATCACAAGACTGCGGGAGGCCGGATACTTGTCCGGCGATATCGCACACAGGCTGCCCGACGCGGGGCAGCTCATTCCAACCCCCAGTCCCCATGAGAGGGTGGTATTTCTCCCCCACTTCCTCCGCGGACTAGGTTTTCCACTTCACCCATTTGTCCGGGGGCTCATGTTCTACTACGGCCTGGACTTCCACAACCTAGCCCCTAATTTCGTCCTCAACGTCTCAGCGTTTATCGTCATGTGCGAGGCCTTCCTCTGCATCCAGCCCCACTTCGGCTTGTGGTTCAAGACCTTCAGTGTCAAGCCGAAGGTTGTGAAGGGCAGCCAAGCAGAGTGCTGAGGCGCCATGGTCGTCAAGATGGCCAAAGTCCTATGGCTCGAGGGCTCCTTTGTGGAGACAATAAAGGGGTGGCAATCGGGGTGGTTCTACATCACCGAGCCACGCGACCCTGAATGGGTGGCGGCCCCCGAATTCAGATCTGGATTCCCCACATGGCTCTCGTCATGGAAAGAGACGGTCCTGAAGTGGGGGGATTCGGACGAGCTATCCGGACTCCAAACACGCGTCCGGAACCTGGTGGACAAGAATCTCAGGCTTGTTGACGTAATCCAGGTGATGCTCATCAGCCGGATTCTCCCATGCCAACAACGGGACTTCAATTTGTGGGAGTTCGATCCGGCACAACACCGAACCTTGAGCCGGCTCTTCGATACCATGTACGAAGATGCTTGGAAGGTGTTGTTCAAGGGCGCCGAAGCCCCCGCATCCGCTAACAAAGATCGCGGATACAGCTCGCGGCGTCTAGCCGGCGAGGTAAGTTATTTTACCCTTTACGGGACTCTTTTTTCACAGATTGACTCTACGTGGGATCTAAAAACTCCCTATTCTTCGACAGGTCTGGCTGAAGACGTCCGAACAGATTAGCTGTCCGGCTCCTTTGCCAGAAGACCCAGCGGACGCCCGATTGACGGGGCTGCTGGCTCCGGCACCCCATGTGGTGCCGGAGAAGAAGGCCAAGAAGGAGGCCACGGGAACTCGAAGGAGCTCCCGACGCCAGGTGCTGCCGGATTCTGAAGCAGAATCTTCTCCTGAAGACAAGGAGGAAGAAGGAGAAGCTTCTCCCCCAGCGGGGGAGGAGAGGAAAAGGAAGGCCGCCCCAACTGGGGAGGCCGGAGGGTCCAAGAAGGGAAGAACCCTTCCTCCGGACTTCTCCACCAACGTCGATGATGACGAGGGGGATTGGCCTACAAGGGCCAAGCCCCTGGCGAGATCGTAAGTGTCCGGATAACCATGGCGTTTTATTATTGCAAAGTGTTCTCTAATGTCGAACAATCATGCAGCCCGCCCAAAGGTGAGTTCGCCGATTCATCGAGCGGGCCCCTGGGCTCGTCGGAAATGGAGAGTACTTTGCTTCCGACCGCCTCCTCGCCTCATGCTGCGGACAACGCCGCGGCAGGGCCCCAAAGGGGGCTTGGTCCCGAGGAGGTGGCGCAGGAGGTGCCACAAGGCAACCCCCCGGACTCCAGGCGCGTGGGGGGCAAGACCCCCAGGGGCTCTAAGGCCGACCCTTGTCCGGACTCCATGCCGGAACCGTCAGTGGTTCCGGAGTCCGACAAACGATCCCTTCGCAAGAAGGGTAAGACGCCGGTGTCCTTCGTCCAACCGGAGGCACCAGACAGCTTACTGGAGGCGCTCAACGGCGCCTCCATCGAGGAGGAGCACCGCACTGTTATGAGTGCGGTGATCCAGACAGCTCAGTCCGCCAAGAGCGGGCTGACCGAAGCCTGTACCAGTCTTCTAACAGGCTTTGAGGTAAGAAATTTAAATATATGTAAAATGGTACCGCATAGACAGTAGCCCCTGATGCTCGGTTCGGTGTTCGGAAAGAAAAGCCGGACTGAGGATCTTTAGAAAGATAAATGCAGGAGTCATAAAAAATATGTCAATATGGGTGAGGGAGTCCTGGATTAGGGGGTGTCCGGATAGCCGGACTACCATCATCAGCCGAACTATCATTGGCCGGACTATCATCATCGACCGGACTCCAAGACTATGAAGATACAAGATTGAAGACTTCCCCCCGTGTCCAGATGGGACTTTCCTTGGCGTGGAAGGCAAGCTTGGCGATACGGATATGTAGATCTCCTACCATTGTAACCGACTCTATGTAACCCTAGCCCTCTCCGGTGTCTATATAAACCGGATGGCTTTAGTCCGTAGGACAACAACATCATCAACAACCCTTACAATCATACCATAGGCTAGCTTCTAGGGTTTAGCCTCCTTGATCTCGTGGTAGATCCACTCTTGTAAACATCCACAATATCAATATCAATCGAGCAGGACGTAGGGTTTTACCTCCATCAAGAGGGCCCGAACCTGGGTAAAATATCGTGTCCCTTGTCTCCTGTTACCATCCGCCTAGATGCATAGTTCGGGACCCCCTACCCGAGATCCGCCGGTTTTGACACCGACATTGGTGCTTTCATTGAGAGTTCCTCTGTGTCGTCACCGATAGGCTTGATGGCCTCTTCAATCAACAACGACGCAGTCCTGGGTGAGACTTTTCTCCCCGGATAGATCTTCGTATTCGGCGGCTTCGCACTGCGGGCCAACTCGCTTGGCCATCTGGAGCAGATCGAAAGCTACGCCCCTGGCCATCAGGTCAGGTTTGGAAGCCTAAACTTCACGGCCGATATCCGCGGGGACTTGATCTTCGATGGATCTGAGCCACAGCCGAGCGTGCCGCGCTGTCACGATGGGCATGACCTAACTCTGCCGCCGGACAGCACCTTGGAGGCCGCACACGAATCCGCTCCGACCAATAGTCCGGAGCCGATCGCTCGGAACGAGGACGGATGGCTGGACACCGCCTCGGGAGCGGCAACTTCTACGGCGATGGAGCCGAATACTTACCTTGTCCCGCATAAAGCTCATGACTCCGAGGTGCCGGACTCTCTACCGGACTCCGAACCTCCTGCGCCCCTACCAGTCGAATCCGACTAGGCGCCGATCATGGAATTCGCCGCTGCGGACATCTTTCAGCACTCGCCCGTCGGCGATATCATAAATTCATTGAAGCATCTCTCGCTATCCGGAGAGCCCTGGCCGAAATACGGCCAGGACGATTGGGACGCGGACGACGAAGAAATCCAGAGCCCACCCACCACCCACTTCGTAGCCACCGTCGACGATTTAACCGTCATACTTGACTACGACTCCGAAGACATCGACGGTATGGACGACGATGCCGGAGACTACCAAGAACCAGTGCCTACAGGACACTGGAAGACCACCTCGTCATACAACATATACATGGTGGACACCCCAAAAGATGGGGACGACGAAGAAGCAGCGGAGGCCAATTCCTTAAGGAAACAGCCCAAGCGCCGACGTCAGCGGCGCCGCTCTAAATCCCGCCACGGCAAGAATGGAGATTCCGGCACAGGAGATAATAACACCCCAGAAAGTGCCGAAGACATCTCCCTCCAGCACGATCCAGCGCAGGAGGAGGCAGAAGCAAGCCCCCACGATAGGGCGGCAGACGAAGAGGTCGAGGATGACAATTACTTACCTCCCTCCGGAGACGAGGCAAGCCTCGACGACGACAAATTCGTCGTGCCTGAGGATCCCGTCGAACAAGAGCGGTTCAGACGCAGGCTACTGGCCACGGCAAACAGCCTAAAGAAAAAGCAGCAACAACTTCAAGCTGATCAAGACCTACTGGACGACAGATGGACCGAGGTCCTCGCGGCCGAAGAGTATGAACTCAAACGCCCCTCCAAAAGTTACCCAAAACGCAAGTTGCTCCCCCGATTAGAGGAGGAGGTGTACAAACTTGCATCACCAGCACAATACGGCAGACCGGCCACCCCGTGGCCGCGACAGAGAGGCATGCAAGCCCTCCACCAAAACCGTACCCCGGCATCGCTCAAAAAGCATGAAGCCACGGGGGAACGCGCCGGACTTGCGGGATATATTGGAGGACAAGGCAAGACAATCCAGATCTATCTATGGATCACGTGGGCGTCCCAAGACCCACGACGAATACCGTCGCGCCGGATATAACTACTCCGGCCGGGCCGAACACAGCAGACAACGCTCTCTCGAGCTACGTCGCGATATTGCTCAATACAGAGGCGCCGCACACCCACTGTGCTTCACTGACAAAGTAATGGATCATCAAATCCCTGAAGGGTTTAAACCCGTTAACATCAAATCCTACGATGGCACAACAGACCCCGCGGTTTGGATTGAGGACTATCTTCTCCGTATACACATGGCCCGCGGCGACGATCTTCATGCCATCAAATATCTCCCTCTCAAGCTTAAAGGACCAGCTCGGCATTGGCTTAACAGCCTGCCCGTAGAGTCAATTGGATGCTGGGAAGACCTGGAAGCCACATTCCTCGACAACTTCCAGGGCACGTATGTGCGACCACCGGACGCAGATGACCTAAGCCACATAATCCAGCAGCCAGACGAATCGGCCAGGCAATTCTGGACACAGTTCTTAACAAAGAAAAATCAAATCGTCGACTGTCCGGATGTAGAGGCCCTCGCTGCCTTCAAGCATAACATCCGCGACGAGTGGTTGGCCCGGCACCTAGGACAGGAGAAGCCGAAATCCATGGCAGCCCTCACATCACTCATGACCCGCTTCTGTGCGGGAGAGGATAGCTGGCTAGCTCGCAGCAACAACCTCAGCAAAAATGCTGGCAGTCCGGATACCAAGGACCGCAATGGCAGGTTGCGTCGAAACAAAAACAAACGCCGCATTAACGGCGACAGCAATGAGGATACGGCAGTCAACGCCGGATTCCGAGGCTCCAAACCCGGTCAACGGAAGAAGCCATTCAAAAGAACCACTCCGGGCCCATCCAATTTGGACCGAATACTCGACCGCTCCTGTCAAATACATGGAACCCCCGAAAAGCCAGCTAACCACACCAACAGAGATTGTTGGGTATTCAAGCAGGCAGGCAAATTAATCACCGAAAACAGTGACAAGGGGCTACACAGCGATGACGAGGAAGAGACCCGGCCGCTGAACAACAGAGGACAAAAGGGATTCCCCCCTCAAGTTCGGACGCTAAACATGATATACGCAACGCATATTCCCAAGAGGGAGCGGAAGTGTGCACTAAGGGACGTATACGCGATGGAGCCAGTCGCCCCAAAATTCAACCCATGGTCCTCTTGCCCGATCACTTTCGATCGAAGAGACCATCCGACCAGAATCCGCCATGGCGGATTCGCCGCATTGGTTTTAGACCCAATCGTCGATGGATTTCACCTCACGAGAGTCCTGATGGACGGCGGCAGTAGCCTGAACCTGCTTTATCAGGATACAGTGCGCAAGATGGGCATAGACCCTTCAAGGATTAAACCTACAAAGACAACCTTCAAAGGTGTCATACCAGGTGTCGAGGACAATTGTACAGGCTCAGTCACACTGGAAGTGGTCTTCGGATCCCCGGATAATTTCCGAAGCGAGGAGTCAATCTTCGACATAGTCCCGTTCCGCAACGGCTATCACGCCCTGCTCGGACGAACCGCGTTTGCAAAATTCAACGCGGTGCCGCATTATGCATACCTTAAGCTCAAGATGTCAGGCCCTCGTGGAGTCATCACGGTCAATGGAAACACGGAACGCTCCCTCCGAACGGAGGAACATACAGCGGCTCTCGCGGCAGAAGTACAGAGCAGCCTTTTACGGCAATTCTCGAGTCCGGCCGTTAAACGACCGGACACGACCAAACGCGCCCGGAGCAACATCAACCAAGACCACCTGGCACGTCCCGAGCACGCGTAGCAATGCGGTCTCAACCCCAGCCCTCGCAAAATTATAAGAGAAGCTCTCCGCGTACATAATTACGCCTTGGAGATACCATGGGCATAGTGGGAAAGGCACAACCACAACAGACCCAGAGTGCGGTTCGACCACACCAGGGGCTCCCAAGTGTGTCGCTCTTTTTTCTTTTATTTTTCTCTTTTTTATACAGAACTATGTCCGGCGGCGAACCTGCCGAACTCATGATGCAACAGCCAGGGAAGGACAAAGGCCGCGACGAACACTCAGGTGGTCTCCATCACGAGCATTAAATTCGTTAAATACAACATTCCGCGGCCTACCCCTGGAGGGAGACGCCTTTAATTCGTCCAATCCCTTGCTTTCCGCACTATTTGTATCATTCCGCACTCATAGAATATCTTCTCGAATAAAATGCAGCACTTTTTTGCCTATAATTGCATTACCTTATATATACATATATGTTTATTTACGACATGTGGCATCCGTACATTTTGGTACGGCCAAATACACCAGGGGCTTATGTTCTCCGCATTATGGTGTGATAAAGTCCGCACACTTTCACAAGTGCGGCACCCCGAACTTATAGCATTATATGAATCGGCTCCGAATCATGTCTTGGGTCAATAGTTGGGTTTGCCCGGCTCCCATGTTTGGCACCTTATGTTCCGTTCTATCGGCTAAGGTAGCACTGGGAGAACCACTGTGATTGCGCCCCGGTTGAGCCGGGTTAACGCCTCAGTGGAGAAAGCTAAAACTGACTGTCATGATAAGGCGAGAGACTGGTCGCTGTTCGAGAGGTCCTTTCGGGTCCTTAAAGACCTACGCCGCTTCGAGCGAAGTTCCGGACAATGTCCGATGAAGGCGTGGATAGCGCCCCAATTCGGTCCTCCGAATACTAGGGGCTTCGCCGAAATTTAAAATTATAGAATTCTATGGCTAAGTGAGAGTGTTCAAGCACTATAAGTCCGGTTGCCTTGTTCGTTGTGTTGAGTGCCTCCCTCGATGGACCCAAAAATGGGAACTAGAGCGCTCAAGTTTATCCCGAACACCCCAGCACTCGTGGCATGGGGGCTGAAGCCGACGACTTGCCATCTCTCAGATTTAATAAACGGCCGCACAGAAGGTAATATTTTAAATCAACAAGCGTTGCTTAGCGCATATGAACAAAGTTTTCAGCGCACAGGATAACACATTGCGAATTTACTCAAAAATT
This sequence comes from Aegilops sharonensis, assembly GCA_904067115.1. Lineage (NCBI taxonomy): Eukaryota > Viridiplantae > Streptophyta > Magnoliopsida > Poales > Poaceae > Aegilops > Aegilops sharonensis. The sequence continues at coordinate 17,989,015 of LR880970.1, read as the reverse complement.
ACATCCCTGGGGCACTC
>LR880970.1:17965279-17978644 GCA_904067115.1 Aegilops sharonensis | reverse complement strand
TAGTTCATATGCGCTAAGCAACACTTGTTAATTTAAAATATTACCTTCTGTGCGGCTGTTTATCAAATCTGAGAGATGGCAAGTCGTCGGCTTCAGCCCCCATGCCACGAGTGCTGGGGTGTTCGGGATAAACTTGAGCGCTCTTGTTCCCATTTTTGGGTCCATCTAGGGAGGCTCTCAACACAGCGAACAAGGCAACCAGACTTATAATGCTTGAACACTCTCACTTAGCCATAGAATTCTATAATTTTAAATTTCGGCGAAGCCCCTAGTCTTCGGAAGGCCGAATTTGGGGCGCTATCCACGCCTTGGCCGGACAGTATCCGGCTCCTTGCTCTAAGCGGCATAAGTCTTTAAGGACTCGCAAAAAACCTCTCGAACAGCGACCGGTCTCTCGCCTCATCATGACGGTCAGTTTTAGCTTTCTCCACTGAGGCGTTAACCCAACCGAACTGGGGCGGAATCGCAGTGGTTCTCCCGGTGCTACCTTAGCCGATATAACGGAACGTAAGGTACCAAAACACGGGAGCCGGGCAAACCCAACTATTGACCCAAGACATGATTCGGAGCCGATGCATATAGTGCTATAAGTTCGGGGTGCCGCACTTGTGAAAGTGTTCAGACTCATCACACCATAACGTAGGAAACATAAGCCCCTGGTGTATATTAGTCGTACCAAAGTGTACAGATGCAACATGTCGTGAATGAACATATGTATGAAAAAGAAATGCAATTATAAACAAAAAGGTGCTGCATTGTTTTATTCAATAAGTGCTGCTACGAATGCAGAACGATACAAATAGTGCGATAAGCAAGGTATGAGACTGTTAAACATGTCCCCCTCCAGGGGTAGGCTGCAGATTGGTGTATGAAAATGCTCGTAATGGAGACCACCTGTATATTCGTTGTAGCCTTTATCCTTCCCGGGCTGTTGCATCGTGAGTTCGGCAGGTCTACTGCCGGACAGGGCTTCTGACAAACGGAGTCCTGTGGGTAAAAAGTAAAAGGTAAAAAAGAAAAGAAAAAGGAACGACACACGTGAGAGCCCCTGGTGTGGTTGAGCCGCAGTCTGGGTTTATCGTGGTCGTGCCCCTCTCCCCATGTCCATGGTATCTTCAGAGCGTAATGGTGTACGAGAAGGACCTGCTTTGACGTTTCGCAGGGGCTGGGGTTGGGGCCGCACTGCTACGCGTGCTCTGAACGTGCCAGGTGGTCTTGTTGTAAGTTACTCCGGGTGCGCTTAGCTGTGTCCGGCCGCTTAATGGTCGGACTCGAGAATTGCCTTAAGAGGCTGCATTGCACTTCTGCCGCGAGAGCCGCTGTATGTTCCTCCGTGCGGAGAGAATGTTCAGTGTTTTCGTTGACCGTAATGACTCCTCGAGGGCCTGGCATCTTGAGCTTGAGGTATGCGTAGTGCGGCACCGCGTTGAACTTTGCAAACGCTGTACGTCCGAGCAAGGCATGATAGCCGCTGCGGAACGGGACTATGTCGAAGATTAACTCCTCGCTTCAGAAGTTATCCGGGGATCCGAAGACCACTTCCAGTGTAATTGAGCCTATACAATTGGCTTCTACACCTGGTATGACGCCTTTAAAGGTCGTTTTGGTAGGTTTAATCCTTGAGGGGTCTATGCCCATTTTGCGCACTGTATCCTGGTAAAGCAGGTTCAGGCTGCTGCCGCCGTCCATCAGGACTCTGGTTAGGTGAAATCCATCGACGATTGGGTCTAAGACCAGTGCGGCGAATCCACCGTGGCGGATGCTGGTGGGGTGGTCCCTTTGGTCAAAAGTGATCGGGCAGGAGGACCATGGATTGAACTTCGGGGCAACTGGCTCCATCGCGTAGACATCCCTGAGTGCACGCTTCCGCTCCCTTTTGGGTATGTGCGTTGCGTATATCATGTTCATCGTCCGCACCTGTGGGGGGAAACCCTTCTGTCCTTTATTGTTCGGCGGTTGGGTCACGTCCTCGTCATCGCTATGCAGCCCCTTGTCATTGTTTTCGGCAATTAACTTGCCTGCCTGCTTGAATACCCAACAGTCCCTGTTGGTGTGGTTAGCTGGCTTTTCGGGGGTGCCGTGTATCTGGCACAGGCAGTCGAGTATTCGGTCCAAATTGGACGGACCCGGAGTAGTTCTTTTGAATGGCTTTTTCCGCTGACCGGGTTTAGAGCCTCTGAATCCGGCATTGACTGTCGTATCCTCAATATTGTCGCCGTTAATGAGGCGTTTGTTTTTGTTACGATGAGGCCTGCCATTTCGGTCCTTGAAGTCCGGGCTGCCAGAATTTTTGCTGAGGTTGTTGCTGCGTGCTAGCCAGCTGTCCTCACCCGCGCAGAAGCGGGTCATGAGTGATGTGAGGGCTGCCATGGATTTCGGCTTTTCCTGTCCTAGGTGCCGGGCAAGCCACTCGTCATGGATGTTATGCTTGAAGGCCGCGAGGGCCTCCGCATCCGGACAGTCGACGATTTGGTTTTTCTTGGTTAAGAACCGTGTCCAGAATTGTCTGGCCGATTCGACTGGCTGCTGAATTATGTGGCTTAGGTCATCAGCGTCTGGTGGTCGCACATAAGTGCCCTCGAAGTTATCGAGGAATGCGGCTTCCAGGTCCTCCCAGCTCCCAATTGACTCTGCTGGCAAGCTGTTGACCCAATGCCGGGCTGGTCCTTTAAGCTTGAGGGGGAGGTATTTGATGGCATGAAGATCGTCACCGTAGGCCATGTGGATGTGAAGGAGATAGTCTTCGATCCAAACCGCGGGGTCTGTTGTGCCATCATAGGATTCAATATTGACGGGTTTAAACCCTTCGGGGATTTGATGATCCATTACTTCGTCTGTGAAGCATAGTGGGTGTGCGGCGCCTCTGTACTGGGCGATATCACAACGGAGCTCAAAAGAGCTTGGTCTGTTTTGTTCGGCCCGGCCGGACTTACTGTGTCCGGCGCGACGGTTGTCGTCACGTACCGTGGGGCGCCCACGCAATCCATAGATCGATCTTGATTGTCTTGCCTTGTCCTCCAATATATCTCGCAGGTCCGGAGCGTTCCCCTTTGGCCGTGTGCTTTTTGAGCGATGCCGGGGTACGGTTCTAGTGAAGGGCCTAGAGGCCTCTCTGTCGTGACCACGGGGTGGTCGGTCAGCCGTATTGTCTCCTGGTGCTGCGGGTTCATAAGCCTCCTCCTCTAATCGGGGGAGCAGCTTGCTTTTAGGGTAGCTTTTGGAGGGGCGTTCGAGCTCATGCTCTTCGGTCGCGAGGACTTCGGTCCATCTGTCGGCTAGCAGATCCTGATCAGCTCTAAGCTGTTGCTGCTTTTTCTTTAGGCTGTTCGCCGTGGCCATAAGCCTGCGTCTAAAACGCTCTTGTTCGACGGGATTCTCAGGCACGACGAATTCATCGTCGTCGAGGCTTGCTTCGTCTCCGGAGGGAGGCATATAATCCTCTACCTCTTCTTCTGCCACTCTCTCGTGAGGGCTGGCGTCTCCATCTTCCTGCGCTGGATCTTGCTGGAGTGGATTGTCTTCGGCACTGTCTGGTGTATTGTTATCTCCGGTGCCGGAATCTTCATTCTTGCTGTGGCGGGATTTAGAGCGGCGCCACTGACGCCGGCGCTTGGGCTGCTTCTTGGAGGGGTCATCCTCCGTTGTTCCATCGCCGTTCCCATCTTTTGGGATGTCCACCATATATATGTCGTATGACGAGGTGACCTTCCAGTGCCCTGTAGGCGCTGGGTCTTGGTCATCTCCGGCATCGTCGTCCATACCGTCGATGTCTTCGGAGTCGTAGTCTAGCATGTCGGTTAGATCATTGACAGTGGCTACCAAGTGGGTGGTGGGTGGGCGTTGAATTTCTTCGTCGTCCGCATCCCAACCTTCCTGTCCGTAATCCGGCCAGGGCTCTCCGGATAAAGAGAGAGACTTTAGTGAATTCAGGATGTCGCCAAAGGGCGAGTGCTGAAAGATGTCCGCTGCAGTGAACTCCATGAAGGGCGCCCAATCGGATTCGATTGGCAAGGGCGTGGAGGGTTCGGATTCCGGAGAGGAGTCCCGCACCCTGGAGTCGAGGTCTTCGCAAAGGACAGGGATGGAGTTTGGCTCGATCGCCATAGAGATTAAAGCCCCCGAGGCGGTGTCCAACCACTCGTCCTTGATCGGGTAATAAGGCTCCGGATTAAGGGTCGGAGCGGATGCAGGTGCGGCCTCCAGGGCACTGTTCGGCTGCAGAGCTAGATCATGCCCATCGAGACAGTGCGGCGCGCTTGGCTGCGGCTCGAATCCGTCGAAGATCAAGTCTCCGCGGATATTGGCCATATAGTTTAAACTTCCGAATCTGACCTGACGGTCAGGGGCGTAGCTTTCGATCTGCTCCAGATGGCCAAGCGAATTGGCCCGCAGTGCAAAGCCGCCGAACACGAAGATCTGTTTGGGGAGAAAAGTCTCACCCTGGACCGCGTCGTTGTTGATGATCAAAGGAGCCATTGAGCCTATCGGTGACGACACAGAGGAACTCTCAATGAAAGCACCAATGTCGGTGTCAAAACCGGCGGATCTCGGGTAGGGGGTCCCGAACTGTGCGTCTAGGCGGATGGTAACAGGAGACAAGGGACACGATGTTTTACCCAGGTTCGGGCCCTCTTGATGGAGGTAAAACCCTACGTCCTGCTTGATTAATATTGATGATGTGTGTTACAAGAGTGGATCTACCACGAGATCAAAGAGGCTAAACCCTAGAAGCTAGCCTATGGTATGATTGTTGTTCGTCCTACGGACTAAAACCCTCCGGTTTATATAGACACCTGATAGGGCTAGGGTTACACAGAGTCGGTTACAATGGTAGGAGATCTACATATCCGTATCGCCAAGCTTGCCTTCCACGCCAAGGAAAGTCCCATCCGGACACGGGATGAAGTCTTCAATCTTGTATCTTCATAGTCTTGGAGTCCGGCCGATGATGATAGTTCGGCTATCCGGACACCCCCTAGTCTGGAACTCCCTCAACTTGGTTCTCCGAGTGGATCAACAGAAACCACACACGCTCGCTCCCACTTGGGAAGGTCCCTTCATCATCACCAGAGTTCTCCACAATGGAGCATATCATCTTTACAATGTCGATCGCCAGATTGATGAGCCTCGAGCTTGGAATGCGGAGCTGCTCCGCCCCTTTTATACTTAAGTACTCACTCGGATGAGATGTAATAAAAGTACTTCCGTAGTTTGTTTATCTAAGTCAAGAATGTTATAATTTTCCCAGTGATTGTTATTACTTTTTGTTAAAATTCCCCCCCCCCCAGTGGGTGGCTTAGCTGCGAATCCGTTTCGCCTAAGTTTGTAAAAAATCCTTACCGAGTGGCGAGCCAGCCTCCCACTCGGGGGCTTAGCTACGAATCCGCTTCGCCTAAGTGTTTAAAATCCTATCGATTGGTGAGCCAGCCTCCCACTCGGGGGCTTAGCTGCAGTCCAAGTACTCGCCTAAGTGTTTAAAATCCTACCGAGTGGTGAGCCAGCCTCCCACTCGGAGGCTTAGCTGCAGTCCAAGTACTCGCCTAAGTGTTTAAAATCCTACCAAGTGGAGAGCAAACCTCCCACTCGGAGGCTTAGCTGCAGTCCAGTACTCGCCTAAGTATTTAATACAATCTGCGCTTCGCAAGGACGACGAGGTGCAGGTCGACTGTTGCCTTCTCCTTCAGAGCTACACCACAAAAATCCTACCGAGTGGAGAGCAAACCGCCCACTCGGGGGCTTAGCTGCAGTCCAGTACTCGCCTAAGTACTAAAAATCCTACCGAGTGGAGAGCAAACCTCCCACTCGGGGGCTTAGCTGCAGTCCAATACTCGCCTAAGTATTAAAAATCCTACCGAGTGGAGAGCAAACCTCCCACTTGGAGGCTTAGCTGCAGTCCAGTACTCCCCTAAGTATTAAAAATCCTACCGAGTGGAGAGCAAACCTCCCACTCAGAGGCTTAGCTGCAGTCCAGTACTCGCCTAAGTATTAAAAATCCTACCGAGTGGAGAGCAAACCTCCCACTCGGAGGCTTAGCTGCAGTCCAGTACTCGCCTAAGTTTTAAAATCCTACCGAGTGGAGAGCAAACCTCCCACTTGGAGGCTTAGCAACAGTCTGAGTACTCGCCTAAGTAAGGAATCCATCCTGATCCACAAGGACGACGAGACGCAGTTCGACGGTTACCTTCTCCTTCGGAGTTGTGCCAGAGGTACAACGTGCGGTCCATCCCAATCCGCAAGGACGACGAGGTGCAGGTCGACTGCTACCTTCTCCTTCAGAGCTGCGCCACAAGTACAACGTGCGGTCCATACCAATCCGCAAGGACGACGAGGTGCAGGTCGGATGCTACCTTCTCCTTCAGAGCTGCGCCACAAGTACAACGTGCGGTCCATCCTGATCCGCAAGGACGACGAGGTCAGTCGCAGTCTGTGCTCCATCCCTACCTGCAAGATCGATGAAGTGCAAGTCGACTGGAGTTTTCACCTCAAGGGTGCTACTCAAACAATGAAATATATTTCTGAATGAAAAGCAAAGTTCTCTCAAAGGCAAATAAAAGCATGTTCGATGATAAACCAAGTTCGGATAAACGTCCTACGGATTCGAAAGTGCTCAGGCGTTAAGCCTGTTAAATTTTATCAGTTACAAAACCACTCGGCATTCCGAGGTAAATTTAAGGTGGAGCATAGAAGATTTTTACTCCTCAGGTGGAGGACTGGAAGGTGCAACAAACTGGTCGAGGTCGATTCCATCAGCAATCCGGGTGGCATTAGCGATGAAGGTCTCCATGAAAGATTGGAAGTCGTACTTCCTGGTATTGGCAACTTTGAGGGACGCCAGCTTTTCCTCTTGCGCCTCCTTGCAGTGGACACGAACCAGAGACAGAGCAACATCAGCACCGCACCTGGCAGAAGACTTTTTCCATTCTTGCACTCGACTTGGAACCTCATTCAGTCGAGTCATTAAGGATTCAAGGTCATTCTGAAGCGTCTTCTCTGGCCAGAGTGTTGAGTCGATCCGCGACACCGCAGCTTTCAGTCGAGCGAGGTAGTCCACCACGCTAGCGACGCGAGACTCCAGTCGGAGCACATTCATAGCAGCTTCGTCCTTCACAGGAGAGTTGATGGGGTCCAGGCTAGTTTCCACTCGACTGGTTTCTTCTTCGAAGTTTTGGCAGAATTCAGAAAACACAGCTCAGGCTCAAAATAACAATCATATGATGAGTCAATGATAACAAGTCAGTCGGATAAAAGAGACTACCTTCAAGCATGAGGAATAGCTTCGTGGCGAGCCCACCAAGATAAACCTCCAGATCGTTCCGCTTCCCAGCCAGTTGACTAGCCTTGTCAGTCAAAGAAATCTTGTCATTCTTCAGTCGGCTAGCTTCCTTGTTGGCCGTGTCAAGAGCGGCTTTCAGCTTGACGTTCTCCTCCTCAAGTTTGCCGACTGAGGCCAGTTTCTCTTCCGCGAGCTTTGTTTTCTCCAAAGCCGCTTTCTGTGCCTCTGCAAGGTCATGGTCCTTCTTCTTCAGAGCCTCCTCCAGTTTATCTGCAAAGTAACAATGAGACCAGAGTTGAGAATGGACAGAAAAACAAAGACAGTCGTCAAGTTCTCACCAGCCATACCTTTTGCTTCGTCCTTCGCCTTTTGCAAGTTCTCCTGAGCAAGCTTCAAGTCTAGGTCGAGCTGGATCTGTTTGTTCTCTAAATCAGTATAGCGAGCCACAAGTTCGCAAGATTTCTGCAAAGAGTCAATCGACAAAACATCAAAGACAGGTCACTTCCGAGTGACTAAGGAAAAATTGTAGCATTTCCAAGACTACAGCCGAATCAAAACATTCGACAGTAGTCTCGGGGACTACACCTAGTGGGTGCACTCAGCGTGCCCCCACTGGTTTTACCAATTTGGTTCGACCAGTTGACCGAAAGAAGCAAAAAGGTTATGATCCTAAAACCATAGCTAATTGTCAAGCGGTCAGCCGCATAAAAAATAGGTCTTTAGACTATAGTCGACTGCCAGCAGTCCACCATAGTCTCGGGGACTACACCAAGTGGGTGCACTCAGCGTGCCCCCACCGGTTTTAAGGTTCCATTCGACTTGGTCCGACCAGGCCGAGTGAAGAAGTATAAATACTATAGTCGACTGCCCGCAGTCCACCATAGTCTCGGGGACTACACCCAGTGGGTGCACTCAGCGTGCCTCCACTAGTACAAAAATTCAATCGACGCACGCACCCAGTGGGTGTACAGATATGGAAATCTTCAGAAAGAAGAAGTTTCAGGTAGCATATCCTAACAGAGCAAGCAACGATCAACTTACTTGGACATTTCTCTGAAGGGCTGAGCTAGCATCATAAGCCGCCTGGCTGGCTTCCCGGACCGCCTTCACTTGCTACATCATGATCCCTGCCTGGCGTATAGCCTCCTTAGCAGCACTCACTTGGTCTTCCGGGACGTGGTGTGTGGCAAAAATGGAAGGCGGATCAGCAGTCGACGAAGTAGGCCGGGCACTCGTCAGCGGCACAGCAAAGGACACAGAAGCCCGAGTGGTGTTGCCCCCCTCGGGAACCAGCGTCTCAGGTACCGTTACAACTTGAGCAGCCTTGCCAGTAGGCACACGCTTGTTCTTCCTCTTCCTCAGCGGCGTTTCTTCGTCGTCATCGGGGAGATCAATGACATGAGGTGGAACTGCAAGAAAGATTCAAAAGTAAAAATGGAAATCCAATCGACCAAAAGCGAAACTGCAGAGATCATACCAAGGTTGGAGGTGGCGGCATCTTCCATTTCCTGATCTTCGTGCTTAGATGAGGTCTCGGAGGTGGCAGCACTGCAGATTTCAGAAATCAGTTGATCAGTCAACGAGTCGACCAATAGTACACCCATGACAAACAGGGAAACACAAGTTCTGCTGATTACCCGAAAATGGTGGGAATGACCATCCTCATCTTGGGCAGGGCCTTCGTTGGTTTCGATGACGTTGCTCGGGGTTGCTTCGGCGGTTTCTCAGTCGGCGCTGGGGAAGTTGTCCGAGGTCGCTTCGTCGACTGCCCAACGGGCGCGATAGCCTTACCGCGCTCGACCGCCGGATCATGTGTCAGCTTGGATCGCCTTTCCGAGCCGGGAGGATCGACGTCTTCCTCCTCTTCCTCCTTCTCCTCCTCTTCATCAGAGATGTCGTTTCCCTCGTCCTCCTCACCGTCGGACTCCCATTCCTCCTGGCTTTCACCTCCGCTTCCTTCTTCTTCTTCGACTGGTTCTTGCGCCCCGTTGGGCATCGAGTACATCTCAGTGGTGACCTAGAAGACAACAAAAAAAGACAAAAGTCAGTCGACGGATTTGCAACAAAACAGAATGAATGCAGCAGGATCACAGTCGGAGATAAGTGGTTATACCTTGTCTGGTTCGTAAGACTGGTCGAGTGGTGGAATCCTCCTAGCTCCACGAGGATTGTCTTTGTTCCCCGTGATGGCAGTCATCCACCTCTCCAGTGTGGCGTCATTGACCTCCTCTGGATGGACCCGAGTGGTATCTTCGGTACCAGAGTACAACCACATCGGATGGCCTCGGTATTGGAGTGGCCGGATACGCCATCGAAGGAAAACCTCCAGAAGATCCATGCCGGTCACTCCGTCCCGAATGAGCTGGACTACCCGCTCCATCAACAGTTTAACCTGGGCCTTCTCCTCCGGAAGCACCTACAGAGAGGATGGCTTGTTCACTCGATCCATGGAGAAAGGAGGGAGCCCAGTCGACTGCCCTGGCGTCGGCTGGTCTTGGCAGTAGAACCAGGTCGACTGCCACCCTCTAACTGAGTCGGGAAGAGTCATGGCCGGAAAGGCACTCTTACCCCTCATCTGGACCCCGAGTCCCCCACACATCTGGATTACTTGGGTTCTCTCGTCATTCGGGTTAACCTTCTTCACCATCTGAGAGCGACAAGTGAATATGTGTTTGAAGAGGCCCCAGTGTGGCCGACAGCCCAAGAAGTTTTCACACAAAGACACGAAAGCGGCGAGATAGGCAATGGAGTTGGGTGTGAAATGATGGAGTTGTGCTCCAAAGAAGTTCAGAAACCCCCAGAAGAAAAGATTTGGTGGCAGAGAAAATCCGTGATCTACATGAGTGGCTAAGAGGACGCACTCACCCTCTTGAGGCTGCGGCTGCCACTCCGACCCCGGAAGCCTTGCCGACCCGTGGGGGATCAGTCCCTCGTTGGCCAGATCGTTGAGGTCTTTCTCGGTGATGGTCGAGCGGATCCAATCTCCCTGGACCCAACCTTGCGGCAGCTTGGACTGCGACGAAGATCCGCCCCGACTGGGCGCTCTCCCCGTGGCCTTCGCCGTCGCCTTCTTCGCCCGCTCCAAGACCGCCGTCTTCTCCTTCACCATTGTGGCCGGCGAACCAGGTACAGAGCAGCAGCGCTGAGCAGGCCGCGAGCACAGTAGATGAATCTGAGGAAGGAGGAGGGGAAAATGAGGGCGCACTGTTCAAAATACCCCCGCCCGGTGCCTTATATGAGGTCACTTCCGAGTGGCTGACCGGTAGGCCCAGGCAATCCTGTCAAATCCCACAACAGTCGCGCACGTGATACGTGGCGAAAAAGGTGGCGCGAAGGTCGAGGCATCCTCGCCTTATCCCATTCGAGTGCCGCGGTTTTCTCTGCTTCGCGCGCTTCCCAATATTCGGATCCCGCTAAATCCGCTAACGGCAGACCAACTTGTCAGACAGCAGATTTCCTCCGATCCGTCGCTCGGAAATCTTCAAGTTCATAAAGTTCACTCGACAGATGTGAAGAATGGATCAAGGCGACTGAAAGAGAAGTTGACACCATCACTAAAAAGCCATTTGATCCAGAGTAAGACCCACTCGCAACACTAATAACAGGTCGGAAAGATTATCAACTCCTTCCTCACTCAAATCTCGATCCATTCGGGGGCTAATGATGAAGTCATGTACCTAGGGTAGGGTCATAGACCTGTCCAAGGTACCCTCCCCAAGGACACCCATGAAAGAAGCTGCCTTCCAGTTGACCTGGTAGGATTCCACTCGACAGAGTCAGAGACACTCGACCACCAGGAGTTCAGGAGCCACTCTGTATCCAAACGATCTGTAATTAATTAGTCTTTATGGTCATGATGACACTTTATGTAAGGCGTTACCAGTAACGCCTGGCCTTAATGTACCTTAAACCCTCCGCTACGTGGGCTGGCTGGGGTCCTGGCGCAATCTATATAAGCCACCCCCCTCCACAGGCAGAAGGGTTCGGCACCCCTGTAACTCATACGCATATTATCCAGTCGACCGCCTCCGGGCTCCGAGACATAGGGCTATTACTTCCTCCGAGAAGGGCCTGAACTCGTAAATCCCTTTCGTATACAACTACTCCATAGCTAGGATCTTGCCTCTCCATTCCTACCCCCCATTCTACTGTCAGATTTAGAACCACGACAGCGAGTTGCTCCACGCTGACACGGTGGCGAGCATGCCGGTACGGGCGCCGTAGCTGCCGCGTCGTACCGCGCCACCAGTATCTACGGTGGCCGCGCCTCCCGTGTTTGTGGGCCGCCTCCCGTGCCTGCGGCAGCGCCATGCAGGCAGAGACAAAAGCCGGGTGCATGGAGAGCGACCAGTCGGTGGCCAGCTTCTCCGTGTCCGCCGCCATCATCGAGGAGAAGTAGAACACGGGAGGCCGCCGCCATTTGGGACCCATGAAGGCCACCGCGGATTCAGGTGATTTCTTTGCTGCTTCGTCTCTTCCGAGGACCTTCGTCGACTCCGCAAGTGTCTGACGGACATGAGGAAGACAAAGGGATCCGCGGGCGGCCATTTAGAAATAAAATAAGTCTAGATATATCCATTTCTAGGACAAGTATTTCCGGACGGAGGGAGTATTAATTATACAAGAGAGCCGGATTGGCACCTCTTAGTTCATGTAAATGTAATGAAATCCATCATGTTTATATGAAGATCTGGCTTTTTTATACGAAATACTTCATGCTTATATGAAATCAGTCTGTGTTTGCACGAATTTCATCTGGTTGGTTAGAGTTGTAAAAATGTCTGCCGCTGGCGTTCGATGTCCTCCTCCGCGGAAGGAAGCGGGAGGAAATTTGCTGGCTGCCGTTGGAGATGCTCTTTATGATGGAAATAATAGAGTGACATCCAATCCATTTGAGTTAATTGCCTGTATGATTGTCCCTCTATAAAAAGTTAATTGCATGTACAGTGTACACGTGACTTGCAGGGTGGCTACAGCTTCGTACAGAAAGTTAAAAAGAAACAAGTCCATCCTTAATATTCTAAGTACTCTGTGGGTTCCACTGTCAGTACAGTAGTGAAAGAAGTATATATTAAATAAGTAGAGTAATATATAATATACAAATCTAAAGTTAAAAGACAAAATTCGAACTCATGTCATCCCGTTGCGAGCATTTTTGTTGTAGACCATGCTGGAGATATATCTCCATGTCTACTCTTATATATACTCCATTCGTTCCTAAATATTTGTCTTTTTCAGATTTCAAATGGACTACCACATACGGATGTGTATGTAGACATATTTTAGAGTGTAGATTCACTCATTTTGCTATGTATGTCTTTTCAGGAAGGGGTTAGATTTGTCCTTGATTTATTTATGAGGTATCCAGATGGCACTGCACCGCCAAGAAAAGAGGGTAGCGTCAAAATTATGGACTACTTTTTGAGTATGTTGGTAAGGTCCGGTCATAGTCACTTGTTGAAATCTCTAAAAAGACAAATACTCCCTCCGTCCGGAAATACTTGTCATCAAAATGGATAAAAGGAGATGTATCTAGATGTATTCTAGTTTTAGATACATCTATTTTTATCCTTTTTGATGACAAGTATTTTCGGACGGAGGGAGTAGAAAACAGAGTTGGTGATGATGGTGTGCGTGCCATCCTGCAATATAGGCCGTCGAATTTATATCTAATGGATAGGAAAGAATCTCTAGCAATTTTGCAAAAATATACCCACACGTCTCTCCACGTTCGCAAATAAGGCCTTCCCTCGTTCAGCCTTTTCTCTCACAAGATAAACTACTCATACAAATGCATCTTGATGTTCCGTCCAACGCACGGGCAGCTAGCTAATTTCTTTTAAAATAGTTGTTGCGATAATTGGGTTGAAGTGATATATTTTATGTCTGCCCCGAATGATTTCAGATTCACTAGTATTAACAAAGAAAAGGTTGCCTTGTTAATTAATAGAAAACAGGGTGAAAACTATCACATGAGGCCGGTAAAAACAAGGCACACTGTGTTCAGCGTCATCGTCACTACAGCTGTGCGCGCGCGAGAAGTCTACATATCGAGGGGGCTACCGAGCGAGGCACCGAGACACAATGTTTGA
>LR880970.1:17907556-17927367 GCA_904067115.1 Aegilops sharonensis | reverse complement strand
ACAACTGGAGTCCTTCAAAGGTGTATCTCCGAAGAGGAAGGGCGAAATCTCCTGGCTGAAATTCACGCTGGACTCGGCGGGCACCACGCTGCAGCCCGGGCCCTTGTAGGCAAGGCCTTCCGTACAGGATTTTATTGGCCGACAGCCCGGGCAGATGCTCAGGACTTAGTCCAACGATGCGTTGGTTGCCAGCTCTTTGCTAATCAGAGCCACATGCCACCCACCGCCCTCAAAACTATACCCATTATCTGGCCGTTCGCGGTCTGGGGGCTTGACATGGTTGGACCCCTTAAAGGGGGAACCCACAAGCACAAATACTTATTGGTCATGGTGGACAAATTCACCAAATGGATTGAGGCCAAGCCGGTTAAAACGGCAGAATCCGGACCGGTGATAGACTTCATATCCGGGGTAGTACACCGTTTTGGCGTCCCCCACAGCATCATCACTGATAACGGCACGAACTTCACGGCCGAAGATGTTAAACTCTGGTGCAAAAACATGGGCATCAAGCTCGATTACGCTTCAGTCTATCACCCCCAAACTAACGGTCAAGTCGAGTGAGCAAATGGTCTAATCATGAGCGGCATCAAACCCAGACTAGTGCGGTCCCTCAAGGAATCTAACACGCACTGGGTAGAGGAGCTCGACTCCGTACTCTGGGGGCTGTGGACCACGCCAAACCGAACTACTGGATTCACACCATTTTTCATGGTATACGGCGCAGAGGCAGTTCTGCCCTGCGATATAATTCATGACTCACCTCGTGTGCGCATGTACGAAGAAAGAGAAGCCGAGTTGGATCGGCAGGACAGTTTGGACGCCTTAGAGGAGGAGCGGGACGTGGCAAAGGCTCGTTCCGCATTTTATCAGCAGTAGGCTCGAAGATATCAAAGCAGAGAAGTACGGGCCAAAACTTACAATGTTGGCGAACTTGTTCTACGCCTGCCGGACAAGAAAAAGGACAAACTTAAGCCCAAGTGGGAAGGTCCCTTCATCATCGACCAAGTCCTGACCGGCGGAGCATACCGTCTGCGTAACGCATCTGACAACCGACTCAAGCCGAACCCATGGAACGCAGCCCGTCTCCGAAGATTTTACGCCTACCGCCGGACTCCGAGTTCGTCTCACTCCCCCATCCACCTTTTTATATTTTTTACTGTCTCTTGTCCCCCTCCTTCTTCCCACTCTTTTTTTTCAATACCTTTTATAGGCTGATTTGGGCTTTGTTCGCACACACTTGATGTGCTCCTGGCACTCATTATACCTGGGGGCTTCTTCAACAGAAGCTTATTCATACGGGCTTCATGCCCAATACATGTGTCATACTTCCGCATGTACCTTTTATTCACCATTGTATGCATCGATATGACTTAAGTTTTGGCCAAGCTGGGTTGCCTAGCTCCTGTGCTTACCCCTACGTTCCCGATTGTTCGGCTAGGAGGTAAGGGAGCACCTCTGCGATTGCTACTGCCGGGTCAGCCGGATGTGTACCTCAGACTGGGTGAAGCCGAAAGCTAGCGTTCTTAAGAGAATATTCGGTCGGTGACTTGAAAGATGATTTATTACTTACTTATTTATCTGCCCCCAGATGCTTTTTCCGCTATTTTCGCAGTCCGGCATTGCACTTTAGGGCATGCCTCCCAGGAAAAGGAACCCTTAACGGAACTATTCTCCCTGGAAGATGTTTCTTACTAACCATGTAATATAACATAACAAGTTGGGCACTTGTCTGATAAAGCAATTATGACCCCGACGCCTTGTCTCCATGCATGCCCCGGTTCTTTTATAACCGTAAGGGTATTCGGACACACTCTAGACTGTTGGGTCCCGAGGTTGAAGCGAAACGGTCCGCAATGACAAACGATCTACAATCCGGCTAGAAGGCATTTTACATGTCATTTCAAATTACATCGTCAAACCGACTGATTGTACTCCTCCTCAATCCCATCTAACAGGTTGTCTAATTTACAGTCCTATTGGGAATATTTCGTGGCCAGTTCTACTTGGCCGTACATCAAGATCACAGGGATCTCCTTCCCATCAGGCCCCGCAGGTCCGACCTCGGCCATGTGGTTTGGGTCAGCCTTCGGGTAACGTGTCTTCACCATGGCCCAGGCCTCCCTGGCGCCCTGACGGCAGGCCGATATCTTCCACAAACGGAGGCGTCGCCGTGCTCCCTGAAGCTTCTCAGCAAGCTCACCAAGGCCCTCGGGTAGGGAGACGGATGGCCATAAAGCATGAACGATGCCACTCATCGCCTGCCGAACACGTTCGAGCAATTGCACCAGCTCGGGAAGTTGGTCACCCGTTGACCCAGGCATTTCCTCCGCAGGGCGACCTGTGAGCACACCTAAAGACATATTTCTGTCAATCGACTTCCTCACCGAATTCTTCTTTTCAAAGGAATTTGTTCAAGCACTTACTATAAATGCCGCGACGAAGCCGCTGATTCTCCTTCACGGAGCCAGACAGCTAGGCCCGAACACCTTTCAGCTCTTCCCCTCGCTGGGTGTGGGCATCTTGGAGCTTGTTTCTCTCCTGCTGCACCTTCATAAGCACCCTCTCGCCGGCCTTTAGCTGACGCAGTAGCTGTTGCTTGTGCGGATCTAGTCCGGCACCCTCTGCAATATTATTGTCAGATTCACGCCGCACTTTGTTAAATAATTATCTTTTCAAAGTACGTCTTACCAGTGGGGGTCTCTGTGGCTCCCCCTGTGGCGGCCAGTGCGGCCTCAAGTTGGGCCTTGCACTCTTGGAGCTCCTGGGACAGATGGGTATTCTTCTCCGTAAGATCCTGCATAATAGTTGATCCTTAAATCAGTTATTTCAACTATTTTAAGTCTCGGGGGCAACTGGCATATATAACTATTAAAATTACTTACCCGTATGTCTTTCACATACTGCTCCGTGGCTCTGGTTAACCCATCTTGAGTGGCACGGAGGTGCGCATTTCCCGCATCAAAGGCATTTAACGCCTCCGGGGAGAAACACGCGTCACGAAGAACTGTCCGGCGACGCCTGTGATTCATGGCGCTCTCCACCTCAGACCGGGTGGCGGACAGCCTGTCGACATCCTCCGTCGGAGGAGCGTCCGGCTCATGCCTTGTATTCGCCTCCCCTCCCGGACCATGCGTTGGAGCATGGCTGGCGGAGGCTTGATTGGCAACCTCTCCGGACACTGTCCGGCGAGCGCTCTTTCTGGAAAAGTTATGAGCATTAATATACCTCCTGGGGATCCTTCCCTTAAAAATAGCGGTGCTCCGTACCGTTGCGGCGACGTTTCGGTTCGCGTCGCACTCCTCTTCAGCCTGCTGGGCCGGACTGACCCTTGTTGGCCGGCCGCCGCGGGTTCGGCTTCCCGCCTTAAAGGCACCTCCTGCGATACACCATCAGTATGGGATGGTCAGAATTGAGCGCGGATCAAATGACGGTGTCAAGACCTCGGTCGTAGTCACCTGGGGGGCCGGAAACAAACCGGGGTAGTCAGCCGTAATGGCGACTAGGGCATTGTCTATGCTACGTTGGTGGAACACCCCGTCAATCAGCTCCACCTTTATGTCCGGATCCTCTTCGGAGGTCGGATCAAGGGATCATTCCGGATCCTCGGGCTGTGGAGTTAGGCTTCGTATGCCCTCCACGTCCCGGCGCAGCTCCTGCGTCGAAATCACAGAGTAAGATACTTGACTTTAAAAGTATGGATCGGGTAGATGAACATCCGCTTACCCAGCTCCGAGGGTTATTCATAGAAAATCCATTCAACGGATTCATGCGGAGGAAGTCCTCCTCCTCTCCCTTGTACAAGCCGGACAGGATCTTTGCCAGATCGGCTGCCGAGCCTGGCCCTTTGCGGCCATGACGGGTGGCATCATCTTCCCCGTTGAAATCCCACATAGGGTGGCCCCTATATTGGAGTGGCTGCACCCCTTGCATAATGCACGTGGCCATGACTCCAATCATGGTCAATCCAGAGTGGGCCAGTAACCTAATCCGGCCCATCAGATAATGGACGCTCCTATCATCTTCCCGTTGACGGCTCCGCGGGCGCCAACTCAGGCGTTTCTTCAAGGGATCATTGTTGAACTCCGGGAGGCCGATCCGAACTGGATCCGGCAGAGGGGCGTCCTCCATGTACAACCATTCCGAAGGCCAGTCTTCGGACGCCTTCTTCGGGGTGCCTGATAGATATCCGGTCCCGGCGATGCGCCATATTTCGGCTCCGCCCACTTGATATATCGACCCCTAATGAGAACGGGGTACGAGACAAAACAATCTCCCACAGTGCAAAATGGGGCTCGATGCCCAAGAACAGCTCGCAAAGAGCTACAAAGCCCGCGATGTGCAAAATGGAGGCGGGCGTGAGGTGGTGAAGCTGGAGTCCGTAGAACTCTAGGAGCCCCCGGAGAAACGGATGTATGGGAAATCTGAGTCCCCTTATTAGATAGGGGACAAAGCATACCCGCTCCCCTTTGGAAGGGTTGGGACGCTCTCCGCCTGCTATCCACGCTTGTAGGTGGCTAGTCCGGCTCGAACCGGAACCATGAAAGCTGGGGGAAGATATCCCTCGGTTTGGAGTGCCACTAGCTCGCTGTGCGGAACTGAGCATCTCCCCCAATCTCCTGGCTTAGGGCTGGGAGCGCGAGAGGAGGAGCCGCGTCGGCTATCCATGATGGAATGGATTTTTGTCAGAGGCGCTTCGATGAGAACTTGCGGATGGAGGATGGTGTGAGCTGGATCTAGATCCTCGCCTCTCTTATAGGCGGCTCGTTCGCACGGGTAGGGGGTAAAATGTAAAAATAGCCCAGCCTTTCGCATTCGTACGACACGTGGAAGAAGGCCATTATTGGGCGTAGAAGCCAAGGAGCGCAACATTTATAAGGAAGCCGGACACTATTCGACGGGAACATGAAGTTTGAAGGAGAACCCGCCTTGCAACGCCGAAGACAATATACGCGCCAGACTCGTCGTCGCTGAAGCCCGGTTCGGGGGCTACTGAGGGAGTTCCGGACTAGGGGGTGTCCGGATAGCCGAACTATCATCATCGGCCGGACTCCAAGACTATGAAGATACAAGATTGAAGCCTTCGTCCCGTGTCCGGATGGGACTTTCCTTGGCGTGGAAGGCAAGCTTGGCGATACGGATATGTAGATCTCCTACCTTTGTAACCGACTTTGTGTAACCCTAGCCCTCTCCGGTGCCTATATAAACCGGACGGCTGTAGTCCATAGGACGGACAACAATCATACCATAGGCTAGCTTCTAGGGTTTAGCCTCTTTGATCTCGTGGTAGATCCACTCTTGTAACACACATCATCAATATTAATCAAGCGGGACATAGGGTTTTACCTCCATCAAGAGGGCCCGAACCTGGGTAAAACATCGTGTCCCTTGTCTCCTGTTAGCATCCGCCTAGACGCACAGTTCGGGACCCCCTACCCGAGATCCGCCGGTTTTGACACCGACAACCCCCCTAGGAGAGGGACGCAGAAGGGTCCTCAGATGACTCTCCAGAAGATTCTGAGCCATGAGGGCGGTGAGAAGAGGCTTCATCGCCGGCTTCAACATCAAACCGAGCAAACTTGGACTGGTACTTCTCAAAAGGAGTCACATGAGACTCGGAGCCGTGAGCAATGTCCATACCAGATGCACGCATACCATCCTTAAGAGCCTTCATGCTCTCCTTCCTAGACTTGTGCTCCTCCCACTGCTTTTTATGCATATCTTGTTGAAGACAAAACATGTTCTTGAGAAGACGCCAAATTTTGTTGCTCTTCTTGGACCCGGAGTCACTGGGCTCCCCATGATGAAAAGTATGTGAGCGGGGACGAAACTCAAAGTGGTGTGGATTTCCAGCATGTAGCTCCTCTTCCTCCTCATCTTCACCCTCATGAGCAGTTGCCTTGCCCTTCTTAACAAGTAAGCTCACACTGGAGTGGCCAGTCAGGCGCCGACCCGCAAGTGCCTCCGGAGCAATCTCAGCAATCAAAGCAGTAATATACAGAGCATAGATAGGAACCTTGCGGTTCATTACCACACTATACATCTCATGCCACATAAAGTCCATCACATCAATGGGGCCTTGCTCGGGGTTATGACAAGTGAAGTGAAGAAGGTTGATGAGGTGGCCACGAATCTTATTCTTGTCACCCATGTTGACCGCAAGGATCTCTCGAAAGATACGGTGCATGATGTCATAGAAAGGCAGAAGATCACCAACAGATCCAACCTTTCCGGACGGAGGATACAAATCAGCCAAGTGAATAGCTTGGAAGACCCCTTTGTCGTGAATCTTGTATCCACGGTCAGCAGTAATGTCAGTATACTCATAGCCCAGAAGACCGGCCAGCACAGAGAACGGAGCAGAGAACTTCTCATTACCACTCATCCAAGTAAGAGTGCGCTGCATATCAGTCCCAAAATGCACAGTGGCATAAAATTGAGCCACAAGAGGCGGAGACACATCATGTTGAAAGCGCATGAGTGGAAGGAGGTTGAGCTTCACACACATGTTCTGGATCCCCTCAAAGTAAGCTGAGTTTGTTGGAGTCTTGTCAAAGTGAGAATTGTTGATACTCTTCTGGATGACACACTTGTTGACGAACTGAGAAAAAAATCTCTTCATAGTTGCGTTGCTGGAAAAGTGTCCAAAAACTTGGAATCAGCCACATGATCACGGTCTTGACGATAGGGATTGACACGGCGCAGAGCAATCCACTCCGGTGCGGGCATTTCCTTCATGGTGACTGGCTCAGGAGGAGGAGGTTGTACATTTTGTGCTTTTGCCTTCTTGGAAGTGGTCTTCCGCTTCTTGGAGTGAGCGGGAGCAGGAGGAGGAGATGCACTGTCTTGAGCCTCAGCATCTTCCTCAGGATGGCAGTCAAACATGTTCTCACGCCCCAAAACAACAGCTGCTGTCTTCTTGACCCTAGCTTTGGTTTTTCGTTCATATACCTTGGATGAGTGAGCACGCGAACCGGACCCTCCTGCTACCAGAGATAGAGAATAGGATGGGGATAGAATAAGTACACAAGCCAAAAAAAAGAAAATCAAAGAATCTCTCTGGTCGAAAATTTGACAGAACTCTGCTTAGGCCGGAAGTTCCGGAGAAGGACGGAAGTTCCGGAAGCCGGAAGTTCCGGGGAACCTGGAAGTTCTGGCCAACGGAAGTACCGGCCCAGCCGGAACACGGAAACCCTAGCGAGGCCGGAAGGTCCGGCCTACCCGGAAGTTCCGGGCACCAGCATGGTCGCAAGGTTCCTTCCGAATCTAAGTAGGGGACGGTCATGGATCGACCAATCGAGAAATGAATGTCATGGAGCACTGCAGATCTAAAGTGGATGTAGGGCTTGAGAGTGTGAAGTTTGTGTTTATCCTAGAACCATAAGCGTAGCCTACAATCCCTAGGAAACTAGAGAGAACAGAGAGAAGCTTAGGTTACCTTCCTCCATGGAGATGGTGGAGAGGACAGATCCCCTCCAAGCACGATGAAAGGGAAGAAGGGGCCGGAGGTTCCGGGGGCCGACAGCTCGCCCGGAAGTCGCCGATGGGTGAGGGGCGCCGCAGGGAGAGAGAGAGCAGTGGAACAGAGGAGAAGGGGGAAAAGGAACCCCTTGGTTATCCCCTGCCCATGATATGTGCCCACGACTCGCGACGCCCGGAAGTTCCGGGCAATGGCGGAAGTTCCGGCGGCCGGAAGTTCCGGGCCCCACCCCGGAAGTTCCGGGATATCCAGAGAGATTACAGTCTCTCTGAACTCCTGAGAACTAGAGGGAGGGGGTCTGAAAGCTCCCATGACACCACACACCACATCAACATTTATGTGGAGATGATTTGAAGCTTGTGCACTAGATAAAGATCAGATGGTTTTAAGATGAGAGAGGCTAGGGGAAAAACACAAGAGCAACAACGAGAACACTCAAATAGAGAAAAAAACGGGACAAACACACAGAAAAAGAAATGAAGATTTTAAGTCCAGCCTCTCTAGGAGAGGGCGGTGGACGAGTCCACCATGTTTGAGTATGTGTGACTTGGTACTGCGAAGATTTTAACCTTGAGCCCAACATCACAACTCCATCATTTAAAGTACTAGGTCACAAAGTGATAACATAGTAACTTTGAGAGTGTTTGGTTTATTTATGCATCATATAGGGTGAGATAACTCATGGGTTGAATGTCTCCCCCTAAATACATGCCTAAATCTAGACACGACATTATGAAAATGCATGAATGGGTACTAGATTTCACATAATATTGTCAAGCTCCAAGATACCAAGTTCACGCCTAAGTTGACAAAACCTTGCTTCATCCAATGGCTTGGTGAAAATATCTGCAAGTTGCTTATCTGTGCCAACATGAGCAATGTCAATATCACCCTTCTCCACATGATCTCTCAAGAAGTGATACCTAATATCAATGTGCTTGGTGCGGGTATGATCTTTGGGGTTCTCGGCAATATTGATGGCACTTTCATTGTCACATAGAAGAGGCACATGTCTATAGGTGATACCGTAATCCTTCAAAGTTTTCCTCATCCATAGTAATTGACTTGCACAACTGGCGGTTGCAATCTATTATGCTTCTGCGGTAGAGAGAGAAATACAATTTTGTTTCTTTGAGGACCAACTTACCAAGGAGCGTCCAAGATACTGACATGCGCCGGAGGTGGACTTACGATCCACTTTGTCTCCGGCCCAATCCGCATCCGTGTACCCAATAAGATCAAACTTCGCATCCTTAGGGTACCATAGACCCAACTTTGGGGTGTGAACAAGGTATCTGAGAATATGCTTAACCGCCTTATGATGGCTTTCCCTAGGGGAAGCTTGAAATCTAGCACACATGCATACACTAAACATGATGTCTGGTCTAGATGCACAAAGATAAAGCAATGAACCAATCATAGAGCGGTATTTAGATAGGTCGAAGGGGATACCGTTTGAGTCTTCAGTGAGTACAATTTTGGTTGGCATGGGTGTCTTACATGGGCTAGCATCAGTCATGCCAAATTTTGCTAGGATATCCTTGAGGTATTTTGCTTGAGACAAGAAAATTCCTTCTTGAAATTGTTGAATTTGAAATCCGAGGAAGAACTTCAAATCCGCATTGAGTGACATTTCGAAATTCTTGGTCATTGATGCCGCAAATTTCTTGCATAAATGAATGTTAGGAGAACCAAAAATGATATCATCTACATAGATTTGACATAAGATCAAATCACCTTTGTCCCTCTTCGTAAAAAGAGTGGGATCGATTACCCCTCTCACAAAGCCATCATCGAGTAAAAACTTCTTAAGATGATCATACCAAGCACGAGGTGTTTGTTTGAGGCCATACAAAGCCTTATGAAGTTTATACACATAGTCTTTGTGATCGGGGTCAACGAACCCAGGTGGTTGTGATACATATACTTCTTCTTGTAGAGGGCCGTTAAGGAAAGCACTCTTCACATCCATTTGATGTAAAGTAAAGCCATTGAAGGCAGCATAAGCAAGTAAGATGTGAATGGATTCAAGACGGGCAACGGGGGCCAAGGTCTCACCAAAGTCCAAAACTTCAACTTGTGAGTACCCTTGTGCCACTAACCTTGCCTTGTTGTAGATGATTACACCATTCTCATCTTTCTTGTTCTTGAAAATCCACTTTGTTCCAATGACGTTGTGTTCTGTAGTTGGCCTCTTGACTAATGACCACACTTGATTGCGCTCAAAACTATTCAACTCTTCTTGCATAGCAATGAGCCAATCATTGTCTATCAACACATCTTGTACCTTGAGAGGCTCAACACTAGACACAAAAGAGAAATGAGCACAAAAGTTTGTCAATTGTTTACGAGTGACTCTACCTTCCGATATGCCGGTGAGGATCTTATCAACATCAACACGACCGGCCACTCGAGGCATGATGGAGGTTAAGGTTTCGCGAGGTTCAACTTCATTTCTATCATCCACGTCTTCAACATATGGATCATTAATGTGTGGTGGAAATTCTTCTTGTTCTTCTTGCATTTGTTGAGGCTCATTGTCAATGATTGCACCTTCTTGTATTTGCCCTTGAGGGTGATCTTGTTCTTGATGATTATCATGAAGAGGAACCTGATCATCATCTTGTACTTGGACTATGGGCATTGGTTGAACACTAGAAGCTTGTGATGATATGGGTGTTGAAGTAGTTTGATGATGTGTGAGACTTCCATCTTCTTCATCATCATCATGAGGTTCTTGTTCCATAGGAAGAAGTGCACCAACACCCATAGTCAAGATGTCTTGAGAAGAATCTTCTTCACCTGCATCACTTAGATCAACTTGCTCCCCATGGGAGCCATTAAATTCATCAAACACCACGTCACAAGTTTCTTCAACACATCCATTTGATTTGTTGTAGACTCTATAGGCGTGAGAGTTTGATCCATAGCCAACAAATATACCCTCAATTGTTTTGGATTGAAATTTTCCTAATCGTTCTCTTTTGTTGAGGATGAAACATTTGCACCCAAATACCCGAAAGTACTTGTGGC
The DNA here is from genome assembly GCA_904067115.1 of Aegilops sharonensis. Taxonomy (NCBI): domain Eukaryota; kingdom Viridiplantae; phylum Streptophyta; class Magnoliopsida; order Poales; family Poaceae; genus Aegilops; species Aegilops sharonensis. The sequence goes on along the minus strand of LR880970.1, from coordinate 17,916,854 downwards.
TTGTTCCTAGTTAGAAGCTCATATGGAGTCTTTTCCAATATAGTGCGAAGGAAGAGCCAGTTTGATGCATGGCATGCGGTGTTGACAGCTTCGGCCCAAAAACTATGTGGTGACTTGTATTCATCCAACATGGACCTTTCCATCTCTACAAGTGTACGGTTCTTCCTTTCGGCTACACCATTTTGCTGAGGAGTGTATGGAGCTGAATATTGATGCTCAATCCCTTCATCACTAAGAAATTCTTCCAAGGTATAGTTCTTGAACTCAGAGCCATTGTCACTTCTTATTGCCAGAATTTCTTTGTCAAACTTGCGTTGGGCTTGCTTGGCAAAATCAATGAAGGTGATCTTGGTTTCATCCTTGGACTTGAGGAAGAACACCCATGTATATATTGAGTAATCATCAACAATGACAAGCCCATACATTTTCCCACCAATACTATCCCATGAAGGAGGCCCAAAAAGATCCACATGAAGGAGCTCCAGGGGCCTTGAAGTAGATACTATGTTCTTGGGTGGGTGCTTTGATTGATGTTGCTTCCCGGCTATGCATGCACTACACACACGATCTTTCTCAAAAGAGACATTGGTTAGTCCAAGGATGTGATTCCCATTTAAGAGATCTTGAAGATTCCTCATGCCGACATGGGCCAGCCGGCGATGCCATAGCCACCCCTTGTCAGCCTTGGCCATTAGACAAGTTGCATGGAATGTGCTCTCTTTCGAGAAATCAACCGTGTAAAGGTTGCCATCCAACTCTCCAACAAAGGCCACTTCGAGAGTATCTCTCTTAAAGACTTTCACATCGGTTAGTCCAAAGAGTGTATCATAACCAACAAAAGCCAATTGGCGAACAGAAAGCAAGTGGTATTTAAGGGATTGGACAAGCATGACATTTGCAAGCGACATGTCATTTGTGATAGCCACCTTGCCCAACCCGAGTACCTGTCCTTTTGAACCTCCACCAAACATAATGCTCATGAACGGTTGAATGGCTTCCATGAAATCGTAGAGCAATTTGCTATCTCCGGTCATATGATTTGTACATCCACTATCAATCACCCATTTCACTCCACCGGAGAAGCCAACCTACACACAATTAAGACTTGGTTAGAGGCACCCATTTTGCAATGGGACCTCTCAAGTTAGTCACAAGGGTCTTAGGGACCCAAATAGCATAGAACCGGAATGCATTTCGAGGACCAACAAATTTTGCAAAGACTTCTCCATCCTTAGTCTTACGGAGTACATAGGAAGGAGGCATGAACTCTTTAGGCTTGTTGAGAGTGGGCATGCCCCTTATGGCCTTCCCACTCACAACCTTACCTTTCTCCTTGTGCCCTTCTCTTACAAATGTTTCTTTTAGAGGATTTATGCACTTTTGAGAGGACGTCTTCTTCTTGCTTGTGCTCGGGTCAAAGCCAAGTCCCTCTTTGGCAAACACCTCATTGTGTTGGCTCAATATCTCATCAAGATTCTTTTGCCCTTGAGCACATGTCATGAGGCCTTTCTTAATTTGAGCCTTGAGAAAACAATTTTCCTCAAGAATAGATGCTAGATCACTACTAGAGTTAGTAGTACAAGCATCAACATTTATAATAGGAGAAGAGTAAGCCTTGGCTAGAGTTTCAAGATAAGTAAGTTTGAGCGTCTCAAAACTCTTTCTAAGAACGGTGAGCTCTCCTTCCTTAGTCTTGAGAGACACGGATAGAAGCTCACAACCCTTAGATAGAGAAGCATGAGACTTCACAAGCTTACTTTTATCATTCATTAACTCTTCGCAAGAGTCAATAGCCTTTTTCAAGGAGGCAAGATCATTAGTGTGAACATCAATATTTACACCAATTTTTAAGCATAGTTCATCATTTCGTGCTTCCTCATATTGGACTTTCCGCTCAAGGATTTCACACTTTTCATTTTCCTCGGTGACGAGGGTTTCGAGTACCTTAATGGTGATGGTGTGCTTACTCACCATCTCCATAAGCATATGAAACATAGTGAGTTTCTTTCCTTTGAGGGAACACATGAACTTATTAAGTTTAGCAATCATAGGATCATCTAGATCATCATCCTCATAGCTATCCTCCGCACCAAGATACTCATCACTAGGAGTAGAAGGAGTGAAAAGAGGAGGATTTGACCGTGGAGTTACCTTGACCTTGTCAGAAGAGCTTTGGTCCTCTCCTTCTTCAACCATGGCCTTTGCCATTAGGCACTTGTGAACATTGCCCTTGTAATCTTTCATGTAGTTGTAGGTGACCACGTCACCACTCTTGTTTACTAACCTCAAGGTGTTTTGAGAGTCTTGAGCCACTCCGGCAACACCACTAACATCATCCGGATCAGATTCTTCTTGAGCAACCATTGCCTTTCCATCTCTCTTCTTGAGCTTGGAGTTCAAAGGATTTGGCAACTTCTTCTTGGGAAAGGTCTTGGGAAACCTTGGTTTATCTTCTCTCTTCTCATAAGGGCACTCGTTGGAGAAGTGATTGGTTTCTTCACAGTTGTAGCATTTTCTTACTTTCTTCTTTTGAAATCTTCCCTTGAATTTTCCCGCGCTAAACTTCTTGACAAAAAGAGCCATGTCTTCATACGAAGGGCCCTCGTTGGATTCAATCTCATCACCATCTTCATCATCATCATCATCTTCTTCTTCTTCTTCACTTTGCTCATCTTCACATACATGCTTGGCCTTCAATGCAAGATTGATCTTTGATGATGGGGAACCATGCATGGCAAGATGTTTTGTGGCATTAGCCTTTGACTCTTCAAATAGTTGGAAGGTGGATATGATGTCATCTGTAGTCATTTCCTTGAAGGTATGGTGTTGTGTTATGTCCCACACCATTTGATGGTGATATGGAGCAAGATCATGAAGCAACTTATCCACAAGGAACCTCTTAGTCATGTTGAATCCATCTTGTGTCTTGTCACACTCACATGACTCAATATCCGCAGTGAGAGTCATGAGACGCTCATGGAGTTGACTGGGGGTTTCACCTTTTTCCATACAAAAGTTTTGCAATTGCCCCTTGGAAATTTCATATTGAGCACTCCGGAGGGTAGAAGTGCCAGTCTTGGATCGTATAATACTTTCCCATAGTTCCTTGGCACTTGTGATGTGTATGAACGGTCTCCTTTGCTTTTCATCCATACCTCTCCTTATACACATGATTGCAGTGTCATTGAGGTTCTTGTCATATGTTTCTCTTGGTGTGGGGTTCTTTGGATCAACCACATGATAGCCATACTCCAAGATCTCCAGCATTTCATCGTTTCCATGTCGAAGATGATCCTGCACAGAAACTCTCCACAAAGCAAAATCAGAAGTGGCACTAAGTAAAGGAGGCTTGCCTTGAGGATTATATCTTGGTTTCTCAACCTGAGGTCTTGCATAAAGCCAAGGAACACTGGCGTGTTCATTGCTAGGAGGTTGTTGACCAAGTGATGGAGTAGGCACAGTTGGCCTTGAAGCAGCACCACCCGAGAGTGGTGCAAGAACCGTGGACAACGTGGCTAATCTCATTTGGACCAAGGCCTCAAGAGAAGCATCATGTTCCTCTTTTTGCTTAGCAAGGGCCTGTTCTAGATCCTCCGACGTAAAAGACTTGACTTCAGAAGAAGCCTCGCCTTTATCCTTAGGATCTACAACCAGGGGAGTCCCATCCGGGTTCATCTCGTTCTAGGGCGGTTAAGCCACAAGAATAGAGCATGAGGCTCTGATACCAATTGAAAGGATCGAGATGGACCTATAGGGGGGTGAATAGGTACAATTACAAATTTGGTACAATTACAAATTTTAATTGTTACTAAGCAATTTTAGGCAATAATGCGGAAAATGAAAGTGAGCCTAACAATTGCAAGTATGATACTAATGAGCTAGGCAAGATAATCAAGTGACACAAATATATGAGTAAGCAAGCACAAGATGATATAAGTAAGTGCTAAGAGACAAGTAACCACAAGTAGAGAGTTAGGGTTAGGAATAACCGCAACTCCGAGAGACGAGGATGTATGCCGATGTTCACTTCCTTGGAGGGAAGGTACGTCACCGTTTAGAGAGGTGGATGTTACCACGAAGGCACACCAACGCCACGAAGGCTCACCCTATTCTCTCATTGAGACAACACCACGAAGGCGTTTCTCAACCACTAGTGGTAGACCTTGGGGTGGTCTCCAAACCCTCACAAACTTTCCGGGGGAAATCACAATGGTCGATTCCTCGCCGGAGCACTCCTACCGCCTAGGAGTCTCCAACCTCCAAGAGTAACAAGAAGCACCACAAAAACAAGGGGGAATCAACTTTCGCTTTGGTGAATGTGTAGATCGAGAACTTCTCCTTCGCTTCCCAAAAGATCAAGAGCTTTGGTTGGCTAGGAAGGGAGATCTCCAAGAAATCGAGGTCTGAAAATGGAGGTGAGAGAAATGGAGTCGTCAACCCCTCCGTGAGGAAGAAGAAGACTATTTATAGGTGGGGATGAAATCTGGCCGTTGGAGGCAGATTTCTGCGTAGCCCGGAAGTTCCGGACACAGACGGAAGTTCCGGACCCCGGAAGTTCCGGCCAAGTTCCGGACAGGTACCGGGCTACACAGAGAGTTTGCACCACTCAGTAGTACCCCGGAAGCTGCTGAAACAGGGGACGGAAATTCCGGCGCCCGGAAGTTCCGGCCGCCCCGGAAGTTCCGAGAGACGGAAGTTCCGGCCAGGGTCCGGCGAGGTTCCGGGCAACACAGAGAGGTTGCACAAAAGTGCAGTTTCTCTAGGTACCCCGGAAGCTTCCCGGACCCTGCACGGACATTCCGGTCCCCGGAAGTTCCGGCCGTCCCGGAAGTTCCGGCCTGAACAGAATCTTGGCACTAGGACTTTTAGATCAATCTGAGAAGGTAAGTTGATTCCCCGGATGTTTTTATGATGCACCCCCTCTTAATAGTGCGGATGCCCTAAGGACTCAAGAAATAAGAAAACTCTAAGGTACTCATATTTTCTTGAGCGCACCGCTTTCCCTTTTTCCAATAAGAGAGGAAATAACCATCCATGCTTCACTTTTAGCTTAATCGGGGCTGTTAACACTTAGAGCATGTGGTTAGAAACACAAATGAAGTTGTCATCAATGTCAAAAACACTTTAGTGCAATATTGCACTTTCAATCGCTCCTCTGCAGCAGGTTGAGCCCCGTCTTCCCCGAGATCTGCCCGACGCCCTCCGTGACGACGAGGGTTCTAGCAGAGAGAGCACCTAGTCAGAGGAAGGTTCAGGCGCGTGGGGGAAGGCGGCGTGGGGCGGCGGCCAGCAGGTGCGGGAGCGGCAGGGAGGTGCGGGGGCGCGACAGAGAGGCCGGCGGCGGGAGCCCAGGGCGGCTAGCGTGGGGAATGAGGAAGGGGAAACTAGGGATTTGGCTCGCGCATGTTGTGACTTCGCTGCAAAGGGGGAAAACTTCGCGGGCTTGGGCCAAATGTTGGCGCTAACTTTAATTCCTGCGCGCGCGCACAGGCCCAATTCTAACAGATGGTTGGTCGGCATTATTTCCCGACCGACAAAGCGATGGGCACGAGAGCTTTCCCGACCGATCATTCGACAGTGAGTATTTTCATATTCCCGACCGATTGTCTGTCACTGTTTGCATGTTTCCCCTACCGACTGTCTGCCACTAGTTTTTCTGACAAACAGTCGGTCGGCGATACTGACTTTTTCCAACACACGTCCGTAGGGAATGCAGTGTCGTGGTGTAGTGTCACTAGGGTAGATCTTCACGAAGTAGGCGATCTCCTTGCCCGTACAAACTCCTTGGTTCAACTCCACAATCTTGATGGAGGCTCCCATGTGACACCTAACCAATCTAGGAGACACCCCTCTCCAAAAGGTAATAGATGTGTGTTGATGATGAACTCCTTGCTCTTGTGCTTCAAATGATAGTCTCCCCAACACTCAACTCTCTCTCACATATTTGGATATGGTGGAAAGATGATTTGAGTAGAAAGCAACTTGGGAAGGCTAGAGATCAAGATTCTTATGGTTGTATTGGAATGTCTTGGTCTCAACACATGAGTAGGTGGTTCTCTCTCAGAAAATGAATGCTGGAAGTGTAGGCACGTTCTGATGGCTCTCTACATGAATTGAGGATGGGTGGATGGGTATATATAGCCTCCACACAAAATCTAACTGTTACACACAATTTACCCAACTCAGTGGGAGTGACTAGTGAAACTCGGTCAGACCGATTTAGTTCAAAATGTGAAGGTTAGGCTTTTCGGTGGGACCGGTTGTGTTAGGGCTAGGGCACAACGTAATCTCGGTGAGACCGATCACGTGAACTCAGTAAGACCGATTTCTGTAATAGGCAAACAGAGAGTTGCTCTGGCAAACTCGGTGGGACCGATTCGCTCATTTCGGTGAGACCGAAACGTTATGGAAAGGAAACAGAGAGTTTGTATTGCGAACTCGGTGGGACTGATCGCTCATCTCGGTTAGACCGAAATGTTACGAAGGGAAACAGAGAGTTTGCAATCCCATCTCGGTGAGACCGAACCAATTAGGGTTTCTGGCTATGGCTATGTCAAATGAACTCGGTGGCGCCGGATAGATCAAATCGGTGGGGCCGAGTTTGACTTTTGGTTTGGGACATATGTGGATATGACAAAGTGGTTGAGGGCTTTTGGAGCATATCACTAAGCATTTTGAGCAAGCAAACCATTAAGCAACACCTCATCCCCTTTTAATAGTATTGGCTTTTCATATGGACTCAATGTGATCTTGGATCACTAAAATGAAAATGTAGAGTCTTGAGCTTGTGCCAATATGTGTCCTTAGCATTTTGAGGGGTCCACATCTCTAGTCCATGGAAATGATTATCTTGAAAGAATATTAGTCCAATGAGTTATATGTTGTTAAGAATTACCAAAACCACCCAGGGATTAGTTGCACTTTCAAAAGGCTACTTTAAGAGTCTTGCTCCACAAGAGGGCCACGGTAAAAGGTCAGAGATGCGCAATATCTTCGGGTGGAATTGCTTCTTGGAGAATGAAGTGAGAGGACTCGTTGAATTGATGATCCGCGACTTCTCTAGGAGTGAAGTTGCTTGGGTCATGCGGGTAGAAAACCTTGCTCAATAATTCTCCAAAGATTAGTAGAAATATGATTTAAATGACGTTTAAAGCGATAGACCCAAGAGGAAAAATCCTCATTTTTCACAAGCTTGGGAGGAGGACCAACATGATTCATATGTGTGGAGGGAACCGGTCCTCCATAAGTAATTGGAGGTTCAACATGGGCAAAGATGCCATTTCCACTTCTACCACTAGGCAAAGGAACTTGTTCACTCGTAGCTTCCCTCTTATTGGAGTTAGCATCCGTCACCTTGTTAGCGGGATCACCCACTTTCATCGGTGCGGTGGATAATTTAAGGCCTTCTAAAAACTTATTGAACATGCCTTCAACCTCGGTCGTCATGGAGGTTTCCAATGTGTCCAAAGACACATTGAACTCCTCACAAGAGACCGAGGATCCTCCATCTGCCATAGACGAGAACGGATTGTTGGGGAACGTAGCAGAAATTCAAAATTTTCCTACGTGTCACCAAGATCTATCTATGGAGAAACCAGCAGCGAGGGGAAGGAGAGTGCATCTACATACCCTTGTAGATCGCTAAGCGGAAGCGTTCAAGAGAACGGGGTTGAAGGAGTCGTACTCGTCGTGATCCAAATCACCGGAGATCCTAGTGCCGAACGGACGACACCTCCGCGTTCAACACACGTACAGCCCGGTGACGTCTCCCATGCCTTGATCCAGCAAGGAGAGAGGGAGAGGTTGAGGAAGACTCCATCCAGACTCCATCCAGCAGCAGCACAACAGCGTGGTGGTGGTGGAGGAGCGTGGCAATCCTGCAGGGCTTCGCCAAGCACCTGCGGGAGAGGAGGAGGTGTCACAGGAGGGAGGGAGGCGCCAGGGCTTCAGGTGCGGCCACCCCTCCCTCCCCTCCCTTTATATAGGTGCAAGAGAGGGGGGTGGGCGCAGCCTTGCCCCTTCCTCCAAGGAAGGGGTGCGGCCAAGAGGGGGGGAGGAATCCATCCTCCCCAAGGCACCTCGGAGGTGCCTTCCCCTTTTAGGACTCTCCCCTTTTTCTTATATCTTGGCGCATGGGCCTCTTGGGGCTGGTGCCCTTGGCCCATATAGGCCAAGGCGCACCCCCTACAGCCCATGTGGCCCTCCCGGGGCAGGTGGACCCCCCCGGTGGACCCCCGGACCCCTTTCGGCACTCCCGGTACAATACCGATAACGCGCGAAACTTTTCCGGCGACCAAAATAAGACTTCCTATATATAAATCTTTACCTCCGGACCATTCCGTAACTACTCGTGATGTCCGGGATCTCATCCGGGACTCTGAACAACATTCGGTAACCACATACAAACTTCCTTTATAACCCTAGTGTCATCGAACTTTAAGTGTGTAGACCCTACGGGTTCGGGAATCATGCAGACATGACCGAGACGTTCTCCGGTCAATAACCAACAGCGGGATCTGGGATACCCATGTTGGCTCCCACATGTTCCACGATGATCTCATCGGATGAACCACGATGTCAAGGACTCAATCAATCCCGTATACAATTCCCTTTGTCTAGCGGTATTATACTTGCCCGAGATTCGATCGTCGGTATACCGATACCTTGTTCAATCTCGTTACCGGCAAGTCTCGTTACTCGTTCCATAACACATCATCCCGTGATCAACCCCTTGGTCACATTGTGCACATTATGATGATGTCCTACCGAGTGGGCCCAGAGATACCTCTCCGTTTACCGGAGTGACAAATCCCAGTCTCGATTCGTGCCAACCCAACAGACACTTTCGGAGATACCTGTAGTGCACCTTTATAGCCACCCAGTTACGTTGTGACGTTTGGTACACCCAAAGCATTCCTACGGTATCCGGGAGTTGCACAATCTCATGGTCTAAGGAAATGATACTTGACATTAGAAAAGCTTTAGCATACGAACTACGATCTTTGTGCTAGGCTTAGGATTGGGTCTTGTGCATCACATCATTCTCCTAATGATGTGATCCCGTTATCAACGACATCCAATGTCCATGGTCAGGAAACCGTAACCATCTATTGATCAACGAGCTAGTCAACTAGAGGCTTACTAGGGACATGGTGTTGTCTATGTACCCACACATGTATCTGAGTTTCCTATCAATACAATTATAGCATGGGTAATAAACGATTATCATGAACAAGGAAATATAATAATAACTAATTTATTATTGCCTCTAGGGCATATTTCCAACAGTCTCCCACTT
>LR880970.1:17888863-17899123 GCA_904067115.1 Aegilops sharonensis | reverse complement strand
GGTGGACCCCCGGACCCCTTTCAGCACTCCCGGTACAATACCGATAACGCGCGAAACTTTTCCGGCGACCAAAATAAGACTTCCTATATATAAATCTTTACCTCCGGACCATTCCGGAACTCCTCGTGACGTCCGGGATCTCATCCGGGACTCCGAACAACATTCGGTAACCACATACAAACTTCCTTTATAACCCTAGCGTCATCGAACTTTAAGTGTGTAGACCCTACGGGTTCGGGAATCATGCAGACATGACCGAGACGTTCTCCGATCAATAACCAACAGCGGGATCTGGATACCCATGTTGGCTCCCACAGGTTCCACGATGATCTCATCAGATGAACCACGATGTCAAGGACTCAATCAATCCCGTATACAATTCCCTTTGTCTAGCGGTATTATGCTTGCCCGAGATTCGATCGTCGGTATACCGATACCTTGTTCAATCTCGTTACCGGCAAGTCTCGTTACTCGTTCTGTAACACATCATCCCGTGATCAACCCCTTGGTCACATTGTGCACATTATGATGATGTCCTACCAAGTGGGCCCAGAGATACCTCTCCGTTTACCGGAGTGACAAATCCCAGTCTCGATTCGTGCCAACCCAACAGACACTTTTGGAGATACCTGTAGTGCACCTTTATAGCCACCCAGTTACGTTGTGACGTTTGGTACACCCAAAGCATTCCTACGGTATCCGGGAGTTGCACAATCTCATGGTCTAAGGAAATGATACTTGACATTAGAAAAGCTTTAGCATACGAACTACGATCTTTGTGCTAGGCTTAGGATTGGGTCTTGTCCATCACATCATTCTCCTAATGATGTGATCCCATTATCAACGACATCCAATGTCCATGGTCAGGAAACCGTAACCATCTATTGATCAACGAGCTAGTCATCTAGAGGCTTACTAGGGACATGGTGTTGTCTATGTACCCACACATGTATCTGAGTTTCCTATCAATACAATTATAGCATGGGTAATAAACGATTATCATGAACAAGGAAATATAATAATAACTAATTTATTATTGCCTCTAGGGCATATTTCCAACACGGATTCACACCGGAGTGCTCCTCCCCACCGTCTACGGTATCAACCATACTCTTCGGACGGCAAAGTCCTTAGTAAAGAGACGAGGCTCGGATACCAATTGAAAGGATCGATATAGTTGACTAGAGGGGGTGAATAGGCAACTAACAATTTTTAGCTTTTCTTTACCAAATTAAACTTTGCATCAAAGTAGGTTGCCTAGACATGCAGCTAGGTGAGCAACCTATATGATGCAACAACAACAAGCACACAAGCAAGCAAGGTGTACAACACAATATAAGCTTGCACAAGTAAAGGTAAGAGATAACCAAGAGTGGAGCCGGTGGAGACGAGGATGTGTTACCGAAGTTCCTTCCCTTTGAGAGGAAGTACGTCTCCGTTGGAGCGATGTGGAGGCACAATGTTCCCCAAGAAGCCACTAGGGCCACCGTATTCTCCTCACGCCCTCACACAACGCGAGATGCCGTGATTCCACTATTGGTGCCCTTGGAGGCGGCGACCGAACCTTTACAAACAAGCTTGGGGCAATCTCCACAACTTAATCGGAGGCTCCCAACGACACCACGAAGCTTCACCACAATGGAATATGGCTCCGCGGTGACCTCAACCGTCTAGGGTGCTCAAACACCCAAGAGTAACAAGATTCGCAAGGGATTAGTGGGGGGAATCAAATTTCTCTTGGTGGAAGTGTAGATCGGGGCCTTCTCAACCAATCCCTAGAAAATCAACAAGTTTGATTGGCTAGGGAGAGAGATCGGGTGAAAATGGAGCTTTGAGCAACAATGGAGCTTGGGGAGGGAAGAGGTGAACTTCTTAGGGAAGAAGACCCCCTTTATACAGTGGGGGAAAAGATCCAACCGTTACCCACCCACTCAGCCCGCGACATGCGGTACTACCGCTTGACGTTGCAGTACTACCGCACGCGCGACAGAGACCAGACGAGGCCATGTTGCGTATAGCAACGAGCGGTAGAACCGCCGGAGCGGTACTACCGCGCGCCCTTGCGGTACTACCGCAAGGCTGGGCTCAACTAGGCTGGAAAGGCACAGACTAAATAAATTACGTCCATGGCTACTTCCGCTGAGTTTAGGACTGTGCGAAAATCCGTCACGGTACTACCGCTCGCAGGAGGCGGTACTACAGCGTGGGGGCGGAAGTAAAAAATTACTTCCGCGCCTACTTCCGCACACGCCAGTGTCAGGGCCAGAGCTAGCGGTACTACCGCTCACCAGGAGCGGTACTACCGCTGGACCCTGCGGTACTACCGCTCCCTTGAGCGGTACTACCGCAAGCCCCTGCGGTACTACTGCTCACTTGAGCAGTACTACCGCATGCCACAAACACTAAGCATTTGGAAGCCTTCATTTCGCAGAGACAAGGGTAAATGACCGGTGCTCCAAAGAAGCGAAGGAAAGGTGGTGCAAAGGAACAGATGTGTACGTGTTGATTCCACCCTAACCTTTCCGAAGCGGACCCCCCTCTTAATAGTACGGCTTTCCTATGACTCAAATCCACCAGAAAGAAACGTAGAAAACCGTCGTCTTCGATAGGCTCCGAGGGGCACCGAATCGTCATGTGCCTAGACATGAGATCTCTAAAATGCTCAATGCACATGATTAGTCCGCAAATGCATTGTCATCAATCACCAAAACCACATATGGAGAAATATGCCCTTACACATGTGAAGATTTTAATTTTAAAAGGGACTTAAATTTTCCAAATATATTTGTGGTGGAAATGTTGCACATCATTAATAAGGTGTATACATGGATTTGACTATGAAAACATCAAAGTAGTCAACTGTGTATGGAATATATCTGATTCATGTCAGCCTTTCACCGAGACTTAACTATTATGTCCAATTGTCACCAATCAATGGTCTCCCAAAGGCAGTATTCAAGAGACCTGATCCGTCACAGAGGCAATAGAGACATCAAAGATGATTTAGAAACCATTATGTCCATTTATCACCTTGTTTGCATGTGTTGTGTTGTTGCTCTTATTCTGTCTCCTTTGACATGTCCTTTTCTTCCTCGTGCGGCGTTTTCCTTCAAGGTTGCTACCTTTTTTTTAGGGAATGCCATCATGGCTACTTTATTGCATAGGTAGAATAGTTACATCGTTTGCAAGGTTTTCTACGATGACATGTGGGGGTTCATCGACCCAATTACAAGCAAGATTATTATCAAAAGCATATTTAGCTAAGCTATGAGCCGCCTCGTTGGCTTCCCTCAGACAATGCAAGAATTGAACATAACCAATCATCCCAGCCAAAATAAGGCACTCTGCGTAAATAGCTGAAGCTTCATTCCAGATTCTATCTTGTCCCGAGCATGCATTAATCACCTGCAGTGCATCAGACTCAATTTGAATTGAGTGTAGTCCCATGTCATTCGCCAGTGTAAGACCATGCTTCACTGCTAGAGTTTCTGCTACATGAGCATCAGATACATGTGGTAGAAAAGAGCATGAAGCAGCAAGGAAGGTGCCATAACTATCCCGAATCACCACACCCGTGGAACTACTACCTGTTTCAGCATGAAAGGAGGCATCAACATTTACCTTGATATTTCCCCTTGGTGGCTTGTTCCAATGTACATCTGTACGGATTGCAGGCACAATTTTGATTGTTAGGCTTCTTTTGTAATTTATACAGATTGCTTTAACGGACATTGCACATCTGGTCACCGGTGTACTCTGGTTGTGGTGAGTTTGCTGGCGCCTCATCCACCAGAGATACCAACAGGTGGCCGCTATTGCTTCTTTCAAACCTATTGAAGGAAGATTGGGCAGATGGGAATCAGGAAGGCGGAGGATATGTTCTAAGATGATGGAGCCCGATCTGTCCTCTTGTGTGTTGCTTCGACAATAGTCTGCGAGCAACCTATCTGTCTCCACATTTCCTTAGCTCTTACACAGGTAAATAATAAATGCTTGATGTCCTCTGCCCCCCGTGGGAAAATAGGACAGTGACTACTCGTTCCCACATGCCTGTTTGTTAGTATGCTTTTCAGTGGTATAATTCCATGTAAAGCTCTCCAACAGAATATCTTGATTTTTCCTGGAACATTCAATTTCCACAATGTGTGCCAAACAGGGTTAGGGGCCGCGGGTCCTACATGTGGTAGGTTGTTGTTTTGAAACTGATGTTTCCATTCTATATGATAGGCAGACCGAACAGATAAAATATCCGTGCTTGTACCATTCCATGCAACGAAATCCCCAAACGAGTTGAGACTCAGTGGAATCCGAAGTATCCGAGTGACATCAACTGGGTTAAAAATATCTCGAACCAAAGCCTCGTCCCACCATTCTGTAATTGGGTCAATCAATTCATTTACTCGTGTAATTAGAACCCCATTCCTTGGAGTTATAACTTTCCTCGATGGACTAGATGGGATCCAATGGTCTTCCCAAATATTAATTTTTTTCTCCATTCCCAACTCTCCTAATATGTCCCCGTTTGAATGTTTGAATGCCAGGAAATATACTTTGCCATGTGAATGAGGATCCTTTCTTAGGTCCAGCTGAGAGGATGTCCCCAGATGGGTAATACTTTGCACGGAGGACCCGTGCGCATAGTGAATCTGGTTCATCTATTAGCCTCCAAACTTGCTTCGCCAACATAGCTAAGTTAAATGAGTGAAGATCTCGAAAGCCCATCCCTCCATCTTTCTTTGGAAAACACAGTTTCCACCACGCCCACCAGTGCAGTCTTCTAGAATTCTCATCGTCTCCCCACCAAAATCTTGCAATTGCATCTGTGATATCTTTACATATACCTTTAGGAAGCTTGAAAACAGACATGGCAAAAACAGGTATAGCTTGGGCTATGGACTTCAGTAAAATTTCTTTCCCTTCAGTTGACAACTGCTTTTCATTCCATCCCCGTGTCCTAGAGCAAACTCTCTCTACAAAATGATCAAAGCAGTCACTTCTATCTGCACCAACTAGAGCTGGCAACCCCAGATATTTATCTGAAAGAGCCTCAGTGTCAATATTAAGGCAGTTACATATGTCTCTTCTCGTGTCTGATTCCGTATTGGGACTGAAGAAAACGCTTGATTTTGCCACACTCACCATTTGTCCAGAATTGTTACAATACGCATCAAGAACTTGTTGTGGGGAAGTTGCATTAGTCATATCTGCTTTCATGAGAATAAGGGAATTGACGGTGCATTTCTACACACCCTAATCCCATCCATGCCACCAACTTCTTCTTCAAACAGCAATAGACTTGAAAGCGCCTCTGCGCATAGAAGGAACAAATATGGCGAGAGAGGATCCCCTTGACGGATACCTCTCGTAGGGGTGAAGCTTTCGGTTTCTTGAGAATTATACCGAATGTTATATCTAACAGAGGAAACACATGCCATCATCATGTTCACCCAGCTCCCCTGAAAACCAAGCTTCAACATCATTTTTTTTAAGAACACCCATTCAACCCTATCATAGGCTTTGTGCATGTCGAGTTTGACTGCACATAGTGCCCTCTTTCCTGACTTTTTATTCTTTATTGCATGGATACATTCATATGCCACCAATACATTATCTGTTATCAATCTTCCTGGGACAAAAGCACTTTGAGTCTGCGAGATAATCTCTGGGAGTACCTGTTTCAACCTGAAAGCCAACATTTTTTAGATGATCTTATAAATTACATTACATAGGCTAATAGGCCTGAATTGAGTAATTAACTCCGGTGAGTCCATTTTCGGAATCAGAACCACCGTCGTTTCGTTCCTACCTTCTAGGATCGACCCACTATTCACTGGATTCAGAACTTCAATAGTGATCTGTTCCCCAACTAGGTGCCAAAACTTTTTATAGAAAAGAGCATTCAAACCATCTGGACCGGGTGCTTTCAGGTCACCAATACTAAAAACTGCCTTTTTAACATCATCAGAGGTAAAAGGAGCTGTTAACATCTCATTCATAGATTGGGTGACTTTTGGATTTATTTTCTCTAATAAACCTGCATCAGTTTGATTAACCTCAGTTGAGAAAAGATTAGTAAAATAATCAAGAATCAGTGGATTCATACCATCTGTACCTTCAACCCAATCACCAGCTTGATTTTTCAATCTTTTAATAGTATTGCGTTTCCGTCGTGCCGATGCAAACCCCTGTTCCTATCACCCTTGCAGAGCCAATTGACGGTGGATCGTTGCGCCCAATGGGTTTCCTCCTGCTCTAGTAATTGCTCGATGAGACAGGCTAGATTCCTCCGCTGAACGTCACTGTCGTTGGTCATCGGACCCGACATAATTCTGTCCAGATCTCTCTGCGCTTTACACAGTCTCCTCTTTGGTTTCTTTAATACCCGGTGATCCCACTCGTGGAGTTTTGCATGCATGTACACCAATCTGTTGTTCACATCTGTGGCCGTTGCATGTATCATTGAGTCCTGCCATGCATCACGTACTACAGCCTCGAAATTTTCCTCTGCCAGCCACTTAGCCTCAAAACGTTTTATTGGTTTTACACTTCTTTGGATCTGGCTAGCTTGGTCCGAGCCAGCAGTATCGGCACCCACCGAAGGGTAAATTAGTGAGAGAAGCCTCATTCATCATAGTCATCCATTGTTTGCGACTGCTCTATCTAGTCGTTCCCGGATGTGTCCTCTCTGCCATGTAAATATTTCTCCTTCGAACCCCAAGCTGTGAAGATCACAAGCATCAAGGGTATTCTAGAATGCATCCATATACACACGTGGCCTTTGGTTACCACCCTCCTTCTCATGATTGTGCAGGATTTGATTGAGGTCTCCCATTTCTACCCAAGGCAGGTTATTCTGTCCGTGAAGTGTCCTCAATCTCTCCCAAGTTTTATATTTCATGTCCCATCGAAACTCACCATACATACCAGTCAATCTCCATATCTTGTTATCTCCTTCATCAACTTTTACATCAATGTAGTTTGGGTGTGAATAAATCTGGCTTATCCTTATCTCTTTCTTGCATAACATCAAAACTCCTCCTTTCCTGCCATCACTTGGGTTAACTATTTTAAAATCCATCTTCATTCTTTTCCGCAAACAGTCCGCCGAATATTCATCAAGGTGCGTCTCCGACAAAAATAGCACCTCGGGGCAATGTTGCTTCTGGATATCCAGAAGCGCACGAACTGCCGGGTCATTGCCCAGGCCCCGACAGTTCCACGCTAAGATCCTCATTGCGCCCGGTGGTCACCCTCTAGGGGTGCCGCCGATCCAACTAGATTTTCAGGATTCTTCACAGCCTCTACAGCCAAGCCATCTTCTCCTTTCAGTTTTTTCCGGTTTGCATTCTTCTGTGGGGTGTCCAAAGGATCAGTACTTACACTTCCATTGACAACATCAACTATTTCGGTCACCTTGGACCCCTTTACAACAGGTACTATTGCTCCAACTAGATTATCAACCCTTTCACCCACTGATACAGAGTTGAGAGCTAGTCTCTTCCTCGCTGATGGTGCCAAATCGCTCACCCCAAGGTTGCTACTGCCGTCTTCTATAGGCTCCGAGGGGAACCGAATCGTCTTGTGCCTAGACATGAGATCTCTAAAATGCTAAATGCACATGATTAGTCCGCAAATGCATTGTCATCAATCACCAAAACCACATATGGAGAAATATGCCCTTACACACGTGAAGATTTTAATTTTAAAAGGGACTTAAATTTTCTAAATATATTTGTGGTGGAATTGTTGCACATCATTAATAAGGTGTATACATGGATTTGACTATGAAAACATCAAAGTAGTCAACTGTGTATGGAATATATCTGATTCATGTCAGCCTTTCACCGAGAGTTAACTATTATGTCCATTTGTCACCAATCAATGGTCTCCCAAAGGCAGTATTCAAGAGACCTGATCCGTCACAGAGGCAATAGAGACATCAAAGATGATTTAGAAACCATTATGTCCATTTATCACCTTGTTTGCATGTGTTGTGTTGTTGCTCTTATTCTGTCTCCTTTGACATGTCCTTTTCTTCCTCGTGCGGCGTTTTCCTTCAAGGTTGCTACCTCATACAACATGCACCCCTTGCTTCACTTCGCTGAAAGGGGTTCTTCAAGCGTTGTCGATGGTGTTGGTGCTCGTTTCCGTGCTACTTACTTCATCTGTCGGGGTGGCGTTTTCTTCTCCTACAAACTGAGTTTCGGATATGACTATCCTCTTGTCTACGCCCGATCTACTCACCATCCTTATCCTTTCCTTGTCATACTTGAGGTGATGTTTTTTTTCTGTTCAGTGTGCATAACAGGCTATTTCTGAAAGGAATAAAAAGCACAACGGCCTATGCAGATCCAGCATAAGCCCGCCAGGCCACCAGGCCCATCACCCACGTCCCCCCAATACGCACTATTCTGTTCTAGGGGGAGAGAACAAAAAAAAAAACGCTCTCCAGCAGTTGCCCTATTTCCTCCCGGATCTCTTCCCCGGTCGCCGGACAACGCCTTCCCGTAGCCGCCGTCGCCGCAGCGTCACAGGTTCGTTCCCTTCCCCCGATTTCTTTCTCAGATCGAGCAGCAGAGAGATAGCGTTACCTTGGGGGGCGGGGCGGTGGATCCACGGGGCTGAGGCGGGGAAATGGATGGCGCCGTTGTGTTGGACACTGTCGAGATCCGGCGCTGGACCGAGGCGGCGAGGTGCATAGGAAATTGCATAGGACGGGGACGAGCTCTGGCCCTGGGGTGCTCTGGCGGTGGCGTCTTCAGCAAGTGAGACGCTGTTGTGTGCGTACTGCTGGTGCTATATATGACGTGATTTTGGCTGTGTGTGTGTGCTTCTGCTGCGATTTCCTGCTGCTTTGTTGTGCTACTCATACAAGAGTTGCTGATGCAGAGGCTTGTAGGTTTGCTGGAAGTGAATTTTGTTCTGATTGCTGATTGCGAAAGAGGGGCTACGGCTGGGAGCGAGCGAGAGAGGTGCTGATGCTTCAAGAAAAGTTGGGAGAAATAGAGAGAGATTGGGATATTGCAACCGCTGTTTGTTCTTCGGATATTGCAACCGCTTTTTTTGTTTCTGCTTCAAGAAATATTATATATAGAGAGAGATTGCTCATATAAAGAAAGAGAAAGATTGAGAGAAAATTCTATTGTCTATTTGTTTGTTTTTTAGAGCATCCGTGATGTTACATCCACGTTTAATCATCCTTCCACTTTGAGTTTTGACTTTTGACAGTGAAGAAAAATATTGGGGACTATGTAGTCTGAGATGCTCTCATCTTCTTTCTTTTATTTTAATTTGGGTATTTGCTGGCTTTTGACTTCCGTATGTTTGCAAAAGTAAGTTATATAATACGTAATATGGTATAATGTACAGTTGTGTGTCGGTCCGTCTGTCTTCTTTCTAGACATGTGATGCTCGATCGCGTGTTCATCCATAGAATCCATGTTTGGTTTCGTATCCATACATTCCGAGTTTGGTTTCGTAGATTCAGGTTGGGTCATTCATAACACTCTTTTATGTTTTGGTCATTTATGATACTAGTGTTACAAGCCTTCTGATCAGAACTCATACTTCTATGCAGATAGATAAGAACAAGATGGTGATTAATGGTGATGCACCTGCAAGAGGGAGTGCAGCAGCTGCGGCAAGCTTGCGCAGACGTAGAACCACCAGCGGTGCTGCAGGAGGTGGCGGTGGCGCCAGTACAATGCTTCAGTTCTACACAGACGAGGCTGCTGGGCGCAAGATGTCCCCGAATGCTGTTCTGATCATGAGCATAGGGTTTGTTGCCGTCGTTGCTGTGCTCCATGTTTTCGGCAAGCTGTACCGTTAGGTTCCATATGCAAGCTGCATCTATGAACAGAGGAACCCATAGACTTAAATAATTGCATAGCAGATGACTGTCGGATCCTGAAAAGAAGACATTTCCATATTACCATATAAGTTTATATACCTGATAATATATATACTGAGATGAGACGTTATGGTCGAATCCTTGCACCAAGAAGGTGCTTTGGCTGGTCACTAGTTCTGATATGTTATTTATTTCAAATATATTGCATACAGGCCATTGCTGTAGTTTTACATATTAGTTCTTGAGTCAGAATGACTTTTTTTTTTTAAAGGAGGAGGACCCCGGCCTCTGCATCTGGGCGAAGAATGACATGTTTGTTTCTGTCCTAGCAATCACATTAACAACCATTTAGGCATTTTGTCAAAATAACATGAATATTTCAAATTCAGTATTGTTGGGGCCTTCTCACA
>LR880970.1:17827738-17850791 GCA_904067115.1 Aegilops sharonensis | reverse complement strand
AAGTAGAAATACCCATATCTGCTCAAATCATCTGTGAAGGTCGGAAAATAACGGTACCCGCCGCGAGCCTCAACACTCATCGGACCGCATACATCAGTATGTATTATTTCCAATAAGTCAGTTGCTCGCTCCATTGTTCCGGAGAATTGAGACTTAGTCATCTTGCCCATGAGGCATGGTCCGCAAGCATCAAATGATTCATAATCAAGTGATTCCAAAAGCCCATGAGCGTGGAGTTTCTTCATGCGCTTTACACCAATATGACCTAAACTGCAGTGCCACAAATATGTTGCACTATCATTATCAACTTTGCATCTTTCGGCATCAATATTATGAATATGTGTATCACTATGATCGAGATTCAATAAACCATTCACCTTGGGTGTATGACCACAAAAGGTTTTATTCATGTAAACAGAATAACAATTATTCTTTGACTTAAATGAATAACCGTATTGCAATAAACATGATCCAATCATATTATGCTCAACGCAAACACCAAATAACATTTATTTTAGGTTCAACACTAATCCCGAAGGTAAAGGGAATGTGCGATGGTGATCTTATCAACCTTGGAATCACTTCCAACACACATCGTCACCTTGCCCTCAACTAATCTTTTATCATTTTGTAACTCCTGTTTCGAGTTACTAATCATAGCAACTAAACCAGTATCAAATACCGAGGGGCTACTATGAACACTAGTAAAGTACACATCAATAACATGAATATCATATGTACTTTTGTTCACTTTGCCATCCTTCTTATCCGCCAAATACTTGGGACAGTTCCGCTTCCAGTGACCAGTCCCTTTGCAGTTGAAGCACTTAGTCTCAGGCTTAGGTCTTCACTTGAGCAGCAACTTGCTTGCCGTTCTTCTTGAAGTTCCCCTTCTTCCATTTGCCCCTTTTCTTGAAACTAGTGGTCTTGTCAACCATCAACACTTGATGTTTTTCTTGATTTCTACCTTCGCCAAACTAGTGAATTGTTTTCGTCATCCCTTGCATATTAAAGTTACGAAGTTCTAGTAACTTGGTGATAGTGACTAGAGAACTTTTGTCAATTACTATCTTATCTGGAAGATTAAATCCCACTTGATTCAAGCAATTGTAGTACCCAGACAATCTAAGCACATGCTCACTGGTTGAGCTATTCTCCTCCATCTTGTAGTCAAAGTACTGTCAGAGGTCTCATACCTCTTGACACGGGCATGCGTATGAAATACCAATTTCAACTCTTGGAACATCTTATATGCTCCGTGGCGTTCAAAACATTTTTGAAGTCCCAGTTCTAAGCCGTAAAGCATGGTGCACTTAACTATCAAGTAGTCATCATACCGAGCTTGTCAAAACGTTCATAACGTCTGCATCTGCTCCTGCAATAGCTCTGTCACCTAGCGGTGCATCAAGGACATAATTTTTCTGTGCAGCAATGAGGATAACCCTCAGATCACGGATCCAATCCGCATCATTGCTACTAACATCTTTCAACTTTATTTTTCTCTAGGAACATATAAAAAATAAACGAGGAGCTACATCGCGAGCTATTGATCTACAACATAGTTATGCAAATACTATCAGGACTAAGTTCATGATAAATTAAAGTTTAATTAATCATATTACTTAATAACTCCCACTTAGATAGACATCCCTCTAGTCATCTAAATGATCACGTGATCCATATCAACTAAACCATGTCCGATCATCACGTGAGATGGAGAAGTTTTCAATGGTGAACATCACTATGTTGATCATATCTACTACTCCCTCCGTTCGGAATTACTTGTCACAGAAGTGGATGTATCAAGACGTATTTTAGTTCTAGATACATCCATTTCTGAGACAAGTAATTCCGAACGGAGGGAGTATATGATTCACGCTTGACCTTTTGGTCTCTAGTGTTCCGGGGCCATATCTGCATATGCTAGGCTCTGATGTCTACTACGCAACCTTCTTCTTGTAGACGTTGTTGGGCCTCCAAGTGCAGAGGTTTGTAGGACAGTAGAAAATTTCCCTCAAGTGGATGACCTAAAGTTTATCAATCCGTGGGAGGCGTAGGATGAAGATGGTCTCTCTCAAGCAACCCTGCAACCAAATAACAAAGAGTCTCTTGTGTCCCCAACACACCCAATACAATGGTAAATTTTATAGGTGCACTAGTTCGGCGAAGAGATGGTGATACAAGCGCAATATGGATGGTAGATATAGGTTTTTGTAATCTGAAAATATAAAAACAGCAAGGTAACGAGTGGTAAAAGTGAGCATAAACGGTATTGCAATGCTAGGAAACAAGGCCTAGGGTTCATACTTTCACTAGTGCAAGTTCTCTCAACAATAATAACATAATTGGATCATATAACTATCCCTCAACATGCAACAAAGAGTCACTCCAAAATCACTAATAGCGGAGAAGAAACGAAGAGATTATTGTAGGGTACGAAACCACCTCAAAGTTATTCTTTCGGATTGATCTATTCAAGAGTTCGTACTAGAATAACACCTTAAGACACATATCAACCAAAACCCTAATGTCACCTAGATACTCCAATGTCACCTCAAGTATCCGTGGGCATGATTATACGATATGCATCACACAATCTCATATTCATCTATTCAACCAACACAAAGTACTTCAAAGAGTGCCCCAAAGTTTCTACCGGAGAGTCAAGACGAAAATGTGTGCCAACCCCTATGCATAGGTTCATGGGCGGAACCCGCAAGTTGATCACCAAAACATACATCAAGTAGATCACGTGATATCCCATTGTCACCGCACAGATAAGCACGGCAAGACATACATCAAGTGTTCTCAAATCCTTAAAGACTCAATCCGATAAGATAACTTCAAAGGGAAAACTCAATCCATTACAAGAGAGTAGAGGGGGAGGAGCATCATAAGATCCAACTAAAATAGCAAAGCTCGCGATACATCAAGATCGTGCTGAATCAAGAACACGAGAGAGAGAGAGAGAGAGAGAGAGAGAGATCAAACACATAGCTACTGGTACATACCCTCAGCCCCGAGGGTGAACTACTCCCTCCTCGTCATGGAGAGCACCGGGATGATGAAGATGGCCACCAGTGAGGGATCCCCCTCTCCGGCAGGGTGCTGGAACAGGGTCCCGATTGGTTTTTGGTGGCTGCAGAGGCTTGCGGTGGCGGAACTCCCGATCTATTCTGTTCTCCGAAGGTTTTTTGGTATATTGGTATATATAGGAGGAAGAAATACGTCAGGGCAGCCACGAGGGTGGAGGGCGCGCCCAGGGGGGTGGGCGCCCCCCCCCCCTGCCTCGTGCCCTCCTCATTGATTCCCTGACGTGCACTCCAAGTCCCCTGGATTGCTTCCGTTCCAAAAAATAACTTTCCCGAAGGTTTCATTCCGTTTGGACTCCGTTTGATATTCCTTTTATGTGAAACACTGAAACAAGGAGATACAGAAACTGGCACTGGGCTCTGGGTTAATATGTTAGTCCCAAAAATAATATAAAAGTGTTTAATAAAGCCCATAAACATCCAAAATAGATAATATAATAGCATGGAACAATAAAAAATTATAGATACGTTGGAGACGTATCAACATCCCCAAGCTTAATTCCTGCTCGTCCTCGAGTAGGTAAATGATAAAAACAGAATTTTTGATGTGGAATGCTACTTAGCATAATTTCAATGTAATTCTTCTTATTGTGGTACGAATGTTCAGATTTAATATGATTCTAGATAAAAGTTTAATGTTAACATAAAAACAATAATACTTCAAGCATGCTAACCAAGAAATTATGTCTTATCAAAATAACATAGCCAAAGCAAGTTGTCCCTACAAAATCATATAGTCTGGCTATGCTCCATCTTCCCCACACAAAATATTCATATCATGTAAAACCCCGGTTTTAGCCAAGCAATTGGTTCATACTTTTTAACGTGCTTCAGCCTTTTCAACTCTTACGCAATACATGAGCGCAAGCCATGTATACAGCACTATGGTGGAATAAGGTATAGTGGTAGGGGTTATGTGGGAAGAAAAAAAAGGAGAAAGTCTCACATCAATGAGGCTAATCAACGGGCTATGGAGATGCCCATTAATTGATGTCAATGCAAGGAGTAGGGATTGCCATGCAACGGATGCACTAGAGCTATAAGTGTATGAAAGCTCAAACAAAAGAAACTAAGTGGTTGTGCATCCAACTTGCTTGCTCACGAAGACCTCGGGCATTTGAGGAAGCCCATCATTGGAATATGCAAGCCAAGTTCTATAATGAAATTTCCCACTAGTATATGAAAGTGACAAAATGAGAGACTCTCTATTATGAAGATCACGGTGCTACTTTGAAGCACAAGTGCGGTAAAAGTATAGTAACATTATCCCTTCTCTATTTTTCTCTCATTTTTTTATTTGGGCCTTTTCTCTTTTTTTTATGGCCTCTTTTTTTATATTTAGTCCGGAGTCTCATCCCGACTTGTGGGGGAATCATAGTCTCCATCATCCTTTCCTCACTGGGACAATGCTCTAATAATGATGATCATCACACTTTTATTTTCTTACAACTCAAGAATTACAACTCAATACTTAGAACAAAATATGACTCTATATGAATGCCTCCGGCGGTGTACCGGGATATGCAATGAATCAAGAGTGACATGTATGAAAGAATTATGAATGGTGGCTTTGCCACAAATACAATGTCAACTACATGATCATGAAAGGCAATATGACAATGATGGAGCGTGTCATGATAAACGAAACGGTGGAAAGTTGCATGGCAATATATCTCGGAATGGCTATGGAAATGCCATAATAGGTAGGTATGGTGGCTGTTTTGAGGAAGATATAAGGAGGTTTATGTGTGATTGAGCGTATCATATCACGGGGTTTGGATGCACCGGCGAAGTTTGCACCAACTCTCAAGGTGAGAAAGGGCAATGCACGGTACCGAAGAGGCTAGAAAATTGCGGAAAGGTAGGTGTGCGTATAATCCATGGACTCACATTAGTCATAAAGAACTCATATATTTATTGCAAAAATTTATTAGCCCTCGAAGCAAAGTACTACTATGCATGCTCCTAGGGGAAGGGTTGGTAGGAGTTAACCATCACGCGATCCCGACTGCCACACAAAGGATGACAATCAACAAATACCTCATGCTCTGACTTCATTACATAACGGTTCACCATACGTGCATGCTACAGGAATCACAAACTCCAACACAAGTATTTTTCAATTCCACAATTACTCAACTAGCACAACCATGATATTACCACCTTTATATCTCAAAACAATTATCAAGCATCAAATTTCTCATGATATTATAATTAAATCACCACTTAGGTACTGTTGTGAACTCATACTTTATTTGTATTGGTGTTAAATCTACTGTATTCCAACTTCTCTATGGTTTATAAACTATTTTACTAGCCATATATTCATCAAAATAAGCAAACAACACACGAAAAACAGAATCTGTCAAAAATAGAACAGTCTGTAGTAATCTGTAACTAACGCAAACTTATGGAACTCAAAAAATTCTAACAAAATAGGACGACCTAGATAATTTTATTACTGATCTTCTGCGATTGGAATCACTATTTTATCACGTTCTGGTGATTTTTAACAATTGTTTTCGTGAACCGAAAGTTTCTGGAATTTTCAGCAAGATCAAATAACTATCATCCAAGAAGATCCTATAGGTCTTACTTGGCACCAACACTAATTAAAACATAAAACCACATCTAACCAGAGGCTAGATCTAAGATTTATTACTAAGAAGCAAGGAAAAATATTGGGTTGTCTCCCAACAAGCGCTTTTCTTTAAAGCCTTTTTAGCTAGGCATTGAGATTTCAATGATGCTCACAAGAAAGACAAGAATTGAGGCACAAAGAGAGCATCATAAAACATGTGACAAACACACTTAAGTCTAACATACATCCTATGCATAGGCATATTATAGGCAAACAAATTATCGTAGCAAGCAAAAACTAGCATATGCAAGGAAGCGGAAAGGAACAATAGCAATCACAACATAACGAGAGGTAATTTAGTAACATGAAAATTTCTATAACCATATTTTCCTCTCTCATAATAATTACATGTAGGATCATAAGAAAATTCAACAATATAGCTATCACATAACATATTTTCAACATGATCCACATGCATGCGAAGTTGACGCTCCTCCAAAATAGTGGGATTTACATTGACTAAAGTCATGATTTCTCTAAGCCCACTTTTATCAAAAATTTCATAAGATTGAATGTTATCCAAATATGTGGGATCTAAAGTTGACACTCTTCCAAACCCACTTTCAATATTATTGCAAACACTTGTCAGGACCGGTTTTCCAATAAAATATTTATTGAAAATTCGACCATTTTATCAGACTAGTATAGAAAAATCCTCCTTACTGGTAGACAAATCCTTGATACAGAAATCCACAAGTACTAAATATTATATAGGGTTGAGCTGAGGCTGCTCAACAATTTATTACAAGCACGCCGATATTACACATAAAGGCGGATATGACACGAAGGGTATGGTGGCATAACTACTGACTCGTAATAAAAGTGGTGGTGGATATGTCACAGTGAAGTGGGTGACATGACTCCAAAATCTTACAGCTCATCAAGCGCCAGAGTGAGGCTCGATGATTTTATTAGGGTAGCGGAAGCATATATAATACAAGTGACCAACTCCAGGATCGCACGGGACTAACTGGGACTCCTCTAGGCGTCAGACTCGCTATCGTACTCTTCATCCATAAGATCGCCTTCGTCAACATCTGGCCAAATCAACAAGCCAGGTGAGTACTTTGAATGTACTCGCAAGACAGTTTGGACATAAGATATAACAAACGCAAACATGATGCACATGAGCAGACTAGTAATGCGCACTCAGATAATAAATTTGCACTGCCTGTTAAATAAAAAGGAAGTCAGGCGGTAGTCCTCCCGAAATTCTAATAAAATAGTTGAAGACCGATCGGGTGTCAGAAGCGACGCCTCGAAAGGTAAAAATAATTTAACATGCCGCAGTCGGGCGTCAGGGCTACACCACATAAAGGGTTTATATTGAAATGTAAACGACAGTACGTGCCACAGTCGGACGTCTAAGTGACATCTCGAAAAGGGCTTATAACGAAAGTAAATAACAAGGATGCCACAGTCGGACGTCTGAGCGACATCAAATAAAGGGCTTATATCAAAAGTAAATAACAAGAATGCCACAGTCGGATGTCTGAGCGACATCACATAAAGGGCTTATGTCAAAAGTAAATAACAAGAATGCCACAGTCGGACGTCTGAGCGACATCACATAAAGGGCTTATATCAAAGTAAATAACAAGAATGCCACAGTCGGACGTCTGAGTGACATCACATAAAGGGCTTATATCAAAAATAAATAACAAGAATGCCACAGTCAGACGTCTGAGCGACATCACATAAAGGGCTTATATCTCATCATTCGAATTCAAGTAGCTCATAAAGGTAACATCATTCCACGGAGTACTCGGTACATGATAATAAATTGGTTAGTCCATCCACAAGAATAACATTCAGCCGGGTTTACCACTCTCAATTTCATGCTTATTCTCTGGAGAGTGTCACTGAGACTGACACTGAGACTGATACTGAGATTGACACTAGTATGTTGATCCAAGTCCTTGACCATGGACATGGTTACTCGAATGGTTTTGACTCTGTAGAGTTTGTACTCTTTAACCACAGCCAATGGATTTCAGTAGTCACAAAGGACTAGTTCCGTTTACGATCTTTCAGGAGAAACACATCTAACCAGTACACACCCATTCCACATTCCGCTGCCAGGAATCACCCTAGGCAACGTTTAAGAAAAACTCTAAGACGGGGAGGCTACAACCTCGAATAGCATGGGATCAAATTTATATCGCGCGCTCTAAGGGGTGCCCCCCTCTCGGTCCCTACCGGAAACACCCATGCCCCCTGACCGGATGACGGGCTTTAATCCAGGGCCATGGAACCCTCATCACGGCCCCTCTATTTGGTGTGTACAAGGAAAGAGGTCTGCAACTAACTAAACCGCATTCTTTGCAGAAGACATGTGGCGGCACGAAAAGGGGACGAACGGGAACAGGATTTGGTCCACGTTAATACTAGAGTTAAATGGTTGACATAAAACTGGCATGCTTCAACAATACCAGCTTGCAACCTATCATGCAACCACATGATCAGGTTATCTCACCATCATATGAACACATCAAATTTCGAAGCTCACTTGCAGCTTGCTTTGCATGCAATATAACATTCACAAATGCTTATATAAACATGTCATGAGAAAACTACTCAAGCAATCATGAAAAACACTCATCATATCAAAGTTTCAAACATGCTTGCCTGGTTCGGAGTAGTAGGAGTCTAGCTCGGCGAAGTTTGCGGCTCCGTCGCCTCCTTCAGTATCTACGTTATAAAAGAAATCGAATACTAACGTAAATACCGTGTGTGCATAAAAATTGTTCCAAATATTTTTCAAATAAATATGATAAAAAACTAGATAGAAAAATAATCAGCTCAAAATCGTCTTTTGTTTAAAAGTTATAAAGATTTTAGTCCAGGGACTAATCTGTGATGAAACAGAAACTTTCTAGGGGCTAGTTTAGAAAAACAGAAAACGCTTCAGTTGGAATACGCCTTCCGGAGGGGAAAACGTATCCGGGCCGAAGGTGCCAACGGAAAACGGTCCGAAGGGGGAGGGTGAGGCTGACGAGGGGGTCCCACCCTTCAGGTTTGAAATTCAGAACAGAGTCCCACCGGCGCCCGAAGCTCGCGGTGGTCGCCGGCGTCGATCCATGGCGAGGTA
The DNA here is from genome assembly GCA_904067115.1 of Aegilops sharonensis. Lineage (NCBI taxonomy): Eukaryota > Viridiplantae > Streptophyta > Magnoliopsida > Poales > Poaceae > Aegilops > Aegilops sharonensis. The sequence continues at coordinate 17,841,967 of LR880970.1, read as the reverse complement.
GGGGGAGTGGAAGGTACCTACGGACTCACGAAGTTCTCCCACGTCTGTGGGTGGTGGAGTTGGTCGTCGGCGAGCACCACGTTGACGGCGGCCTCCACTCCGGCGGATGGTGGTTCGGTCGAGGATGATTCTCTCTGAAGGGAGCTGCAAACTCCAAATTGAAGCGCGGGTCAGGCAAGCGGGTGCACTAGGCTGCTAGTGGCACAGTTTGGGGAGCGGGGGTGCACTCACTAGAGAGAATCTTGCCGGAGCCCGAAGCGGATCGGGGCGGCCGGAGTTGGGGAAGAAGGCCTCCTCGAGGTCCTCCTACCGGCTGGGCGCGGTTCTGGTGAGGTGGAGGAGTGGTGCTGGGTCGAAGTCGAGCTCGGGGCCTCCATTTATAGCCGGCCTGAGGCGGTTGCCGAGAACGGGATTTCTCCGGCGAGTAATTACGGTGAGGTGGTGGTCGAGCTGACGGCTTAGGTGACTGGGCAGCTGCGGATTGGTCCACTGGCCCCATTCAACAGCTAAGCTTGATCGGATTTGGCGGAACGGAGCTCACGGGCTCGTCGGCGGCAGAGAGCGCGCTCTCCGTTTCTCAGGCCATGGCGATGGCTCTGCAGTGCGCACAGAGAAGAGGACGGCCACGCGGAGGCTCCTGGTGGTGTTGGCGGTGCTGGATGGCGCCGTACTGCAGGGCTGGCCCCTGCTGGCCGCCACGGGCGGTTCTACCACCGCAGGAGGCGCCAGAGTTGACGCGACACGTTGCCACCGACGCTCGCAACCGGCCAAGCAACCATGCGGCACACTGGATAAGAAGGGGGAGCAGTGAGCAAGGCGCCAACGCGTGCACTGGCGAGATCGACGCCGAGGTTCTGAAGAAAACGACACTGCCACTGAAACTGAATTTCTGAAACTTGACAGGAACAGTGCCGGCCACCTGTTCGTCGAAATGATTTGAGCATGTGGAAATTTTTTCTTGAGCTGAAACTTGGTGGGATGGCCTCTTGATGCATCCAGAGACTGCCCTAATTTTGTAGAATTTTTGGAAAGGGAAAAGAATGAATTTCACCAAAAATGGCAAATCTGGTCCAAACTTGCAGCAAGCAAATTATTAAAATTTTGAACTGTGGACCAGCAGATCTTGGTGGATCTAGGTTGAGGGCACTAAGGACTAGCCAGAGGAATTTATTTGGAACCAAAACTCAAAGGAAATCTAGTAGTTCCTTTGTAAATCACTAAGGTCCAATTAAATGGCAGAAAAAGATTTTTAGTTTAAAATAAATAGAATAAAAATCTAGGGGAAGTTGAACTTTGCTGGACTTGATGCTTGACTTGACCCAAAGTGGGGAGGTGAATTTTGGAAGAAAGCTTTCAACATAGGTCATGGCAAGAGAGAAATTTTTGAATGGGGAAGAATAAATCCATAAATTTTAGAAATCCTTTTTAATAAAAAGAAATTGTAAAAACCTTCCAAAATTATTTGTGTTGAACCAACACAACATGAAAAATCTTCATGACCAAAATCAAGGTTGGGAAGAACCCATAAAAATACTTGTCATAAAAGAAATTTTTTGAGAAGGAGAGTCTTTTAAAAAAAATTAAATAACCACCTTCCAGGTAATTAAAGAATTCGATAAAAACCAAATCAAAATTTTTGGAGTGTTACAACACCTACCCCCTTAGGAAAAATCTCATCCCCGAGATTTCAGCTGATCCTCAAATAGGTGTGGGTATTCTGTCCGAAGAAAATCCTCTCTTTCCCATGTTGCTTCATCCTCGGTGTGATTGCTCCACTGAACCTTGAAAAACTTAATTGTTTTCTGACGGGTCCTCCTTTCGGACTCCTCCAATATTTTTATTGGACGTTCCGTGTAGGTGAGGTCTGGTTGTACGTTAATGCTCTCATGAGATACATGCTTCTCTGGGTTGCTTACACATTTCCTCAACTGTGAGACGTGGAACACATCGTGGACGTCTAACAGTTCTTCGGGTAGGTCTAGCTGGTAGGCCACTGTGCCTCTTCGTGCAATCACAAACAAGGGTCCAATAAACCGTGGTGCTAGCTTTCCTTTAACTTTGAATCGTTGCAGGCCCCTCATAGGAGATACTCGTAGATACACGTATTCACCGGGTTCAAAGCTGACTTCACGATGTTTTTGATCGTAATAACTCTTTTGTCAGCTCTGGGCTGTCTTGAGTCGATCCCTGATTAGTCTAACTTTCTCCTCAGCTTCCTTGAGCATGTCGGGGCCGAAGATACAACTGTCTCCTGTTTCTGACCAATTTAATGGGGTACGGCATCTTCGCCCGTACAAGGCTTCAAAAGGTGCCATTTGTAGACTGGCTTGGTAACTGTTGTTGTATGCGAACTCGGCATACGGCAAGCTTTCTTCCCAACTTGTTCCATAGGTAAGAACACATGCTCTTAGCATGTCCTCTAGAATTTGGTTCACATGTTCAGTTTGTCCTCCAGTCTGGGGGTGGTATGCTATACTGAATACTAGCTGAGTTCCCAGAGCTTGCTGTAAATGATCCCAAAATCTAGAGACGAATTGAGTGCCTCTGTCGGATATTATAGTCTTTGGAATTTCGTGCAGACAAACTATACGGGAGAGATAAAGTTTGGCAAGCTTCTGAGTGGTGTGGGTTGCCTTTACTGGGATGAAATGTGCCACCTTAGTTAATCTATCTGTGATGACCCATATGGCATCATTTCCGTGTTGTGACCGAGGTAGTCTGACAATAAAATCCATTCCAATTTCGTTCCATTTCCACTCAGGTATCCTGTTTGGCTGTAATAGTCCTGCTGGTTTTTGGTGCTCGGCCTTAATGCGCTGACGTGAATCACAACATGCAATGAATGTGGCTATATCCCTGTTCATACCGTGCCACCAAAATTTTTCCTGAATGTCCTTGTACATTTTGGTTCCTCCAGGGTGGATTGAATATGGAGCGGTGTGGCCTTCGGCTAGAATTTGCTGTTTGAGGTCCTCTATATTTGGTACGCAAAGTCTATCTCCGTACCATAATATTCCCTTATCGTCTACGACGAATTCTGAAGCCTTGCCCAGACTCACTTTTCTTTTTATGCCTTCGATGCTGGGGTGTCCATGCTGAGCCTTCTTAATCTGTTCCATTAGGGTGGGCTGTATTTCCAAATTTGACACATTGCCTTCAGTGACCATCACCAAGTTGAGTTTGGCGAACTCCTGCTGAAATTCAGGTCTCAAGTTCTGTAGACTGTCGTTGCCCGAGCTGGGGTTTCGACTAAGAGCATCTGCCACTACATTCGCCTTTCCTGGATGGTAGTGAATACCAACATCATAATCTTTCACTAATTACAACCAGCACCGTTGTCGTAAATTGAGTTCGGGTTGTGTGAAAATATATTTGAGGCTTTTATGGTTCGTATATATTTCACAACGATTCCCAAGCAAAAAGTGCCTCCACTCTTTGAGTGCATGAATGACAGCTGCCAATTCCAAGTCATGAGTAGGATAATTCTCTTCATGCTTTCGTAGTTGCCTGGAAGCGTATGCGACTACTTTGCCTCCTTGCATTAATACGCATCCGAGGCCCTTCCGGGATGCGTCACAATACACTTCAAAACTTTTGTGTATGTCTGGCACAACCAATACTGGTGCTGTTGTTAATTTCCTTTTGAGTTCTTGGAAACTTTTCTCGCAAGCTTCAGTCCATACAAATTTCTTATCCTTCTTGAGTAATTGTGTCATTGATTTTGCTATGGTGGAGAACCCTTCAATAAACCTTCGGTAGTATCCTGCCATTCCTAGGAAACTTCGTACATCTGTTACGTTGGCTGGTGGTTTCCAGCCAAGTACGGCCTTGACTTTTTCTGGGTCCACGGCAATACCTTCTTGGGTCAATACGTGGCCTAGAAAACCAACCTGTCTTAACCAAAATTCACATTTGCTGAATTTGGCGTATAATTGATGTTTCCTTAATTCTCCCAGTACAATTCTGAGATGTTCAGCATATTCTTCTGGTGTCTTAGAGTATACCAGAATATCATCAATGAACACCACAACAAATTTGTCCATAAATTTCATAAACACTTTGTTCATGAGGTGGAAAAAAATATGCGGGGGCGTTTGTCAGTCCAAACGGCATTACTGTAAATTCATATAGTCCGTATCTGGAGGTGAATGCTGTCTTAGGGTTATCTTCTGTCTGTACCTTTAATTGATGATACCCCGACCTTAAATCAATTTTTGAGAAAACCTTGGCTTGTGCGAGCTGGTCAAATAAATCATTTATCCGTGGCATCAGATATTTGTTTTTGATGGTGACCATGTTGAGTGCTCGATAGTCTATACATAATCTTAGTGTCCCATCCTTTTTCTTGGCAGATAATACTGGTGAACCCCAAGGTGAGGAGCTGGCTCATATAAATCCTTTGTCCAATAATTCTTTTATTTGCTTATTTAATTCTACCAACTCGGAGGGTGCCATTCTATAGGGTTTCTTGTAAATGGGGATGGTTCCAGGTGCTAGTTCAATGATGAACTCTATTTCCCGGTCTGGTGGCATGCCTGGTAGTTCTTCGGGAAATACGTCAGGGAACTCACTCACCACTGGAACTTTTCTTAACTCTGAAATGTCCACCTTGTTCAACCTTGGTTGCCGTGATATTGGTCTTTCTTGAGCTGCAATTTTTATCGTCTTCCCGTGATGATGAGTAAGAATTACAATCCGATTGAAGCAGTCGATAAATCCCTTGTTGGTGGTTAACCAGTCCATTCCTAGGATAACATCCAGTCCCTTATTTTCCAATACAATGAGGTTTGCCTGAAACTTTAGTCCCTCAATCTCAATAACCACACCTTGGCAGTAACTCTGAGTGATTTGCTTAATCCCGGGGGACTTGATGGTCATGGATTTTTCCAAGGGAAGCATCGAAAAATCATGTTGCAAAGCAAATTTCTTTGAAATGAACGAGTGAGAAGCTCTAGAATGAAACAAAACCGTGGCAGGTATTGTGTTGACAGGGAACGTACCGAGTACGATATCCGGGGCATTCTGTGCTTCCTCCTTGGTGACATGGTTCAAGTGACCCTTCTTGTGATTGTTATTAGGGTTGAAGTTGTTACGCTTGGGTGTTGAATTATTTCCACTGTTTTCAGCTTGGGGGCCGAGTTTCTTGGCTTTGGGCACTGTTTGGCATACTGTCCTTCCTCTCCACAAGCGTAGCAAGTAACACCTGGGTGATATGTAAAATCCTTGTCCCTTGCATGAAATTTTTTGTTTGGGCGTGGAACAATGGTTGTGGATTTGTTCGCTCCAATTTTCTGAAAATCAGTCTTGTTCCGGTTGTTGCGAGCGTGAGTAGTCTTGTCCCTTTTGCGCTTGCGAAAATCCTCCAAGCTGTGGCGCTCATTTTCCAATGTAATAGCTTTGTCCACAAGTGTTTAGAAATCCGGAAAGGTGTGTACGACCAGCTGGCATTTAAGTGCTGGTACCAGACCGTCCAGAAAATTTTCCATCTTTTTATTTTCAGTCATGTGCTCTTCGTTGGCATAACGAGATAATTGAGTAAACTGACTATTGTACTCAGTCACTGTCATGCTTCTCTGCTTGAGGTCATCAAACTCCCTTTTCTTGATCCTCATAATGCTTCTGGGAATGTGCGCCCCACGAAAACCTTCTTTAAATTCTTCCCAGGTGATATTATTTTCATTGGGGTGCATGTGTAGGAAATTTTCCCACCATGATGCAGCTGCTCCAGTGAGGTAGTGAGGTGCATAAAGTACCTTCTCACGGTCCGAACATTGTGCAATAATTAACTTCCTTTCAATGTCTCGAAGCCAATCATCGGCCTCAAGCGGTCTATCAGTGTGAGAGAACGTTGGGGGACGTGTCTTTTGTAGTTCAGACAATTTGGAATGCTGCTGATATGGTTCACGGTGATTTCCCATATTGATAACATGATTCATCATTTCTTGATGCTGCTGCTGGCTTTTCTCATAAAGGAAGCATACTTGAGAAAATGCTGCTTCACTGCCTTGCTGACTTGACTGCCCCTGTGTGAAATTGTTACTTGTCTGGGTACCATAATTTTCTTCCGGCAGACTTGGCATGGAACGAGTCCAAGGACGAGGCATTTTCCACTCTGGGGTATTTTGCAGAACTCATGAGAAAAACCGAGTGGCAAAAATAAATAATATTGCAAAGGCGGAATTTTTTTTTTCAAGATTTTTTTAAGAAAATACTTGATTGCGCATGGAGAAGGACCGCTCAGTACATATCTTACACGCAAGCCGTAATTATACAATACATCACTCACGATGTGCGTACACATTCTTGACATGTTATTTAGGCTAGTGCACTTCTCCGAGTTCCTACATGATGCGCACACAAACTACTTCTCACCAATCCTATATACATATAAACATATCATACAAGCTGGTACATCGTACGACTACTACGTGCACTCAGTCGGAGATGGTAAAAACTTCCCTCGGCCTGCCAAGGGTAAGACCCAGTGATGCTGGAGACTCAACCTCCTCCTCACTAATAGGCTCCAGGCGCGAAGTACTGGGTTGAGGAGCTGGTGCGGGCGCGGCAGGTGGTGCAGACTGACTGGGGTAGGAGCAATGACTTGGTCAAACTCCTCAGTGGTAGGCAGGCGGCGAGCGGTGGCTAAGATGGCAGGTGTATAGGATGCTGAGGACGAGACGTAAGTCAATGGTGGTGCTGTATGGAGGAGCTCCCTCCTGTTGGCGGACAGCCCTGAACTAAGTCCATGCGAGCAGCCACAAAGTCGTCCACGAGGTTATCAAAAGCTGCCTCAACAGCTTTGAGATACCCAACCAACACTTCAATAGCCTCATCTCTCTCCCCCCTAGCGCAAGCGAACGCATAGTGACATGTGTATGGCACGTGGCATGGGAGGTAGCGGTAGCGACGAGCCTTCATCGAAGGGAGGGCATCCCAGAGACGAGCTATCGCCTCACGGGCAGCCATCTGCATGGCATGCCTCTCCGTAGGCATGGCCCTTCCCACAAATCGGAAGCGGCGTGACTCAGAACGTCCTCCCTTGAATTGCACCGCGGCCTGGTGCATAGACACACTGTCGCTGATCTTGTGCTGGTAGAGTGTGAACTCCGGACGAGCCGATGGCCCGATCGCGACCTTGGTGATGGAGACGAGAAGCTTGATAAACCCCTCAGGTACATTGGCGAACACCTGAGACCCACAGCCGCTGCCAGCCATCTACAAAGGTAGACAAAAATTCTGAATAGTCAAATCATAAATTTATGATGACTAACAGAAAATTGCTACATTTGCAAAATGTTAAAATAGCACTTATTACGCTAATAACCGATTAGCGATCGCACCTAGTGGCTTCCTACAGTCAGCTTGGCTCTGATACCAAGGTTGTCAGGACCGCAAAATATTTATTGAAAAATCGACCATTTTATCAGACCAGTATAGAAAAATCCTCCTTACTGGTAGACAAATCCTTGATACAGAAATCCACAAGTACTAAATATTATATAGGGTTGAGCTGAGGCTGCTCAACAATTTATTACAAGCACGCCGATATTACACATAAAGGCGGATATGACACGAAGGGTATGGTGGCATAACTACTGACTCGTAATAAAAGTGGTGGTGGATATGTCACAGTGAAGTGGGTGACATGACTCCAAAATCTTACAGCTCATCAAGCGCCGGAGTGAGGCTCGATGATTTTATTAGGGTAGCGGAAGCATATATAATACAAGTGACCAACTCCAGGATCGCACAGGACTGACTGGGACTCCTCTAGGCGTCAGACTCGCTATCTTACTCTTCATCCATAAGATCGCCTTCGTCAACATCTGGCCAAATCAACAAGCCAGGTGAGTACTTTGAATGTACTCGCAAGACAGTTTGGACATAAGATATAACAAACGCAAACATGATGCACATGAGCAGACTAGTAATGCGCACTCAGATAATAAATTTGCACTGCCTGTTAAATAAAAAGGAAGTCAGGCGGTAGTCCTCCTGAAATCCCAATAAAATAGTTGAAGGCCGATCTAAGCGACGCCTCGAAAGGTAAAAATAAATTAACATGCCGCAGTCGGGCGTCAGGGCGACACCACATAAAGGACTTATATTGAAACATAAACGACAGTACGTGCCACAGTCGGACGTCTAAGCGACATCTCGAAAAGGGCTTATAACGAAAGTAAATAACAAGGATGCCTCAGTCGGACGTCTGAGCGACATCACATAAAGGGCTTATATCAAAAGTAAACAACAAGAATGCCACAGTCGGACGTCTGAGCGACATCACATAAAGGGCTTATATCAAAAGTAAATAACAAGAATGCCACAGTCGGACGTCTGAGCGACATCACATAAAGGGCTGATATCAAAAATAAATAACAAGAATGCCACAGTCGGACGTCTGAGCGACATCACATAAAGGGCTGATATCAAAAATAAATAACAAGAATGCCACAGTCGGACGTCTGAGCGACATCACATAAAGGGCTGATATCAAAAATAAATAACAAGAATGCCACAGTCGGACGTCTGAGCGACATCACATAAAGGGCTGATATCAAAAATAAATAACAAGAATGCCACAGTCGGACGTCTGAGCGACATCACATAAAGGGCTGATATCAAAAATAAATAACAAGAATGCCACAGTCGGACGTCTGAGCGACATCACATAAAGGGCTGATATCAAAAATAAATAACAAGAATGCCACAGTCGGACGTCTGAGCGACATCACATAAAGGGCTTATATCAAAAGTAAACAACAAGAATGCCACAGTCGGACGTCTGAGCGACATCACATAAAGGGCTTATATCAAAAGTAAATAACAAGAATGCCACAGTCGGACGTCTGAGCGACATCACATAAAGGGCTTATATCAAAGTAAATAACAAGAATTCCACAGTCGGACGTCTGAGCGACATCACATAAAGGGCTTATATCAAAAATAAATAACAAGAATGCCACAGTCGGACGTCTGAGCGACATCACATAAAGGTCTTATATCTCATCATTCGAATTCAAGTAGCTCATGAAGGTAACATCATTCCACGGAATACTCGGTACATGATAATAAATTGGTTAGTCCATCCACAGGAATAACATTCAGCCGGGTTTACCACTCTCAATTTCATGCTTATTCTCCGGAGACTGTCACTGAGACTGACACTGAGACTGATACTGAGATTGACACTAGTATGTTGATCAAAGTCCTTGACCATGGACATGGTTACTCGAATGGTTTTGACTCTGCAGAGTTTGTACTCTTTAACCACATCCAACGGATTTCAATAGTCACAAAGGACTAGTTCCGTTTACGGTATTTTAGGAGAAACACATCTAACCAGTACACACCCATTCCACATTCCACTGCCAGGAATCACCCTAGGCAACGTTCAAGAAAAAATCTAAGACGGGGAGGCTACAACCTCGAATAGCATGGGATCAAATTTATATCGCACGCTCTAAGGGGTGCCCCCCTCTCAGTCCCAACCGAAAACACACATGCCCCCTGACCGGATGACGGGCTTTAATCCAGGGCCATGGAACCCTCGTCACGGCCCCTCTATTTGGTGTGTACAAGGAAAGAGGTTTGCAACTGACTAAACCGCATTCTTTGCAGAAGACATGTGGCGGCACGAAAAGGGGACGAACGGGAACAGGATTTGGTCCACGTTAATACTGGAGTTAAACAGTTGACATAAAAATGGCATGCTTCAACAATACCAGCTTGCAACCTATCATGCCACCACATGATCAGGTTATCTCACCATCATATGAACACATCAAATTTCGAAGCTCACTTGCAGCTTGCTTTGCATGAAATATAACATTCACAAATGCTTATATAAACATGTCATGAGAAAACTACTCAAGCAATCATGAAAAACACTCATCATATCAAAGGTTCAAACATGCTTGCCTGGTTCGGAGTAGTCGGAGTCTAGCTCGGCGAAGTTTGCGGCTCCGTCACCTCCTTTCGGTATCTACGTTATAAAAGAAATCGGATACTAACGTAAATACCGTGCGTGCATAAAAATTGTTCCAAATTTTTTTGAAATAAATATGATAAAAAACTAGATAGAAAAATAAAGATGACAGAAAAAGAATCAGCTCAAAATCATCTTTTGTTTAAAAGTTATAAAGGTTTTAGTCCATGGACTAATCTATGATGAAACAGAAACTTTCCAGGGGCTAGTTTAGAAAAACAGAAAACACTTCAATTGGAATACGCCTTCCAGAGGGGAAAATGTATCCGGGCCGAAGGTGCCAACGAAAAACGGTTCGAAGGGGGAGGGTGAGGCTGACGAGGGGGTCCCACCCGTCAGGTTTGAAATTCAGAACAGAGTCCCACCGGCGCCCGAGGCTCGCGGTGGTCGCCGGCGTCGATCCACGACGAGGTAGGAGGAGTGGAAGGTACCTACGGACTCACGGAATTCTCCCGTGTCTGTGGGTGGTGGAGTTGGTCGTCGGCGAGCACCACGTCGACGGCGGCCTCCACTCCGGCGGACGGTGGTTCGGTCGAGGATGATTCTCTACGAAGGGAGCTGCAAACTCCAAATTGAAGCGCGGGTCAGGCAAGCGGGTGCACTAGGTTGCTACTAGCACAGTTTGGGGAGCGGGGGTGCACTCACTTGAGAGAATCTTGCCGGAGCCCGAAGCGGATCGGGGCGGCCGGAGTCGGGGAAGAAGGCCTCCTCGAGGTCCTCCTAGCGGCTGGGCGCGGTTCTGGTGAGGTGGAGGAGTGGTGCTGGGTCGAAGTCGAGCTCGGGGCCTCCATTTATAGCCGGAACGAGGCGGTTGCCGAGAACGGGATTTCTCCGACGAGTAATTATGGCGAGGTGGTGGTCGAGCTGACGGCTTAGGTGACTGGGGAGCTGCGGATTGGTCCACTGGCTCCATTCAACAGCTAAGCTTGATCGGATTTGGCCTGCTCCCGTGGCTTCGACGGAACAGAGCTCACGGGCTCGTCGGCGGCAGAGAGCGCGCTTTGCGCTTCTCAGGCCATGGCGACGGTTCTGCAGTGCGCATAGAGAAGAGGACGGCCACGCGGAGGCTCCTGGTGGTGTGGGCGGTGCTGGACGGCGCCGTACTGCAGGGCTGGCCCCTACTGGCCACCACGGGCGGTTCTGCCACCGTGGGAGGCGCCGGAGTTGACGCGACACGTCGCCACCGATGCTCGCAACCGGCCAAGCAACCGTGCGACACACTGGATAAGAAGGGGGAGCAGTGAGCAAGGCGCCAACGCGTGCACTGGCGAGATCGACGCCGAGGTTTTGAAGAAAACGACACTGCCACTGAAACTGAAACACTTGAATTTCTGAAACTTGACAGGAACAGTGCCGGCCACCTGTTCGTCGAAATGATTTGAGCATGTGGAAAATTTTTCTTGAGCTGAAACTTGGTGGGATGGCCTCTTGATGCATCCAGAGACTGCCTGAATTTTCTCAGAATTTTTGGAAAGGAAAAAGAATGAATTTCACCAAAAATGGAAAATCTGGTCCAAACTTGCAGCAAGATAATTTTGAACTGTGGAGCAGCAGATCTTGGTGGATCTAGGTTGAGGGCACTAAGGACTAGCCAGAGGAATTTATTTGGAACCAAAACTCAAAGGAAATCTAGTAGTTCCTTTGTAAATCACTAAGGTCCAATTAAATGGCAGAAAATGATTTTTAGTTTAAAATATATAGAATAAAAATCTAGGGGAAGTTGAACTTTGCTGGACTTGATGCTTGACTTGACCCAAAGTGGGGAGGTGGGTTTTGGAAGAAAGTTTTCAACATAGGTCATGGCAAGAGAGAAATTTTTGAATGGGGAAGAATAAATCCATAAATTTTAGTAATCCTTTTAAATAAAAAGAAATTGTAAAACCCTTCCAAAATTATTTGTGTTGAGCCAACACAAGATGAAAAATCTTCAAGACCAAAATCAAGGTTGGGAAGAACCCATAAAAATACTTGTCATAAAAGAAATTTTTTGAGAAGGAGAGTCTTTTAAAAAAATTAAATAACCTCCTTCCAAGTAATTAAACAATTCGATAAAAACCAAATCAAAAATTTTGGAGTGTTATAACACTATTATCATTCTTATATTCATCATGGGGCTTAAATAAATTTTCAAGATCATAAGAAGAATCTCCCCAATCATGACTATTGGACATAGCAAAACTAGCATCCCCAAGCTTAGGGTTTTGCATATTATTAGCATAATTTACATCAATAGAATTTATAATAAAATCATTGCAATCATGCTTTTTGTTCAAAGATCTATCGTGAAGCACTTCATCACAATTTTCAGATTTACGGATTTCAGGCAAAAGCTTATAAAGATAATCTAGTACATCCAAATCACTAAGAATTGGTTCATCATAATTGGATCTCTTAAAAAGATTGGCAAGCGGATGAGGATCCATAGATATTAGCTTCTCTGTTTAGGAATAAATACTCAACTATTTCAACCAAGCGAGAAAACGAGCCAAGAAAGACATCAAGGAGAACGGAAAAGAGAGGGCGAATGAAACGGCAAGGGTGAAGTGGGGGAGAGGAAAACGAGAGGAAAATGGCAAATAATGTAATGCGGGAGATAAGGGATTGTGATGGGTACTTGGTATGTTGAGTTTTGCATAGACTCCCCGGCAACGGCACCCGAAATCCTTCTTGCTACCTCTTGAGCACTGCGCTGGATTTCCTTGAAGAGGAAAGGATGATGCAGCAAAGTAGCGTAAGTATTTCCCTCAGTTTTTGAGAACCAAGGTATGAATCTAGTAGGAGGCTACGCGCGAGTCCCTCGTACCTACACAAAGGAAATAACTCCTCGCAACCAACGCGAATAAGGGTTGTCAATCCCTTCACGGTCACTTACGAGAGTGAGATCTGATAGAGATGATAGATAATATTTTTGGTATTTTTATGATAAAGATGCAAAGTAAAAATAAAAGCAAAGTAAAAAAGCAAAGGCAATAATAAAGTGATGGAAGATTAATATGATAGAGATAGACCCGGGGGCCATAGATTTCACTAGTGGCTTCTCTCAAGAGCATAAGTATTTTACGGTGGGTGAACGAATTACTGTTGAGCAATTGACAGAATTGAGCATAATTATGAGAATATCTAGGTATGATCATGTTTATAGGCATCACGTCCGAGACAAGTAGACCGACTCCTGCCTGCATCTACTACTATTACTCCACTCATCGACCGCTATCCAGCATGCATCTAGAGTATTAAGTTCAAGAAAACAGAGTAACGCCTTAAGCAAGATGACATGATGTAGAGGGATAAATTCATGCAATATGATAAAAACCCCATCTTGTTATCCTCTATGGCAACAATACAATATGTGCCTTGCTGCCCCTACTGTCACTGGGAAAGGACACCGCAAGATTGAACCTAAAGCTAAGCACTTCTCCCATTGCAAGAAAAACCAATCTAGTAGGCCAAACCAAACTGATAATTCGAAGAGACTTGCAAAGATAACCAATCATACATAAAAGAATTTAGAGAAGATTCAAATATTGTTCATAGATAATCTTGATCATAAACCCACAATTCATCGGTCTCAACAAACACACCACAAAAAGAAGATTACATCGAATAGATCTCCATGAGAGAGGGGGAGAACATTGTATTGAGATCCAAAAAGAGAGAATAAGCCATCTAGCTACTAACTATGGACCTGAAGGTCTGAGGTAAACTACTCACCCTTCATCGGAGAGGCTATGGTGATGATGTAGAAGCCCTCCGTGATGGATGCCCCCTCCGGCGGAGCTCCGGAACAGGCCCCAAGATGGGATCTCGTGGGTACAGAAGGTTGCGGCGGTGGAATTAGGTTTTTGGCTCCGTATCTAATTGTTTTGGGGTATGTAGGTATATATAGGAGGAAGAAGTACGTCGGTGGAGCAATGTGGGGCCCACGAGGGTGGAGGGCGCGCCTGGGGGGGGGGAGGGCGCGCCCCCTACCACGTTCCCACCTCCTTTCTTTGTCTACATAGGGTCCAAGTCTCCTGGATCATATTCGGTGAGAAAATCACGTTCTCGAAGGTTTCATTCCGTTTGGACTCCGTTTGATATTCCGTTTCTTCGAAGCAAAAAACAACAATTCTGGGCTGGGCCTCCGGTTAATAGGTTAGTCCCAAAAATAATATAAAAGTGGAAAATAAAGCCCAATATTGTCCAAAACAGTAGATAATATAGCATGGAGCAATCAAAAATTATAGATACGTTGGAGACGT
>LR880970.1:17776595-17809275 GCA_904067115.1 Aegilops sharonensis | reverse complement strand
CAATAGCGGGACCTGGATGCCCATATTGGCTCCTACATATTCTACGAAGATCTTTATCGGTCAGACCGCATAACAACATACGTTGTTCCCTTTGTCATCGGTATGTTACTTGCCCGAGATTCGATCGTCGGTATCCAATACCTAGTTCAATCTCGTTACTGGCAAGTCTCTTTTCTCGTTCCGTAATACATCATCTCACAACTAACACATTTAGTTGCAATGCTTGCAAGGCTTATGTGATGTGCATTACCGAGAGGGCCCCGAGATACCTCTCCGACAATCGGAGTGACAAATCCTAATCTCGAAATATGCCAACCCAACATGTACCTTCGGAGACACCTGTAATGTACCTTTATAATCACCCAGTTACGTTGTGACGTTTGGTAGCACCCAAAGTGTCCCTCGGGCAAACGGGAGTTGCATAATCTCATAGTTATAGGAACATGTATAAGTCATGAAGAAAAGCACTAGCAACAAACTATACGATCAGGTGCTATGCTAATGGAATGGGTCATGTCAATCAGATCATTCAACCAATGATGTGATCCCATTAATCAAATAACAACTCCTTGTTCATGGTTAGGAAACATAACCATCTTTGATTAACGAGCTAGTCAAATAGAGGCATACTAGTGACACTCTGTAGGTTTATGTATTCACACATGTATTATGTTTCCGGTTAATACAATTCTAGCATGAATAATAAACATTTATCATGATATAAGGAAATAAATAATAACATTTATTATTGCCTCTAGGGCATATTTCCTTCAAACATCACATGCAATCAAAATATGTGACATGATATGGCCATCATCATCTTGTGCCTTTGATCTCCATCTCCAAAGTACTGTCATGATCTCCATCGTCACCGGCATGACACCATGATCTCCATCATCTTGATCTTTATCAACGTGTCTTCACATGGTCGTCTTGCCAACTATTGCTTTTGCAACTACTGCTATCGCATAGCGATAAAGTAAAGCAATTATATGGCGCTTGCATCTTATGCAATAAAGAAACAACCATAAGGCTACTGCCAGTTGCCGATAACTTTAACAAAACATGATCATCTCATACAACAATTTATATCTCATCACGTCTTGACCATATCACATCCCAACATGCCCTGCAAAAACAAGTTAGACATCCTCTACTTTGTTGTTGGCAAGTTTTACGTGGCTGCTACAGGCTTCTAGCAAGAACCGTTCTTACCTACGCATCAAAACCACAACGATTTTTCATCAAGTGTGCTGTTTTAACCTTCAACAAGGACCGGGCATAGTCAAACTCGATTCAACTAAAGCTGGAGAAACAGACACCCACTAGCCACCTGTGTGCGAAGCACGGCGGTAGAACCAGTCTCATGAACGCGGTTATGTAATGTCGGTCTGGGCCGCTTCATCCAACAATATCGCCGAATCAAAGTATAACATGCTGGTAAACAGTATGACTATTATCGCCCACAACTCTTTGTGCTCTACTCGTGCATATAACATCTACGCATAGACCTGGCTCTGATACCACTGTTGGGGAACGTAGTATTTCAAAAAAATTGCCTACGATCATGCAAGATCTATCTAGGAGAAGCATAACAACGAGCGGGGAGAGTGTGTCCACGTACCCTCGTAGAACGAAAGCGGAAGCGTTATATCAACACGGTTGATGTAGTCGTATGTCTTCACGATCCGACCGATCCTAGCACCGAACGTACGGCACCTCCGTGTTCAACGCACGTTCAACTCGATGACGTCCCTCTTACTCTTGATCCAGTTGAGGTTGAGGGAGAGTTCCATCAGCACGACGGCGTGGCGACAATGATGATAAAGTTACCGGCGCAGGGCTTCGCCTAAGCACTGCGACGATATGACCGAGGTGTAATACTGTGGAGGGGGCACCGCACACGGTTAAGAGATTGTCTGTTGTGACTTTGGGGTGCCCCCCTATCCCCGTATATAAAGGAGGGGAGGAGGAGGCCGGCCAACAAGGGGCGCGCCAGGGAGAGGGGAGTCCTACTAGGACTCCAGTCCTAGTAGGAATCGACCCCACCCTTTTTTCCTTCTACCGGAGGGGGAAAAGGGGAAGGAGAGGGAGTAGGAGAAGGAAAGGGGGGTGGCGCCCCCTTCCCAAGTCCAATTCGGCCTCCTCCCTTGTGGGGGCGCACCAGCCCCTTCTCGGCTGGTTAGCCTCCCTCCTATGGCCCATAAGGCCCATATCTTTCCCCGGGGGGTTCTGGTAACCTCCCGGTACTCCGGAAAAATACCCGAATCACTCGGAACCATTCCGATGTCCGAATGCAACCTTCCAATATATGGATCTTTACCTCTCGACCATTTCGAGACTCCTTGTAATGTCCATGATCTCATCCGGGACTCCGAACAAACTTCGATACATCAAATCACATAACTCATAATACAAATCGTCATCGAACGTTAAGCGTGCGGACCCTACGGGTTCGAGAACTATTTCGACATGAACGAGACTCATCTCTGGTCAATAGCTAATAGCGGAACCTGGATGCTCATATTGGCTCCTACATATTCTGCGAAGATCTTTATCGGTCAAACCGCATAACAACATACGTTGTTCCCTTTGTCATCGGTATGTTACTTGCCCAAGATTCGATCGTCGGTATCACCATACCTAGTTCAATCTCGTTACCGAGAAGTCTCTTTACTCGTTCCGTAATGCATCATCCCACAACTAACTCATTAGTCACATTGCTTGCCAGGCTTATAGTGATGTGCATTACTGAGAGGGCCTAGAGATACCTCTCCGACAATCAGAGTGACAAATCCTAATCTTGATCTATGCCAACTCAACAAACACCATCAGAGACACCTATAGAGCATCTTTATAATCACCCAGTTACGTTGTGATGTTTGATAGCACACTAAGTGTTCCTCTGGTATTCGGGAGTTGCATAATCTCATAGTCATAGGAACATGTATAAGTCATGAAGAAAGCAATAGCAATAAACTTAAACGATCATAGTGCTAAGCTAACGGATGGGTCTTGTCCATCACATCATTCTCTAATGATGTGATCCTGTTCATCAAATAACAAGACATGTCTATGGCTAGGAAACTTAACCATCTTTGATTAACAAGCTAGTCAAGTAGAGGCATACTTGGGACACTCTGTTTTGTCTATGTATTCACACATGTATCAAGTTTCCAGTTAATACAATTCTAGCATGAATAATAAACATTTATAATGATATAAGGAAATATAAATAACAACTTTATTATTGCCTCTAGGGCATATTTCCTTCACATGTATGTCTATACTGTGCTAAAAAAAGCAAGGCTCGCACTACGGTACTGGAGATTACAATATCATAGATGTGCTTGTAGCCTCTGGGTGCAGTGGGTTGAAAATGATTGTGGCATTGCACATGGTTTCTTCAACCAGTTTAGCTGATGAGTCACTCATACATTATGTGGATAAGCTATGTAATTGCAATTCCGATTGGTTGTGGTTGTGTTTTTTATTTGTATTTCTATTTGGTGATCGGCTACTTGAAATTGTTCCACGGTTAATAAAATGGTTATGTGCATTCTATGATGTAGAGGCCGGGGAACTCCCCTTTTTAGGGGAAAACACAATGACGGATCAAAATGCCCAACGTGGTCAATTGCACACAGCAAGAAGTGCGGGTTGTAGTGGAGTGCAAAGATTTAACACATAGTGCATCATCAGATCAAAAAGTTAGAAGAATCAACTTACTGTAAGATCCGGATCCTGCCAACTGTCGCCTTTTGATAGTGCATAAGGTGTGTACTAAACAAATTAAAGAGATTAATAACATGCTCAACTTTCCAAAGGATAAAGTGAAAGAGGGAATTTAAGTCAGTTCATAACTCCGTGTGAAGTATATACACAATATGAGAGATCACAACATTCAAAACATCCAAACTGACCTTGTACAAATGAACTCTAATTTTTTTTTGAAAAGGGGGGCTCCACGGCCTCTGCATCAGAAGGATGCATACGGCCACCTTTATAAAATAGGAAATAGGTTCAACAAAGGTCTTACAGTCTGAAAAAATTTAAAGAAGAGCTCACAGAGAGCCAATATAAAAGTAGCCATAAAGCCACAACCGGCTGGCATAAGAAAGATAGGGAAACTAATTGCCTAACCTATTACATGACCGCCATCCAAACTGGTTGAAAATATCCCGTGCTACCATCTCCCAGCGGATGGATCCAGTAACCAAACGCTCACTGGCCTCTGTCGGAGAGTAATGACCACATACAGATCAATGCAGTGGCTCAGAAGATAACCTGCAAAAAATGAATATTTGTTGTTCTGTTAAAAACCAAATCATTTCTGCAGTTCCAGACTGCCCACAATAAAGCACATACTCCTACGCGAATGTGTCCCGCTGTTTCGGCCCCTATCCCGTTAAGCCACATTCCAAATAATGTGCTGACAGAATTTAGAGGAGTAATATTAAAGGCTATGTGCACCGTCCGCCATAACACTTTTGCCAGCGGGTAGTCAAGAAAAAGGTGCTTGATAGTTTCATCCCGATCACAAAAACTACATCTAGTCGGTCCTGTCCAGTTACGCTTTGCCAGATTGTCCTTGGTTAAGATGACTTGTTTATGTACAAACCACATAAACACTTTAATTTTCAAAGGAACTTTGACTTTCCAAACATGTTTGGAACTAGGAATGGAGCTAGAGTTAATAACATCAAGATACATAGATTTAACTGTAAACTCCCCAGTCCTAGTAAGCTTCCAGCGCAACTAATCGGGTTGTTGAGACAGCTGGACCTCCATCAGCCTACTCACTAAATGGAGCCAAGCTTCCCAACTATTACCGGCTAGCGTCGTCCTAAATTGAATATTAAGGGGGATGGACTGAAGTATTGTTGCAACGTAAGCGTTGCGTCATTGAACAATACTATAAAGAGACGGGTATTGAAGCGCGAGGGGTGACTCTCCTAGCCAAGTATCCTCCCAGAATCGCATTTTGGTGCCATTGCCGATTATAAACTTTGTCCTATTGAAAAAGGCTGATTCGACTCTCATCAGCCCTTTCCAAAAAGGCGAGTCCATCGGCCTTGCTGTCAGCTGGGACAATGTTTTGGAGTGAAGATACTTGCTACGGAGAATCTGCGCCCATGTGGCCTCTGTCTCGATAGATAGCTTAGACAGCCACTTGCGGAGAAGGCATCTGTTCTTGACCTCAAGATTTTCAATGCCAAGACCCCCTTGTTCTTTTGGTCGACAGATAATATCCCATTTGGCGAGTCTGTATTTTGTTTTTAGTTCATCACTCTGCCAGAAGAATCGAGATCAATAGAAGTCCAGCCTTTTCCTAACTCCAACTAGAACCACAAAAAAAGACTAGAGAAACATAGGCATACTCGTGAGAACCGAATTAATAAGAATTAATTGGCCTCCGTATGACATGAGCTTGCCCTTCCAGCAACTCAGTTTCTTCTCAAATCGATCCTCAATGCACTTCCATTCTCTGTTTGTCAGCTTACGATGGTGAATCGGTATACCTAGATACGTAAAAGGTAATGCCCCCAATTCGCACCCAAACAATTGTCTATAAGCCTCTTGTTCCTCATTGGCTCTTCCAAAACAGAACAATTCGCTTTTTATGAAAGTTAATATTTAACCCGGTCAATAGTTCAAATAAGCATAACACCCGCTTCATATTTCTCGCTTTTGCCAAGTTATGCTCCATAAAGATGATAGTATCATCAGCGTACTGTAGGATAGACACACCTTCATGGACGTGGAGTTTCTGCACCCGAGCTCATATGAGCTCGGGTGAACAGTAAAATCGAAAAAAATTCAAAAAAATTTCAAAAAATTCCAATTTTTTTTTGGTAGAAACATTGACAAAAGTTTTAAATGCTTGCAAAAATTCGTCATGAAATCACATTTCTAGAAGGCGTGGCAAAAAAAACAAAATCGGTACTCTAAAAATGCTACTTTCAAAAGCATTTTGGAGGCTAAATTTGGTTTTTTTGCCACGCCTTACAGGAATGTGATTTCATGATGAATTTTTGCAAGCATTTAGAACTTTTGTCAATGTTTCTCAGCGATTTTTTTTGGAATTTTTTGAATCTTTTTTGATTTTTTTTTGATTTTACTGTTCACCGAGCTCAAATGAGCTCGGGAGCAGAAAGGCACTTTCGCACCTTCATCAACTAGATGAGGCACCAAGCTACCCACCTGACCAGCCTCCTTAGCCCTTCCTATTAGAATTGCCAACATATCAACTACAATGTTGAACAAAATAGGAGACATCAGAGCACCTTGTCTCAGGCCCTTATGTGTCTGGAAATAATGACCTATGTCGTCATTCACTTTAATTCCAACACTCCCTTTTTGTGTGAAAGATTTTACCTGTCGTCACGAGGCTTCATCAAAACCTTTCATACGCAAGGCCTGATTAAGGAAAGGCCATTTGACTTTATCGTACGCTTTATTGAAATCCACCTTGAAAACAACTCCATCTAGTTTTTTCGTGCGAATTTCGTGGAGCGTTTCATGAAGGACAACAACCCCTTCTAGGATGTTTCTGTCCGGCATGAAAGCAGTTTGGGAGTGCTGCACCACAGAATGCGCAATCTGCGTGAGCCTATTAGTCCCGACCTTGGTGAAAATTTTGAAACTAACGTTAAGAAGACAGATCGGCCTGAACTGCTCAATTCTCACAGCCTCTGTTTTCTTAGGAATCAGGGTAATCGTTCCAAAATTTAGGTGAAATAACTGAAGATGTCCAGAGAATAAATCATGGAACATCGGTATCAAATTCCCCTTAATAATATGCCAGCACTTTTTATAGAACTCCGCCGGAAAACCATCCGGCCCTGGAGCCTTATTATTTTTCATCTGTGAAATGGCTTCAAACACCTCTTTCTCCGAAAAAGGAGCAGTCAAAATATCATTCTCATCTGCAGCCAGTTGAGAAACATCCTCAATCCTGGACTCATCCAGGGATACATAATTATCCTCCGGAGGCCCAAACAACTGCTTGTAGCATTCAGTTATGTATAATTTTAGGTTCTCCTGTCCTAAGATCATTCCTTCATCTTGTTCAACCTGAAAGATTCTTTTCTTTTTGTGCTTGCAATTAGCGATCATGTAAAAGAATTGAGTGTTCGCGTCCCCCTGGACAACTTTGCGAACCTTAGCCCGCAGCGCCCACTTCAATTCCTCTTCATGGAGAAGCTCTTTCAATCTCATCTCCGCCTCAAGTTTAGCATTAAGCTTCGTGGTTTGTAAGATTATGGACTCGGCTTTTAAATCTAGGGACTGAATAAGTGTGAGGAGCCTTTCCTTTTCAACCTTATAAATCCCACTAAGATGCTTAGCCCACCCACGTAAGAAACTCCTCAAGTGCCTTATCTTATTCTGCCAGCGCTCAACCGAAGTCCTACCTCCTGCATCCTTAGCCCATTCCCTGGCTATAAGATCCAAGAAGCCTTCTCTTTCAAACCATGCCAGTTAGAACGAGAAAGAGTTTTTGTTCCCCATGTGGGTTGCCTCAATGGAGTCCACCAGTAAAGGTGTGTGGTCAGAAATTCCGCGCGAAAGCGCCTGTACCGTTCCCAAGGGAAATTTCTGTTCCCATTCGACGCTCGCAAGGACTCGATCCAACTTCTCGAACGTCGGGTTTGGTAAAGAATTAGCCCAGGTGAATTTTCTACCCGAAAGCTCTATCTCTCTCAGATCCAAGCTTTCAATAATGGTATTAAACATGAACGACCACCTGCCATCGAAGTTATCATTGTTCTTTTCCTCTCTCCTTATAATAATGTTGAAATCACCCCCAACCAAGATTGGAAGCTGCTCAGAACCGCAAATTCGAACAAGATCTGCCAAAAACTCCGATTTGAGTTTGGGCTGCGCGGCACCATATACCGCCACCAGTGCCCAATTAAACCCATCGGCCTTCGACCTAACCCGAAACTTAACTGCGAAATCTTCCATCACTACACTTTGCACTTCCAGCAATTCGCACCTAACTCCAAGTAAGATCCCACCCGGTCTTCCTCTCGGAGGGAGGCAGTGCCAATCAAAATCAACACCTCCCGATAAAGTACTGAGAAACTGTGGAGAAAAATTATCTCTACTAGTTTTCGAGAGGGCAATAAAATCCAACCTATGGTCAATGGAAGCATTTGCAAGAAACCTTCTTTTAGCCAAATCTTTCAGACATCTGCTGTTCCAAAAGATTCCTCTCATATTTCGTCAAGAAATTTTTAGAAGTACGGATCCTAGCACTCCAGCGCACCACCGAAGCAGGGTAAATCTTCCACTTCCACTTGCGTTTAGGTTTGTTTTGATCCTCCACCCGGTCCTCACAACCGGGCTCCATGGATCTAACTACTTCAGCCTCGAAAGTGTCATCCTCTTCCTCTGACTCAGGCAGGGATGGTGCAAGATCCGCAAAAAAAATTATCAAGCACCCTGACTCCCAACGCATCTATATCGGAGTCATTCATGGGTTTGGCCGCTGCTAAGTGGCGAATCATATCTAAAGCGCGTTCCACTTCCAAATCGAGAATATCATTTACAGAATTAGAGATTTCACTGTCATTACTACCTAGTGAAACTCCTAATTGGTTTGCATTATTAATAATCTCATTATTAGAAAAATGCAAAATGGAATTAGAGGTGTTGACCGACATACTAGTAGTGACCTCAATGTCACGAAGCTTGGCCACCCTCATGGCGCACCGCTGCTGCATGTCGTCAACCTCCGGATGATCTTGGAGGCGGCAGCTCATCCGTCGCCCCTCAGATACCGGATCCGGAATCCCTCCAAAATCGATGACCTCCTCCCGAGTGGCCCCGCTCGATGTAAGGCCTCTAGCTCACCCCTAGCACACTGCGAGGCTACACCCCTCGAAGAAGCTGCAGGATCTGCCGTAAGCAGCGGAAGGGAGGTCCAAGGACCCGTCGACGTCGGCCTCGAACCGACGCCCAGGGATGCAGGCGCGCAGGGGGAGGGGAGTGCATGGGCCGCCTGCCCGTACTCCCCGCCCGCCCCGGCCGGCCTCGAGCCGTCGCCCTGGGACGCAGGCACGCAGGGGGAGGGGAGTGCGTGGGCCGCCTGCCCGTACTCCCCGCCCGCCCCGACCCTCTAGCTAGAGGGAGTCGCGGGCGCCACAGATGGTGTGGCCACCCTAGCCGCTGGAGGAGAAGAAGGAGCCGAGGCCACCTGCCCCGGACCCCCTCCCCTAGGCACAACCGCTGTCGTCGGCTCCGTCGCTCGGGATGAGACAACGGTCAAAGCGGGAGAAAGAGGGGCCACCTGCCCAAGCTCCCCCCTCCCTCGACCGAGGTCATCACCGAGACAAGCACCTCCGAGCCCCTGATCACGGGACCATCAGTAGTATCAAAGTCCAGGGTAGGTAGTGTGCGCTCAAACACGTCATCGAACTCCATCCGGTCACTCCAGAGTCCGGGAGGAGCAGAAGCAGGCTCAAACGACCCAAATCTCAGAGTGTTCATTGGCACCGAAGTGGATGGTGCCGTCCCGTCCCCGGACGTCTGAGACACGGACCCCGAACCTTTGGACAACTCTCGTCCAACATCATCCATTGGAGCCTCCTTAGCACCTGAATTATCATCTCCCTCGTGCATGTCTACGTCAGTTCCATTTATAGCCTCAGCGAAAAGATCGGTATCCTCAAACTCAATCTCGAGGTTGAATACTTCGCCCCTATATGTCCACTTAACCACATTAGTTACGAACTCAATATCCAAAATACTCACCAGCAGTCGGGCCACCCCGTGAGCTCGGGTAAAGGCCATATCCACTCTCTCAGTTTTCCCAACCAAGATACCCAAGCTAGCAACGACCCGAGCAGCTTCGAGGGAGCCCCGAAAAAGTGTAACCAGACCTGAGTAAGAGGCTTGCCCTGTGGCTCAACCTTCTTCCACTCATGGAACTCCAGGATGCAATCTGTGCCAGGCACTCTGCATAGACCGAAACTCGGAAGTCTCTGCAAATCTTCCACCGAAGGGTAGTCAACCTTATACATGTTGGCCTCGAGACTGACAAGCTCCCACTGGAAGTCACCTGGAGCTAACTCCTTAAGCCTCTGCACAATCTGAGTCTCAGGGACATCACTTTTGGTAACTTTCACAATACCAGTGGTCAAGCTCTGGGTCTCCTCTGGGATCTCCCTCGCACTAGGAGACTCAAAGAACAACAACTCGTCACAATACACTCCATAAATGGTAATAGTTGGCATCTAACCCCGCAAAATCGGGCATTCCCCCGTATCATGTGCTGGCTTGAGGCAGGTATCACAAAGCTCAGTCACGCATTCCGCAATAAAATGGCCCTTCTCGCAACAACGATAGCACAGCATCTTCTCCTTCTTGCGAGCCCACTTGGACGCTCTATCAGAGTCTGCCTTGTCTACAGCCTCAACCGAACCCGTCGCTGTGGTCTCAGTCCCAGGTATCTCAGCCGTAGCTAGCGCAGTCACCACCTCCATAGCCTGACCGGACAGAGCCGACGCCTGACCGGGATCGGCACCCTCCGCGGAGTCCGTCCGCTCAAAGACGACAGGCGGAGGAGGTTGACGGTGCCGATATCCCCCACCTCGACTGCCACAATGACCGCGGTATCCACCTCGCTGCCGGTAGTCTGTGCCAGATGCCCCCTCAACAAAGCCACCCGGAGGGCCGTAAAAAGGTCTCTCGGCTGATCAATCACTCTGCCAAGCATAGCCACGGCCGCCGCTTGTCGACGATGATCCACGATGTTGACCATCTCCATAAGCATTGTAGCCGTCATCACCCCATTGTCCCCTAGGCGGACCATTAGCAGCACTTATTGTCGGACCACGAGCCGCACCCGCACCTCCATCCCCCACGTTACCATGCTGAGGCGGTACATGAGAGTTCACCGGCCCCGGCCGTTTTTGCGGCGGCCTAGCGACGTGAGGTGGCGGCGCGGCCCGGGGCTGCTGCCCCAGCGATTGAGCATGGGCGCCCGTGACAACACTCGCAGGTGGCGGCGGCCTCGGCCCTTGAGCAACTGAGCCCCGACCCGCGATTGGCATAGCGGCCGACCCATGCACCGGCGGACCTTGAGCAACAGCACCCCGACCCGCGGCGGCCACGGCGGCCGGACCCTGCGTCGGCGGTCTAGTCCCGACGTGCCCGCCACCGCGACCCGCAGCAGCCGGAACGGCACCGGCGGCCGCTGGAGGTCGAGCTCCCGACAGAAGGACGGCACCATGGCCAGCCCCCATAGCCGGCGGCGCAGCACCGCCACGACCTGCACCAGGAACCGGGGCCTTCTTCCCCGGCAGAGCAGCAGCCCCGCGGCCTGCCATGGCCGCAAGGGGAGGAACCTGTCTCGCTCTCCCAGGACCGCACGATAGTCTTGCGATCCTGGTGGAGGGATAGTCTTGTGATCTTGTCTAAAACTCAAGGAATTGTCCTTTCTATAAAAGGCCTTGTGGATGAGAAGCCGCCAATAGCTTCCTTGTATGCTAGATCAATTTCCTTCATGCTGAAGCAAAAGTTCCATACTGAAATGTAACAAGGATTACTTCTGAAAAAGTGACCGAAGAACTATACAAAAATCGTCCCACACAATAGAATAAGTGGCCAGATCATCTAGCTTTCTCCTTAGAGAATGAAATGGCTAATCTACAACTAGGACATCTTATAACTACTTAGCATCGCCAGACTATGCTCTTTATTATCCTGAGGTACTAGCAACAACATAACTTATTCAATACATATATGTTGTTAGGAAATATATACATGTACATGTGCAGAAAATATGCAGAAACCCCTTATACAATGGGGGTTGAAGACAAAAGGCTACATGGCTATATATAGTACTATAACAGATATAACTTACCAGATCGGTGCATCAGGTCAAACTGACAAGCAAGGAACACTGTTGAATTAAGAGATCATTTTCCTTACCCTGCTATACATGAACAGGACCAAGATAATAAACAACATCTGGCAGATTATTGCTTGTCCACAGATATGCAGAAGAACGATCGACATGGTTGATAAATATATGTGCACACGTAGCAAATGTTCCAGTACCTTTCAGATCCAATGTGTTTGGTTCTCATGTGCTCTGGGCCACCCTCAGGGTTGATCTTTTTGCAACAATGTAACTATGGCAGCGTTTCAACATCATCATATATCTTTGTTGTTATCCGTGTTAGCAATCAATATTACAAGTCGGTTATTGAAAGTCAATGTGGACAACAAGTAGGAATTTTCAGATGCTATTTAGCATTGCAATGAATAGTCTGTTTCCCAAAATCACGACTTCTTGGTACTTGAGAAAACTATGGCATCCATGTTAATAGTATAACAAAGGGATAATGGATAAAAGTATACAAGTAAAAGAACAAGGCCATCACTGTATATTGTATACACAATTTTTTGTAAGAATGCACACCACCAATGTAGTTCCTCTATTTTTGCTTGTAACTAAGTACGTACTCAGCTATAGTCTGTTGCTTTGATAGATCAGAGGAATCGGTGGATCCATGGATTCTCCGTCAGGGACATAGCGCCAATGCTCGTGGCTGGAGTGGAGAAAAGGGTCAGAAACTCCCGCACGGTGGCCCAGGCTTTGATCGGTGAAAGGTGGGCACTCGACGTTCAACCACAGACAGCTTTCGGAGCGCTGCTACAAACAGTTCACCTGAGGCATGCTATCGCGACTGTGCCTAGAGATGCGCAAATGGAGGACACATTCTCTTGGCCGCATGATCCATCGGGTTTATACACGGCGAGATCCACCTACATGAGGCTCAACCAAGGAGCGATCAGATCGCCTACAGCTGTGGCGATATGGCGCAGTTGGGCGCCACTGAAGTGCAAGATCTTTACCTGGCTCGCGGTGCAGCACCGATTATGGACATCCGACAGACGGGTACAACATGGACTGCAGGACAACCCCTCACCTTGCTATACCTGTTTGCAGGATGAGGACACGGTTGAGCATATCGTGGTGCAGTGTGTCTATGCTAGACAGGTGTGGCACAAGTGTTTTGACTCCCTGGAAATCAACATCCCTCACCCTAACAGCACGGACACTTTTGCCGAATGGTGGTTAAGGGCACGAGCTGGCTTTCAAGGGAAGCACAAGCGAGGCTTTGATTCACTCGGCATTGCCGCGGCTTGGTTGTTATGGAAGCAGAGGAACGCTAAGGTGTTCAACCGACCGGAACAAGTTAAGGACTGCAATGAGTTAGCTAGAGCCATCCTTGACGAAATTCGCGACTAGCATAGTGCGGGTGTAGGAGTGGGTGGTTTAGATCGTTTTGTGAGAGATCACGATTGATCCTCCTGTAGGTGTGTGTGGGTGCTCGGGTGATCGATGTTCACATTGATCGCACGAATCTTGTAAATTTTTATTCTCCCTTCTATAAAAATATGGTACGCTATTGGCGTACTCTAAAAAAACAATCTTTTTCTTTCTCACAACCTCTATCTCGTGCAATTTCTCCTCTCTCTCACACGGACTGTTAAAAGAAAGGTTCTTTTGTCTGCAAGTGGGAGAGACTGTGACAGAGAGCATGCATGCAGAATCTGAGTAAAGAAAAGACATGCGTGGACCGAAAGAAATGTCTGCCACGATTTGTCCTCCTCTCTCTCTCTACCTTCACATGCGGCTACAATAGCTGTCTTGTCATGTACTAGTTGTCAAGTTAGCCAGTGAGCTAATGACGTTGGCAAGGTCAGAGTATGGCCACGTGATACTGCAGATGCACAGATCTCAATGAAACACGGACGGGCAGGATAGTAGGATCCGTGGAGCTCGGCCTCCACGGAAACTTTCCGTTGTTTTGGTTAGCTAAGCATGTGGCAAGTGTGTTGGCAAGTCATTCAAGAAGCGTTCTATTATCTCTCTTTTATCATGTGAGTACGCGCTGCAAAATCATGTGATCATTCTATTTGCATGTGTTTGTTTCCTCTTGCAGGAAGAGAAGAAAATAATAGTGAAAACTTGACGAAATGAGTGAGCTGTTTAATGTCAATTGCATGAAGAAGGGTGAGAAGCTTTTTTGAAAGAAGAAGGGTGAGAAGCTTTTTTGAAAGAAGAAGGGTGAGAAGCTCATGGATGCCCATTATATAAACTCTCCCATTCAGGCCTTATTCAAGACTTGAGATTCACAAATGTGAAATCAGTATACCGAACCAAACAGTCTTAGATATTGGAGGAAAGCAACAGATGAGCGAATAGTAATAGTGAAAGTCATGTTACTCTGTCGAGGCTACCTAGGCTGCAGTTCAAGTCTTCAGACAAGCCATGCAGCACATGTTATTGGATGGTGCTTCAAATGAAGGGAAGTCATGTGGCACGGTATTGGATGGCACTATGCAACTTGCAGTGTCGAACCTTCGTGTTGCTTTTCTCCAACCATCTATTTCATGGAAGTATGGAACACGACTTCTCTTAATAATTGATCTAATGAAGGTTCAGGAGAGACTGCACTGATAAAGAAGAAAATAGACGCAACCACATAACTGAGAATAGTCCCTTTTAGCCGTCCAATAACAAAGCCAAAATGAGAATAGCTACACAGGCAATTCATTCAGAAAATGCTTCTCATGACTCATCACTTTTATCATGTAAGTATGCATGATAAATGTGTCTCTATCAGATGGCTTAACAACAAGGCTCGCATTCTGATACAAGAGATTACAGCATCACAGGTACTCTTGCTTTTGCAGCCTTGTGCTTAAAATGCTACTCTAGTGACAGCTGCAATCTTCCATGAATAACATCTATCTTGCCTTGAGATCATCCAAAACCACTGCAGCAGCGTTGCGGCCCGGGGCGCCCATTACTCCACCGCCTGGGTGCGCACCGCTGCCGCAGAGGTACAGCCCCTTCACAGGAGTTCTGTAATCTGACCTGCATGGTGGAAAGCGAAAACAGGTTAGCCATGATCACAAAAGGCATGAGTTTTGAACTTTAGAAGGATCAAAGGTTGTGTAGTAGAAGAGGCCAGAGCACAGCTTAATATGCATGTGACTCGAACATACCATCCCTTGGCAGGCCTCATTAGGAAGAGGGAATCCAAGCCCATCGCGCCATGAAAGATGTTGCCACCTGAGAAATGTGAATCGTCTCTGCTTAGCTAAGTTTTTCAACTGGTAACAAGAAGGAACAATACAAAACGGTATCCGTTCTGCGCGCACACAGCTTACCAAAGACAATACATAGTGCCAACGGATATTACCTGTTAGGCCAAACTCCCTTTCAAGATCTGGTGGAGTCAGCATGTCATAGCCTATCACTGATGAGCTAAAGCGTGGTGCATACTCATCGATCAAGGAAAAGCATCTCTCAGCAAATGATTTCTGAAAATTGGTGTCGGTCAATGGTCGGTAGGTGGATCTAATTTCAGATAAATCATTCTCTCCACACAGTGATGGATCACAATGCCCAAAGGCAAGGTTATCAATTTTATCATTTATTTCATTTGTGTTTGGGCAAAGATTAAACATACAGTGCATCACGAAATCAAAATGTAAGAAGGATCAACTTACTCTAACAGCCGGATCCTGCCAACTGCCTTCTGACAGTTTGTAGGGTGTGTACTGAACAAACAGATTAATAACATGCTGACCTATCCAAAGGATAAAGTGAAAGATGGAATACGAGTCAGTCCATAAGTCCATGTGAAGTATATACACAAAATGGGAGATCACAACATTATAAACATCGAAAATGACCTTCAACACATTAACTCTAAAATGTAAATTTAGTGTACATAGAACAGGTTCCTTATAATTAAACATTGCAGAATAGTAAACTTACTCAGATGAAATTATGGGCAAGCAAAAGAAAGTGACATACCTGGTGGAGAGATGGTCTTATCTAAGACTGAAGGAATTGTCATTTCTATAACAGGCCTTGTGGATGAGAAGCCGCCTGCAGCTTCCTTGTATGCTATATCGATTTCCTCCATGCTGAAGAGCAAGTAAAAGTTCCATATTGAGATATAACAAGGCTTAAGTCTGAAAAAGTGGCTGCTGAATTATACAAAAATCGTCTCACACAAAAGAATTGATTTGCCAGATGATCTAGCTTTTTCCTTAGAAGAATGAAAACGCTAATCCACAACTCGGACATCTTAGGACTGCTTAGCCTGGCCAGACTATGCTCTTTATTATCCTGAGGTACTAGCAACAACATATACTTCGATACATAGATGTAGGCTACCAAGTTGGTGCATCAGGTTGACATGACAAGCAAGGAACACTAAATGTAAACAGCAGAATTTCCTATTGAAGAGTGACAATGTTGAATTAAGAGATTATTTTCCTTGCCCTACTATACATGAACAGGACCAAGATAACAAACAGTGTCTCGTAGATTGTTGCTTGTCCACAGATATGCAGAAGAACAATGGACACAGTTGATAAATATGTGCCAAAGTAGGAAATATTCCCTAACTTAAGTACCTTTCAGATCCAATGTGTATGGTGCCCATGTGCTCCGGGCCACCTTCAGGGTTGATGTTTTTGCAACAGCGAAACTGTGGCAGCGCATTAACAGCAACGTTGATCTTCGTTGTTGCCTGTTCTCCAGAGAGCATAGTTAGCAACAATATTGCAAGTTGGTTACTGAAAGTCAATGTGGACCATAAATAGCTTTGCACGTAAGAATTTTCAGATGCTATATAACATTGCTATGAATAGTCTGTTTCCCACAATCACGGGTTCTATTTACTTGAGAAAACTTTGGCATCCATACTAATGAAATGCGAGGATAATAGCTAGACTATACAAGTAAATGAACAAGGTTATCATCGTATATTGCACAGATAAATATTTGTAAGAATGCGCACCACCAATGTAATTCCTTTATTTAAATAAGCTGGTAACTAAGTACTTACGGAGCTATAATCTGCTGTCTTGATGGCACAGAGGAACTCCTCTGGAAGAGTATTGGCAGGCACAAGGTCCTGCAGATAAAACCAGGTGTCAATTTAGAGGATATTTTCTAATTATGCCTGCAAAATTAGAGCTAAAAAATCTTCACACCGCTACATATTCAGAGTGATTCTTACCACAAATGTTTTATATGGTGTGGCATTTGATAACACAACTGATGAGTGCAACTCGGTTCCATCAGCCAAAGCAACCTACAGATTCTCAAACCTTCAAGAGGTAGAAAGAAATGAACTACACAGTGCACATACACTTGCTGATTAGTCCAAGACTTACCCCTTGCACCTTTCCAGTATTTTCATCGACCATTACTTGCGAAACCTATGCAGAAAAAACTGGGCCAAGTGAGGCAAGAAACGCCAAATAAAAAATTGGTCGCACAATTATAATTATGCGACTACATAATTAATGACTTCTTCGATGTAAAACCCAGTTTTTTTTCTGATCTGCTTTGATTTTAATCATTTGTTCAGCCAAACATGATCGACATGGAACAAAGAGGGCTTGCACAAGAAGAGAAAATGCACCTCAGCATTTGTTACAATTTGCACGCCTGCTTCGAGGGCTGCTTTGCTTATAGCTGATGAGACTGAACCCATACCACCTTCGACATACCTGCAAGTGTAAAAAAAATGAAAGGTTTTCTGAAAAAGAGAAAGAAAGGTAAATGAAGACGCCAACTAAATAAAGAACTAAAAGTGGCAACACCAACAAATTTGGGTAGAGTGTGATGACATTTTCTGTGACATCACCCCTTGAAACTGACTCTAAGGCAACTGAAAACTTGTTTCCTAGCCAGTGGAGATAAACACCAGCAATCCTTAATTCCGTCTCAAGTGTAGAACAATCAAGGCTACATTATCATATGGGTTTTTGCTAACTACACTGTTTTATGGTGGAACAGAATAACATGGATATGGTCAGAAGCATACGCCCAAACACCACGTTGACCACCAGTTTCCCCCATGATGTGGTGCAGGAGAACATATCCTGATCCTGGAGTGTTCACACCAGCCTATACAAGGAGACGCAATGGTCAAACACTAATCCATTAGGCGCAACAAAATGTGGATTAAACAATGCACCCTTACCATAGTACCTATCACAGCATCAGTCGCCAGGGTCGCCTTCAATACATCACCCTGTAGTACTAGAGCGGTCAGCACAAGAACTCAAGAAGTTATTCTCATCCGACATGTGTAGATAGTCAAATGCAATACAGCTTTCTCCATATGATCATTGTGAAGACAGAAGAGAAGTGTTTCAGATAAGAGGGACGTAAGCTTTCAACCTCAAACCAGTTATTCAAGATCTTCGACGCTGGCGACAGAAGAAGGTCGAAGAAGTTCCTGCCAGTGTAAAAAAGATTTAACTTTACATACTGCATTGCTCGCAAATGGCTGCAACAGTAAGATCACTAAGAGGGGTGATATATTTAGTACTCACACCATGTCCTTTTGCCCCTGTTGCATCACAATGCCAAGAAGCTTGCTCCAGAACACTGACTTGTCGACCTTATCCTTCATCCTGTCGACCATGGAGGCATGGTACAGCTGCCTCAGCTCCGGCGGAGGCGAGTCTATGACGAAGTCCATGAGCTTGCAGAACTTCTCTAGCTGCTCCTCGTACCTACATTCACACATCAAATCCATTGCTAGTGTCAAAGACCAATCCAAGCTGAAACGCACAGAGGAAACAACAGTGAATTCTCGGTGTAAAAAGTGTGTCTGTCTGTCAGTCACCTCGGGTATGCCTCTGCATCTTTTTTGGAGAACTTGCCGATCTCGGAGCGGTTCAGCTCCGCGTCCGGGCCGAGGAGCAGGTACCGGCCGTCGAGGCACGGCGTGAACGACGACGGGCTCCGCGGCAGGAGCTTCAGCCCGTGCCTCTCCAGCTCCAGCTCCCTGAATCATCCATCATCAGTAGCAGCAGCAGTAGCATAAGCATCAGTTCTTCAGTACATACATCCTCACAAAATTTCAGAATGCAGGTACGGAACAGGGGCCCGGTTTGTAAGTAAATCCGATGGAAATGGAGGTTGAGATCGATCGCAGAAAGAGGAGGGGATCGGGAGACGCGTTACCGGATGAGGGCGGGGCGGAGGAGGCTGAGGAGGTAGCTGCAGCGGGAGAAGCGGAAGCCGGGGACGAGGTCCGACTCGGACACGGCGGCGCCGCCGAGGACGCCCCGCCGCTCCAGAACGGCGACGGAGCGGCCGGCGCGCGCGAGGTAGGCGGCGGCCGCGAGCCCGTTGTGGCCGCCGCCGATCACCACCGCGTCCCAGTACTTGCCCCTCGGGAGCTGCGAGGGGGACAGGGAGGGGGAGGGGGAGGGCTCGGCCGACGTGGAGAGGCCGCGGCCGCGGCGCCGGGCGCCCGCGAGCAGGATGCGCGTCGCCGCCGGCGACATCGGGCTCCGGGGGGTTTGGGTTTAGCCGCCGGCCGGACTTGAGAGAGAATCTTTCTGTTTCTGTTTCTGTTTCAGGTGGCCAGTGAGTGAGGGCGTGGTTGTTAGCGGGGCTCCCGGCGGCACTCGTAGGAAGGCGGGTTTGGGGAAATACGTGTCCCTTTTGCTTTGCCACGAGGGAAAGTAAAACCTGGACATTCGTCGGGCTGGGCTTTGTCAAGACCGATCCCAAAATCTCAAGCCCTAGCCCGGCCCGAAACACATGAACAGTGTTCTTTTTAAATTAAAATAATTAATTTCGGGATATTTAAATGATATATTATACCTACATTTGTAATAAAATAGTGATTAATGCCCTTTTCGGGCTTTCAGGCCAGGCTTCGAGTGGAAAAGCTAAGCCCGAACCCGGCCAAGATGTCGGGCTTTTGGGCCGGGTTGTCCATGCCGGGGCCAAGGAGAAGTGCGAGCCCAAAATGACATTACTCGGGTCTAGAGAAAAGGCCAATAATAATTATCCTCACTGGAGATTAAGGTGTTTGCAATGACGTGTAAAGCAACATTTTTTTAGGAAAACACACCGACTCTTTAGATCTGATAATTATCGAGAAAAACAATGACCAATACAATGGAAAAAACAATTAGACACGGAACAATCAGTAAAAAAATGTGTTCAAGATAATACTAGTCTTCTTCTTTCTCAATTATACGTCGTCCCCTATGTATGACGACATGTTTCATGTGTGATGCAATAAGGAAATTGGATGTTTTGGAATGAATGCCATCAAGATCAAGATATACGTCAATATCATTGAGTTCAAATGATGAATATATTAAGAACAACAAAGAGCAAAAGAAATGGGAAATTCCATACCCAAATCTGCCTATTGGGCATTTTTTTTATGCACTCGGACTGGCTGGTCCAAAATGGCCAGATTGTCTGGTCCAAATTGACCAGACTGTCTGGCCTCATGGAAGGTTTCTAATCCGTCGATGCACCTGACTGGATTATCCGATGGTGCAAAATTTGTTGCACGTGTTTTATCGTTTTGGCCAAATTTCCACAATCAAACTCCGCTTTGGATGAACTTGGGCTCTCATTGAAGCTAACAACATGCCAGAGGTTCTCTCGTAGAGAACCACCCAAGATCAACTAGAAACAGTGATGAGTTATATGCAAATCTATATGACCTTCAAGACATCAAATTTGATCGTGGAGTAAAGATAAAGATGAAAGATCAAACTATAGATGTCAACTCACAAGCGCAAGTTATCCACATGGGCTTGAGTGGTATGGTAAGAAATTATGAATCATTTATTGAACTAATACGTACAATATATTTTCTATATATATAGTAACGCTAAACTAATACGTACAATATATAGTAACGCTAAACTAAGCGTGAGTGTAGAATAGCTTATTCTACACCCCAGTAACGGTACATACAAAATATAGTAACATACTATGTAAAATATAGTAATTTTCATAAAAATATAGTAAATGACAAACATAGATGATAAAAAAAATATTTTCTGAATTACTACATTTTGTACACCGTTTTACTAGATTTTGTACATAGCATTACTAGGGGGTGTAGAATAAGCTATTCTACACTCACGCTTAGAATAGCGTTACCCTATATATATATAGGTTAGATAATTCTCATGGGTCTGCATCGAAAGAAAGGCTTCAGGGTAGCCCGTGCGAGGATGAAATCAAGTGAAAATGGTCATCAAGGTAGACAAGGGGCAAGTTCAGATAGGAACTTCGAAGGATTTGTTTTTAGAGAAAAGTCATATAGTCCAACTTCAAATTAGTGAAACCATCAACTAGTTAGGGGATACAGTGGTGTTGAATCCAAAGACACAAACTTGATACATGCAAGAAATGCATGCAGCGAGTACATAGATGCTATCTAGAGAAACCCAAACACAACTGCCCCCAAAGAAAACAACAAGATAGGGGTCGAAGGTGAACTCCGCGCCGAAGAGGATCAGCATGTGTAGAGGCCGTAGGGACGCACCAGCCGGAGGGTGAGAGGAACACCGTCTCTTATGTCAAGACAGACAAGCCGAGGACGGAGGAGATATCACTATCTCTCACACATTGCCGGAGTGGAGACCGCTATCTCCGCTCGCCTTAGGATGGAGACAATGTCAACAGTCTAGGGAATTAAAATCCCTACCATGTTTTTCTCCTAACTTAACAACAAATGTGATAGTTTTGGGCAATTAGGGCATCTTCAACGCTGACCCGCAATCCGGACACCACAACCGTGTGACGCCATCGATTCAATCGTACACTAATCATGCACGCAAATGTGTACGATCAAGATCAAGGACTCACGGGAAGATATCACAACACAACTCTACAAATAAAATAAGTCATACAAGCATCATAATACAAGCCAGGGGCCTCGAGGGCTCGAATACAAGTGCTCGATTATAGACGAGTCAGCGGAAGCAACAATATCTGAGTACAGACATAAGTTAAACAAGTTTGCCTTAAGAAGGTTAGCACAAATTGGGATACAGATCGAAAGAGGAGCAGGCCTCCTGCCTGGGATCCTCCTAGCTACTCCTGGTCGTCGTCAGCGGGCTGCACGTAGTAGTAGGCACCTCCTGAGTAGTAGTCGTCATCGACGGTGGCGTCTGGCTCCTGGGCTCCATCGTCTGGTTGCAGCAATCGAGTAGAGGTAGGGGGAAAAGGGGAAACAATGCAACCGTGAGTACTCATCCAAAGTACTCGCAAGCAAGGAGCTACACTACATATGCATGGATATATGTGTAAAGGGCCATATCAGTGGACTGTACCGCAGAAAGCCAGAATAAGAGGGGGATAGCTAGTCTTAACGAAGACTACGCTTCTGGACACCTGTCTTGCAACAGGTAGAAGAGGGCAAACTGAAGTCCTCCAAGTAACATCACATAGAATCCTACCCGGCGATCCCCTCCTCGTATCCCTGAGAGAGAGCGACCACCGGTTGTATCTGGCACTTGGAAGGGTGTGTTTTATCAAGTATCCAGTTCTAGTTGTCATAAGCTCAAGGTACAACTCCAAGTCGTCCTGTTACCGAAGATCACGGCTATTCGAATAGATTAACTTCCCTGCAGGGGTGCACCATCTTACCCAGCACGCTTGATCCCATTTGGCCGGACACACTTTCCTGGGTCATGCCCGGCCGCGGAAGATCAACACGTCGCAGCCCCACCTAGGCACAACAGAGAGGCCAGCACGCCGGTCTAAACCTAAGCGCGCAGGGGTCTGGGCCCATCGCCCTGAGCACATCTGCACGTTGCGTGGGCGGCCGGAAGCAGACCTAGCCTAGTGGCGTTCCAGTCCAATCCGGCGCGCGCCGCTCCGTCGCTGACGTCTGAAGTGCTTCGGCTGATACCACGACGCCGGGATACCCATAACTACTCCCGCGTAGATGGTTAGTGCGTATAAGCTCGTAGCCAACTCAGATCAAATACCAAGATCTCGTTAAGCGTGTTAAGTATCCGCGAACGCCGAACAGGGCCAGGCCCACCTCTCTCCTAGGCGGTCTCAACCTGCCCTGTCGCTCCGCCACAAAGATCCACTCGCGGGTGCTCCATCAGCCGACCCGACTTTAGTCTCCACATGTATCATGTATAAAGTATATAGTATATACCCGTGATCACCTCCCGAGTGATCACGGCCCGATAGTATAGCACGACAGACGGACAAGAATGTAGGGCCACAGATGAATGTACTAGCATCCTATACTAAGCATATAGGATTGCAGGTAAAGTAACAACAGTAGTAACAAGGACAGGCTATGCAGCAGTATAGGAGTGACTGAAAGCAGTAACATGCTGCACTACTCTAATGCAAGCAGTATAGAGAAGAGTAGGCGATATCTGGCGATCAGGGGGGGGGGGGCTTGCCTGGTTGCTCTGGCAAGAGAGAGGGGTCGTCAACACCGTAGTCGAACTGGGCAGCAGCAGCGTCGGTCTCGTAGTCTACCGGAGGGAAGAGGGGGAAGAAACAATGAATACCATGTAAACAGATGCATATTGATGCATGACATGTCAAGTAACGACGCTAGGCGTGCCCTAACGTGGTATGAGGTGGTGCCGGTTAAGGGGGGGAAACATCCGGGAAAGTATTCCCGGTGTTTCGCGTTTTCGGGCAGAGGAGCCGGAGGGGAAAAGTTGCAGGTTCGATAGGTTAGGGGTGTGTGGCGGACGAACAGACTGCGTATCCGGATTCGTCTCGTCGTTCTGAGCAACTTTCGTGTTGAAAATATTTTAATCCGAGTTACGGATTAAAAGATATGATTTTTTAAAGATTTTATTAATTTCTGGAATTTAATTAATTAATTAATTAATTCAAAAAAATGAATTTATGACGTCAGCATGATGTCATGCTGACGTCAGCAGTCAACAGGGTTGACTTGGTCAACCTGACATGTGGGTCCCGTTCGTCAGTGGCTGTTCACTAATTACCCTAGTTTAGTTTAATTAACAGTAGTTAATTAGGTTAATTAATCAGGATTAATTAAATTAATTTTTTACTTAATTAATTAATTGATTAATTTTATTCATTTTTATTTTTATTAATTATATTTATTTAATTCCCCATTTCCCTTTTCTTTTCCTTTTTTTTTAAAAAACGTTCTGGGGGGTGGGGCCCCATGTCATAGGCAGGGGCCGGTCCAGTCAGCCTGGCTGACCGGGTCAACAGACCGGCCGGGCCCCTAGGGCCCACGGGTCAGTGACCCAGGGGGTGGCCCCGGGTCGGCCACGTCGGCGGCCGGCGTTGGGGGGCCCTGGTGGGCGTTCCGCGGCGGAGGGGGCACCGGACCTCGCCGGAATTCGTCGTCCGGCGGCCAAAAGGGGCGCGGGCGGGTGCGTTCGAAAGTGGGGAGGAGGCCGCGTCCAACGGTGGCAGAGGAGCGGCCGGACTTGGCCGGAACGACGACGGCGAGCGGCGGAGGCGGCGGTGGGGTTCGGGACCTCGACGGGACCGCGCTACGGGCTAACGGGAAGGCCAGGGAGGGGGTGCGCGGCGCGCTGAGCACAAGGGGCTCGGCCCCGTGACCATTTGGTCACCGGAAGGGCGCCGACGACGAGATCCGCGACGGGGGGGCGCTCGGGTGCGGAGGGGAACGAGGGGGGAGAGGAGGGGGGCCTCGACCGAGCGAGGAGGCGCGAGGGGAGGGACGCGGGCGCGGTGAGCCGGCGCGAGCCGGAGCGCGGCAAGCGCGGCACCGGAGCGAGCTCCGGCCACGGCGACCGAGCGCGGGGGGGGGGGGGGGGGAGGGGGGGTGGCGCGCGGGGGGGGCGGGGGGGGGGGGGGGGGGGGGGGGGAGGGGGGGGGGGGGGAGGGGGGCCTCGACCGAGCGAGGAGGCACGAGGGGAGGGACGCGGGCGCGGTGAGCCGGCGCGAGCCGGAGCGCGGCAAGCGCGGCACCGGAGCGAGCTCCGGCCACGGCGACCGAGCGCGGGGGGGGGGGGGGGGGAGGGGGGGTGGCGCGCGGGGGGGGCGGGGGGGGGGGGGGGGGGGGGGGGGAGGGGGGGGGGGGGGAGGGGGGCCTCGACCGAGCGAGGAGGCACGAGGGGAGGGACGCGGGCGCGGTGAGCCGGCGCGAGCCGGAGCGCGGCAAGCGCGGCACCGGAGCGAGCTCCGGCCACGGCGACCGAGCGCGGGGGGGGGGGGGGGGGAGGGGGGGTGGCGCGCGGGGGGGGCGGGGGGGGGGGGGGGGGGGGGGGGGAGGGGGGGGGGGGGGAGGGGGGCCTCGACCGAGCGAGGAGGCACGAGGGGAGGGACGCGGGCGCGGTGAGCCGGCGCGAGCCGGAGCGCGGCAAGCGCGGCACCGGAGCGAGCTCCGGCCACGGCGACCGAGCGCGGGGGGGGGGGGGGAAGAGGGGATCGATCCCAGGGGGATCGGGGGGAGCGAAGGGGGGGGGGGAAAGAGCTCACGGGGGGAACTTAGGGTCTCGGGAAAGCGCACGGGGGCGGTCGGGGGCGACCGGCAAGGAGGAGGGCGGGGAGGCGCTCGACGGCGACGGGGCGGTGGCGTGCGGCGAGGTGGTCGTCGGGGGCGGCCCCGAGGCGACGAGGGGAGCGTCGGGCGCCCTGCGCGGCCGGTCGGGGAGGAGGGGAGGAGGTGAGGACGGGGCGGTGGGTCGCCGGCGTCGGGGGGCGACGGGATCGGGCGGATCCCGATCCAAATCGGCGGGGGGGAGGAGAGGAGGAGCGGCGACGCGAGAGGGGGGGGGGGATCTGGTGGAGTGGGGGGGGCGGCTAGGGTTTTCCGCCGACCGGGGGGGGGTAATGGGAGCGAGGGGGTGGGCCGGGCCAGGGGGCTGGCCGGCTGGGCCAGGTGGGCTTGGCCCAGTTTGGCCAGTGGGGGTTTTCTCCCCCTCTCCCTTTTTTTGTTTTTCTTTTCTTATTTTTCCTTTTCTGTTTTAATTTATATTAAAATATCCAGACACTTTATAAAAATGTGTGCACCCCACTATAATTAACTTTGTAATATTTGACAACCCCGAACATTTTAGTTTTAATTTTTGAAAACTTTTATTGTCATCATAATTTTGAATTTTAATTTCGAAGCCGTTTTGATCTAACCCGTGGTTAACTATAGTGACAGTGGTGACGTGGCACCATCAACGTGAGATTACTGTAGCATGATTATCCGGGTGTTACAAACCGTCCGTGAATAGGGGGGAGGGGGGCAGTCTGCGGACACAGATGCGGGAACCAGCCATCCGCTATCCGCATACATTTCAAACCGCATTTCAACTAATTGGACGAAACTCATCAAAATGATGGAATTTATCAAAGTTTGGATAGAAAATAGTACAAATCATCCATACATGGCATGCAAAAAAGTCTAGCACAACAATAGTTCAAATTCAATGAGAAAATAGTTTAAATTTAATGAGATTAACCGGATGTTCAACAAGTTTTTCATGAACGGATCACATCATCCCACACATACTGCCCCTTGAGCTTCATGCAACAATGTATGTGTGTAAATGGCCGTCCCTTTATCCTGTGGTACATCACGATAACACGTACTATCTACACAATGTGTAGAGCAACATTGAGTGAATGAATCAATTAACAAGTTGAGCATGAAGAAGCAAAACCTACGATATCCATGGCTGTCGCGCGCAAATGGACACCTTGCCTCCAGCCGATCAACCGCGCCTCAAAACTTGGCGACGACAGTCTAGATAATGTAACATCAACACGCTAACGACTACACATTACGTTCATGAATGATGTGCATGTCGTAGGGAGCAATGTGCTTTCCCATGTGAAACAAATTATGCACACTCTGTCCTCTGGCAGAAAAGCCCCCTTCTGCTCCTGCCTATGAATTTCGCAGATATGGTCAACCACACATTGCACAACAACTCATACTCCATACTCGAGTACCCCACCATCCAACAGGGGGGCAGAGGGTATGTGGCTGCACACGGATCCTAGGTGGACGACGCCCGTGGTACAAGGTGAGCGGGCGCGTGGGGTGGTGTTTGCGGGTGTCCGGCAATGCCTGGGTGGCGGCCGAAGAGGTACAGCAGTGGCGAATGCGAAGTACTGGGGGAGAAGGGGCGGAGTGGAAAAGAATGAGACCGGGAGGGGTTTTTGAGTGGGCGGGGGGTGTTGGAGTCCTATGTGGCTGTTTGTTCAGACTCCCACAAAGCCCACTAGTTTGCTTTAAATTTGCAGGAAAAAGTGCATCCGGACCGGTCGGCGGACCAATGTAGTCCCCCTTATGGATGATAAAACAGGTCCGTAGCGCGTGATCCGGACGGATAAGGCCGGTTTGAGGGTCTGTTTTAAAGATGTCCTATGATATTGTAACACCTTGGAATGTGGATGGCATCAGGAAAGAAGCGACGATACCGTGCCCAGTACAAGGAAAATGCATGCAAAGCTTGTTGCTAACTAACTGGTTCACACACTAATCTACCGATGATGCAGAATAATCTCAGCATACAATCTGCATACTTGTTCTGACCAAGTGACGAGTCAGACATCTGCAGAGCCAACCACATATTGTTTGCTGCGAGACTAAATCAGCAGCGCTTTTAAGTCAGATAAGTGAGCTTAAACATTCCTGTTTTTGACCCGCAGTTAGCTAATTGGACCGATGACGCTGGGTTCTGCATTGGGAATTAGTTAATGGGGTTGGAAAGAACTTGATATAAGTTACCAAAATCTCATTCCTGTGCGTCAAATGGTCCCATGGTCTAGTGGTTAGGACATTGGACTCTGAATCCAGTAACCCGAGTTCAAGTCTCGGTGGGACCTCATTTTTTTCCATTTTCTCAATCTTTTTTTTGCTTCTTATTCCTCTTCCTCTTACCGCCTCTAAACTATTGCCTCGCTCGCATTTCCCTTTTTCCCTCCAAAACAAAAGAAGAATCACCATTTGCTCGCTTAGCTTTTGCACCGTATAATATAATCGTTTCTTTATTGCAACGCGGTCAATATATTATGGGCACTACTAAGCGCCGGTGTGCCGGCCGAAAATTTCAGCCGGTCCGCTCCCAGCCACTCGATTCAGCCGCGCCAACCGTTCGATTGGATCCCGTCGTGACGTCTTCTACCTTCATTCTCGTCTTCTTCCTTCCCCGCTTCCTTCCCCGCGCCGGCGGCCATGGGCCATGTACGACGCCGCGCTCACCGACCACCCCTTGCCGCCTTGCTCGTCCTTGGCCCCGTCCTCGCCGGCCACCTAGCGTTGTCACCGTCCGTCGCCATCACCGCTGCTTTTCCTCCTCACCTCCTGCTCTCTCTCCTACTCACCGCCGCATCTCCTACTCGCCCCTTCCTCACCACATGCTCTCGCTTCATGGTAGCTCTCTTAGCGCCATCGTCGCCCCCTCGCCATCAAAACTCGCTGCACGGGGTTGTGTGAGCGATGGCCAAAAAGTCAACACCGTTCTGGATGCAACAGAAAAAACGCTGGTTGTAGCAAAATCATGGATGTAGCAAAAATCCCTCACCGGTAGTAGCATAAATCAATTGCGGTTGCAGCAAAATCATCTCGCCGTCGTCGTCGGTCTCATCTCCGCCATGATGGATGTATCAAAACCCTCGCCGGTAGTAGCAAAATCCAAAGGCGGTTGCAACAATTCATCTCGACGACGTCGCCGGTCTCAACTCCGCCATGATGGATGTAGCAAAATCCATCACCGGTAGTAGCAAATTTTGAGGACAGTTGCAACAAAAAAAAACCGCTGTCGTAGTAGGTTGCATCTCTGTCGTGATGTATGTAGCAAATTCCTCGGCAGTAGTAGCTAATTTCGATGATGGTTGCAGCTTCTGGCTCAGCCGGTTGAAGCTTCCCCAGGGGGTGGAGGTTTCGCTTCGTCCGAGTGGAGCTAGATGGATGGACTGAGTGGATTCCATGGCGGTGCTGCGGCAGCAACCGGTTGCAGCTTTTTTCCCAACAGGTTCCAGCAAAAAAACTGACCGGTTGTCACCGAGGCATCATCTTCCATCGGTCTACTCGTCCATGGCCTCACCCATGGCTACCACCGCCACCGCCAGTTCAGCACCGTTCCACAACAGTACCAGTGGTGTCCATAGGAGAGGGAGGAGCCATGCGAGCGCCGCAGCTGTTGGGAGCGGGAGCTGCATGAGCACCGCGTCGGGGAGCTGCTCGCGTGGAGGAGTCACGCCGGCAAGGGAGATGAAAGAGGAGGAGAAAGAAAAGCTGTCTTGTGGAAGAAGGAGAGGAAAGAGTGGTCAAACAGTGATGGGGAAAGGGTAAGGCAAGGCGGAGCGGTCACGTGACGTGCGAGTGGATTAGTAGCCAGGCTATGCCAGCGATCGAGCGGTGCGACCGGCCCAAGTTTCGGCCGGCGCACCATTCTCAAACGTTTCCCATATATTATCCTCCCCTGCAGGTGCTGGAGCAAGATCCGATCGCCCAACTTTGGTCAAGCAAACCCACACGCCCATCGATCCGTCACCCACCATCATGCTACGCACGCTTCCTCCAAAACTGTCCTGCAGCACACGGATTCGCCGTCCTTTTTTTTTTGCGGGGAAAACTTTCAATCTATTCATCTTCAATCATGGTAGTACAACGAGCACTAGAAATAATAAGAATTACATCTAGATCCGTAGACCACCTAGCGACGACTACAAGCACTGAAGCGAGCCGAAGGCGCGCCGCTGTCATCGCCCCTCCATCGCCGGAGCCGGGCAAACCTTGTTGTAGTAGACAGTCGGGAAGTCGTCGTACTAAGGCCCCATAGAACCAACACACCAGAACAGCAACCGCCGCGGATGAAGAGTGTAGATCAAAAGAATCCAACCTGAAAACACACGAACGAAGACGAACGACGAACAGATCCGAGCAAATCCACCAAAGACAGATCCGCCGGAGACACAACTCCACACGCCCACCGATGATGCAAGATGCACCGAAACGGGGGCTAGGCGGGGAGACATTTATTCCATCTTCAGGGAGCCGCCACCGTCTCGCCTTCCTGAGCAGGACACAAAACCTAGCAAAGCTTGAAAAAAGATCTACAAACGAAGCCCTCCCACCGGCAAGGGCCGAGATCCACCCCGCCTCCATGGCCATAGGGCCACCGGAGACGGGATGGACCGGCGCCGGCGCCGGTGAGAGGCAGAAAGCTAGGGTTTTTGGG
Source organism: Aegilops sharonensis (assembly GCA_904067115.1). NCBI lineage: Eukaryota > Viridiplantae > Streptophyta > Magnoliopsida > Poales > Poaceae > Aegilops > Aegilops sharonensis. The sequence continues at coordinate 17,779,275 of LR880970.1, read as the reverse complement.
AGGCGGCGGCTAGGTCCTGGGAGGCGGCGGCTAGGTATGACTGCTTCATGTACGGATTCGCCGTCCTGTTCTATTCATTTTAATCATCAAGCACCCGCCCGGCCCGTTCCGTTCCGTTCCGTCCCATCACGCGAAAGCAACGTCGAGTGACACCTCACTGGCCTAATCCAAATCGATCCACACTCCCCTCCCCTCCCCTGCCCGCAGCCGCAGGTAGGTGGGTCCCGCCCGCCGCTGATTTATAGTTAACAAAATCCCGTCCCGTCGTCAGGACGAGACCGATCAAGCACTCGTCCCCCTCACGAGGCCACGACGCCGACGTGCGTCCCTTCTCCGTTCCGTTCCGGCTGGACGTACGGGCGGACGGGGGTTTCACGGGGAGATGGGCTCAGGCCTCAGGGGCATGGCCGTCATTTCATGCTCCGAGATATTATTGTTTTTCCTCCGGGCCTCCGCGATAGGGGCGAGGAGAGAGGGCGTGCGGGGGCAGTCTGTGCCCCGGGCCACGTCACGTGGGGCATGGTGCCTAGGGATCGGCGCCCTGCCCGGCTGCTCCGAGTCCCCCGACTTTCGCTGCCCGACCTGGCCTGCCGTGGTGCGGGGGCCCTTCGATTTGTGCAGGTGCCGGTTTCAGCAGAATTGCCCCCTCAGTTTCTAAAAAAAAAAAAAAGCAAAATTGCCCCCTAAAAAGAAGAGTTTAAGTATTTACTACTGCATTTCACAATATTTTCTCATGCTTCCGATTAAGTTGGTAGACACATGGCATGGGTCCCTTCTTTTCCCCATAGGCGTCTAGATTTTGCTATTTTTGACATCCACGCGGCGTTTTGAATTTTCCCGCAACGGATGGATGCGTCTAACGCGGTCGGTATCATCAGGCGATGGGATCTAAGGAACGGGAAACGCAAAGAAGATTGGTTTAAGTATTTTAGGCACTTTTGTACCGATAACATCTACCTGCTTGCTAGTTTCCTCTCTCCTGGGTTAGAAAAGAAGATAGCCGCCGCCTCCACCTCCTCTCATGGAAATAAATTAGGGTTCCTCTACCTCCCGTCGGCGCCGCCGCCGGTCCGCCTCCTCTCCGGCAGACCTAGGGCCATGGGGGCGTGGTGGACCTCGGTCCTTGCTGACGGGAGGGCTCTTCCTGCGGTTTTAGGTTCTTTTATGAGTCCGTTTAGGGTTTGTGTCCTGCTCGGGAAGACGAGATGGTAGCGGCTCCCCGCCTGGGCCCCGTAACGGTGATGTGTCTAGCATCGTCGGAGGATGTGTGGAGGTGTGTCTCCGTCGGATTTTGCAGGATTCGGTCGGTGCTGGTCTTTGGTGGGTCTGTTTGGATACAGTCTTTGTTCGTCTTCGTTCCTGTGACTATAGGTTTGACTCTTTCGATCTATACTTCAATTCATCAGCAACAGTTGATGTTCTGGTGCGCTAGTCCTGTAGGGCCTTAGCACGACGACTTTCCGACTGTCTACTACAACAAGTTTAGCCCAGTCCGGTGAGGGAGGGGTGATGACGACGGCGCGCCTTCGGCTCTCGCTCCAGTGCTTGCAGTCATCGCTAGGTTGTCTATGGACATGGATGTAATTTTCATTTTTTGTGTGTTCTTTGTACTGCCATGACATACTGAATAGCTCAGAAGTTTTCTCGCAAAAAACATCTACCCGCTTGCTCCTAGAAGAACATAATGGGATGTTGAGACCATAGATAATCTTCACCCGTTCATGTCTAGGTTATGTGCCACTACGTTCACCACACGATCAGTTAACATAAAGAAAAAAGGCGATGCAATTTTGGTATCATCACATCACAGGGCCACATTCATCCCCATGTCCCAAAGCCGATGGATGAGAGGCAAGCAATTGATGCCACAACGACGTCCTAAACGCCTTTTCAACGAGGCATGTACAATGAGCGCGCCAATCCACAGACGTTTTGATTTACCTCACCGACTGTTCATTTTCTACGCTAGGAATTTCACATCCACGCTGCCAAGGAAGCAAACCGATGATTTTGACTGGAGTTACATGGTGGCTCCAGCTAGAGCAAAGCAGACACTCCATGCTTTCATGAGCTCCTTCCATTCCATAATAAGTATCGCTCAAACGAATGTATTTATACGTCAAGATACATCCATTCGAGCGACACTTAATATGGGACGGAGAGAGTAAATTACAAGAAGGTAACCCAAGTTCGGATTGAGCTCTGCTACACATAAGATGTTCTTTGTCCGATTAGTGTCCAATGGTACACATCCAACCATCCATTACTTAGAACAAAATCACAACACCTACTGGATCGATAGCTGGACAGAAATTAGACACATGAGCAGTGGCGAAGCCAGCTATCTGGCGAGGTTTGGCGCATGCCATACCTAAACTTCGACCCAAGTACGTACGTACAGTATTAGTTTGATACAATATTAAGTTTTAAGCTGGGCTTAGCTGCTGATGGGTCGAGTCCGTGGCTTGACTACACGTCACGTCTGCACATGGATTATGGCTGAAACCTTCCGAGTTTCGACTGTGCGTGTACTTGTTCTAGACCGTGATCTGCGTGACGGAGGCACAACAGGCAGGGCAGTACGCCGGGGCGGTGGCGCCAGTGGCAGGTGGCGGCCGTTCACCGGCGAGGCGAGGCTCTGACCGGTATATGGCAACGCCGACTCGGCGAGGCCGCGAGG
>LR880970.1:17714081-17736805 GCA_904067115.1 Aegilops sharonensis | reverse complement strand
CATGACTTATACATGTTCCTATGACTATGAGATTATGCAACTCCCGTTTACCGGAGGAACACTTTGTGTGCTACCAAACGTCACAACGTAACTGGGTGATCATAAATGTGCTCTACAGGTGTCTCCAAAGGTACTTGTTGGGTTGGCGTATTTCAAGATTATGATTTGTCACTCCGATTGTCGGAGAGGTATCTCTGGGCCCCCTCGGTAATGCACACCACTATAAGCCTTGCAAGCAATGTGACTAATAATTTAGTTGCGGGATGATGTATTACGGAACGAGTAAAGAGACTTGCCGGTAACGAGATTGAACTAGGTATTGAGATACCGACGATCGAATCTCGGGCAAGTAACATACCGATGACAAAGGGAACAGCGTATGTTGTTATGCGGTTTGACCGATAAAGATCTTCTAGAATATGTAGGAGCCAATATGGGCATCCAGGTTCCGCTATTGGTTATTGACCAGAGAGGTCTCGCTCATGTCTACATAGTTCTCGAACCCGTAGGGTCCTCACGCTTAACGTTCGTTGACGATATAGTACTATGAGTTATGTATGTTGGTGACTGAATGTTGTTCGGAGTTTAGGATGAGATCACGAATATGACGAGGAACTCCGGAATGGTCCAGAAGTAAAGATTGATATGGGGATAGTAGTGTTTGATCTCCGGAAGGGTTCCAGAATCCATCGGAAGAGGTTCCGGATGTTTCCCGAAATTTTTGGGCACGAGAACACTTTATCTGGGCCAAAGGGGAAAGCCCACGAGGTTTTTGGAAAGCGCAAAAGGAAGTTTTGCGGAGTCCAGGGGCCAGACGCCAGGGTCCCTGGCGTCTGGGTCCACACGCCGGGAACCCTGGCGTCTGGCCCTGGAGTCCGAGAAGGACACTTGCCTTTCGGGTGAAACCGACTTTGTGGAGGCTTTTATTCCAAATTCCGATCTCAAGGCTCAACATATAAATAGAGGGGTAGGCTAGCACCCAAGACACATCAAGAAACACCAAGCCGTGTACCGGCTACCCTGTCCCCTCTAGTTTATCCTCCGTCATAGTTTTTGTAGTGCTTAGGCGAAGCCCTGCGGAGATTGTTTTTCACCAACACCGTCACCACGCAGTCTTGCTGCCAGGAACTCATCTACTACTTCGCCCCTCTTGCTGGATCGAGAAGGCGAGGACGTCATCGAGCTGAACGTGTGCTGAACGCGGAGATGCCGTATGTTCGGTACTTGATCGGGACGGATCGTGAAGGTGTACGACTACATCAACCGCGTTGATAAACGCTTCCGCTTACGGTCTACGAGGGTACGTAGACAACACTCTCCCCTCTCGTTGCTATGCATCACCATGATCCTGCGTGTGCGTAGGATTTTTTTTGAAATTACTACGTTCCCCAACAAGAGCAGCCAACTCGTGATTTATTACTAAGAGAATAATTGCTCCCAAGCCTCTACTTTAACCATATGTACTCTAAATCTGTACATACATATACTGTTATGTCACTGCCTTGTAACTATACAGTTACAGGCTTACAGCCAATTTCAGACTTTCAGTATGCGCACATGTATAGATACTGGAATATGCCTTGGTCACCAAATACTAAAACACATTTAGCACATGAACATCAACTGAGCTGGCTACATCAGCAGGTGAAATTGCTTTCCTCTGATCATCATGCATAAGGCCAAGATCGTCCATGCTTAAGCCCAAGAAGATGAAAAGAAAAAACCATTTTTCATCTTTTTGCGTCATGTAATGTAGGAACTGTGCTTAAATTTAAATTTCATTACGCCATTTTTTAACCTCTAAGACTGGTCGAAAAGGATCTGACGGGCATGGAGGTGAACACTTGAGCGAGAGTATGTAAAAAAATCAACACAAACACGCACCACCCATTGCCATCTGGACGAATAGGAGAGGCTGCAGATCACGAGTGCTTAACTGATCCAGGAGAGCTAGACTACGGCGAAGACCGAAACATTTTATCCAGGCCTCGCTAGCTAGCTATTCCCTCCGTTCGGAATTATTTGTCGCGGAAATAGATGTATGTAAATATATTTTAGTTCTAGATACATCCATATTTGAGACAAGTAATTTCGAACGGAGGGAATAGTAGATTGCGAACCAACAATCGTAAAAGCAAGCAGAGAGAGAGAGAGGGGGGGATTACCGGAGACGGCGGAGAGTGCTCGCCGTCCACTGGAGGAGAGGACAACGATGGGCTGGACGGGCTTAATGGGCCACGGCGCATTTCCTGGACCGGGTTGCATATATGTCTCGCATTCAGCGAGACAGAGGGAAACCTCGCTGAAGGGTGCCGCAAGTTGGGCCGGCCAAGGCGCGTGGGAAACAAAAGCCTCCTTTTCTGTTTTGTTTTCTTTCACTTTTTTCCTTTTCGTTTTTTTCTTTCTCTTTTACTTTTGTTTATACTTCCAAATATTATAAAAAATATATTAAAAAATCACTCTAAATAAAATAATTGAAAAATGTTGACAAGTCATTTAAAAAATGTTACATGCGTATAGAGAAAATGTTTGTCACGTATGCGAAAAATGTATAAAAATAAAATAAAATGTGTATGAATCAAATTGATCATGTATTTGAAAATTTTTAATCAGTCATTTGCGAAATATGTTGAACAACCATTTGGAAAATGTTAAATGTGTATATAAAAAATGTTGACTATTAATTCTAAAAAAATTAGGAAACAAATTTGATCATGTATATAAAAATGTTAATGAAGAATTTTTAAAAATATTGAACAAGTATCTGAAAAATGTTAAATGTGTAGATAAAAAATGTTGACTATTAATTCTAAAAAAATTAGGAAACAAATTTGATCATGGATATAAAAATGTTAATGAAGAATTTTTAAAAATATTGAATAAGTATCTGAAAAATGTTAAATGTGTAGATAAAAAATGTTGACTATTAATTCTAAAAAAATTAGGAAACAAATTTGATCATGGATATAAAAATGTTAATGAAGAATTTTTAAAAATATTGAATAAGTATCTGAAAAATGTTAAATGTGTAGATAAAAAATGTTGACTATTAATTCTAAAAAAATTAGGAAACAAATTTGATCATGGATATAAAAATGTTAATGAAGAATTTTTAAAAATATTGAATAAGTATCTGAAAAATGTTAAATGTGTAGATAAAAAATGTTGACTATTAATTCTAAAAAAATTAGGAAACAAATTTGATCATGGATATAAAAATGTTAATGAAGAATTTTTAAAAATATTGAATAAGTATCTGAAAAATGTTAAATGTTTTGAGAAAAAAATGTTGACCATGTGTTATTTTTTTAGTATTGCATTTAGAAAATGTTAATCAATCATTTGAAAATATTAAAATGTAATAGAAGAAATGCTCACAATGTATAATAAAACGTTAATATTCTATTTCAAAAATGTTACTCCAACATTTGAAAAAGTTTAAAAGTGTGTATAGGAAAAACTATTGACCATATATTTAAAAAATGTTAATCTTGTATTTGGAAAATGGTAATCAAGCATTTGAAAAATGTAAAAAATGTCTATAGAAAGAAATGTTGACAACGTATTAAAAGATGTTAAATTTGTATTGAAAAATGTTAATCGTGTATGAAAATAATGTTGTAGACATATACAAAAAATGTATAATGAAAACCAATAGAAAAAAAGAAAACAAAAAATATTAAAACAAAACAACTTAAAAATTAAATGAAAAATAAACCAAAGAAACAAATGCAAAAAGAACGTAAAAAAGAAGATAATAAAAAAGAAAAGAAATGAAAGAAAACGAAAAAAGCATTGAAAATGAAGAAAGGCAAAAAAAAGAAGAAAGGAAGAAGAAATATGTGTAAAAACCAACTCTTTTTCTTCTAGTAGGTTGCGCCCTAAGTATTGTACATGAAGTCCATGTCAGCGCAGGTTCTAACAGTGCCTTGAAGCAAACAGAAGATCGCTCGATTGATCCCTCGCGCACACCCATTTTTAACTCAATTTTTTTCCGTAAATGTGCGTTAGTGGGCCGGCCTGATACTATAGCACTCAATGCGAGAGGTCCTTCCGGCTCGTTTAATGCCAGATATAGCACTCGCGGATGTAAGAAAGCCCCCATCTTGTAGAATAGGCTAGTCCCCCCACCAAAAAAATAGAAATTGTTCTGAAATTACTAGAAAATAAATGCTATAGTACAAAACCTATAAGGATACTGCAAATTTCCCCTGAAACAAAAAGCAATTATTAGAAGCTTTGGAAGTTGTTAAAACAAAACAAGAGCCGCAAATAATCAATCTTGAAAATAATAAAGAAAATTGTGCGGCGAAAACCTTAAGCCACATGAAACTGCCGCCAAAATTTTCACTTCACGACTCTCACTCATATTCCACCCCCTCTCCCTCTCTCCTATTTTTGCCAAAGTCCAAATATTAACCACGTCTAGCCTTACAAGAACACCTGTGGTGGTTTATGTTTTACAAATGGGCTAAAGGGGAATCCGTCACATCGCCTTCGACTTGCACAAGCCGATGGTGTGTCGTGAGCCTAGCTCAATTCCGCACCTGCTCCACATCACCAAAGCAAGGGATTCGCTGTAACTACGACTGGGAAGTCATAAAGATGTTGCCAGAAGATGCCAGGGGCGACAATCCGAAATACGATATGTCGATATGGAGAAGAAGATGAGGCCGAACGAGGAAACCCAACTCCATTTCCACGCCGAAAGCGTCAATGAAGGATCTTAACAAAGGGCCCACTGACATCACCACGTGATGCAGACGCATCCTGGTCGACACATCTACCACACAAACCGACAGATCGAAACGGGGAACCAAACCCTCACGCAACCTTGGGCCATGCCTAGACCAACACCACTACGACCAGGATGGGATGGGTCCTAGGTACCTATTCCATTGTGTTGTCGGCTGTACCACCCGGGCGAACTGCACGAGGACGCCAAAACCTAACAGACTAGACCAAGACTCTCCATGAGCGCGAAGATCCATGATGTCCCTAGCCTCATGGGTCAAAACCACAACCAAAAAACATAGGAGACCGATGGAATCAGCCCATAAAGCTTTGTGACAGTTAGGGTTGTCTCAAACCGTCAAATAATTTGGATTTTGCTCACAAATCCTCTCTCCCTTCTCCAACCTTTTCGTCCGTCTTCAGTTGTTTTTGCGAGGACGTGAGGCATATGTGTTTTCCGTGATCGTTGGCGACTCTTAGGTTATTACAAGACACTCCGAGCCCCCGGTGAGGAAAATATTGAAGTCCATCGAGCGTATTCTTTAATATACAAGGGCAGATTATTTAGGACAAAGTCTACATTCTAAGAGTATACTTTATGTATTTGCACTTTCATCCTTGACATGTACTCCCTCCGTTTCTAAATACAAGTCTTTTTAGAAATTTCCCTAGGAAGCACATACGGATTATATATAGGCATATTTTAGAGTGTAGATTCACTCATTTTGCTTCGTACGTAGTTCATATTGGAATCCCTAAAATGACTTATATTTATGAATGAAGGGAGTGCAAAACTGATGATGTTGTTCTCAACGAAATATTTGCAAAGATAGGAAGGATGATACGCCATGATCTTGATCAAACTGGATCCTCGCGTTATTGAAATGTGTGAGTAGTACAGCTAAGTACGATCATTTTCAATACGGGAAAAGGAAAAAAAAAAAGACACGCTAGAAGTCACAGGAACCAATCACTGCAATTGGCAATGGTGTTTGATCTCCGTATCTACAAGGAAACGATTAACCAGAAAATGCCACCTGTTTTATACTATTTCTCACGCCAAGAGAACTACCAGGGGAGATATCATTATCGTTTCTTGTTCCGCGCCTTTATAATTTGCCCGATAGCAAATCTTGAGGTAATACTAATGTATTACTACGTGCCAACCTCAAGATCTCGGAGCAAATCAGCGGATTTAGCAGATAACAATCTTAAACCTTAGAGGAACCTTGAGTTTCCAAATTGAAATTCCTGCAAAAAATAGCATTTTCATTAACCATGTCCGAGTACATAGATTTGACCGGAAAGACTTGCAAGGTGTGCAGATTCCGCGGAACACAATCGGTTGTTGTGAGTAAATCACTAATGGGCCTCTTTGATTCGCATGAATTTCAAAACGCATGAACAGGAAAAGTACAAAATTGTAGTGGCATGTCTACTTAAATCTAATGTAAAAATATAAAATTGGGAGGACTCCTGTCTACCAAAGAGTGTTTGATGGCACAGAAAAACAAAAGATTGTAAAAAGAGGTAGAGTTGATGCTATGTTTCATATGAAATGTTGTACAAATGATTCATCGAAAAAAAATCTATAAGATCCAACCCTACGAATCAAGCAATCAACATAGAAAAAATTCCTAAGGATTCTAATTCTCAAAAGAATCCAATGAAATTCTTTTCAATCAAAGAAGCCCTGATATTTCCTCGAAGAATACTATTTGTACAAGATGGGATACTGATCAAACAGAGGATCATGACCTAAACAGGAGTCCTCCCAAAGACAGATACTATTGCCATCACCCAGGATGTATAGAAGTACTCATTGGCGTTTGTGAGTACCCTCACTAAACTGGAGGCTTAGGGCATGTCCAACGCGGACCATCAAACGGTCCGCAACCGTCTATGTGATCTGGACATGTTTTGCCATCCAACATGGGCCTGTATCCGGTCTGTTCTACCCACCAAAAACCTCACCTGCCTCCTTTTCGTCCGATGCACATGCCGCTTCCCGCGTCGCATCAATGGAGGGCGGCACCGACCGACATGACCTCTCGGGAGCCGCCGCTTCAATGCGGATGCAACTTCCCGAGGAACCAACTCCGCCTGCTATGCCGTATTGAAGTGGTTGACCGTCCGTTCGCATGGCCTGGCCGAGGCTATGTACGCCGTGCTCCGGTGCCGTCCAAATCATACTCCACACGACCTTGTCCTCACCTCCCCTCTTCCTCCACAACTCCGGTGATGGGCAAACCGTGGGCCTCAGTGGCGGCAGGCGATGGCTCCAGAACGGGCTCCGAAGGTTCGTGGCGACGTCGCCCGCGAGCTCCGGGGCCGTCGTCCTCATCTGCGGGCGGTTCCTCGGTGAAGGCGGAGATCGTCATCTCCTCTGGCGACGAGGAGGCCAACCGCCGCAGCAGCGGGTGGTGACATCACATGGCACATGCTATGACGTGACTAACGAGGAGTACGAGTAGCATATGGAGTTCATGCTCCGCCGCTCCGTCCTCCCCATCAATGGCCCGGCGACGCCACCAGAGATGCTCCTTCGTGTCAAGCCCGATCCTGCGTACCCTCCCCGTTGTCCCTCGCACAACCATGACGTCCAAATCGTACGCCGCGTCAAGGAGAAGCGGATCTCGCCGCCGCCATGGCCCGTGAAGGAGGAGTGATGCTCTCCGCCGTCCCGCCGTGTCAAGAAGGAGAGGCGCTCGCCGTCGCCCCTGCCGCATGCGATCACCGCGAAGGTGCGTGGTCGCCTTCGCCACTACACCTAGATGGCGTCAGCAGCAACTCGTCCTCCCGGAGCGCCCTAACGGCGGCGAAGTACGCCGTCAGGGAGCGGTGACGGTGGGACAGGCACAACGTGGCGCGCCAGTCGAGTTCGCGGACTCCGACGTCCCGCCGCCACACATCGCCGCGGACTCGGAGCTGGTGGACCGCTCCAAGACGACGGCGGAGATGAGCAAGCGCCGTCTTCGCCGCCTCGACGGGAAGATGGCAAAGTACGACGAGGACTGGTCTCTCAACGAGACCGCCAGTGCCGTCGCTTCCTCCAAGGCTCGCCACCCACCCCCGGCCCACGCCGTCGGTGGCCGCGGCCGCACTGCGCAAGGCGCAGGAGGAAGTGGAGAGGATCATTTGCGAGCGTCAAACTGCTACCGGGAAGCCCTGCCGCGGCGTGGCGCCCTTCTGCCGCCCGAAACCCGACTCCGACGACTCCGACAATGGCTCTGGCGACGATGACCGAGGAGCCGCTGGTCATCCTAGTATGGCCTACGAGGTCACAGTCAAGTATATGGTAGTGTAGGGTTAGGTTTTTAATGGTTTTTAGTTCATCGGACAAAATGGCGTTCGGTTTTATGTAAAATCCTACTTTGAATGAATATTGTCCAATACATTCAAATATTCACAAAATTTATTCATTTTCATTAAATTCATTTAAAACGTTAACAGAGAGATACATATAGCGTTGGATAGCCAGGTCCCGCATCCGTGTCCATGGACTGGTCCCCCATGTCCATGGACGGATGTGGGAAGAAATTTGAGGGTCAACGTTTGAGATGCCATTATTGCGTGGGAAATTTTACGGTACAATATAATATAACAGAGCACGTGTATTATATGGGCGATCTAACGGATGAGACTAACTGGGCCTTTTCAGAGCCCAAGGGTATTTTCGACCTAATTTTTTTATACCTTTAATTGGCCCAATTAGGTCCAGGGGTATTCTCATCCTAAATTTTTCGATTAAATTAATTACATTAACATTGCACTTCATTATAACACAAATCATCATGCGTACTCATTTGAATTTTGGTTCGAGCGGTTCGTCATCTCTCCTCCTCTCGAGCCCTAACCTCCGGCGCCCTCGATCGCCGCCGATCGCACTCGCCGTGCCACTCCTTCCTCCTGCTATCCCCCTCGGGTCACGGCGCCAGATCTTCCGACGAGCCACTAATCCCCTCCTTCCCCGAGCCGATGCCACCTTCCCCAACGTGAGAGGCCACATCATCCTCATCGACGTGCACCAACTTTTTCACACCGGATCTTCGCTGTAAGTGCCTAGCCATCTCAAATCTTGTCTGGTCCCTTCTGCATATAGTACCAATAGGGGTTGGATTTGATTAGGGTTTAGGATATGTCATGTGAGGTTTAGGGCTTTATGGTTTCAGAAAGTTGTGACAAGATTTCGATTGAAAGGAAGTGTAAGTCAGATTTAGCTAGGATATATTGAAGGACTTAGTTAGGGTTATGTAGCATGATAAAGTTGTCAGCAGATTTGGATTCAAAGAAAGTTATTTTGGATTTAGTTAGGAGATACTTTTGAATTGAGTTTCGAGATATTTTGGATTTAGTTAGAGATAATTATTTTTGTATGGAGTTTGGAGTTATTTTGGATTTAGTTAGGAGATAATTTTGGATTTAGTTAGGAGATAATCTTGAATGGAGTTTTTAGAAAATTGATCTACCAGGGTGGTTCTATCAGGCCATTTGAAGGATTCGTGGACTTTGGATTTAGTTAGGAGATCATCAGTTACAACAAGTACAATCAATTAAATATTTCTGGATTTAGTCAGAGCATATTTTATACTTACAGCTTTTGAAGGACTGAGTTAGGTACATGAATCCGATATGAAAAATTAAATCAATTATTTAAGCAAAGTAGTGCATAATTATTATGTATGCTATCCATCCGTAACATTGACTATCTGTTTTTGTTGGCAGCATAACGACATGGATGATAAAGGCAATGATGGCAAAAACTTGGGTGATACACGCAAGGATGACAAGGACATGGGTGTAACGCCTCGAGTTCGATGCGCCAGGTGTCTTCCAGTTATTCGCCGTCGTTGCCATGTCATTCGCTTGCGTGTTGCACTTTGCCATGTCATCATGTGCATTTCATCTACATGTTTTTCAAAATTTACATTCGGTCTTTTTCCCCGTTGTCCGTTTTGGAATCCGACACTCCCACACGCACCCGCCACACCTGTCAGATCTTGTTTCATGAGCGGGAGAAAAACATTCTCAGAATGGGCCAAGAATTTTCGAGTGGCCTTGGTATATCACCGGCAGGCGGCCTGTCAAATTTCGTTCCATTTGGAGGTCGTTTGATACGCCAACGGTTAACCGCGTTAACCGCCGGACCTCTTTCTCTTTGCAGCCCAGCACCCCTCCATAACAGCCCACTAGCCCATCTAAACCCCCTCCATGCTCTTCGCCGTTGGATCGCGATCGTGTAGGCGAAAGCCGCACCTCAATAGCCCTCTCCTAGCTCCCCCTACCTATAAAAACGTCCTCTCCCCCTCCGTTTTCGGGCAAAACCCTATCCCTCTCCTCCCACCGCGCCGGACGCGTCCGCCCCCGCCGCCCGCGCCCTCCAACCGCTGTCCGCCATGTGGCACCCGCGCCGCGCCCACTTCGCCGCCGGCCCGCGGGGCCCGAGTCGGGCCCGTGCGGCCCGCACGCCACCGTCGCCCGAGCGCCTCCCGGCCCGATGCCTGCAGCCGCCCGCGCCGCGCCGCCGCCTGCCGCGCGCCGCCCGACCGCCGCTTGCCGCGCGCCGCCCGGCCGCCGCCGGTCTCGCCGGATCCGGCGACCCCCGCCTCAGATCCGGCCGGATCCCGCGTCCCCGGCCTCCTCGACCTCGCCGGCGACCTCCTCGCCATCTTCTCCAGCAAGCTCGCTACTGCCTCGTTTCGCGCGCCGACAAACCTAGATCTCGCGAGGTGAAAATATTTCCAAGTCCCGGATGTGTTCATCTCATGTGAGCTACTTTGACCTGCCATAACTTCGTGCTCGTTACTCCGATTTGAGCGTGTGATATGTTGAAATGTTCGTATCGTGATGCTCTACAAGTTGGTATAGTTTGCATGAATGTTACTGTTCATATTGATGCCTCAATCGTCGTTGCAAAAGTGCTAAATGTTATAAACTGCTGAAAACTGCTGTAACTTGCTGAATTGTCTTTTTCATATCATTTTGTGTGTTTATCCTTTGAGCATCATGTTAACATGTTTTAGGAGCATATTCATGTCATCTTACAGTGGTGCAATCCATATATTTTATGTGTCTTTTGGTGAGTGCATCAAGCTTGCAAAGTAGGGTACTTGCTATTGCTGATTTATGTGACTTGATGATTTCTGCCAAGTCTGTGAACCTGTTATCATTTGCATAATTGCCATAATGTTTTGAGCACATTCTACTGGTTTCTAGCAGTATCTCAGTGTTCATGTTTTGTAGTACTCTACAAGCACATGCTTTCCATGTCATTTGATGCCTCATATATGTCTTTAGCATATGTTTTCATTGCCATGAACTTGCCTAAATGATGTTCCAGTTTTCTGTTAACTTCATGATGCCATGTTGTGAGCTTGTTATTGGTTAATCTATGCCTCTTTTGGAGATTCTCAAACTACATGAATTGAAGTATGCTATGAGTACTTTATCCGGATGCCAAGTTTGGTAATTTTTGACTTCATATGACCTCTGTTCCAAGCTTGCAAACATGCTATGATGCTGCTGCTGTTCTACACTTGCTGAAACTGTTACAACATTCAAACTTGTCTTGATGGTTCCCACTAGTTAATGAGCCATATGTATATGATGCCTTGAGGTTATTTTCTCATTGTTATGTGTAATTTGATGCCATGCCCCTGGTTGCCATACAACTTGCTGTAGCTTGTCTCTTTCTTGCTCTCAAGTTGCCATCATGCCAAATCTGTCAACCTGTTAACAGTATGTTCCATTTTGCAAGAATCATAGTAATTACTCCATGCATCATATTAACTTGTGCCCATGGACTAAGTTGAGGTATATCATGTCTACTACATGCCCATGTATTTTGGGTAATTATTAAAGTTCCTATGCTTGCTGTCATGTGTCTCAAAAGTCTGAGAATCTGTTTTTTAACTTGCCATCTTGTCTTGATGAATGCCATTGATCTAGGGGTTATATGGAGATGCTCAGTAATCATGTTTGACCATGTTTAACCTGTACTTTAATGCTATGCTTTTTTTTCTATGATATTGCACTGTAGCATGCTTGTTTCATGCCTCCAATATGTCAACATGGTATACCTGCTCACATGTATGTCCTATTTTTCACCAAGTCCTAATCTGTGTTATAAAGTTGCTTTTCGCATTGATCATGTTGGTTTAATATTGATGCATATGAACATGAATCTTGTTGTTATTTAAAGCATGTAATCTGTACTTTGAGTTAATATCATGTTTACGCCCATATGTTTTCTGTAGCATGTTGTTTCCTTGATTGCAAAGTGCCTAGTTGCTGTTTTGGACAACTTGTCCTTTAAACTTGTATTGAGTGTATGTGTTGAACCGTGACTCCGTTTGAAGCATGCTCTACATGAAACTTGCTTGAGTTTGCATGTAGTTTCATCATGCCATGTTGCATCCTTGTTTTGGAGTGTTTGTGATGTTGTTTTGCTTGCATTTGCATCAATGCCATGTTTAACTTGTTTTGCTCATATCTTCTAGGCCGTAGCTCCGAATTAAATGAACTTTATATGTAACTTGACTAGAAAGATGAGTAGATCATCTTGGTGCACTTTAACTTGCTGTTTAACCACTTTAACATAATGTTTTGTTCAGTTCTGGACCAATTTCGAAATTTGCATATGAGGACTTACCGGAATTGTTATATGTTGTTTCCGGCCTCATTTAAACTTGCTTTGATGTGTTGTTCTTGTATGCATCATCTATTGCCATGAGTAACATCATATAGATTTGTCATGGATCATACTTGGATGAGCATCATGTCTTGTTTATGTGTTGTGTGTTTACCATGTTGTTTGCTCCTTTCCGGTTGTGCTCCTTCTTGATAGTTCCTGTTTCGTTGCAATTGTGAGGATTCGTTCGACTACGTGGGATCGTCTTCTTCATGGAGCGGAATTTCAGGCAAGATGACCGTCACCTTGGATCTCACTACTATCTTTGCTATGCTAGTTGTCTTGATGCTATCGCTATGTCGCGCTACCTACCACTTGTTTATCAAGCCCCCCAAATTGCCATGATCACCCTCTAACCTTTTCACCCATCCTAGCAAACCATTGTTTGGCTATGTTACCGCTTTGCTCAGCCCCTCTTATGGCGTTGTTAGTTGCAGGTGCAGTTGCAGGTTGTTCCATGTTGGGACATGGATATCATGGGATATCACAATATCTCTTATTTAATTAATGCATCTATATACTTGGTAAAGGGTAGAAGGCTCGGCCTTTTGCCTGGTGTTTTGTTTCACTCTTGCCGCCCTAGTTTCCGTCATACCGGTGTTATGTTCCTTGATTTTGCGTCCCTAACATGGTGAGGGTTTATGGGCCCCTCTTGACAGTTCGCTTTGAATAAAACTCTTCCAGCAAGGCCCAACATTGGTTTTAACATTTGCCATAATAATATTGAACTAAATAATTAATTGGCATAGGGCGTCATGAACCTGAGGATTCTTTTTTACATACAGGGGGCCAGTGCTGATGGTGTTGGTCCCAAACTAGAGTCGTGTGTGGCTTCCACCGGGGCAACTCGGGTCTCAGTCGCTGTACGCTGTGCTCATCCGGACGTGGCCTGAGACGAGATACGCGCGGCTACTATCAGGGTGTCGGCACACCGGGAGGTCTTGCTGGACTTGTTTTACCATTGTCGAAATGTCTTGTGCATCGAGATTCTGAGTCTGATCGGGGGGTCCCGCGATGGAGGATTGTCTCCGCGGATCGTGAGCTTGTCGTGGCCTAAGTTGGGACACCCCTGCAGGGTTTAAACTTTCAAGAGCTGTGCCCGCTGTTATGTGGCAGATGGGAATTTGTTAATATCCGGTTGTAGTGAACTTGAAGTAAACTCAATTAAAATACATCAACCGTGTGCGTAACCGTGACTGTCTCTTTTTGGGGAAGTTCGAGAGGAGAACATGGTTGGGTTATGTTTGAACGTAAGTAGTTCAGGATCACTTATTGGTCATTACTAGTTTTCTACCGTTGCGTAGTTTCTCATCTTACTCTGGTATCCGTAAGTTAGCCACCATACATTGCTTAGTCGCTGCTGCAACCTCACCACTTATCCTTTCCATACCCATTAAGCTTTGCTAGTCTTGATACCCATGGTAATGGGATTGCTGAGTCCTCGTGGCTCATAGATTACTACAACAACAGTTGCAGGTACAGGTAGTGCGATGATCATGACGTGAGAGCGATGTTTACATGTTTTGGGGTTCTTCTTCTTCGTCGTCGATCTTGGGTTAGGTTCCTGGTCGGCATCCTGGGCTAGCAGGGTGGATGTCATTTGAGTTTATGTTTGTGTTTCATCCGTAGTCGGGTGTTGTTCTCATGTATGATGTTGATGTATTCTTGTGGCATTTGTATGCCCTTTGTATGTATCCCCAACTATTATGTAATGGTACAATGTAATGATATCCACCTTGCAAAAGCGTCTCCAATATGCGCTTCTATCCTTGGTGAGACCTTCGAGTTCCTTTAGGATAGAGTCACTTATTGGGCATGACAATGGGTGTTAGAGGCAATGAAGGCAAAGGCATGGATGATAAGGACAATGATTTGGTAGCCATGGACCCCAAAGGAATGGATGGTATGTGCATGGATGATAAGGATAATGAGGATGCAGGCAAGGATGTCATAGACATGGATGATGTACACATGTAAGGTAAAGGAATTGATAATAAAGGCATGGCTGGTTCAGACCTGAATGAGTATATGGAATTGAGGGAGTCCTGGATTAGGGGGTGTCCGGATAGCCGAACTATCACCGTTGGCCGGACTCCTGGACTATGAAGATACAAGATTGAAGACTTCGTCCCGTGTCCGGATGGGACTTTCCTTGGCGTGGAAGGCAAGCTTGGCGATACGGATATGTAGATCTCCTACCATTGTAACCGACTCTGTGTAACCCTAACCCTATCCGGCTATATAAACCGGAGGGTTTTAGTCCGTAGGACGAACAATCATACCATAGGCTAGCTTCTAGGGTTTAGCCTCTTTGATCTCATGGTAGATCTACTCTTGTACTACCCATATCATCAATATTAATCAAGCAGGAGTAGGGTTTTACCTCCATCGAGAGGGCCCGAACCTGGGTAAAAACATCGTGTCCCTTGTCTCCTGTTACCATCCGCCTAGACGCACAGTTCGGGACCCCCTACCCGAGATCCGCCGGTTTTGACACCGACATTGGTGCTTTCATTGAGAGTTCCTCTGTGTCGTCACCTTTAGGCCCGATGGCTCCTTCGATCATCAACAACGACGCGGTCCAGGGTGAGACTTTTCTCCCCGGACAGATCTTTGTATTCGGCGGCTTTGCACTGCGGGCCAATTCACTTGGCCATTTGGAGCAGATCGAAAGCTACGCCCCTGGCCACCAGGTCAGATTTGGGAGTTTGAACTACACGGCTCGCATCCGCGGAGACTTGATCTTCGACGAATTCGAGCCACAGCCAAGCGCGCCGCACTGTCTCGATGGGTATGATCTAGCTTTGCCGCCGAACTGTGTCCTGGAGGCCGCACCAGCGTCCGCTTCGACCCTTAGCTCGGAGCCGACTTCGCCGATTGAGGACGAGTGGCTGGACACCGCCTCGGGGGCTACGATCTCTACAGCGATTGAGCCGAACACCATCCCTGTCCTTTGCATAGCCCGTGACTCCGAGGTGCCAGACTCCTCTCCGGACTCCGAACCTCCCGCGCCCCTGCCAGTCGATTGGGCGCCGGTTATGGAGTTCACCGCCGTGGACATCTTTCAGCACTCGCCCTTTGGCGACATCCTGAATTCACTAAAGTCTCTCTCTTTATCAGGAGAGCCCTGGCCGGACTTTGGTCAGGAAGGTTGGGATGCGGACGACGAAGAAATTCAACGCCCACCCACCACCCACTTTGTAGCCACTGTCGAAAGCTTAAACGACGTGCTCGATTTCAACTCCGAAGACATCGACGGTATGGACGACGATGTAGGAGACAACCATGAGCCAGCACCTATAGGATACTGGACAGCCACCTCATCTCACGATTTATACATGGTGGATACTCTTAAAGGAAGTGACGACGAGGAACAACGGGACGCTACGAAGGATAATGTGACGCCCTCGATTCAATCGTACACTAATCATGCACGCAAACGTGTACGATCAAGATCAGGGACTCACGGGAAGATATCACAACACAACTCTAAAACATAAGTACGTCATACAAGCATCATAATACAAGCCAGGGGCCTCGAGGGCTCGAATACAAGTGCTCGATCATAGACGAGTCAGCGGAAGCAACAATATCTGAGTATAGACATAAGTTAAACAAGTTTGCCTTAAGAAGGCTAGCACAAGCTGGGATACAGATCGAAAGAGGCGCAGGCCTCCTGCCTGGGATCCTCCTAAACTACTCTTGGTCGTCGTCAGCGGGCTGCACGTAGTAGTAGGCGCCTCCAGTGTAGTAGTCGTCATCGACGGTGGCGTCTGGCTCCTGGGCTCCATCGTCTGGTCGCAGCAATCGGGTAGAGGTATGGGGAAAAGGGGGAACAAGGCAACCGTGAGTACTCATCCAAAGTACTCGCAAGCAAGGAGCTACACTACATATTCATGGATATATGTGTAAAGGGCCATATCAGTGGACTGAACTGCAGAATGCCAGAATAAGAGGGGGATAGCTAATCCCGTCGAAGACTACGCTTCTGGCAGCCTCCGTCTTGCAACATGGAGAAGAGAGTAGACTGAAGTCCTCCAAGTAGCATCGCATAGCATAATCCTACCCGGCGATCCCCTCCTCAATGCCCTGTTAGAGAGCGACCACCGGGTTGTATCTGGCACTTGGAAGGGTGTGTTTTATTAAGTATCCGGTTCTAGTTGTCATAAGGTCAAGGTACAACTCCAAGTCGTCCTGTTACCGAAGATCACAGCTATTCGAATAGATTAACTTCCCTGCAGGGGTGCACCACATTACCCGACACGCTCGATCCCATTTGGCTGGACACGCTTTTCTGGGTCATGCCCGGCCGCGGAAGATCAACACGTCGCAGCCCAACCTAGGCATAACAGAGAGGTCAGCACGCCGGTCTAAACCTAAGCACACAGGGGTCTGGGCCCATCGCCCTTAGCACACCTGCACGTTGCGCGGCCGAAAGCAGACCTAGCCTAGTGGCGTTCCAGTCCAATCCAGCGCGCGCCGCTCCGTCGCTGACGTTAAGAAATGCTTCGGCTGATACCACGACGCCGGTTGCCCATATCTTGTCCCACGTGGCGGTTAGTGCGTATAAGGTCAACGACCCAACTCAGATCAAATACCAAGATCTCGTTAAGCGTGTTAAGTATCCGCGAACGCCGAACAGGGCCAGGCCCACCTCTCACCCAGGTAGTCTCAACCTGCCCTGACGCTCCGCCACAAAGATCCACACAGAGGGCCATTGGGACAAAGGTCCTTTCAGCCCCCAATCTGTGAATCACTCGCGGGTGCTCCTCGAGCCGACCCGACTTTAGTCACCACATGTATCACGTATAAAGTATATAGTATATACCCGTGATCACCTCCCAAGTGATCACGGCCCGATAGTATAGCACATCAGACAGACAAGAATGTAGGGCCACTGATGGAAAACTAGCATCCTATACTAGGCATGTAGGATTGCAGATAAAGGTAACAACAGTAGTAGCAAGGACAGGCTATGCATCAGGATAGGATTAACGGAAAGCAGTAACATGCTACACTACTCCAATGCAAGCAATATAGAGAAGAATAGGCGATATCTGGTGATCAAAGGGGGGGGGGGCTTGCCTGGTTGCTCTGGCAAGAGAGAGGGGTCGTCAACTCCGTAGTCGTACTGGGTAGCAGCGACGTCGGTCTCGGTGTCTAGCGAGAGAAGAGGGGGAAGAAACAATAAATATTTAAGCAAACAGATGCATAGCGATGCATGACATGACAAGTATCGATGCTAGGGGTGCCCTAACGCGGTATGAGGTGATACCGGTGAAGGGGGAAACAACCGGGAAAGTATCCCCGGTGTTCCGCGTTTTCGGGCAGAGGAGCCGGAGGTGGAAAGTTGCGAGTTTGATATGTTAGGGGTGTGTGGTGGATGAACGGGCTGCATATTCAGATTCGTCTCGTCGTTCTGAGCAACTTTCATATATAAAGTTTTTCGATCTGAGCTACGGTTTATTTTATATGAATTTTCTAAGTTTTAATCATTTTCTGAAATTATTTGTTTTAATAGAATTATACAGAAAAAAGCGAAATGACGTCAGCATGACGCGAGGACGACGTCAGCAGCTAGCTGGTCGGCTGACCAGGTCAAACCTGACCTGTGGGTCCAGTGGGACCCGCATGTCAGCCTGCGTTAGCTTAACTGTGGATTAACTTAATCTAACTAAGATAATTAGGGGCGTGGGCCCTATAGTTCAGTGAGTGATTAGGCTAACTAATTTCTTTTATTAAAAAAAAGTTTGTTAAACTAATTAACAGAGGAGGGCCCACAGGTCAGTGGCTGGGGCTGCCCAGTCAGCACGTTGACTGGGTCAACCCAGTCAACGGGCCCCCCGGGACCCACTGGTCAGCGACACAGAGGCGGGGCCCACTGCGCCATGTCAGCGTCGGCGCCGGAGACAACTCCGGCGACCAAAAACGCGGCGGAGCTCGCCGGACTTGGCCGGAAAAATGCTACGGTGCTCCGTTCGGGGCGTGCTTAGGCTCGTTCGAACGAGCATTCAACGCCGCACCCATCTACGGGAGCGGTGCGGCCGTAAACGGCCGGAAGCTACGGCGGCGAGCGGCGGAGCGGACGCCGGAGTTTGGCCCTCGCGCGAACTGCGGCTAGAGGGCACGGCAGGACTACTGGGGAGGCTCTATGGGGTCCTGGCGAGTCCCAGAGCACGGCGGCGCAGTCGGGTGAGCACGACATCGACGAGGACGACGGTGACGAGCTCCGTTGCGGAGTAGGCTTCGGGCGGCGATGGCAACGGCGGCTACGGTGATGGATCCGTGCGGGAGAGCGAGGGGAGAGGCGTGGTGGCTCACCGGGAGCCGTAGGGAAGTGGCAGTGTGCTCGGGGAGGCGCGGAGCATCCGGAATCGACAGCGATAGACGGCGGCGGTCCGAGGAAGGAGAAGAAGATGGCGGCGGTGTGGAGGCTTCCAAACATGTTCCGTTCGGCGTAGTCGACGCCGGGGAGCCGTTCGGGCACGTCGGCGGGGCAATCGGGGCACGGTGGCCGCGGGATCGAGCGTCGCGGCGGCGAGCTCTCGGGCAAGCTCGCAGCGGGAGCGATAGAGAGAGCGAGGGGGAAAACTGGGGTAGCTAGGGTTTCCAGGGGGTGGAGGGTGGCCTTAACTGCACGGGAGGGCTCGGCGGATGGTCGCCGCGTGGCCATCCGCGGCCTGGACGAGCGCCCGACGGCCACCGAGCTCGGATGAGCAGTAGGAGGAAGGAGGGGACTCCGGTTGGGCTGGGCCGCACCTGTAGCTAGTAGGCCTAAGTGCACAGTAGAAATTAGGCCCCTTTTTATTTTCTTATTTCTGTTTTCTGTTTTTCTTTTCTGTTTGCAAAAAGTCTATCACCTAAATTATTTTTATAACATAAGGGAGCTAGCTCATAAATTTCAGTGCAATATATCCTAGCACCAAAAACTAGTTTGGGTAAAATAGTATTTCAAAATTAAATTAAATTAATTTTAAGGTTATTAATTGTTGTTGTTAGCCACTGTTTCAGGTTGTTAGTGCCACTTAATTAATCGATAAAATGTTGGTTACAATTTTATAACTGCATCTGAATTATTTTCCATTTAATGAACATTTTAGTTTCTGATTTGAACAAATTTTATTTTCCACTTTGAATTTAATTGAAGTTTGAATTAGGAGTTTGAAAAGCTATATGATGCAAATGATGATTAGACACTGTTAAATTTGCTGACATGGCATTAACTAAGGGTGATCACTGTAGTGTGATACTGGGGATGTTACAGATAAATCCCTCGAAAAGCAGTCAAAACGGCAACGTAAACGCCGCACCAAGTCCCGCCTCAACAAACACGGCAGCCACACAGACCCAGCCATCAAGCAGGTCGAACCGGTGGACGACGAACAGGCCATTGAACAACCGTCCGAACAGGACAACTTGGATAAACAACCCGTCCCTGGCGAAGATAACAGTCCGGACGATCTCACACCGGACAAGTTGTTGGAGCAGAAGAACCTCCACAAAAGGCTCGTCGCCACTGCGCGTAGCCTGAAAAAGCAGAAGCGGAAGCTCAAAACAGCGGAAGATGCACTCAGAATCAGATGGAGCAAAGTACTCAAAACCGCAGACAAATACGGCGACAGTCGCCAAACAAAGAGCTACCCGAAGCGCAAACTACTACCCGAATTCGATGAGGAGGCCTTAGAGCCCCCGCAATCAAAGAACAAAGAGGCCGCCCGGTCGGATAGACGACCACATGACAAGCATAGAGCGGCAAGAGGCGCCGCACACAAGCTGGCACGCGATCCGCATAAGGATTCACATCAAAAGGATGGCCCAGTTAGGTCCATCTACGGGCCAAGAAAGCAAGCTTTTCTAAGCAATGCAACAAGCCAAATATTCGGATACCACGGCACACCCAAGTATAGGGGTGCCGCACACCCCCTATGTTTCACCGATGAGGTGCTGGATCACGAATTTCCAGCAGGATTTAAACCCGTAAACATAGAGGCATACGACGGAACAACAGACCCGGGAGTCTGGATTGAGGATTACATCCTCCACATACACATGGCTAGAGGAGATGATCTCCATGCCATACAATACTTACCCCTCAAGCTCAAAGGCCAGCACGGCACTGGCTTAAAAGCCTCCCAGAAAATACCATTGGAAGTTGGGAGGAGCTCGAGGATGCTTTTCGGGCAAATTTTCAAGGGACTTATGTCCGCCCTCCGGATGCAGACGATTTAAGTCACATAACTCAACAACCCGGAGAGTCAGCCCGCAAATTCTGGAACAGGTTCCTCACCAAAAAGAACCAAATAGTCGACTGTCCGGACGCCGAAGCCTTAGCAGCTTTCAAACACAACGTCCGAGACGAATGGCTCGCCAGGCACCTTGGCCAGGAAAAGCCAAGAACAATGGCCGCACTAACAAGCCTCATGACCCGCTTTTGCGCGGGAGAGGATAGTTGGCTGGCCAGATGTAGTACCAGCGACCCAAGTACATCCGAAGTCAGAGATGGAAACGGGAAACCACGACGCAGCAAGGACCAGCGCCGGATAAGGGGAAACAGCCCGAAGAGCACGGCAGTCAACGCCGGATTCAAAAGCTCTCGGCAGAATCATAAAAAACTGCCCCCCAAGGATAACGACCATGAGCTATCCAACTTAAACAAAATCTTGGACAGAATATGCCAAATCCACAGTACCCCCGGGAAGCCTGCAAACCATACCCACAGAGATTGTTGGGTCTTCAAGCAGTCCGACAAACTCAATGCCGAACACAAGGGGCTCGACACACCAAGCGAGGACGATGACGAACCCCACAAGCAGAGCACCGGAAAACAAAAGAATTTCCCACAAGAAGTTAAAACATTAAACTCACTTCAAGTGACAAAAGGGAAAATCAGAGCGGCGCCCATAGAAATACGCGCCGCACGGCCTATCCCAGCGAAGTCCCGACATTGGTTTTCAAAACCAATCATTTTTTATCATCAGGATTACTCCGGAAGTATCCGGAACGCAGGATGGACTGCCATGATATTAGATCCTATAATCGACGGACTCCAATTCACAGAAGTCCTAATGGACGGCGGTAGTGATCTAAACCTGCTATATCAGGACACAATCCGCAAAATGGGGATAGACCCAACCAAAATTCGCCACAGCAACACCTCCTTCAAGGGGGTAATGCCAGGCCTATATGCCCATTGTACGGGATCCCTACTACTAGAAGTTGTGTTCGGCTCATCCGACAACTTCCGCCGCGAAAAGTTAACCTTCCATATCGCCCCATTCAAAAGTAGCTATCAAGCACTATTGGGACGTGAAGCTTTCGCCCGCTTTAACACAATACCGCATTATGAATCTCTTACACTTAAAATGCCCGGTCGACGCGGCATCATCTCATTAAAGGAAGTATCAAGTGTTACGCGAGCACGGAAGAACGTGAGACTGCCTGGACAGTCACACACTAATCCGGCTCTGCTAAACCAAGCATCTGAACAGTTCATTCGGACCCCGGACACGGCTAGACGAGTCCGGCGTAAACATATAAAGGCCTACTAGCCGCACACCCCCGTACAAGGGGCTGAATGCATGTACAACATGAGACAATAAGGCTCAATTTTATTCACTTTAAGAATCGTACTCCGTTTATTTAATATAAAGTACATTTTTCGCACGATCTTTCTTAAACTAAGTTGAAAGTGCGTTATATCGACTAGAGGGGGGATGAATAGGCGATTTTTATGAATTCTTCACTGAGGAATTTGCCGGTGAGGAAATTCCTTAGCGAAGAAATACTTGCAGCGGAATAAGTACTCAGAAGTAAGCATAACAGATTACAAGCATTGTCATCATGATGAAATGAAGACAATCACGGAGTACAGAAAGCGTAATCACAGGATAGCACAAGATGAAGACAAACAGACTGAAGAAATTGAACTGAGGAAATTGAGAAAGTCTTCAGTCAAAGTCTTCAAACACAGATATGAACAAACACTCAACACAGAATGAGGAAATGAAAGGGTTGAGGAAATAGAACTAGTTAGGTTGGTGAAGACAATGATTTGGTAGACCAGTTCCAACTGCTGTCTCAGTTGTACGTCTGGTTGGAGCGGTTGAGTATTTAAACTCGAGGACACACAGTCCCGGACACCCAGTCGCTGAGCACGCAGCTCAGGACACCCAGTCCTCACCGTATTCTCCTTGAACTAAGGTCACACAGACCTCGTCCAATCACTCGTGGTAAGTCTTCAGGCGACTTCCAAACCTTCACATACTTGGTCACTCGGCGATCCACAATTCCTCTTGGATGC
>LR880970.1:17667044-17677252 GCA_904067115.1 Aegilops sharonensis | reverse complement strand
AAAAGGTATTAAAGCTGAAGATATTAAGAATTTACCTCCTAGTGAAGAAATACATGGTCTTAATTTACCGCCTGTTGAAGAAACATATGATCTTAATCCATTATCTATTGAAGAACCTCGAGGTCTTGATAACCCGACACAGGTAGTAAAGGTAAATTCTCTCTATAGATTTGATGAAGGTGATATTCCTCACTATAAGTCTGCTAGACAATGCTTTGATGAGTTTGATAATTTTATCATCAAACAAGAAAACTTCAATGCTTATTTTGGTAGACAATTAAAACAAAATGCTTATATGATTAAACACTTGGGTGATTATATGGCTAATATTAGAGGTGAACTTAAACTTGTTAGCAAACATGCTTCTATGGTTGCCACTCAAGTAGAACAAGTACTTAAAACTCAAAATGATTTGCTCAATGAAATGAATAGTAAGAAAAATGATTATGCTGTTAGAGTGGCTACTAGAACTGGTAGAATGACTCAGGAACCTTTGTATCCTGAAGGCCACCCTAAGAGAATTGAGCAAGATTCTCAGAAAAATAATATTGATGTACCTAGTTCTTCTAAAAGGAAGAAAAATAAAAATGATAGGACTTTGCAAACTTCTAGTGAACCTATTGCTGAACCACCTGAGAATCCAAATGATATCTCTATGTCTGATGCTGAAACACAATCTGGTAATGAACATGAACCTAGTGAAAATGTTAATGATGATGTTTATGATGATGCTCAACCTAGTAATGATAATGATGTAGAAATTGAACCTGCTGTTGATCTTGATAACCCG
This sequence comes from Aegilops sharonensis, assembly GCA_904067115.1. Classification (NCBI taxonomy): domain Eukaryota; kingdom Viridiplantae; phylum Streptophyta; class Magnoliopsida; order Poales; family Poaceae; genus Aegilops; species Aegilops sharonensis. Next base: position 17,676,462 of record LR880970.1, on the reverse strand, counting down.
CAATCAAAGAATCAACGTTATGATAAGAGAGACTTTGTTGCTAGGAAACATGGTAAAGAAAGAGAACCATGGGTTCAGAAACTCATGCCTTTTCCTCCCAAACCATCCAAGAAAAAGGATGATGAGGATTTTGAGCGCTTTGCTGAAATGATTAGACCTATCTTTTTGCATATGCGATTGACTGATATGCTCAAAATGAATCCTTATGCTAAATATATGAAAGATATTATTACAAATAAGAGAAAGATACCAGACGCTGAAATTTCCACCTGCTTGCTAATTATACTTTTAAGGGTGGAATACCAAAGAAACTTGGAGATCCAGGAGTACCTACTCTAAAATAACTATGTTAAAACTGCTTTATGTGATCTTGGATCCGGTGTTAGTGTTATGCCTCTCTCTTTATATCGTAGACTTGATTTGAATAAGTTGACACCTACTGAAATATCTTTGCAAATGGCTGATAAATCAACTGCTATACCTGTCGGTATTTGTGAGGATGTGCCTGTTGTGGTTGCAAACGTTACTATTTTAACGGACTTTGTTATTCTTGATATTCCTAAGGACGATAGTATATCTATTATTCTTGGAAGACCTTTTTTGAATACTGCAGGGGCTGTTATTGATTGCAACAAAGGCAATGTCACCTTTCATGTTAATGGTAATGAGCATACGGTACACTTTCCGAGGAAACAACCTCAAGTTCATAGTATCAATTCTATTGGAAAAATTCCATCGATTATATTTGGAGGTTTTGAATTTCCTCTTCCTACTGTCAAGAAGAAATATGATATTCTTATTATAGGGGATGTGCATATCCCCGTTGAGGTAACATAGTGTTATTCGAAATTTCTCCGGTTCCATGTTAATTGGAATGAGTTTGTTAACAAGACTTGATCAACCTTGTTAGTGGATTCCTTTTGATGAGCATGAGATGGATGAAACTAGAGGGCACAACCTTCTGTACCCTCTTTATACTTTCTGTTATTTAGTTGAAATAAAGTAAAAATAGTATTTTTCTGTCTGTTTTCTGATTTATCTGTGCAATATAAAAATACCCCGAAAATAAAAGTCCTCCAAATGCCATGCCAATTTAATATGATTTTTTCTGGAACATTTGAGGATTTATGGTACTGAAAACACTGCGGGGGGAGCTGCCACCTGGCCACGAGGGTGGAGGCGCGCCCTACCCCCCAGGGCGTGCCCCCTGCCTCGTGGGCCCACGGTGGCCCTCCTCCACTTATTCCTGCACCCATCCTCTTCTTCTTCCTCCCACAAACACGAATATCCAGCTCAAGCACGAGTTCTAGCTCACTTTGCTGCAATTTTCGATCTCCTTGCTCAAAGCACCTCTCACAAAACTGCTTGGGAAGATTGTTCCTCGGTATGTGACTCCTCCATTGGTCCAATTAGTTTTTGCTCCAGTGCTTTATTCATTGCAAATTTGTGCTGCATAAGGTGACCATGTTCTTGAGCTTGCATGCCAAATTTATATGGTTCCAAGTAGTTCTAATGCATGATATATCCTCTAGGCACTTGTAGGAGTAGTTGCTATCAGTTTTATTGAGTTTTGTTCACTTTTGTTTGAAGTTACTAAAAATTTCACAATATTTCAGAAAATGACGAAGAGGCTTTTGAGGGGCTCATCGAGCTGAAGCTCGAAGGAAAAGCAAAATGAAGAAGCACAGAGGCCCAAATATAATTTGCCTCGTACCCCGGAGGTCCGGCCGTGTGAATGGCCTTCTGATGACTTCTTGAGACAAGCCGGGATTTATGAGGATTTTTATTCATTGGCCGAGGATGCTGGCCTCACCGACTTCCTCCGCGACCAACGTCATCAGTATCTCTTACTCACTAATACTTTTGTGCAAAACTTCTACTATTTTCCTAAGGAATCACCTCCTTCAGTAGAGTTTCATTTATATGACGTTGTTAAGAAAATGCCACTAGATGAATTTTGCGAGGTTTGCAAAATACCCTTTGAGGGTACCTTAGATGAACCACATCGTAAGGATGTGGAAGAATTTATTAACACCGTCACTGGGGGGGGGGGAAACCAAGAAGGTTTCCGGTGCAAGAATCACTAGTATACATTTTCCTGTTTTACGCTACTTTGCCTTATTTGCTAGTCATTGCTTGATTGGTCGCGGAAACTATGGAAACCTTAGTGTTCCTGATATTATAATTTTGTTCCATGGTTTATACCGCGATAACACTGTTAGTATGGGCCGAATTATTGCTAAAGGTTAAGTTTGAACCGTACTAAAGGCCCCATCTTTGGAGGTATTTATGCTTCACGCCTAGCTGCACATTTTAACATACCCATTAGGCTTTATGAGAAAGAAGAAAAATTGCTGCCTAGTGCTTATTTTGATTATAAGAGTATGCTAGTGCATGATTTTATTGTTAAGGGCAGGGAAGGGGAGCTTAAATATAAATTATACTTTAATAAACATCACCCTGAGACTATTACCTTGCCTGCTCCTTCCTTGTTTAATTTGTCTGAAGGTCCTTATCTCGTTCCGTGGGCTGCCGTTCAAGCCTACCGGAACCCTACACCAGCCCCGGAGCCGGAACTACAATACGAGCCTCCACGCCAGTCTGTTTATTCTTGGGATCCGGAGATGGCTGCCAGCCAGTGGCAGTCAGAGTCCTCTTCATCACAGTACGACCCCAGCTACACCTACGGGTATCCGCCAGGCCATCCCTGTCAATGAACCAACTTAGGCCAAAAGCCTAAGCTTGGGGGAGTACGTATTTTCCACCGACATTACATTTATGTTTACACACTCATTGCTAGATGTCGGTGCTCATACTCTTTCACCGTAATATCCATGATAGTTTATTTTATTTTTCTTGCTTTCTTCTTGTGTGTTTGTTAAACCTTAAAAAAAACCAAAAAAATTAGTAGTAACTTTTAGTTAGTTTACTTTTCTTGCTGTACTAGTATTAATTAAAAAGAAAACCCAAAAATATTTCCTGTTCTTCTTTTGCTTGTTGGGAGCTTTCCCGTGTAAATAGTTTTCTTTTCTTTTCTTTTCTTTTCTTTGGGGGTCGATAGGAGAATACCATAAGTAAATTGTTGAAGCAACTCTTATATGCATTATTGTTGATTTAACCAAGAGCCCATATTGCCTTGTCTTCTCCTGTTTATTGAATGCTCGCAGATTCCAGCTTAGTCCAATGCACGTGCACTCTTATTATTATTCACATCGTTTGGTCGTGCAAGTGAAAGGCAATTATGATGATATATGATCGACTGACTGAGGTGAGAAAAGCTGGTATGAACTCGACCTCTCATGTTTTTGTAAATATGATGAGTTCATCATTCTTGATTCAGCTTGTTATGAATAAACATATTCGCAATGAAAATTAGAGATCATAGTTGCTTGTGCCATGCTTGATTAGCTATGAGTTATAATGGTTTACCTTGCGTGCCAACATGCTATTAAAATGGTTGTGATGTGGTATAGTGGGGTGGTAACCTCCTTTGAATGATTTAAGTGACTTGACTTGGCACATGTTCACACATGTAGTTGAAATAAATCAACATAGCCTTCACGATATTTATGTTCATGGTGGATTATATCCTACTCATGCTTGCATCCAATGTTTATTAATTTTAATGCATGTTCATGGCTGTTGTCGCTCTCTAGTTGGTCGCTTCCCAGTCTTTTGCTAGCCTTCACTTGTACTAAGCGGGAATACTGCTTGTGCATCCAATCCCTCAAACCCCAAAGTTATTCCATATGAGTCCACCATACCTTCCTATATACGGTATCTACCTGCCGTTACAAGTAAATTTGTATGTGCCAAACTCTAAACCTTCAAATAAACATTCTGTTTTGTATGCTCGAATAGCTCATGTATCAACTAGGGCTGCCCTTATCTTCCATGTTAGGCGGGTTATTCTCAAGAGGAGTGGACTCCGCTCCTCATTCACGAGAAAATGGCTGGTCTCCGGGATGCCCAGTCCCATGCTTTATGCAAACTAAATCAAAATAATTGCAAAAAAAAAAACTCCCCCTGGGACTGTTGCTAGTTGGAGACACTTGTTGTTTCGAGCAAGTCATGGATATATGCTTGTTGGTGGAGGGGGAGTATAAACTTTACCATTCTATTTGGGAACCGCCTATAATGTGTGTAGCATGGAAGATATCGCCATCTCTTAGTTGCTATGTTGACAATGAAAGTATGCCGCTCAAAATATTATTTATCTCTATTTCAAAACCGAGCTCTGGCACCTCTACAAATCCCTGCTTCCCTCTGCGAAGGGCCTATCTATTTACTTTTATGTTGAGTCATCACCCTCTTATTAAAAGCACTAGCTGGAGAGCACAACTGTCGCATTCATTACTGTTAATTTATATTGGCTATGACTATGATTGGATCTCTTTTACCATGAATTACAATGTCTAGTCAGTCCTTGATCTTTAAAGGTGCTCTACATTTATGTTTTGCGGTCTCAGAAAGGGCTAGCGAGATACCATCCTGTTATATCATATTATGATTGTTTTGAGAAACTGTTGTCATCCGAGATTTATTATTATGGCTCGCTAGTTAATTATGCTATTGATATGAGTAAACATGAGACCTGAGAGTTATTGCAAATGTGGTTAGTCAAGATCTTTGCTGAAAACTTGAATGCTGGCTTTACATATTTACAACAACAAGAGCAAACCGAGTTTGTAAAAGTTTTTCTTTATCGCTTTCAGTTTGTCAACCGAATTGCTTGAGGACAAGCAAAGGTTTAAGCTTGGGGGAGTTGATACGTCTCCGTCGTATCTACTTTTCCAAACACTTTTGCCTTTGTTTTGGACTCTAACTTCCATGATTTGAATGGAACTAACCCCGGACTGATGCTGTTTTCAGCAGAATTGCCTTAGTGTTATTTATGTGTAGAAACAGAACTTCTCGGAATGACCTGAAACTTCACGGAACATCTTTTCGGAAATAATAAAAAATCGTTGCAAAAGATGAAGGCCAGGGGGCCTACCACCTGTCCATGAGGGTGGCGGGCGCCCCCCCTAGGGCGCGGCCCCCTACCTCGTGGGCCCCTGAAGCTCCTCCGGCGCCAACTCCAACTCTATATATTTGCTTTCAGGGAGGAAAAAATCAAGGAGAAGAAATCATCGCGTTTTACGATACAGAGCCGCCGCCAAGCCCTAAAACCTCTCAGGAGGGCTGATCTGGTGTCTGTTCGGGGCTCCGGAGAGGGGGATTCGTCGCCGTTGTTGTAACACCCCGGTGTAATGACGCTACAGTAACCCCTGGGGTTAAGATAATCATTTTGCTAAACAAGTGTTTGATCATCATTTTCTCCTCTCTCTTTTTATTTTCTAGTTGAATTCAATTTCAAATTATGAATGAAATTCAAAATGCTCAAACATGAAAACTAAAATGTTCATCATGTGGAAAATATTCTTCTGGTAATATTGGTGGTGAACCAACTTTTTGCAAAGTATCTAAATGGCCTAAAATAGCTATAACAGGAAGTTGTTAAAAAGGAAAAGCTAAAGCTAAAACAAAAACAATAAAAAGGAGAAAAGGGGCTAGAGCCCCTGGCCTCCCCTTGGGCTTCGGCCCACCCGGGGCCAACTGGCCCAGCTAGGCCGGCCCACTCCTCCCTGGTCGCTCTCCCCTCCCCCTGTTCAACCGACCGAGGGTGCGCGCCTGCGCGTCGCCGCCGAACCACCTCACCGTCGATGAGGGGGATAAGGATCCCCTCGACGCCTCGGGCTCCCCTTCCACTTGCTCTGCCACCCCACTTGCCCGCTCACTCCCCTCGTCCACTCCGCCTCCCCCCACTTACCTCCAGATCCACCTCAACCGCGCCTCACCGAGCGCCGCCGTCGCCATGGATGTGCCGTAGCCGCGGCCACCGCCTACCCCGCGCCTCGCCAGAAGGTCTAGGAGGCTCGTCGTCGACGCCTTCTTCGACTACATCACCGGAACGAGGCGGAGAAGCCCCATCACCGTTGCCATCGTCCTGTCTTCCCCAACGGTCCCCGTCACCACTCGTCGGCGATTCGTCGCCCCCAGCACCGCCCCGACCTCCCTCGAGCCCGCTGCCATCCCCCTACAGCTCCCGGTGAGCCACCGCGTCTCTCCCCTCGCTCCCCCGCACGGATCCATCACCGTAGCCTCCGCGCCATTTTTGCCCGAACGGAGCTCCACTGCCGTGGCTGCTGCTATCGCCACAGGCGTTGTTGAGCTCGGCTGAGCTCGCAGTCGTGCCCGCCGTAGCCGTAGGATTCGAATGTGCCACTCGCTTCCCTCCCCGTGCTCCTTAGCCACGTCCTCGACATCGGCTGTTTCCGGCCGCCGCCTTTGCTCGTCCCCGTCGTCTCCACGGGCCACTTCAGGTCGTGCCACCGCCACCAAACGATGCGGAGTTGAACGCCCGTTCCAACGCACCCAACCACGCGCAAAACGAGCCACCACAGCGCGTTTCCGAGCTCGCCGGAGCTCACCGCCGCGTTACGGGCTCGCCGGAGTAACTCCGGCAGCCGGCGCTGATGTGGCGCCTATGTGGCAACCCCCTGGGTCACTGGCAGCTGGGCCCGGCGGTACTAGTTGACCAGGTCAACGACTGACTGGGCAGCTCCAGTCACTGACTGGTGGGCCCCAGTTGACTGGTCAACTGGTCAGCCGACCGTTGACGCTATGCTCGCGTCATGCTGACGTCATCATTTACTGTTCTGGATAATTCGTGTTTAATAACTAAATTAATTTTAGGAAATGGTTTAATCTTTGAAAATTCATAGAAATTAAACCGTAGCTCGGATGAAAATGTTTTCTATATGAAAGTTGCTCAGAAAAATCCAATGAATCCGGATGCGCGGTCCGTTTACCTGTCAGATACCTCTAACTATCTGAACATGGAATATTCCCCCTCCGGTCATCTGTCTGACACAGGTCCGCAACCGGGAAAACATTCCCGGTTGATTTCCCCCTTCACCTTCATCGTGTAGTCATACGTTAGGTCACACCCGGCACATCATATTGCCACGCTATGCTTTGTGATGCTATGTTTGCTTAATATTTACTGTTTCTTCCCCCTCTTTTCTCCGGTAGACCCCGAGGCCGATGCTGCCCCTGGGATCGACTACGTCGACGATGACCCCTCCTTGCCAGAGCAACCAGGCAAGCCCCCCCTTTGATCATCCCGATATCGCCCATTCCATTCTCTCATGCTTGCATTAGATTTTGCTACTGTTATTGATTGCTCCTATTCTGATGCATAGCCTGCTTTTGTAACCTGATGTTATACCTTACCTGCTTATCCTAAACTGCTTAGTATAGGTTGCTTAGTGACCCATCAGTGACCCCCCCCACCTTGTCCTTGTTGCCCCCGCTTCATCATCGAAGAACCGATCAACGGGATCGAAGACCAGGCCCTGGCACCGCACATCACTTTCCCCTTAGTTGTTCGACACTACTGGGTTACTATCGAGTACCGAGGGTGAGACCTCTTCAGCACTTCTGATGTTAACCCTGTAGTGTAGTCATTCGGTCGTGGTCATCGAGGGTGATTTCCTCCTTAACCACTTCCGATACGACTCTGTCGTGCAACCCCTCAAGTGTGAACCTCGGGGTGATTCCTCTTACGTTCACCTTGATGATTACATCTAGTGGAATTCATCGGGGGTGATTCCTCGGGTTTTCCCCTTGATGTTTGGACACACGGTTACTTGGACTTTACCACTGTTACTTGGAAAGGCGGGTCGACCCTGAGGGGTACCCGCGTGAGCTTAATTGCGAGTGATGTGGAGTCGGGTTGACCTGAAGGGTGCCCGCGAGATGATTACGAGGCGTGGCCGGGCATTCTTAGCCCTTGCCGCAAGTCCTCGAGACGGGGCAACGGGGTCACATCTTTCGTGAGTCTCTGCTTGTTACCGCGCGTTCCTAATCCACTACGATTTGGATATTTGATCCAAGGGGCCTCTGGCATGATAGCACTAACCATCACGTGGGCATAGTATGGGCGTTCTGCGTCGTATGCATCAGCCGAAGCTTAATAGACGTCAACGACTGAGCGGCGCGCGCCGGGTTGGACTACATAAGCGCCTGCCTTGTTGAAGGAGGTAGCTAGGTCTGCTCACCGGCCGCCCTCGCAACATGCAGGAGTTCCCGGGGAGATGGCCCATGACCCCTGGGGGCATAGGTTTAGTCCGGCGTGCTGGCCTCTCTATTAAGCCTAGGTCGGGTTGCGGCGTATTGCTTGGCCGAGGCCGGGCATGACCCAGGAAAGTGTGTCCGGCCGGAGTTAATCGAGCGTGGTGGGTAAGTTGGTGCACCCCTGCAGGGAAGAAAACATCTATCGATAGCCTGTCCTATAGTAGCGGACACTTGGAGTTGTATCTCTATCGATACAACTAGAACTGTATACTTGTGATGAGAATTGGATGGTGATGAGAAGTGGTTTGTGATGATAACTGGATAGTATGGCTCTGGGATTTCTTTCTCGCAGGGAGTCGAGACAGGATCTCCGGCCGAGGTTGATAACACTTCTACTACTTTACTTTATGCTACTCTACTCCCTCCTGTTGCTGCAAGATGGTGGTTTCCAGAAGATGCTAGTCTTCGATAGGACTAGGCTCTCCCCTCTATTCTGGCATTTCTGCAGCCCAGTCCATATATACAGCCTTCCTTTGATAATGTTGCATATGTAGTGTAGATCCTTGCTTGCGAGTACTTTGGATGAGTACTCACGGTTGCTTTGCTCCCTCTTTTCCCCCTTTCTTCTTCTTTCCGGTTGATGCAACCAGATGTCGGAGCCCAGGAGCCATATGCCACCGTTGGTGCCTACTACTACGTGAAGACCGCCGACGACCAGGAGTAGTTAGGAGGCTTCCAGGCAGGAGGCCTTGCCTTTTCGATCGTTGTTGCTTTTGTGCTAGCCTTCTTAAGGCAAACTTGTCTAACTTATGTCTGTACTCAGATATTGTTGCTTCCGCTGACTCTTGTGTATTCGAGCTTATGTATTCGAGCCCTCGAGGCCCCTGGCTTGTAATATAAAGCTTGTATTATTTTAATTTGTGACTAGAGTTGTGTTGTGATATCTTCCCGTAAGTCCTTGATCTTGATCGTACACATTTGCGTGTATGATTAGTGTACGATTGAATCGAGGGCGTCACAGTCGTCATCATCAACCATCCTCCATCACCAATTTCATGATGCTCATAGCCGTGCGTGAGTAATTCCATCATAGGCTTGCTGGACGGTGATGGGTTGGATGAGATCTATCATGTAATCGAGTTAGTTTTGTTAGGGTTTGATCCCTAGTATCCACTATGTTCTGAGATTGATGTTGCTATGACTTTGCTATGCTTAATGCTTGTCACTAGGGCCCGAGTGCCATGATTTCAGATCTGAACCTATTATGTTTTCATGAATATATGTGTGTTCTTGATCC
>LR880970.1:17652730-17666350 GCA_904067115.1 Aegilops sharonensis | reverse complement strand
AGCCGTGCGTGAGTAATTCCATCATAGGCTTGCTGGACGGTGATGGGTTGGATGAGATCTATCATGTAATCGAGTTAGTTTTGTTAGGGTTTGATCCCTAGTATCCACTATGTTCTGAGATTGATGTTGCTATGACTTTGCTATGCTTAATGCTTGTCACTAGGGCCCGAGTGCCATGATTTCAGATCTGAACCTATTATGTTTTCATGAATATATGTGTGTTCTTGATCCTATCTTGCAAGTCTATAGTCACCTACTATGTGTTATGATCCGGCAACCCCGAAGTGACAATAATCGGGACCACTCCCGGTGATGACCATAGTTTGAGGAGTTCATGTATTCACTATGTGCTAATGCTTTGTTCAGGTTCTCTATTAAAAGGAGGCCTTAATATCCCTTAGTTTCCATTAGGACCCCGCTGCCACGGGAGGGTAGGACAAAAGATGTCATGCAAGTTCTTTTCCTTAAGCACGTATGACTATATTCGGAATACATGCCTACATTACATTGATGAATTGGAGCTAGTTCTATGTCACCCTATGTTATGACTGTTACATGATGAACCGCATCTGGCATAATTATCCATCACCGATCCAATGCCTACGAGCTTTCCATATACTGGTTTCCGCTTATTTACTTTCCCGTTGCTATTGTTACATTCACTACAACACACCAAAAATATTACTTTTGCTTCCGTTACTTTTGTTACCGTTACCACTACTATCATATTACTTTGCTACTAAATACTTTGCTGCAGATATTAAGTTATCCAGGTGTGGTTGAATTGACAACTCAACAGCTAATACTTGAGAATATTCTTTGGCTCCCCTTGTGTTGAATCAATAAATTTGGGTTGAATACTCTACCCTCAAAAGCTGTTACGATCCCCTACACTTGTGGGTTATCATCGTCGTCGACAGTGGCGTCAAGCTCCTAGGCTCCAACATCTGGTTGTAACAACCAGGTAGAATGGAAAGGGGGAAAAGAGGGAGAAAAGCAACCGTGAGTACTCATCCAAAGTACTCGCAAGCAAGGAGCTACACTACATATGCATGGGTATATGTGTAAAGGGCCATATCGGTGGACTGAACTGCAGAATGCCAGAATAAGAGGGGGATAGCTAATCCTATCAAAGACTACGCTTCAGGCCACCTCCATCTTGCAGCATGTAGAAGAGAGTAGATGGTAAGTTCACCAAGTAGCATCGCATAGCATAAACCTACCCGGCAATCCCCTCCTCGTCGCTCTGTTAGAGAGCGATCACCGGGTTATATCTGGCACTTGGAAGGGTGTGTTTTATTAAGTATCCGGTTCTAGTTGTCATAAGGTCAAGGTACAACTCCAAGTCGTCCTGTTACCGAAGATCACGGCTATTCGAATAGATAAACTTCCCTGCAGGGGTGCACCACATAACCCAACACGCTCGATCCTCTTTGGCCGGACACACTTTTTTGGGTCACGCCCGGCCTTGGAAGATCAACACGTCGCAACCCACCTAGGCACAACAGAGAGGTCAGCATGCCGATCTAAATCCTATGCGCGCAGGGGTCTGTGCCCATCGCCCATTGCACACCTGCACATTGCGAACGCGGTAGGTGAGCAGACCTAGCAACCTCCATTATAAAAGGAAGTTGCGTTACGCGGTCCAACCCGGCACGCGCCGCTTAGTCGCTGACGTCAAGAAGGCTTCGACTGATACCACGACGTCGAGTGCCCATAACTATTCCCGCGTAGCTGGTTAGTGCGTATAGGCCAGTGGCCAGACTCAGATCAAATACCAAGATCTCGTTAAGCGTGTTAAGTATCCGCGAACGCTGACCAGGGCCAGGCCCACCTCTCTCCTAGGTGGTCTCAACCTGCCCTGTCGCTCCGCCACAAAGTAACAGTCGGGGGCCGTCGGGAACCCAGGCCCACCTCTACCGGGATGGAGCCACCTGCCCCTTCAGCCCCCATCTCCGAACAGTATCATATGTAATGTAACAGTATAAAGTATATCATATGCTCGTGATCACCTCCCGAAGTGATCACAACCCAGTAGTATAGCATGGCAGATGGACAAGAGTGTAGGGCCACTGATGGAACACTAGCATCCTATACTAAGCATTAGGGTAGCAGGTAAAGGTAACAACAGTAGTAGCAAGGACAGGCTATGCATCAGGATATGATTAACGGAAAACAGTAACATGCTACACTACTCTAATGCAAGCAGTAGAGAGTAGAATAGGCGATATCTGGTGATCAAGGGGGGGGGGGGGGGGGTTGGCCTGGAGCCCAGCGGGAGAGGGGGGGGGGGGGGGGGTTGGCCTGGAGCCCAGCGGGAGAGGGGGGGGGGGGGGGGGTTGGCCTGGAGCCCAGCGGGAGAGGGGGGGGGGGGGGGGGTTGGCCTGGAGCCCAGCGGGAGAGGGGGGGGGGGGGGGGGTTGGCCTGGAGCCCAGCGGGAGAGGGGGGGGGGGGGGGGGTTGGCCTGGAGCCCAGCGGGAGAGGGGGGGGGGGGGGGGGTTGGCCTGGAGCCCAGCGGGAGAGGGGGGGGGGGGGGGGGTTGGCCTGGAGCCCAGCGGGAGAGGGGGGGGGGGGGGGGGTTGGCCTGGAGCCCAGCGGGAGAGGGGGGGGGGGGGGGGCGGGCGTGCCTGGAAGCTCAGCCGAGAAGGAGTGGTCGTCAACACCGTAGTCGTACTGGGGGTCACCGGCAGCCTCGGGGTCTACCGAAAAGAAGTAACGGAGGGGGAACACAATAAATAACAGAGCAACCAAAGCATCGCAAAGCGTAACATGGCAATACACGGTGCTAGAGGGGACCTAACGCAGTAGGAGGTGATACCGGCGAAGGGGGGAAACATCCGGGAAAGTATCCCCGGTGTTTCCCGTTTTCGGACAAATGAACCGGAGGGTGAAAAGTTGCGTGTTTGCTATGCTAGGGATGTGTAGCGAATGAACGGGTTGCGTATCTTGAAGCGTCTCGTCGTTCTGAGAAACTTTCATGTAGAAAGTATTTTTATCTGAGCTACGGTTTATTTTATATGATTTTCTAAAGTTTTAAATCATTTTTAGAATTTATTTAATTTATTTAATTTACCATTATCCAGAATAGTGTTTGCTGATGTCATCATGACGTCAGCAGTCAACAGAGGTGTTGACTGGTCAAACTGACGTGTGGGTCCAGTGGGACCCACCTGTCATTCTCTGTTTAGGTTACTTATAGGGTTTATCTAACTAATTACTGTTAATTAAACTAACAAGTTAATTAGATTAATTAATTAGGATTAATTAACTTAATCAATTTAATTAATTAATTAATTATTTTTTTTTATTATTTATACTATTATTATTATTTTTCTCTTTTTTTATGGAAACGTTCTGGAGGCGGGGCCCTCCTGTCATTGGCCCATAGGGGGCCTATCGGGCGTGCGGGTTATGGGCGCTGGCGCTGTGAGCGCCCTGACCCGGGCGAGGGCCGAGCGGGCGCCGGGCGCACGCCAAGGCCAAACGCGGCTGGGCGAGCAGCGCCGGCGAGGCGGGCGAGGGACGGCGCGGGCTCGCGGGAAGGAAGCAGAGCGGTAGGTGGGCGCGTGCCGCGGTGAGCAGTAGGCGGGCGCGACGCGGTCGCAGCGGTCGGAGGTGGGGCGCAACGGCGGCGGCGAGTGGCTGCACTAGGCGAGGCCGTGGCCGGAGCAACACGCGGTCGGCAGCGAAGCGGCGAGCAGGGGCCGCGGCAAGGAAGCACGGGGGCGCGGTGGCGCGGGGCTTGCGACGAGCGAGGCCACCGTGGGCGGGCGACGCAAGCTGCGATGCAGGCGCATGAGCGCGTGTGTGCTTCGGCGCGGGCAGGCGCGGCCACGAGCATGCGGGAGGCGCGCGGGCGGCGCGAGGGAGCAGCAGTAGGGGCAGCGTGGCCGCGGTTGTAGTGGCCGGGTTTGATGCCGGCGACGAGGTGGAGCAGCGTCGGCTTCGGGCGCGCTTGGGGACACGGTGTGTACGAGGGCAGAGAGGGGGAGAGGAAGAGAGGCTGAGGGCCTCGCCGCGGGTTGCAGGGAACGTGGCACCGGGGAGGCGAGGAGGAGACGGAGACGACAGCGACGCTGTGACGAGGCGAGGTGCAGCGGTGATGAGCGACGGGGCGCGTCGGGGACGATGGGCGCAGCGCCTCGATCCAGATCCAGAGAGGGAGGGGATGAGGACGAGCGACGATGGTGGAGGCGAGTGGCTTGAGAAGGAGATGAGGAGGCCTCAGCGAGGTCTTCGGGCGGCGGTGGTGTGAGGCACGGCGACGAGGCGATGGGGACGGCGTCGAGGGGGTTCCGTCCCCGATCCAGATTTGGATCGGGAGAGGGGGAACGTGGGAGCGAGGGGGGGGGGGGGGGGGGGGGGGGTCCCCCCCCCCAGCGAGTTTGGGGGGGGGAGGGGGGGCGGGGGGGGGGGGGGGGGGGGGGGCGGGGGGCGGGGGGGCGGCGGGGGGGCTGGGCGGGAGGGAGGGGGGGGGGGGGGGGGGGGGGGGTCCCCCCCCCCAGCGAGTTTGGGGGGGGGAGGGGGGGCGGGGGGGGGGGGGGGGGGGGGGGCGGGGGGCGGGGGGGCGGCGGGGGGGCTGGGCGGGAGGGAGGGGGGGGGGGGGGGGGGGGGGGGTCCCCCCCCCCAGCGAGTTTGGGGGGGGGAGGGGGGGCGGGGGGGGGGGGGGGGGGGGGGGCGGGGGGCGGGGGGGCGGCGGGGGGGCTGGGCGGGAGGGAGGGGGGGGGGGGGGGGGGGGGGGGTTAGGGTTTGGTCGCCCAGGGGGTTATGGGGGAGTGCGGGCGGCCTGGGCCGGTTGGGCCGGCCTGGCTAGCAGCTGGGCCGACTGGCCCAGTGGGGGGGGGGGGCCTCTCTTTCTCCTTCTCCTTTTTTTGCTAGTTTTGTTTTTCTGGTTTTGTATTTTCTTTTTCTTTTGTTTATGTTATTTCCTTTCTGTTTTAGCTTAGTTTCCTTTTATTTTTGATTTAGCAAAATACCAAAATGGCACCTAATTTGATGTTACCAAATATGCCACTGCCACATTAATTTGCTACCCATAGTAAAATAGTTTTGTAATTAATTATTATTTAAAAGTATTTAAATAATAGTTTTTGCTACTGTTTTAATCATTTTAGAGTATTCTAACATTTTATAAAAGTGTGATTTCTCCACCATAAATACCTATGCATTATTTGGCACAACCCAAACATTTTAGTTTTAGTGTTTGAAAACTTTTACTGTTTGACTTGATTTTGAATCGGTTTCGAACTAACGCGAGATTAGCAACAATAATTAAGGTGACGTGGCATCATTAATGTGGGATTACTGTAGCCTAATTATCCGGGCGTCACAATTCTCCTCCACTACAAGAAATCTCATCCCGAGATTTAGGAGGGGAGCATTGGGGGTGGGATTGGGTTAAGAAAAATCTAACGAATCTTCTCGGTCTTGGTTGCTCTTCTTGAAGAGGTCGACCCATTATGTTGATGTCTTCATTTCTCTGCTTTGGGTCATCATGATGAAGTCGGCATTCTTTCTTCGGGAACTCCATCGTACTTACGAAAGAATTAAGGGTGGTTATTCCGGAAGAATGAACCTCTGCAAGGTTGACTACCTGGTAGCAAACATCGGGGGAGCGTGGCGGAAGTAACTCTCGAACTGAAACTTAAGAAGATATCGAGAGCAAAGTAAGAAGGTACCATGAGAAGTTTCAAACGGATAGGCAAGCGTTCGATGCCTAATCAGAAGGTGAAAGGGGTTCAGAGCAACGAGAATAAGTATTGCGTCTAATACCCGAATAGATCACTTGGCAGGTGGCCCGTGAGTTACATAAGAAGTCAAGCGCGAGGAATAACTTTGGAAACCGGGGGTGTACAGGAGAGTCAGGTTTTGATCCTATGGAACTGTGGGTTATGGGCCCACAATGTGGTTAAAAGTAGGAATAGCGTTGATATCTTGCACGGTCATGATAGCAAGACATGTCAGAGGGTAGCCTATCAGTTATGTTCGCAACAATGTCGATACCAAGGGCGAGGGACGAAGAGAACCATTTTCCTGGTCGTTAAACGAGGCGGACCATTAGGCAAAGTTCTCGTCCATCGGTGGCTACCGAAATGTCATCAATTATAGTAATAGGGTCTTACTGGCAGAGTTGTACCACGAGGTGCTTACCTAAGCAGGGAATTACCACTGCTCAGTTAAGTAGATTATAAGAAAGTTTGATTAAAACAACGGAAAGGAAAATGTGTTTAAACACATATATCAGGGGTATATCCTTCCCAAAGTCAAGCAGAGGATGATATCCAAGACAGGATATAAAGTAGAAAACCCTTTAGATAAGAGGAGAGAAATTTCATGACCTTACCCATACAACGGTGTTTGGGCAATTTCAACAAGAAACATTTAGCTTGGTGCTTCAAATGTTCTTATTGAAAATCGGAGTACCATAGACATGCTTCGAGGTAGCACTGACATGGTCTTCAAGCAAAGATCAGACTTTGGATACACAAAGGATCCATCAAAAACAACTTATAGAATAAGTCTTACAATTTCCTCATGGGAGAATGTTTAACCTTGCTAAAAAGGAAACTATAACAATAGTTCCTCCGGCCAGGTGTGCTAGGCACGATATCACCTTACCGGGTCATATAAAGACCAATGTTATTACTCTTGGAAATATGTTCCCACCATCATATTTGACCGAGATTCAGATCTGATGGGTGTCAGGATAACTCAGACTCAGGATGCCTGAGAAGAAAGGTGCAACACAATTTGATGAGATGACATTGGAAGATTCTCGGGAAATGAACTATGGAAGCAAGTTCCAGAGTTCATCATTAAGCCAAGGAGAGGATGAGAAGGTGGATGATGGACTCAACGACAACTCATCTGGATTTCCAAAAAGATGGGATTCCAAAATTATGCGAACAAGGAGATAACATTTGTCAGATCAAATGATATAATGATGTATGCTCGAAAAAAACATACACAATTAAACATTGGTTCAAAGACGCACCCAAAATATGGGCAAAGGTAGCCTGATCAATTG
This sequence comes from Aegilops sharonensis, assembly GCA_904067115.1. Classification (NCBI taxonomy): domain Eukaryota; kingdom Viridiplantae; phylum Streptophyta; class Magnoliopsida; order Poales; family Poaceae; genus Aegilops; species Aegilops sharonensis. The sequence goes on along the minus strand of LR880970.1, from coordinate 17,659,323 downwards.
TTAGAATGGTCATCCAATAACCAATAGGCTAAGAATGAACTGTCGATGATTAACTTCAAAGCAATAGGGTTGCTAGAAGTGCAAAATCCAAACAACACCGATCACCTGTTGGTGTCCTGGTTCGAACCAACACGGGGACCAAGAAAGAATGGTGATGGTTAGAAGTATTACAATATCAAGAATTTTTAAGAGGTGGTGAAACTCTCACAACATTCTTGATATAGAAGACAGTAATACTACAAGGTAGAACATAACCTAAGCTAGATAGCAAGGAAATCAAGGTACAACACAAAACATGAACAAGTTTGTGTTGGGGGAAGGAAAGAATGTTGCCGATGATAACACAAATCATCGAGGGGCAAGGATGGTATTTCTCATCATGAATTCAATTGATATCCTGGAAGGAGTCAAAATGTTGATGATGATCACAACAAATTTTGTTGAGAGGCTCAACGACGAAGCAATCAAACAACGACTGCATCAAACAAAAGGACTGCTGCAACGAAAGATTATTGGACCCACGGATACGACACTAACTCGGAATCAAGCTTGATGTTCGAGGTGAACGATAAGACGAGGAAGATTTACGTAAGCTTAGCTCAGCGTCGAAAGTTGTGCTCCGGGAATAAGGACCAGGTAGCACAATTACAATCATTACGATAATGATATAGTCAAATAGGCTAGGAATGATGTGATCGAGTATTAAATTTGTAAGCAATGAAGAGTTCTAATACTTGTTGAATCGCAACGCGAACTCGATTCAGTTATCAGTGTCTTTGAGTGTTTAATAACTCAGAGCCCGTGAAAATTTTGAATAAGTGAGAATGTAGTACTTGATGAAGAACTCATAAGAAGTTATGCAATTCCGTGATAATCTCGAGATACCAGGGGGTAATACTTGACGATAGATCAAACTAGAGGTTGGACGGGTGTACTGATCTGCAGAAGGCAAGTACTCTAACTTGTCCGAGAATTGGAATCAAGAAGAAAATATGGTCGGAACCACGGCCGCAAAAGACCAATTCACAGATACCAGATGATAGTTATCAAGGAAATAGTTATTATTACAAGAAGCTTCCATGATAGGATCTACATCGTGTCCATGGGCATGAACACAAAGTTCAAGGTCGACTCCCACTTCTTTAATGCATAACCTTTCATTCACTTCTTGCCTTCAACGAAGCTGTGGTGTTGAAATTTTATCTGACATAACACCAGTAGAGTATGACCCGTAGTAGTTTCTGGGTTCACACAGATTAGAAAAAGCATATCTCCAACCCATCGTGGCCTCTTAGGAACATATACCACAAACTTTAGGGGTAAATAACTCAAGCTCGGAAGCAGAGCATGTTTGGCCAAAGGAGAGGATACAAATGGCCAAAGGCATTATGTACAGGGAGGATTCATAAGGCGGTAAAATATGGACACTGTCGAATAATAATCCAACAAAGGATCTGACGGTCCCTAGCAGAGCTGATGTGAGCATCAACACACAATCAAATAAAGAAACAATGCAAATGCATCTGATTATAGAACACCTGAATAATTCGATGCATAAATAACAAAGGAATTATGATTTCCAAAACGAAGGATCAGAAGCAGACGCTCTGATTAAGAATGGTAAGTTGAACAGACTTAGGGGTACAATCGACGACAATTTGATTGGTCGAGAACCGGCTCATGTTTAAAATGACATCTGAGCCAGAAGGATGAATTCTATGATCTGATTGAGGATTGCGAGCATTCGCAAAATAATGAATCAAGGGGATCGAAATGATAGTGACAAAGGATGTCAATGAAGACTGCTAGAAATATGGAATTAACCATAGTACCGGAAGGCAAGGAATTCAGGAGCAATAAGTTCCTAAGGATTTTCAGAAAACCGAATAGTATCCTGAAGAATTTTGTGAAACACAAAAACAACTAGGAATGAAGAAATCCTCGATAAGTGTGAGAAGTTATGCGTCAGTCTAATCGTGAGGAAAAGGAGCTGCAAGGCAGCAGACACAAAGGATCCTCAGAATATCCGAAGTATTTCAGGGTATCTTATAATAACAAGATCAAATTGGAAATGAAGTTATTGACGACAAGTGTATGTAGCTTTCCATAAGGATTTATCGGTGGTATGGAATTGTAACGGCGGAGGGCACAAGGGTCTCGAGGAAACATCAGAGAGTATCTTTAAATTTTTGTGGTGCATCAGGCGATCATCTGGACTGAAGGGGCTCTCCGAGAGAAGTATTTTCGAGAACCTAAAGTTAGTTTTCTTTTAAAAATCATTTAACCCGAATAGAAGAGAGATTAGAGTCCCAGAGTAAAGATCAAGGAGTAAAAGATCCTAATACCACCCAATGGCGACGTGGGCCCATGGGCCACACAGCCATGTTAGTAAAAAAGTTTTCATCGACTAGACTCCACTTCGGCCAAGGAGTGTGGAAGGGGGATTCCTACAGGCAGTCAGCTCTGATACCAACTTGTGACGCCCCCGATTCAATCGTACACTAATCATACACGCAAACGTGTACGATCAAGATCAGGGACTCACGGGAAGATATCACAACACAACTCTAAAATAAAATAAGTCATAAAAGCATCATAATACAAGCCAGGGGCCTCGAGGGCTCGAATACAAGTGCTCGATCATAGACGAGTCAGCGGAAGCAACAATATCTGAGTACAGACATAGGTTAAACAAGTTGCCATAAGATGGCTAGCACAAACTGGGATACAGACCGAACGAGGCGTAGGCCTCCTGCCTGGGATCCTCCTAAACTACTCCTGGTCGTCATCAGCGGCCTGCACGTAGTAGTAGGCACCTCCAGTGTAGTAGGAGTCGTCGTCGACGGTGGCGTCAAGATCCTGGGCTCCAGCATTTGGTTGCAACAACCAGGTAGAATGGAAAGGGGGAAAAGAGGGAGAAAAGCAACCATGAGTACTCATCCAAAGTACTCACAAGCAAGGAGCTACACTACATATGCATGGGTATATGTGTAAAGGGGCATATCGGTGGACTGAACTGCAGAATGCCAGAATAAGAGGGGGATAGCTAATCCTGTCGAAGACTACGCTTCAGGCCACCTCCATCTTGCAGCATGTAGAAGAGAGTAGATGGTAAGTTCACCAAATAGCATCGCATAGCGTAAACCTACCCGGCAATCCCCTCCTCGTCGCCCTGTTAGAGAGCGATCACCGGGATATATCTGGCACTTGGAAGGGTGTGTTTTATTAAGTATCCGGTTCTAGTTGTCATAAGGTCAAGGTACAACTCCAAGTCGTCCCGTTACCGAAGATCACGACTATTCGAATAGATAAACTTCCCTGCAGGGGTGCACCACATAAACCAACACGCTCGATCCCCTTTGGCCGAACACACTTTTCTGGGTCATGCCCGGCCTCGGAAGATCAATACGTCGCAGCCCCACCTAGGCACAACAAAGAGGTCAGCACGCCGGTCTAAATCCTATGCGCGCAGGGGTCTGGGCCCATCGCCCATTGCACACCTGCACGTTGCGAACGGGAGAGGTGAGCAGACCTAGCAACCTCCATTACACAGGAAGTTGCGTTACGCGGTCCAACCTGGCGCGCGCTGCTCAGTCGCTGACGTCAAGAAGGCCTCGGCTGATACCATGACGTCGAGTGCCCATAACTGTTCCCGCGTAGCTGGTTAGTGCATATAGGCCAGTGGCCAGACTCAGATCAAATACCAAGATCTCGTTAAGCGTGTTAAGTATCCGCGAACGCCGACCAGGGCCAGGCCCACCTCTCTCCTAGGTGGTCTCAACCTGCCCTATCACTCTGCCACAAATTAACAGTCGGGGGCCGTCGGGAACCCAGGCCCACCTCTACCGGGATGGAGCCACCTGCCCCTTCAGCCCCCATCTCCGAACAGTATCATAAGTAATGTAATAGTATAAAGTATAGCATATGCCCGTGATCACCTCCCGAAGTGATCACAACCCAGTAGTATAGCATGGCAGACGGACAAGAGTGTAGGGCCACTGATGGAACACTAGCATCCTATACTAAGCATTAGGGTAGCAGGTAAAGGTAACAACAGTAGTAGCAAGGACAGGCTATGCATCAGGATATGATTAACGGAAAACAGTAACATGCTACACTACTCTAATGCAAGCAGTAGAGAGTAGAATAGGCGATATCTGGTGATCAAGGGGGGGGGGGGGGGGGGGCCGGGCGGGGGGGGGGGGGGGGGGGCCGGGCGGGGGGGGGGGGGGGGGGGCCGGGCGGGGGGGGGGGGGGGGGGGCCGGGCGGGGGGGGGGGGGGGGGGGCCGGGCGGGGGGGGGGGGGGGGGGGCCGGGCGGGGGGGGGGGGGGGGGGGCCGGGCGGGGGGGGGGGGGGGGGGGCCGGGCGGGGGGGGGGGGGGGGGGGCCGGGCGGGGGGGGGGGGGGGGGGGCCGGGCGGGGGGGGGGGGGGGGGGGCCGGGCGGGGGGGGGGGGGGGGGGGCCGGGCGGGGGGGGGGGGGGGGGGGCCGGGCGGGGGGGGGGGGGGGGGGGCCGGGCGGGGGGGGGGGGGGGGGGGCCGGGCGGGGGGGGGGGGGGGGGGGCCGGGCGGGGGGGGGGGGGGGGGGGCCGGGCGGGGGGGGGGGGGGGGGGGCCGGGCGGGGGGGGGGGGGGGGGGGCCGGGCGGGGGGGGGGGGGGGGGGGCCGGGCGGGGGGGGGGGGGGGGGGGCCGGGCGGGGGGGGGGGGGGGGGGGCCTTCGCCTGGAAGCTCAGCCGAGAAGGAGTGGTCGTCAACACCGTAGTCGTACTGGGGGTCACCGGCAGCCTCGGGGTCTACCGGAAAGAAGTAACGGAGGGGGAACACAATAAATAACAGAGCAACCACAGCATCACAAAGCGTAACATGGCAATACACGGTGCTAGAGGTGACCTAACGCAGTAGGAGGTGATACCGGCGAAGGGGGGAAACATCCGGGAAAGTATCCCCGGTGTTTCCCGTTTTCGGACAAATGAACCGGAGGGTGAAAAGTTGCGTGTTTGCTATGCTAGGGATGTGTAGCGAATGAACGGGTTGCGTATCCGGAAGCGTCTCGTCGTTCTGAGCAACTTTCATGTAGAAAGTATTTTTATCTGAGCTACAGTTTATTTTATATGATTTTCTAAAGTTTTAAATCATTTTTAGAATTTATATAATTTATTTAATTCAACATTATCCAGAATAGTGTTTGCTGATGTCATCATGACGTCAGCAGTCAACAGAGGTGTTGACTGGTTAAACTGACGTGTGGGTCCAGTGGGACCCACCTGTCATTCTCTATTTAGGTTAATTATAGGGTTTATCTAACTAATTACTGTTAATTAAACTAACAAGTTAATTAGATTAATTAATTAGGATTAATTAACTTAATCAATTTAATTAATTAATTATTTAATATATTTTTTTATTTATACTATTATTATTATTTTTCTCTTTTTTTATGGAAACGTTCTGGAGGCGGGGCCCTCCTGTCATTGGCCCATAGGGGGCCTATCGGGCGTGCGGGTTATGGGCGCTGGCGCTGTGAGCGCCCTGACCCGGGCGAGGGCCGAGCGGGCGCCGAGCGCACGCCAAGGCCAACCGCGGCTGGGCGAGCAGCGCCGGCGAGGCAGGCGAGGGACGGCGCGGGCTCGCGGGAAGGAAGCGAAGCGGCAGGTGGGCGCGTGCCGCGGTGAGCAGTAGGCGGGCGTGACGCGGTAGCAGCGGTCGGAGGTGGGGCGCAACGGCGGCGGCGAGTGGCTGCACTAGGCGAGGCCGTAGCCGGAGCGACACGCGGTCGGTAGCGAAGCGGCGAGCAGGGGCCGCGGCAAGGAAGCACGGGGGCGCGGTGGCGCGGGGCCTGCGACTAGCGAGGCCACCGTGGGCGGGCGACGCAAGCTGCGATGCGGGCGCATGAGCGCGTGTGTGCTTCGGTGCGGGCAGGCGCGGCCACGAGCATGCGGGAGGCGCGCGGGCGGCGCGAGGGACCAGCAGTAGGGGCAGCGTGGCCGCGGTTGTAGTGGCCGGGTTCGATGCCGGCGACGAGGTGGAGCAGCGTCGGCTTCGGGCGCGCTTGGGGACGCGGTGTGTACGAGGGCAGAGAGGGGGAGAGGAAGAGAGGCCGAGGGCCTCAGCGTCGGCTTCGGGCGCGCTTCGACTGATACCACGACGTCGAGTGCCCATAACTATTCCCGCGCAGCTGGTTAGTGCGTATAGGCCAGTGGCCAGACTCAGATCAAATACCAAGATCTCGTTAAGCGTGTTAAGTATCCGTGAACGCTTACCAGGGCCAGGCCCACCTCTCTCCTAGGTGGTCTCAACCTGCCCTGTCGCTCCGCCACAAAGTAACAGTCGGGGGCCGTCGGGAACCCAAGCCCACCTCTACCGGGATGAAGCCACCTGCCCCTTCAGCCCCCATCTCCGAACAGTATCATATGTAATGTAACAGTATAAAGTATATCATATGCCCGTGATCACCTCCCGAAGTGATCACAACCCAGTAGTATAGCATGGCAGATGGACAAGAGTGTAGGGCCACTGATGGAACACTAGCATCCTATACTAAGCATTAGGGTAGCAGGTAAAGGTAACAACAGTAGTAGCAAGGACAGGCTATGCA
>LR880970.1:17617067-17650173 GCA_904067115.1 Aegilops sharonensis | reverse complement strand
GGGTTCTCTTTCTCCTTTTTTTGCTAGTTTTGTTTTTCTGGTTTTGTATTTTCTTTTTCTTTTGTTTATGTTATTTCCTTTCTGTTTTAGCTTAGTTTCCTTTTATTTTTGATTTAGCAAAATACCGAAATGGCACCTAATTTGATGTTACCAAATATGCCACTGCCACATTAATTTGCTACCCATAGTAAAATAGTTTTGTAATTAATTATTATTTAAATAATAGTTTTTGCTACTGTTTTAATCATTTTAGAGCATTCTAACATTTTGTAAAAGTGTGATTTCTCCACCATAAATACCTATGCATTATTTGGCACAACCCAAACATCTTAGTTTTAGTGTTTGAAAACTTTTACCGTTTGACTTGATTTTGAATTTGAATCGGTTTCGAACTAACGCGAGATTAGCAACAGTAATTAAGGTGACGTGGCATCATTAACGTGGGATTACTGTAGCCTCATTATCCGGGCGTCACATACCACTATTCTGCTGAATTCCTCGTTTGATTGGTACCTCATTTTATTATGGACAGGTCGAGATGATAGGCTAGCTATGATTTATCAACATCGATCGAACAATGCATTTTTAGTGAAGTTGGTTTTCTATATTTTTTTCATTTTTTACATAAAATATTGCTCAAAATTTGTTCAAAGTGTAGTCAAATTTCATACTTGAAATATAAAATAGAAACCGAGAAATTATATATATACGAAAATAGAACATTGGATTTCCTCATAAACCTATTATTATGAGCACAAAATTTCAAATTTGTATCAAAATAGAAACCTCATTTTCAAATAACCTTGAAAAATGTTTATTCTGAAATAGAAAATAAGCATACCGATATTTTAAAAATAGCATGCTCATTTGAAAAAAGCATGTTCAATTGAAAATAACATGAATATGCGGATTTAAAAATAACATGCTGCTTTTAATGTGCTGTTTTTAAAATACCATGTTATTTTAAAAATAGCATGCTGATTTTAAAAATATAATGCTATTTTCAATATGCTGTTTTTAAAATACCATGTTATTTTAAAAATAGCATGCTGATTTTAAAAATATAATGCTGTTTAAAAAAAATAGCATGCTGTTTTCAATATGCTATTTTTAAGATAAGCATGCTAATTTTAAAAATAGCATGTTGCTTTTAAAAACATAATGCTCTTTTCAATATGCTATTTTTAAAATGGCATGCTCATTTAAAAAATAGCGTGCTGATTTCAAAAATAGCATGCTGATTTTGAATATGTTGGTTTTAAAAATAGCATATTGATTTCAAAATAGCATGCTGATTTCAAAATAACATCCTGATTTTAAAAATATAACGCTGTTTTCAATATGCTGTTTTGAAAATAGCATGTTGATTTCAAAAATTGCATGCTTTTTGAAATATGCTGTTTTGAATGTAGCATGCTGATTTTGTTAATAGCATTTTTTTCTTACGCTGTTTTTAAAAATAGCATGTTTTTTTAGTATACTGTTTTTAAAATTTTAAAAATAACATGGTGGGTTGCTCTGTTTTTGAAAATAGCATGCCATTTCGAAAATAACAGAAACATCATTTTTTAAATATGAAAGCTTCGACCCGCAAGTTTTTTTTTTGCATTGCATTTTTTTGCAACACATACAAACCTCATTTTCAAGATAACTCATACTAGCCAACACAGAAACCGCGTTCTAAAAATGAAATTAGCATCTAATCCATATGAAACCCGGTTAGATTTGATTTTAAAAATACTAGCATCACGTTAAAACTGTGGCAAAAAAGGAAATATCATTTCAGTCAGTAAAGGTAATGATATCAAGGAGGGTACCAAGTGCGTTATATATAGACTTGCATAGCAAGTACATTACACCACCTAAGTTTATACTACCACCAACCGGTTACTGCCAAGTTCCACTTACTGGATGATCTTCATATCCAGTCGGACCCAAAAGTTATACTACCAAAGTACCAGTTACTACCAAGTACCAATTACTAGTAAGTTCCACTTACTGGACCCAAAAGCTGATACTACCAACTTCCAGTTACTAGCTACTACATACATATTATAACAACTAGCGTCAAACTATGCCATTCAGTCATGGTTCTTCACATGGGTCAACAAATCTTCATGCCACTTGCCATGTTCACCTTAAGCCCACCTCCCCTCCTTTCCACCGCTATGGAATATTTGATGCTGATCGCCCAGGAGTCGAGGACATACAACTACCTAACCTGGGAGTACCTGCGGACCCAATGGAGGTCCCAGGAGAGAATACCACTCATCAGTAAAAAGAAAAAGATGACACGGAGGTCATTGCCAAAGGCATTTCTGCTAAGGGAATACAAAAAGATTACATGGATGCCCCCATGAAGAACGTAGCTGAAGATTTGCAGCCTACTCCTAGTTTGCATTCGTGAAAGCATTCAAAAACAACCACTAGCCGTGAAGCTTTCATGGTGATACACATTTTACATCTAACTAATTTTGTTTTAAGTTAACGCAGATTTGTAGCTAACATATGATCTTCCACGTTCAAGATGAAGAAGACAGAGCTGTTGCTGCAGCTTGCAAGGAGAGTCTCAAGAATGTTTCACAACTGTATAAAGAGGTGGATGCTTCGCAGGGTGCTCCGAGTTTGGATTCACGAAAGCATTCCAAACCCACCACAAGCCTCGAAGCTTTCCAGGTGATGCACATTTTACATTTAACTGGGTTTTTTTTATTTCGTGCAGATTGCAAGCTAACAAGTGCTTTATTTCGAATGACAGGATCCTCTGAATTTGAGGCACAATAAGAATGTGCGAAAGGCTGAAGAAAGAAGAAATCAAGATGACGAAGATGTCAGTATTGAGGTGGGGGGAGAGGCAGGTACCAAAAGCAAGCACCGGTCTGCCAAGGCTAAGGGAACAAGGGAGCTGGAAGAACCCCATGTTTTCCAAATTGATGAGGACAACTATGATGATTCTTTAGCAAAGCAGCGACAAGATAGTGCGGTTGAATGCATGCTACCAACTCGTGTGAGCAGCCGGAAAAGAGTGGTATCTTCATTATTGAACAATGAAGATTATGTTCTGTACGATAGTGATAAGAAGAGAGAGAAAAACAGGACTCCATCGGAGTCTACCAACGATTCCAAGGACACAAAGAATACAAAGAGGAAAAACCGTACAAGCAATTTAATAGATACAGACACAGGTGCTTCAAGGCTGGAGACCGACCTTGACAAGTTTCGACAGAATTACGTGGCTGAAATTGTCAACACCTCAAATCTTGATAAACAATTGGTGGTAATTGATGACATTGTTCTGCTACAGAAGCATTTGCAATGCCTCACCATGAAAGATGGAGGCGAAGATGATAAATGGTTGGGTGACGAAGTAAGATATTTGCTAAATTAGTTTATCAATTTTCTATTTCACGGTACAATTAACTTGAATTTTTTTAGGTGGTTGATGCTGTGATTCAAATCATGCGTCATGATCATCCTAAGGACATAACGAACGGGCAACTGGTTTACATTGAGAGGGTGGCCGGCGCCGCTATGCTCGAAAGAGATGGTAAGGTAGAGAACAGCCACGAGGCCGCTTTGGCGGGCAGTCATGGAACAAAAAAAGGATACAACTACCTTAGACATGATCTGGTACCATCTAACCATGACATAAACACATTTATTTTTCTAATTATTATGCATGTCGATGTAATCATCTTTGCTATCCAGGTTTTCCTACCTACGAACATGGCGAACACCCACTGGTTCCTTGTGGTCGTAAACCCCATAAGGAGGGAGATTCAGATTCTTGATTCACTTTTCAGCTACGTAGTACGCACACAAGTGATTCACGTGGTAAGATTCTAAACGTCTTTCAATATAACACAGGATTTAGCATCATACCTAACCATGAACCATGAGCAACTTCTCATCCCATGGACTTGGCAGATACGTGGGGTGTAAGCACATCTGAGAGCATCACTGCGAATCAATGGACCACAAAACCATGCATGGCAAGACATTAACGTGACCCAACGGACAGTAAAGCTTGTTCCTGTGCCAAGACAAGATGACACGTCAGTCAACAATATTAGCTTCTAATTATGTTTTTCATTGTTAATACGTGAAATGCTGCTAACAATATTAAATGTTGTAGTTCTTCTTGTGCACTCTACATGTTGAAGAACAGTGAATTCTTTACGGGAGAAGATCTTACGCTGCATTATGAACAAGTACGTAGAGAAACACCTAAAATTCTGTCAATTTTGTAAACGTATGGAATGATACTAACATATCCTCCCATGCAGGCATACATCAACAACTATAGAAGAGAGCTGCCTGTTGTCCTTCTTAATTCACCTACAACAAATTGAAATCCATGAAAAGGCTGAAGACGTACAATGCTAGCCTATCGGATGCAGCTGCGGTTGAAGATCATGAAGATGCAAGCAGTTAGTCTAGCAGTGGTTGATTCTTAGATATGGAGTGTACACTTGGTTATGAAGTGGTAGAGTAGGGTCTGGTTTGGTTTTAGTCCCGAAGAAGGTTTCCTAGCCATGTTAGTAGTCTAGTGCGGATTAACCAAGTTGTAATACTTCACAATAGTGGTTCCAAATACTATTCTTGAAATAAATTTGGTCTGCATGGGAGACGCTGAAACATTTTTTTTGCTTTTTACAACCAGAACTTGTGAAGGTTAGGAAGGTTAACTGAATTCTTAAACTTATATTTAAGTTTCGTCAGAGTCTGGACAAGATTCAGAACAATTACATAGTGCACGAGCAAACTAGATGAAGACGTGTCAATTTTTCCATCGCTAGTTGGAAGTTTTAGAAAAATTTCAGCGAGTGCTGAAATATTTTGGCCGAAATTCAGTGAGGCTGAAATATTTTGGCCGAAAGGCAAATATTGCAATGAGGCTGAAATGAATGAAATTCAGTGATTTCATCGAAATCTCACCAAAAGTGAAAACCATGGTATCGTGCCATCTTGAGCAGCACCAGACATGATTCAGTATTATCAACAAAATTTGGTCTCACATATACGAGGAAAAAGGTATGAGCATGAGCATGCAAGATCGGATGGGCAATAAAATAGTTTCACAAGAGAGAGTAAATACTTCACGTGTGAACACTCAATCCTAGTTGACTTAGAACCAGTTTTCATCCTAAAAGAGGTCCAGTGATTTACTTATAACCAATAATAAAAGCGGTCCAGTTATTTTAGCCGATTTTCAAAGAAACACGAACTATATTTTTTCGACAATTGTGATTCTCAGGAGACCTACGTGTTGTTACACAACTTACCTTAGCTTTTTTACAGCATAACTTACATTAGCTAAACTCTCCATGCCCCCTAATATTCAACTAGGTGGTTCCCCTCCCTTGATTTCCTGCAACTGAAGAAATCGATACGTAGGTGTAACGCCCGGATACTTAAGCTATAATGAAACTGTACTAATGATGCCATGTCACCTCCGTTACTGTTGCTAATCTCTCGTTAGTTCAAAAACTAGTTCAAAAATCAAATTCAAAATATGGCAAACAACAAAAGTTTTCAAACATTAAAAAAAAATGTTCGGACTGTGCCAAGTATTACATCGGTAATTATAGTGAAGAAGACACATGTTTAGAAAATGCTAAGATGCTCTAAAATAAATAAAATAGAAAAAGGGAAAAGAATAAAAACAGAAAAAAACTAACACAAATAAAAAAAGCAAACCCCAACCCCCCCCCCCCCACTGGACTAGGCGGCCCAGCTCACAGGCCAGGCCGACCCACCTGGCCCAACCGGTCGACCCACCCCACTCCCTTGTCCCTGTAAACGTTGTGATGGGTCAATAAAAAAGCTTTGCGAGTTTGCCTAAAAAAACCCGCAAACCATAACCATCCCATCCACTCCACTCCCTCCCCACGTCGTTCCCCTCCCCCCGATCCAGATCGGATCAGGGCTCGCACGCACGACGCCATCGCCACGCCGCCGCCACCCGGAGCACCTCCGCCTTGGCCACCTCGTCGTCGACCATGTCGCCTCCTCGCCGTCCTCTCCATCATAGCCTCATCCCCGTCATCCTCCCCACGCCCCACTTCTAGTGCCCTGCACCGCATGCGAGCGCCCTGTCCATCCATCCCCGTCTCCCTGCTCGTGCGCGCTCATCGAACCCGCCGTTCCCGCGCGCAGTCGAAGCCCCTCACGGGCCCGCGCCCTCGCCGCTGTTCGCGCGAGCCCCCCCGCCGTCACTATGCCCACTACAACCGCCGTGCGCACACGCGCGCGCTGCTCCTGCTGCCTCAGCTCGCCGCATCTGCCCTACCTCACTCCCCTCAACCGCGGTCGCCCGCGCCCGTGCTGGCCCCGTGCATCCCTCCGCAGCCTTGCACGGAGCTGCCGCATCTACTCTGCTCCCCCACGCCGCTCGATGCCATTGCTTCGCTCGAAGCCCGCCGCACACTCCCGCCGTGGCTCGCCCGCCTGCAGCGCTACCACCGCCATCTCGCGCGCTCAACGTCGCAGCAGCCGGCGTGCCGTTCCCTCACCCGCTCCGCGCCGTGGCCGCATCGGCTCCGCCCGCGCTAGGCCAGCGCGCGCCGACAGCAGCGCCCCAGCCGCTCAGCCCCGGCGCCGCCCCGCCGTGGCCTCGACGCTGCCATCTCCGGCGTCCGCGCGCGCACGCCGCATCGGCGCCCCTCCGTGCCCGCTTGCCCTCGCCCGGGTCGGGCACCTGCAGCGCACTAGTGCCCATAACCAGCACGCCCGCTAAGGCTCACCTTGAGCCACTGAGGATGGGGCCCCACCCCCTGAAAATGTTTTAAAAAATAAAAACAAAATAATTAATTAATTAAATTAATTAACCTAATTAATTGTAGTTAATAAACCTAATCAATTAGTTAGACTAACTAAACCTGATTAGTTGGTCTTAGTCTATGACATGCGGGACCCACATGTCAGTTTGACCCTGTCAACACCTCCGTTGACTGATGATGTCATGCTGACGTCATGCTGATGCAGTAATGATAATTTCGAATTAATTTAGAAATAATAATTTAGAAAATGATTTAAAACTTTAAAAATTAATATAAAATAATCCGTAACTCGGATGAAAATACTTTGTACATGAAAGTTGCTCAGAACGACGAGGCGAATCCGAATACATAGCCTGTTCATCCGCCACACATCCCAAGCATAGTGAACACTCAACTTCCCCCTCCAGTCCGTTTGTCTGAAAATGCGAAACACCGGGAATACTTTCCCGGATGTTTCCCCCCTTCGTCTGTATCACCTACTACCGCGTTAGGGCACACCTAGCACCGCTCATTGTCATGTCATGCATATGTTTGCATTATATTTATTGTTCCTTCCCCCTCTTCTCTCGCTAGACACCGAGACCGACGCCGCTGCTACCCAGTACGACTACGGTGTTGACGACCCCTTGATCACCAGATATCGCCTATTCCTTTTCTCTACTGCTTGCATTAGAATAGCGTAGCATGTTACTGCTCTCCTTTAATCCTATTATGATGCATAGCCTATCATTGTTGATACAATTGTTACCCTTACCTGCAATCCTAAATGCTTAGTATAGGATGCTAGTATTCCATCAGTGGCCCTACATTCTTGTCTTTCTGCCATGCTATAGTATTGGGCCGTGATCACTCAGGAGGTGATCACGGGTTTATACATACATACATATAATACAGATTACATGATGTGACTAAAGTCGGGTCGGCTCGTAGAGTACCTGCTACCTCTTGAGCAAGCGTTGGGTTTCCGTTGAAGAGGAAAGGGTGATGCAGCAAAGTAGCATAAGTATTACCCTCAGTTTTTGAGAACTAAGGTATCAATCTAGTAGGAGGCCACACACAAGTCCCTCGTACCTACACAAAGAAATAAGAACCTTGCAACCAATGCGATAAAGGGGTTGTCAATCCCTTCACGGCCACTTGCAAAAGTGAGATCTGATAGAGATGATAAGATAATATTTTTGGTATTTTTATGATAAAGATTAAAAGTAAAGATTGCCAAGTAAAAATAGATTGGAAACTTATATGATGAAAACAGACCCGGGGGCCATAGGTTTCACTAGTGGCTTCTCTCAAGATAGCATAAGTATTACGGTGGGTGAACAAATTACTGTCGAGCAATTGATAGAGAAGTGCATAATTATGAGAATATCTAGGCATGATCATGTATATAGGAATCACGTCCGCAACAAGTAGACCAACTCCTGCCTGCATCTACTACTATTACTCCACACATCGATGGCTATCCAGCATGCATCTAGAGTATTAAGTTCATAAGAACAGAGTAACGCATTAGGCAAGATGACATGATGTAGAGGGATAAACACAAGCAATATGATATAAGCCCCATATTTTTATCCTTGATGGCAATAATACAATACGTGTCGTTTCCCTTCTGTCACTGGGATCGAGCACCGCATGGTTGAACCCAAAGCTAAGCACTTCTCCCATTGCAAGAAAGATCAATCTAGTAGGCCAAACCAAATTGATAATTCGGAGAGACTTGCAAAGATAACCAATCATACATAAAAGAATTCAGAGAAGATTCAAATATTGTTCATAGATAATCTTGATCATAAACCCACAATTCATCGGATCTCGACAAACACACCGCAAAAAGAGTTACATTGAATAGATCTCCAAGAAGATCGAGGAGAACTTTGTATTGAGATCCAAAGAGAAAGAAGAAGCCATCTAGCTAATAACTATGGACCCGAAGGTCTGTGGTAAACTACTCACATATCATTGGAGAGGCTATGGTGTTGATGTAGAAGCCCTCCATGATCGATTCCTCCTCCGGCGGAGCAACAGAAAAGGTCCCAAGATGGGATCTCACGGGTACAGAAGGTTGCGGCGGTGGAAATAGGGTTTCGTGGTGCTCCTGAATGTTTTCGGGGTACGTAGGTATATATAGGAGGAAGAAGTAGGTCGGTGGAGCCACGAGGGGCCCATGAGGGTGGGGGGCGCACCCAGAAGGGGCAGGCACGCCTCCCTGCCTCGTGGCCTCCTCGTTTGTTTCTTGATGTCCACTACAAGTCCTCTGGATCGCGTTTGTTCCAAAAATCACGCTCCAGAAGGTTTCATTCCATTTGGACTGCATTTGATATTCTTTTTCTGCGAAACACTGAAATAGGCAAAAAACTGCAATTTGCACTGGGCCTTGGGTTATAGGTTAGTCCCAAAAATAATATATAAGTGTATAATAAAGCCCATTAAACATCCAAAACAGAATATATAATAGCATGGAACAATAAAAAATTATAGATACGTTGGAGACGTATCAAGCATCCCCAAGCTTAATTCCTGCTCGTCCTTGAGTAGGTAAATGATAGAAACAAATTTTTTGATGTGGAATGCTTCCTAACATATTTCTCAATGTAATCTTTTTTATTGTGGCATGAATGTTCAGATCCGAAAGATTCAAGATAAAAGTTTAATATTGACACAAAAATAATAATACTTCAAGCATACTAACCAAGCAATTATGTCTTCTCAAAATAACATAGCCAAAGGAAGCTTGTCGGTGTCAAAACCGGCGGATCTCGGGTAGGGGGTCCCGAACTGTGCGTCTAGGCGGATGGTAACAGGAGACAAGGGACACGATGTTTTACCCAGGTTCGGGCCCTCTTGATGGAGGTAAAACCCTACGTCCTGCTTGATTGATATTGATATTGTGGATGTTTACAAGAGTGGATCTACCACGAGATCAAGGAGGCTAAACCCTAGAAGCTAGCCTATGGTATGATTGTAAGGGTTGTTGTTCTGTCCTACGGACTAGAGCCATCCAGTTTATATAGACACCGGAGAGGGCTAGGTTTACATAGAGTCGGTTACAATGGCAGGAGATCTACATATCCGTATCGCCAAGCTTGCCTTCCACGCCAAGGAAAGTCCCATCCGGACACGGGGCAAAGTCTTCAATCTTGTATCTTCATAGTCTTGGAGTCTGGTCGATGATGATAGTCCGACCAATGATAGTTCGGCTGATGATGGTAGTCCGGCTATCCGGACACCCCCTAATCCAGGACTCCCTCAAAGCTCATCCCTACACGCCATGCTTCATTTTCGTCACACAAGATGCTCTCATCTTGCACAACCCCGATGACAAGCCAAGAAATTGTTTCATACTTTAGCAATCTCAAGATTTTTTCAACTTTCACGCAATACATGAGCATGAGCCATGGATATAGCACTATGGGTGGAATAGAATATAATGATGGGGGTTGTGTGGAGAAGAAAAAAAGGAGAAAGTCTCACATTGACGCGGCTAATCAACGGGCTAGGGAGATGGCCATCAATTGATGTCAATGCAAGGGGTAGGGATTGCCATGCAACGGATCCACTAGAGCTATAAATGTATGAAAGCTCAACAAAAGAAACTAAGTGGGTGTGCATACAACTTGCTTGCTCACGAAGACCTAGGGCATTTGAGGAAGCCCATTGTTGGAATATACAAGCCAAGTTCTATAATGAAAAATTCCCACTAGTATATGAAAGTGACAAAACAAGAGACTCTCTATTATAAAGATCATGGTGCTACTTTGAAGCACAAGTGTGGAAAAAGGATAGTAGCATTTTCCCCTTTTTGGGCCTTTTTTTATTTGGCCTTTCTCCTTTTTTCTTCTATAAATGATGATCATCACACTTCTATTTATTTACAACTCAATGATTACAACTCGATACTAGAACAAAATATGACTCTATATGAATGCCTCCGGCGGTGTACCGGGATGGGCAACGAATCAAGAGCGACATGTATGAAATAATATGCATGGTGGCTTTGCCACAAATATGATGTCGACTACATGATCATGCAAGGCAATATGAGAATGATGAAGCATGTCATAATAAACGGAACGGTGGAAAGTTGCATGGCAATATATCTCGAAATGGCTATGGAAATGCCATAATAGGTAGGTATGGTGGCTATTTTGAGGAAGATATAAGGAGGTTTATGTATGATAGAGCGTATCGTATCACGGGGTTTGGATGCACCGGCGAAGTTTGCACCAACACTCAAGGTGATAAAGGGCAATGCACGGTACCGAAGAGGCTAGCAATGATGGAATGTTGAGAGTGCGTATAATCCATGGACTCAACATTAGTCATAAAGAACTCACATACTTATTGCAAAAATCTACAAGTCATCAAAAACCAAGCACTACGCGCATGCTCCTAGGGGGATAGATTGGTAGGAAAAGACCATCGCTCGTCCCCGACCGCCACTCATAAGGATGACAATCAAAGAACACCTCATGTTTCAAATTTGTTACACAACGTTTACCATACGTGCCTGCTACGGGACTTGCAAACTTCAACACAAGTATTTATCAAATTCACAACTACTCAACTAGCACAACTTTAATATCACTATCTCCATATCTCAAAACAATCATCAAGTATCAAACTTCTCTTAGTATCAACGCACTTATATGAAAGTTTTTATTATATCCAACTTGGATGCCTATCATATTAGGACTAATTTTATAGCCAAAGCAAATTACCATGCTGTTCTAAAGGACTCTCAAAATAATATAATTTAAGCATGAGAGATAAATAATTTCTATAAAATAAAACCACCACCGTGCTCTAAAAGATATAAGTGAAGCACTAGAGCAAAATTGTTTAGCTCAAAAGATATAAGTGAAGCATATAGAGTATTCTAATAAATTACGATTAATGCGTGTCTCTCCCAAAAGGTGTGTACAACAAGGATGATTGTGGTGAACTAAAAAGCAAAGACTCAAATCATACAAGACGCTCCAAGCAAAACACATATCATGTGATGAATAAAAATATAGCTCCAAGTAAAGTTACCGATGGACGAAGACAAAAGAGGGGATGCCTTCCGGGGCATCCCCAAGCTTAGGCTTTTTGGTTGTACTTGGATTTTACCTTGGGGTGCCTTGGTCATCCCCAAACTTAGGCTCTTGCCACTCCTTGTTCCATAATCCATCAAATCTTTACCCAAAACTTGAAAACTTCACAACACAAAACTTAACAGAAAATCTCATGAGCTCCGTTAGCGAAAGAAAACAAAACACCACTTCAAGGTACTATAATGAAATCATTATTTATTTATATTGGTGTTAAACCTACTGTATTACAACGTCTCTATGGTTCATAACCTCCGATACTAGCCATAGATTCATCAAAATAAGCAAACAACACACGAAAAATAGAATCTGTCAAAAACAGAACAGTCCGTAGTAATCTGTATCTAACGCAAGCTTCTGTAACTCAGAAACATCTACCAAAATAGGACGACCTAGATAATTTGTTTATTGATCTAATGCAATTGGAATCAGTATTTTATCACGTTCTGGTGATTTTTAACAATTGTTTTTGTGAGCAGAAAGTTTCTGACTTTTTCAGCAAGATCAAATAACTATCATCCAAGAAGATCCTATAGGTTCTACTTGGCACAAACACTAATTAAAACATAAAACCACATATAACCAGAGGCTAGATCAAAGATTTATTACTAAACATAACCATAAAGCAAGAAACAAAAATAAATTGGGTTGCCCCCCAACAAGCGCTATCGTTTAACGCCCCTAGCTAGGCATGAAGACAAGGATAGATCTAGGTATTGCCAACTTTGGCATGCAATCCATAAGTAGCTATCATAGTAGATTCATAAGGTAATTTAATCTTCTTTTTAGGAAAGTGTCCCATGCCTTTCCTTAACGGAAATTGGAATCTAACATTCCCTTCTTTCATATCAATAATTGCACCAATCGTTCTAAGGAAAGGTCTACAAAGAATAATAAGACATGATGGATTGCAATCTATATCAAGGACAATGAAATCTACGGGCACATAATTCTTATTTGCAACAATAAGAACATCATTAATTCTTCCCATATGTTTCTTAATGGTGGAATCCGCAAGGTGCAAGTTTAAAGAACAATCATCAAATTCACGGAAACCTAGCATATCACACAAAGTTTTTGGAATCGTAGAAACACTAGCACCCAAATCACACAAAGCATAGCATTCATGATCTTTAATTTTAATTTTAAAAGTAGGTTCCCACTCATCATAAATTTTTCTAGGGATAGAAACTTCCAATTCAAGTTTTTCTTAATAAGATTGCATTAAAGCATCAACGATATGTTTGGTAAAAGCCTTATTTTGACTATAAGCATGCGGAGAATTTAGCACGGATTGCAACAAGGAAATACAATCTATTTAAGAACAATTATCATAATTAAGTTACTTGAAATCCAAAATAGTGGGTTCAATGCTATGTAAAGTTTTGACCTCTTCCATCCCACTTTTACCAATTTTTGCATCAAGATATAAAAACTCCGTATCATTGGAACGCCTTTTAACTAAAGTTGAATCATCTCCAGTCCCATCATTATCAAGATTCATATTGCAAAACAAAGATTTAACAGGGGACACATCAATCACTTTTAGATCTTCATCTTTATTACCTTCTAAATCTTCCGATTTAGTGGCCATCTTATTGACTAAGGTGGCCTGTTTATCCGAAATTTGAGCTATTAATTTTTTCAAGATGAGAAAACTGAGATCTCAAGCCATAAAATTCCTTAGACATATCATCAAGCTCTTTATTCATGTACTCCATAAAGCCTTTTTGTTCTTTAAGCTCATTTCTAAGGAAATTATTATGCTCAAATTGCAAAGTCATAAAGCTTCTGACATTGTTTTCAATCTCTTACAACCTTTTATGGTAAGGATCAACGTTTTTAGGTAGGGCCATTAGGGCAAACAGGCAACAAGAAGCAAGCGAAAAAGAGGCGAAAGGAAAGAGAGGGCGAATAAAACGGCAAGGGTGAAGTGGGGGAGAGGAAAACGAGAGGCAAATGGAAAATAATGTAATGCGAGGGATAAGAGTTGTGATGGGTACTTGGTATGTCTTGACTTGTGCGCAGACTCCCCGGCAATGGCGCCAGAAATCCTTCTTGCTACCTCTTGCACATGCGTTGGTTTTCCCTTGAAGAGGAAATGGTGATGCAGCAAAGTGGCGTAAGTATTTCCCTCAGTTTTTGAGAACTAAGGTATCAATCCAGTAGGAGGCCACACGCAAGTCCCTCGCACCTACACAAACAAATAAGAACCTTGCAACCAACGCGATAAAGGGGTTGTCAATCCCTTCACGGCCACTTGCAAAAGTGAGATCTGATAGAGATGATAAGATAATATTTTAGGTATTTTTATGATAATGATTAAAAGCAAAGATTGCAAAGTAAAAATAGATTGGAAACTTATATGATGAAAATAGACCCGGGGGCCATAGGTTTCACTAGTTGCTTCTCTCAAGATAGCATAAGTATTACGGTGGGTGAACAAATTACCGTCGAGCAATTGATAGAAAAGTGCATAATTATGAGAATATCTAGGCATGATCATGTATATAGGCATCACGTCCGCAACAAGTAGACCGACTCCTGCCTGCATCTACTACTATTACTCCACACATCGACCGTTATCCAGCATGCATCTAGAGTATTAAGTTCATAAGAACATAGTAACGCATTAGGCAAGATGACATGATGTAGAGGGATAAACTCAAGCAATATGATATATACCCCATCTTTTTATCCTCGATGGCAACAATACAATACGTGTCGTTTCCCTTCTGTCACTAGGATCGAGCACCGCATGATTGAACCCAAGGCTAAGCACTTCTCCCATTGCAAGAAAGATCAATCTAGTAGGCCAAACCAAACTGATAATTCGAAGAGACTTGCAAAGATAACCAATCATACATAAAAGAATTCAGAGAATATTCAAATATTGTTCATAGACAATCTTGATCATAAAACCACAATTCATCGGATCTCGACAAACACACCGCAAAAAGGGTTACATCGAATAGATCTCCAAGAAGATCGAGGAGAACTTTGTATTGGATCCAAAGAGAAAGAAGAAGCCATCTAGCTAATAACAATGGACCCGAAGGTCTATGGTGAACTACTCACACATCATCGGAGAGGCTATGGTGTTGATGTAGAAGCCCTCCATGATCGATTCCCCCTCCGACGGAGCGCCGAAAAAGGCCCCAAGATGGGATCTCACGGGTACAGAAGGTTGCGGCGGTGGAAATAGGGTTTCGTGGTGCTCCTGGATGATTTCAGGGTACGTAGGTATATATAGGAGGAAGAAGTAGGTCAGTGGAGCTACGAGGGGCCCATGAGGGTGGGGGCGCACCCAGAAGGGGCAGGCGCGCCTCCCTGCCTCGTGGCCTCCTCGTTCGTTTCTTGACATCCACTCCAAGTCCTCTGGATGACGTTTGTTCCAAAAATCACGTCCCCAAGGTTTCATTCCGTTTGGACTCCGTTTGATATTCCTTTTCTGCGGAACACTGAAGTAGGCAAAAAAACAGCAATTTGCATCGGGCATTGGGTTAATAGGTCAGTCCCAAAAAAATATAAAAGTGTATAATAAAGCCCATTAAACATCCAAAACAGAATATATATAATAGCATGGAACAATAAAAAATTATAGATACGTTGGAGACGTATCATTACCCGCAAGTGATTTTGATGTGGGGGCTGAAAGGATAGGTGGCTCCATCTCGGTAGTGGTGGGCCTAGGTTCCTGACGGCCCCGACTGCTACTTTGTGGCGGAGCGACAGGGCAGGTTGAGACCACCTAGGTGAGAGGTGGGCCTGGCCCTGGTCGGCGTCCGCGGTTACCTCAATTAACACGCTTAACGAGATCTTGGTATTTGATCTGAGTCTGGCCAGTGGCCTATACGCACTAACCAACTACATGGGAACAGTTATGGGCACTCGACGTCGTGGTATCAGATGAAGACTTCTTGACGTCAGTGACTGAGCGGCGCGCACCAGATTGGATTGGAACGCCTGCTCTTGTATTAGGGAGGCTAGGTCTGCTTCCGGCTACCCTTGCAACGTGCAGGTGTGCAATGGGCGATGGGCCCAGACCCCTGCGCCTTAGGATTTAGACCGGCGTGCTGACCTCTCTGTTGTGCCTAGGTAGGGCTGTGACGTGTTGATCTTCCGAGGTTGGGCATGACCCAGGAATGTGTGTCCGGCCAGAGGGATCGAGCGTGTTGGGTAATGTGGTGCACCCATGCAGGGAAGTTTATCTATTCGAATAACCGTGTCCCTCGGTAAAAGGATGACCCGGAGTTGTACCTTGACCTTATGACAACTAAAACCGGATACTTAATAAAACACACCCTTCCAAGTGCCAGATATAACCCGGTGATCGCTCTCACACAGGGCGACGAGGGGAGGATCGCTGGGTAGGATTATGCTATGCGATGATACTTGGTGAACTTACAATCTACTCTCTTCTACATGCTGCAAGCTGGAGGCTGCCAGAAGCGTAGTCTTCGATAGGACTAGCTATCCCCCTCTTATTCTGGCATTCTGCAGTTCAGTCCACCGACATTGCCCCTTTACACATATACCCATGCATATGTAGTGTAGATCCTTGCTTGCGAGTACTTTGGATGAGTACTCACGGTTGCTTTGCTCCCCCTTTGTGACGCCCGGATAATCATGCTACAGTAATCTCACGTTAATGGTGCCACGTCACCTCTGTCACTGTAGTCAATCTCGGGTTAATTCGAAACCGCTTCAAAATTCAAACTCAAATTAATGTCAACAATAAAAGTTTTCAAAAGTTGAAACAAAAATGTTCGGTGGGTGCCGGATATTGCAAGGGTAATTATAATAAAGCAAACACATTTTTATAAAATTCCTAAATGATTTAAAATGAAATAAAATAGAAAAGAAAATAAATAAAAGAAAAGAAATTACAAAAAAAAAACACAAAGAAAAGGAGAAAGCCCCCCGGCCCCTTGGGCTTCGGCCCACCAGGCCGCCCGACTGGCCCACCGGCCCAACCGGCCACCCTCCCACCACTTCCTTATCCACTCCCTCCCCCCAATCCCTAACCATCACACCCCCCCCACTCCCCAAAAATATCTCCCTCCTCTCCCCCGATTTGGATCGGGATCGAGGAGGAGGTCGTCGACGCCAATGCCCTGCGCCCGGACTCCGTCGCCTCGCCGCCCGTCGCCGGCGCTCCCCCACCGGCCTGCCTCCTCTACGCCGTCGTCCCCGTCACCCCCCTCGACCATCGCTGCCCAGTCCCTACACTGCCGGTGAGGCCCCGGCCTCTCCCCTCTTCCTCTCCCTGTGTTGGACGTCGCCATGCCCGCCGTCCCGTGTGCGCGCTCACCGGGCCGTGCCCGCACACCGCACCCGCCCGTGGCCCGGCCTCTCCTCTGCCAGTCCCGCCATCGCCTAGCACCGTAACCCCGCGCCCGAGCTCCGGACGGGCTCGCGTCCGCTGCGCTCGTCGCCGTGAGCCTCGCCTGCTGCCTCCCTCCGCCGTAGCCTCTCTGCTCCCGCGGCTGCGGCCTCACCGCGCCCCGACCTCCTCTCGTACGACGCGTCCGGGCCGCGCCCGCACGCGCACCGCCCGCGTCGTGGCCGCCCCATTCCTTCCCCGACGCGGCTTTAGCCACTGCTCGCCGTCGTCCGCCATTTGCCTCCCCCGCTCTGTAGCGCCCCGTCGCCACGGTGGCCTCGCCCCTCTGCGCCACCCTCGGACACCGCCCGTTTCCCCCTGCGGCTCAGCCTAGCCTTCCCGCGGCCACTGCCGCAGCTCTTGCTGGGCCGCGGCCGAGCACCGCCTTCGGCTGCTGCGGGCACCACCGCGGCCTCGCCCCGTTTCGGTCGTGGCCACGCCGTGGCCACCGTCCGCTGCGCCCACGCGCGCCCTTGGCCGTGCCCCTGCGCCGCCCCTGGGCGTGCGCCTGAACGAACGGGTGCTGGGCCCCCGTTGCGCCCGTAGTACCCGAACCACTATGGCCCCTATGGCCCTATGACAAACGGGCCCCAGCGTCCCAGAACATATTTAAAAATAAAAAAAATAAAAAAATATAAAAAAATGAAATTAATTAATTAAAGAAATAATTAACTTAATTAATTTTGATTAATTAAATTAAACTAATTACACATTAGTTACCTAATTAATCAGTTAATTAGCTAATTAAGTAGTCAATGACAGTGGGGCCCACCCCCTAATTAATCCTGATTAGGTTAATTAAAATGTTTAATTGAAATGTGTCACTGATCAGTGGGGCCCACTGGTCAGGTTGACAAGTCAACCCCCGTTGACTGCTGACGTCAGCATGACATCATGCTGATGTCATAAATCCATTTTCGAATTAATTTAAATAATTAATTAAATTCTAGAAATTAATAAAATCTTTACAAAATCATATCTTTTAATCCGTAACTCGGATTAAATTATTTTCAACATGAAAGTTGCTCAGAACGACGAGACTTATCCGGATACGCAGTCCGTTCGTCCGCCGCACACCCCTAACATATCAAACTCGCAACTTTCCCCCTCTGGCTCCTTTGCACGAAAACGCGAAACATCGGGGATACTTTCCCGGTTGTTTTCCCCCTTCACCGGTATCACCTCATACCGCGTTAGGGCACCCCTAGCACCGATACTTGTCATGTCATGCATCGCTATGCATCTGTTTGCTTAAATATTTATTGTTTCTTCCCCCTTCTTCTCTCGCTAGACACTGAGACCGACGCCGTTGCTACCCAGTACGACTACGGAGTTGAGGACCCCTCTCTCTTGCCAGAGCAACCAGGCAAGCCCCCCCCCCTTGATCACCAGATATCGCATATTCTCTTCTATACTGCTTGCATTAGAGTAGTGTAGCATGTTATTGCTTTCCGTTAATCCTATCCTGATGCATAGCCTGTCCTTGCTACTACTGTTGTTACCTTTACCTGCAATCCTACATGCTTAGTATAGGATGCTAGTGTTTCATCAGTGGCCCTACATTCTTGTCCGTCTGCTATGCTATACTGTCGGGCCGTGGTCACTAGGGAGGTGATCACGGGTATATTCTATATACTTTATACATGACACATGTGGTGACTAAAGTCGGGTAGCTCGTTGAGTACCCGCAAGTGATTCTGATGAGGGGGCTTAAAGGACGGGTGGCTCCATCCCGGTAGAGGTGGGCCTGGGTTCCTGACGACCCCAACTGTTACTTTGTGGCAGAGCGACAGGGCAGGTTGAGACCACCTAGGAGAGAGGTGGGCCTAGCCCTGGTCGGCATTCGCGGATACTTAACACGCTTAACGAGATCTTGGTATTTGATCTGAGTCTGGATAATGGCCTATACGCACTAACCAACTACGCGGGAACAATTATGGGCACTCGGCATCGTGGTATCAGCCGAAGCCTTCGCGACGTCAGCGACTGAGCGGCGCGCGCCGGATTGGAACGTAAGCCTACTCTTGTATTAAGGGGGCTAGTTCTGCTTTCGGCCGCCCTCGCAACGTGCAGGTGTGTTAAGGGCGATGGGCCCAGACCCCTGTGCGCTTAGGTTTAGACCGGCGTGCTGACCTCTCTGTTGGCCTAGGTGGGGCTGCGACGTGTTGATCTTCCGAGGCTGGGCATGACCCAGGAATGTGTGTCCGGCCAGAGGGATCGAGCGTGTTGGGTAATGTGGTGCACCCCTGCAGGGAAGTTTATCTATTCGAATAACCGTGTCCCTCGGTAAAAGGATGACCCGGAGTTGTACCTTGACCTTATGACAACTAGAACCGGATACTTAATAAAACACACCCTTCCAAGTGCCAGATACGACCCGGTCATCGCTCTCTAACAGGGCGACGAGGAGGGCATCGCCGGGTAGGATTATGCTATGCGATGCTACTTGGAGGACTTCAGTCTACTCTCTTCTACATGCTACAAGACGGAAGCTGCCAGAAGCGTAGTCTTCGACAGGATTAGCTATCCCCCTCTTATTCTGGCTGCAGTTCAGTCCACCGATATGGCCCTTTACACATATACCCATGCATATGTAGTGTAGCTCCTTGCTTGCGAGTACTTTGGATGAGTACTCACGGTTGCTTTTCTCCCCCTTTCCCCCCTTCCCTTCTACCTGGTTGTCGCAACCAGATGTCGGAGCCCAGGAGCCAGACGCCACCGTCGACGACGACTCCTACTACACCGGTGGTGCCTACTACCACGTGCAGCCCTCTGACGACGACCAGGAGTAGTTTAGGAGGATCCCAGGCAGGAGGCCTGCGCCTCTTTCAATCTGTATCCCAGTTTGTGCTAGCCATCTTATGGCACCTTGTTTAACTTATGTCTGTACTCAGATATTGTTGCTTCCGCTGACTCATCTATGATCGAGCACTTGTATTCGAGCCCTCGAGGCCCCTGGCATGTATTATGACGCTTGTATGACTTATTTATGTTTTAGAGTTGTGTTGTGATATCTTCCCGTGAGTACCTGATCTTGATCGTACACATTTGCGTGCATGATTAGTGTACGATTGAATTGGGGGCGTCACAAGTTGGTATCAGAGCCGACTGCCTGTAGGAACCTCCTTCCACACTCCTTGGCCGAAGTTGAGTCTAGACTTTACAAAACTTTTACTAACTTGGCTGTGCGGCCCATGGGCCCATGTCGCCATTGGGTGGTATTAGGATCTTTTACTCCTCGATCCTTACTCCGGGACTCTGATCTCTCTTATATTCGGGTTAAATGATTTTACTAAGTCTGACTCTAGGTTCTCGTAACTACTTGTCCCGGAGAGCCCCTTATCACAGATGATTGCCTACTGCACCAAAAGGTTTTGAAGATACTCTTCGATCATTCCCGAGACCCTTGTACCACTGCCTTTTAGTTCCTTGTCGCAGAAATGACCATACGGATAATTCCTCGCACTTATCGAGTATCCGCCCATCCCCAGTTGTTTATGTGTTTCACTAAGGTCTTCGAAATAATATCTGACCTTCCGAGAATCCTCAGCAGCCTATTGCTCGTGAAATTCTTGCTTGCTTGCATTATGGTTAATATCTTAAGTCGCGTAATCATATTGGCATCCCTTGTCATAATCATTTTGAGTTCGTTGATTCAAAAGGTTGTGAATGCTCGCGAGCCTCAATCAGGTCCTAGAAATCATCCCTCCGGCTCAGACGTCATTTTGAACAGGAGCTAGTTCTCGACCAATCAAATTGCCGTCGATTGTGCCCCTAAGTCTATTCAACTTGTCCATCCTTGATCAGAGCATCTGCTTCTGATCCTTCGATTTGGAATCATAATTCCTTTGCATTTAAGCTTCGAATTATTCAGATGATTCCATAACCTGTTGCATTTTCATTCTTTCCTCTTCTGGTTGAGTACTGATACTCACATCAGATCCTTTGTGGATCATCAAGTCCTTTGTTGGAATTTATCCGACAATATCCTTCCTATTCAATCATGTTGGAAGTTCTTTCCCTGATACATAATGCCAATGGTAAATCCTATTCTCTGATTTGGCCAACCATGCTCTGCTTTCGAGCTGGTAATATTTACTATTGAATCTTGTGGTATATGTTTCCACGATGCCCCGAGGGGTTGAACATATGCCTTCCTTAATTTGTGTGAACCCGAAAGTTTTCACGGGACTTACTCCTCTGGTAATTCACTAGGTAGGTTTCACACTCAACTCATTTTAATAAAGAAGTGAATGAATGGTCATGCATTGGAGAAGTGGGAGTCGACCTTGAACTTTGTGTTCATGCCCATGGACACGATGTAGATCCTATCATGGAAGCTTGTTGTAATAATAACCATTTCCTTGATATAATATCTTTTGGTATCTGTGAATTGATCCTTTGCAAACGTGGTTCCGACCATATTTTCTCCTTGATTCCATTTCTTGGACAATTTGAATTGCTTGTCTTCTATAGATCAATACACCCCACTTCAACCTTTAATTTGATATGCCTTTGAGGTTTATTCACCTGGTATCTCGAGGATATCATGCCATTGCACTACATCTTATGAATTTGTAATGGAGTAATACCTTTCCCTGTCTTAGTCACCCCACGAGTTCTGGGTTGTCGTCAACCGAGAACACCGAATAGTGGACCGAGTCCGCACTGCGAGTCGACAACTTTTAGTATTCTTCATTGGTTACGAGTTTGCACTTGATCATGTCATTCCCAACGGATTGACTACACCATCATCGTCAGGCTGACTGCTTGACCATTCTACCTATGTCCTTCATCCCCGGGACACAATCCAGACAGTGTTCTAAGCTTACATCAAACTTTTCGCATCATATTGTTTGTCTTGAGAGACAACTCCGAATTCTGAGATGGCATCTTATCTATGGTTATAGTAACCTTTTACTTCACCATTCCCTTGATGTGATGTCTTTGCCGATCGATTACATCTTGAAACCTCTCGATAAATGTGTCATGATCATCGTCAACATTTTCTAACGTTGATCATGCTACCTAAGCCCATCTTTCGAGTGCACCTTTCAATCAGTGTTCAATTGTGTATGCTTTCCTCGAGCATACATCATTATATCATTTGATCTGACAAATGTTATCTCCTTGTTCACATAATTGTGGAAACCCATCCTTTCGAAATCTCGATGAATTGTCACTGAGTTCATCAACTACCTCCTTATTCCTTCATTGGTTTAATGATGAGCTCTTGTTCTGAAACTCCCTTCGATAGTACATTTCCCGAGAATCTTACAATGTCATCCCGTCAATTTGTTTTGCACCTTTTCTTCTCAGGCATCCTGAGTCTGAAGTATCCTGACACCAATCAGATCTGAATCTCGGTCAGATATGATGGTGGGAACATATTTCCAAGAGTTATAACATTGGTCTTAATATGACCCGGTAAGGTGATGTCGTGCCTAGCACACCTGGTCGGAGGCCCTATTGTTATAGTTCCCCTTTCAGCAAGGTTACCCATTCTTCCATGGGGAAACTATAAGACTTATTCTACAAGTTGTTCCTGATGAATCCTTCTTGTATCCAAAGTCCGATCTTTGCTTGAAGACCATGTCAATGCTATCTCGAAGCATGTCTGTGGTACTCCGATTTTCAATAAGAGAATTTGAAGCCCAATGCTAAATGTTTCTTTCTCAATTATCCAAATACCGTTGTATGGGTAATGTCTTGAAATTCCTCTCCCCTTACCTACTTTCTATCCCGTCGTGGATATCTTGCTCTACTTGTCCTTGGGAAGGATATACCCTTGAAACATGTGTTTACACACATTTTCCTTTCCATTGTTCTGATTATACTGATAATCGTATTTTCCTTTCTATTGTTTTGTTTAACCTTTCTGGTAATCTGACTTAATTAAGCAGTGATAATCCCCTGCTTAGGTAAGAACCTTGTGGTACCACGTTGTTAGTAAGACCCTGTTACTATTGTTGATGACATTCCGGTAACCGCCGATGGACGAGAACTTTGCCTATTGGTCCGCCTCGTTCAACGAGCAGGAAAATGGTTCTCTTCGTCCCTTGCCTTGGTACCGACATTGTTGCCAACATAACTGATAGGCTATCCTCTGACATGCCTTGCTTACATGATCGTGCAAGACGTCATCGCCCTTCCTACTTTTAACCCACATGGTGGGCCCATAACCCACAGTTTCACAGGATCGAAACCTGACTCACCTGTACAATCCTGTTTCTAATGGTTACTCCCCATGCTTGGCTTTGTATTTAATTCACGGGCCACCTTCCTAGTGCTCTATTCTGGTATCAGACGCTATACTTACTCTCGCTGCTCTGAACCCCTTTCTCACTCTGGTTCAGACTTCGAGCAACTATCTATCTGCTTGGAACCTCTTATTGTACCTTCGAACCTCACTCTCGATGTGTTTTATTTGTTCAACTCAAGAGGTACTCATATACTCATTCATGGGTTAATCCCAGATTATTACCCTTATAGCATTCTGTCGTTGCCGATCTGCCCTGTTACCTATTCGTAAGTACGATGAAGATCCCGAAGGAAGGATGTCGACTTCATCATGATGACCGGAAGCAAAGGAATGAAGACATCAATGTATTGGACCGGTCTCTTCGAGAAGAGCAAGCCAGAATGAGAAGATCAGCTAGATTCGTTACCAAACCTTTTCCCCCTTTCACTACCTCTTAAATCTCGGGACGAGATTTATTGTAGTGGAGGAGAATTGTGACGCCCGGATAATCATGCTACAGTAATGTCACGTTAATGGTGCCACGTCACCTCTGTCACTGTAGTTAATCTCGGGTTAATTCGAAACCGCTTCAAAATTCAAACTCAAATTAATGTCAACAATAAAAGTTTTCAAAAGTTGAAACAAAAATGGTCGGTGGGTGCCGGATATTACAAGGGTAATTATAATAAAGCAAACACATTTTTATAAAATGCCTAAATGATTTAAAATGAAATAAAACAGAAAAGAAAATAAATAAAAGAAAAGAAATTACAAAAAAACAAAGAAAAGGAGAAAGCCCCCCGACCCCTTGGGCTTCGGCCCACCAGGCCGCCCGACTGGCCCACCGGCCCAACCGGCCACCCTCCCACCACTTCCTTATCCACTCCCTCCCCCCAAACCCTAACCGTCACACCCCCCCCCACTCCCCGAAAATATCTCCCCCCTCTCCCCAGATTTGGATCGGGATCGAGGAGGAGGACGTCGACGCCAACGCCCCGCGCCCGGACTCCGTCGCCCCGCCGCCCGTCGCCGGCGCTCCCCCACCGGCCTGGCTCCTCTAAGCTGTCGTCCCCGTCACCCCCCTCGACCACCGCTGCCCAGTCCCTACACTGCCGGTGAGGCCCCGGCCTCTCCCCTCTTCCTCTCCCTGTGTTGGACGTCGCCATCCCCGCCGTCCCGTGTGCGCGCTCACCGGGCCGTGCCCGCGCACCGCACCCGCCCGTGGCCCGGCCTCTCCTCTGCCAGTCCCGCCGTCGCCTAGCACTGTAACCCCGCGCCCGAGCTCCGGACGGGCTCGCGTCCGCCCGCGCTCGTGGCCGTGAGCCTCGCCTGCTGCCTCCCTCCGCCGTAGCCTCTCTGCTCCCGCGGCTGCGGCCTCACCGCGCCCTGACCTCCTCTCCTACGACGCGTCCGGGCCGCGCCCCGCGGCCACCGGCCGCGCCCGCACGCGCATCGCCCGCGCCGTGGCCGCCCCATTCCTTCCCCGCCGCGGCTCTGGCCACTGCTCGCCGCCGTCCACCATTTGCCTCCCCCGCTCTGTAGCGCCCCATCGCCACGGTGGCCCCGCCCCTCTGCGCCACCCTCGGACACCGCCCGTTTCCCCCTGCGGCTCCGGCCTAGCCTTCCCGCGGCCACTACCGCAACTCCTGCTGGGCCGCGGCCGAGCACCGCCTCCGGCTGCTGCGGGCACCACCGTGGCCTCGCCCCGTTTCGGTCGTGGCCACGCCGTGGCCACCGTCCGCTGCGCCCACGCGCGCCCTTGGCCGTGCCCCTGCGCTGCCCCTGGGCGTGCGCCTGAACGAGCGGGTGCTGGGCACCCGTTGCGCCTGCAGTACCCGAACCACTATGGCCCCTATGGCCCTATGACAAACGGGCCCCAGCGTCCCAGAACGTATTTAAAAATAAAAAAATATAAAAATAAAAATAAAATTAATTAATTAATTAATTAAAGAAATAGTTAACTTAATTAATTTTGATTAATTAAATTAAACTAATTACACATTAGTTACCTAATTAATCAGTTAATTAGCTAATTAAGTAGTCAATGACAATGGGGCCCACCCCCCTAATTAATCCTTATTAGGTTAATTAAAATGTTTAATTAAAATGTGTCACTGACCAGTGGGGCCCACTGGTCAGGTTGACCAGTCAACCCCCGTTGACTGCTGACGTCAGCATGACATCATGCTGATGTCATAAATCCATTTTCGAATTAATTTAAATAATTAATTAAATTCCAGAAATTAATAAAATCTTTAGAAAATCATATATCTTTTAATCCGTAACTCGGATTAAATTATTTTCAACATGAAAGTTGCTCAGAACGACGAGACTTATCCGGATACACAGTCCGTTCGTCTGCCACACACCCCTAACATATCAAACTCGCAACTTTCCCCCTCCGGCTCCTCTGCCCGAGAACGCGAAACACCGGGGATACTTTCCCGGTTGTTTTCCCCCTTCACCGGTATCACCTCATACCGCGTTAGGGCACCCCTAGAACCGATACTTGTCATGTCATGCATCACTATGCATCTGTTTGCTTAAATATTTATTGTTTCTTCCCCCTTCTTCTCTCGCTAGACACCGAGACCGACGCCGCTGCTACCCAGTACGACTACGGAGTTGACGACCCTCTCTCTTGCCAGAGCAACCAGGCAAGCCCCCCTTGATCACCAGATATCGCCTATTCTCTTCTATACTCCTTACTTCTATTGTTGTTACCTTTACCTGCAATCCTACATGCTTAGTATAGGATGCTAGTGTTTCATCAGTGGCCCTACATTCTTGTCCGTCTGCCATGCTATACTATCGGGCCGTGATCACTAGGGAGGTGATCACGGGTATATTCTATATACTTTATACATGACACATGTGGTGACTAAAGTCGGGTCAGCTCGTTGAGTACCCGCAAGTGATTCTGATGAGGGGGCTGAAAGGACGGGTGGCTCCATCCCGTTAGAGGTGGGCCTGGGTTCCTGACGGCCCCCGACTGTTACTTTGTGGCGGAGCAACAGGGCAGATTGAGACCACCTAGGAGAGAGGTGGGCCTGGCCCTGGTCGGCATTCGCGGATACTTAACACGCTTAACTAGATCTTGGTATTTGATCTGAGTCTGGCTACTGGCCTATACGCACTAACCAACTACGCTGGAACAATTGTGGGCACTCGGCGTCGTGGTATCAGCCGAAGCCTTCGTGACGTTAGCGACTGAGTGGCGTGCGCCAGATTGGAACGTAAGCCTGCTCTTGTATTAAGGGGGCTAGTTCTACTTTCGGCTGCCCTCACAACGTGCAGGTCTGCTAAGGGCCATGGGCCCAGACCCCTGTGCGCTTAGGTTTAGACCGGCGTGCTGACCTCTCTGTTGGCCTAGGTGGGGCTGCGACGTGTTGATCTTCCGAGGCCGGGCATGACCCAGGAAAGTGTGTCCCGCCAAATGGGATCAAGCGTGTTGGGCTATGTGGTGCACCCCTGCAGGGAAGTTAATCTATTCGAATAGCCGTGATCTTCGGTAACAAGACGACTTGGAGTTGTACCTTGACCTTATGACAAATAGAACCAGATAGTTAATAAAACACACCCTTCCAAGTGCCAGATACAACCCGGTGATCGCTCTCTAACAGGGCGACGAGGAGGGGATCGCCGGGTAGGATTATGCTATGCAATGCTACTTGGAGGACTTTAGTCTACTCTGTTCTACATGCTGCAAGACGGAGGCTGCCAGAAGCGTAGTCTTCGACAGGATTAGCTATCCCCCTCTTATTCTGGCATTCTGCAGTTCAGTCCACCGATATGGCCCTTTACACATATACCCATGCATATGCAGTGTAGCTCCTTGCTTGCGAGTACTTTGGATGAGTACTCACGGTTGCTTTTCTCCCCCTTTTCCCCCTTCCCTTCTACCTGGTTGTCGCAACCCGATGTTGGAGCCTAGGAGCCAAACGCCACCGTCGACGACGACTCCTACTACACCGGTGGTGCCTACTACTACGTGCAGCCCTCTGACGACGACCAGGAGTAGTTTAGGAGGATCCCAGGCAGGAGGCCTGCGCCTCTTTCGATCTGTATCCCAGTTTGTGCTAGCCATCTTATGGCACCTTGTTTAACTTATGTCTGTACTCAGATATTGTTGCTTCCGCTGACTCGTCTACGATCGAGCACTTGTATTCGAGCCCTCGAGGCCCCTGGCTTGTATTATGATGCTTGTATGACTTATCTAAGTTTTAGAGTTGTGTTGTGATATCTTCCCGTGAGTCCCTGATCTTGATCGTACACATTTGCGTGCTTGATTAGTGTACGATTGAATTGGGGGCGTCACACCCTTTCTCCTTTTCCTTTCTTCTCAGTTGCCGCAACTAGGTGCTGGAGCCTAGGAGCCAGACGCCACCGTCGACGACGACTCCTACTACACCGCAGGTGCCTCCTACTACGTGCAGGCCGCTCGACAAGGAGTAGTTTAGGAGGATCCTAGGCAGGAGGCCTGCGCCTCTTTCGATCTGTATCCCAGTTTGTGCTAGCCATCTTATGGCAACTTGTTTACTTATGTCTGTACTCGGATATTGTTGCTTCCGCTGACTCGTCTATGATCGAGCACTTGTATTCGAGCCCTCGAGGCCCCTAGCTTGTATTATGATTCTTGTATGACTTATTTTATTTTTAGAGTTGTGTTGTGATATCTTCCCGTGAGTCCCAGATCTTGATCGTACAGGTTTGCGTGTATGATTAGTGTACGATTGAATCGGGGGCGTCACAAGTTGGTATCAGAGCCGGCTGCCTGTAGGAATCCCCCTTCCACACTCCTTGGCCGAAGTCGAGTCTAGACATTGCAAAACTTTTACTAACATGGCTGTGTGTCTTACGGGCCCACGTCGCCATTGGGTGGTAGTAGGATCTTTTATTCCTCGTCTATACTCTGGGACTCTGATCTCTCTTCTATTCGGGTTAAAATGGTTTTACTAACTCTAACATGAGGATCTTGTGATCACATCCACCTGGAGAGCCCCTTATTAAAGATGATCACCTGTTGCACCAAAAGATTCCGAAGATAATCGCCGATGTTCTCTCGAGACACTTGTGCCCACCGCCTTTGCAAATTCCCTAGCATTGTTATATCATTATGGATGACTACATAGACTTGCCCTTTCAATCCCATGGGTCTTGTTATTACAAGATACCCTGAAAATTCTCTCTATTGTTCCGAGAATACTTTGTGCCTACTGCCTTGCAGTTCATTACCCACATGAACACCCCTACGGATAATTCCTCGCACATACCGAGTATCCGCCCATCCCCAGTTTTTTATGTGTTTCACTAAGGTCTTCGAAGTCATATTCGATCTTCCGAAAATCCTTAGCAACTTATCGTTCTTGAAATTCTTGCTTGCTTGCATTATGGTTAATCCCATAAGTAAAGTAATCTTATTGGTAGCCTTTGTCACTATCATTTTGAGTCCATTGATTCAATATGTTGCGAATGCTCGCAATCCTCAGTCAGATCCTAGAATTCATCCTTTAGACTCATACATCATTTTAAACATGAGTTGGATCTCGACCAATCAAATTGTTGTCAATTTTACCCCTTAGCTTACTCAACTTATCCATCCTTAATCAGAGCGTTTGCTTCTGATCCTTTGATTAGGAAATCACAATTCCTTTACATGTGAGCTTTGAATTAGTCAGTTGCTTCTATAATCCAATGCCTTCACATTGTTTCTTCCTCTGGTTGTGTACCGATACTCACATCAGCTCCGCTATGGACCATTGGATCCTTTGTTAAAATATCTTCCGACAGTGTCCTTTGTATACAAAAACCTCGAGAAGTTCTTTCCTTGATACATAATGCCTTCAGTAAATTGTATCCTCTCCTTTTGTCACCCATGCTCTGCTATCGAGCTTGTGTTATTTACTATTGAAGCTTGTGGTATATGTTCCCATGATGCCCCTAAGGGTTGAACCTATGCCTTCCCAGATCCGGGTAAACCCGAGAGCTATCATGAGTCATACTCTTCTGGTGTTTTGCTAGATAAAATTTAAACATTACAACTTCTTCACAAAATGAGAAGGGAATGAATGGTTATGCATTGGAGAAGTGGGAGTCGACCTTGAACTTTGTGTTCATGCCCATTGACACGATGTAGATCCTACCATGGAAGCTTCTTGTAATAATAACTATTTCATCGATATAATATCATCTGGTATCTGTGAATTGATCCTTTGCAATCGTGGTTCCGACAATATTTTCTCCTTGATTCCATTTCCCAGGCAAGTGAAACCACTTGTCTTCTGCAGATCAATACATCTCCGCAACCCCTATGTCGATCTTCTTTCGAGTAATACCCTCCAGTATATCGAGAATATCAAAGAACTGTGTTGCTTCCTATGAGTCTTCATCTAGTATTGCTCCCCGGGTTCTGAGTTATTTCACTCGAGAACACCGATAAGTGAATCGATTCCACACTCTGATTCAATAACTCTAAGTAATTTTCAGTGCTTATGAGTTTAATAATCCTTCAAATCATTGCTATCCTGATCGGCTATATCATTATTGTGCTAAATTTTAAACTGTGCCACCTGGTCCTTTTTCCCAGAGCATAACTTTCGACGATGAGCTAAGCTTACGTCGATCTTCCTCGTCTTATCGTTCACCTCGAATAGCAAGCTTGATTCCGAGTTGATGTCGTACCCATGGTTCCAAAAACCTTTTGCCTCATCATTCTTTTGACTTGATGTCGTCGCCGATTGATTACATCTTCATGAAATCTGTCGACAAATGTGTTAAGATCATCATCAACATTCTGAGCTCTTCAAGGATATCGATCGAATTCATGTTGAGAAATACCATCCTTGCCCCTTGATGGTTTGTGTTATCATCGACAACATCCTTTTCTTCCCTCAACACAAATGTGTTCATGTTTTGGATTGAATCTTGAGTTCCTTGCTGTCCAACATCTGTTCCTCTTTACCTTGGAGTATTACCATCTTTTATGTCAAGAAGGTCGTGAGAATTGCTCCACCTCTTAAAAATTCTTAGTGACACTTCTCACCATCACCATTGTTTCTTGGTCTCCATGTTGATTATAACCGGAATACCAACAAGTGAACGTTGCTGCTTGGATTCTGTACTCCTAGCAACCCTATTGCTTTGGAGTTAATGGTCGAAAGTTCATTCTTTGATTATTGGATAACAAATCACCATTTTAACATTGATCGTGCTACCTAAGCCCATCATTTGGGTGCACCTTTCAACCAATGTTTACTTGCGTATGTTCTCCTCAGGCATATATCATTATATCATTTGATCTGACAAATGTTATCTCCTTGTTTACATTATTGAGGAGATCCATCTTTTTGGAAATCTCGATGAGTTGTCGCCAAGTCCATCCGCCACCTCCTCATCCTCTCCTTGGTTTGATGATGAACTCTTGCTTCGGAACTCGCTTCCGTAGTTCATTCCCGAGAATCTTTGATGCCATCTCGTCAATTTGTGTGGTACCTTTTCTCCTCGGTCATCCTGAGTTTGATGTATCCTGACACCAATCAGATATGAATCCCGGTCAGATATGATGATTGGAACATATATCCAAGAGTTATAACATTGGTGTTTATATGACCCGATAAGATGATGTCATGCCTAGCATACCTAGCCGGAGGACCTATTGTTATAGTTTCCTTTTTAGCAAGCTTAGCGATTCTTCCATTAGGAAATTGTAAGATTTATTTTATAATTTGTTCCTGATGGATCCTTTGTGTATCCAAAGTCCGACCTTTGCTTGAAGACCATGTCAATGCTATCTCGAAGCATGTATGTGGTACTCCTATCATCAATAAGAACATTTGAAGCACAATGCTAAAATTTCTTTATCAATTATTCAGACACTGTTGTTTGGGTGATGTCATGAAATTCCTCTCCCCTTACCTAAATGGTTACATACTTGGAGACCGATCCTTAATATCTTGCTCTGCCTTTCCTTGGGAAAGATATACTCTAATACTTGAGTATAAACACCTTTTCCTTTCCATTGGTCTGATTAATGTAATAATCACCTTTTCCTTTCCATTGTTTTGGTTAACCTTTCTTGTGACCTATATGATATAAGCAGTAATATATCCCTGCTTAGGTAAACACGTCAGTGTACCATCCTATCTGGTCTAACCCTGTTACTTTTGTTGATGACATTCCGGTAACCACCGATGGACGAGAACTTTGCCTATTGGTCCGCCTCATTCAACGAGCCGATGGTGTTGATGACATAACTGACATGCTATCCTCTGACATGCCTTGCTTACATGATCGTGCAAGACGTTACCGCCCTTCCTACTTTTAACCCACATGGTGGGCCCATAACCCACAGGTCCCAGGATCGAAACCTGACTCTCGTGTACACCCCCGTTTCCAAGGTTAATCCTCACACTTGGCTTCGTGTGTAATTCGCGAGCCACCTTCCTAGTGATCTATTCTGGTATCAGACGCAATACTTATTCTCATCACTTTGTACCCCATTCACACTCTGTTTCAGGCAACGTACGATTTCCTATCCACTTGAAAATTCTTGTTGCACCTTCTTACCGTGCTCTCGATTTGTTTTATTTTTTCACCTCGAGAGATACTCATGTGTTCATTCATGGGATAACCCTAGATGATTACCCCTATAGCATTCTATCATTGTCATGTTACCCCTTACCTATTAGTAAGTACGATGGAGTTCCCGAAGGAAAGGATGACTTCACCATGATGACCTGAAGCAGAGAAATTAAAACGTCAATGTAACGGATCGACCTCTTCAAGAAGAGCAACCAAAGAAGAGAAGATCCGTTAGAATTTCGTAACCAGAACTTTCCCCCTTACACCCCTCTTAAATCTCGGGACGAGATTTCTTGTAGTGGAGGAGAATTCTAATGCCCGGATAACTAAGCTACAATGAAACATTGTTATGATGCCACGTCACCTCCATTATTGTCGCTAATCTCTCGTTAGTTCAAAAACCGGTTCAAAAATCAAATTCAAAATATGGCAAACAACAAAAGTTTTCAAACATTAAAACAAAAATGTTCGGACTATGCCAAGTATTACATAGGTAATTATAGTGAAGAAAACACATGTTTAGAAATGCTAAGATGCTTTAAAATAAATAAAACATAAAAAACGAAAAGAATAAAAACAGAAAAACAAAACTAACAAAAATAAAAAAGCAAACCCCAACCCCCCACTGGACCAGGCGGCCCAACTCATAGGCCAGGCCGGCCCACCTAGCCCAACCGGCCGACCCACCCCACTCCCTTATCCCCTCACACCCGCAAACCCTAACCACCCCATCCACTCCACTCCCTCCCCACGTCGTTCCCCTCCCCCCGATCCATATCAGATCGGGGCTCGCACGCACGACGCCGTCGCCCGGAGCGTCGCCGTCGTCGACCACATCGCTTCCTCGCCGTCCTCTCCGTCGTCACCTAGTCCCCGTCGTCCTCCCCACACCCCGCTGCCAGTGTCCTACACCGCATGTGAGCGCCCCGTCCATCCATCCCCGTCTCCCTGCTCATGCGCGCTCACTGCGCCCGTCGTTCCCGCGCGTGAACGAAGCCCCCCCCCCCCCGCCATCACTACGGCC
>LR880970.1:17599452-17612219 GCA_904067115.1 Aegilops sharonensis | reverse complement strand
GGGGCACCGACTTGGGCGAGGGGGCGGATCGGGCGAGGGTCGGGGAGGAGATCCCGGATCCTTCGGGATTCCGGCGAGCGGCGGCGCGGGTTGGCGTGGGGAGGAAGAAGGGGGTGGGTCCGGGGCGTCAGTGGGAGAGGGGAGAGGCGGGTCGGTCGGGCGACCGAGGGGTAGGGGCTTCGGTCGGTTGGCTCGGTCGGCCGGCTCGGGCGCGGCTGGGCCGGTTGGCCTGGCCCGCTGGCTGGGCCGCCTCGGCGCTGGCTGGGCCGGTTGGCCTGGCTGGCGCCTGGGGTTTCTTTTTCCTTTTTTTTGAATTACTGAGAGAGAGGAAATATATTTAAATATAAATATTTTATATAGGACATATATATATTAAAATGATCAGGGGAATATTCCCTACAATTTGAACATTTTTCCAGGGGCAAAACTCAACTTTATAAAAAATCATTTTTCTAAAATCCCAAATAAAAATCAAAATTTGAATTCAAACTTTTTGGCAATGTTTTTCATCTGACATATTTGGAGTGTCATGTTTACTCCTCTCATACTTTTTCTCAAGTATTTGTCAGGCATTGATTTGAAATAAATTTCAAATGCCAATTCAAATTCAAATTTCATCAACTCAAATTCTTCTGAAACTTCAAATGCCACTCAATTTCAAACAATATGCATAGATGCTTAGCTATAATTGTAAAACATTCCAAATAGGAAATTTGGGATGTTACAGGGTCGGGCACCTGCAGCGCACCAGTGCCCGTAACCCGCACGACCGCTAAGGCTCACCTTGAGCCACTGACGAGGGGGCCCCACCCCCTGAAAACGTTTAAAAAAATTAAAAATATTAATTAATTAATTAAGTAAATTAATTAACCTAATTAATTGTAGTTAATAAACCAAATCAATTTGTTAGACTAACTAAACCTGATTATTTGGTCTTAGTCTATGACATGCGGGACCCACACGTCAGTTTGACCCGGTCAATACCTCTGTTGACTGATGCTGTCATGCTAATGCAGTAATGATAATTTAGAATTAGTTTAGAAATAATAATTTAGAAACGATTTAAAACTTAAAAAATTAATATAAAATAATCCGTAACTCGGATGAAAATACTTTGTACATAAAAGTTGCTCAGAACGACGAGATGAATCCAAATACGTAGCCCGTTCGTCCGCCACACATCCCTAGCATATCGAACACACAACTTTCCTCCTCTGGCCCGTCTTTCCAAAAACGTGAAACACCGGGAATACTTTCTCGGATGTTTCCCCCTTCGCCGGTATCACCTACCAGCGCGTTAGGGCACACCTAGCACCGCTCGTTGTTATGTCATGCATATGGTTGCATTATATTTATTGTTCTTCCCCCTCTTCTCTCGCTAGACACCGAGACCGACGCCGCAGCTACCCAGTACGACTACGGTGTTGACGACCCCTCCTTCTCGGCTGAACTTCCAGGGAAGCCCCCCCTTGATCACCAGATATCGCCTATTCCTTTTCTCTACAGCTTTCATTAGAGTAGCGTAGCATGTTACTACTTTCCGTTAATCTTATTCTGAAGCATAGCCTGTCATTGTTGCTACAATTGTTACCCTTACCTGCAATCCTAAATGCTTAGTATAGGATGCTAGTATTCCATCAGTGGCCCTACATTCTTGTCCGTCTGCCATACTATACTATTGGGCCGTGATCACCCGGGAGGTGATCACGGGTATATACATACATACATATTATATGGATTACATGATGTGACTAAATGCGGGTTGGCTTGTAGAGTACCCGCAGGTGATTTTGATGTGGGGGCTGAAAGGACAGGTGGCTCCATCCCAGTAGTGGTGGGCCTGGGTTCCTGACGACCCTCGACTGCTACTTTGTGGCAGAGCGACAAGGCAGGTTTAAACTACCTAGGTGAGAGGTGGGCCTGGGCTTGGTCGGCGTCCGCGGTTACCTCAATTAACACGCTTAACGAGATCTTGGTATTTGATCTGAGTCTAGCCACTGGCCTATACGCACTAACCAACTACGCCGGAACAGTTATGGGCACTCGACATCGTGGTACCAGCCGAGGCCTTCTTGACGTCAGTGACTGAGCGGCGTGCGCCGGATTGGACAGGAACGCCTGCTCTTGTATTAGGGAGGCTAAGTCTGCT
This sequence comes from Aegilops sharonensis, assembly GCA_904067115.1. Lineage (NCBI taxonomy): Eukaryota > Viridiplantae > Streptophyta > Magnoliopsida > Poales > Poaceae > Aegilops > Aegilops sharonensis. The sequence goes on along the minus strand of LR880970.1, from coordinate 17,610,070 downwards.
TCCGGCCGCCCTCGCAACATGCAGGTGTGCAACGGGCGATGGGCCCAGACCCCTGCGCCTTAGGATTTAGACCGATGTGTTGACCTCTCTGTTGTGCCTAGGTAGGTCTGCACGTGTTGATCTTCCGAGGCCGGGTATGACCCAGGAAAGTGTGTCCGGCCAGAGGGATCGAGCGTGTTGGGTAATGTGGTGCACCCCTGCAGGGAAGTTTATCTATTCGAATAGCCGTGTCCCTCGGTAAAAGGACGACCCGGAGTTGTACCTTGACCTTATGACAACTAGAACCGGATACTTAATAAAACACACCTTTCCAAGTGCCAGATATAACTCGGTGATTGCTCTCACACAGGGCGACGAGGGGAGGATCGCCGGGTAGGATTATGCTATGCGATGATACTTGGTGAACTTACCATCTACACTCTTCTACATGCTGCAAGATGGAGGCTGTCAGAAGCGTAGTCTTCGACAGGACTAACTATCCCCCTCTTATTCTGGCATTCTGCAGTTCAGTCCACCAATATTGCCCCTTTACATAGATACCCATGCATATGTAGTGCAGATCCTTGCTTGCGAGTACTTTGGATGAGTACTCATGGTTGCTTTGCCCCCTTTTCCCCTTTTCCTTTTCTTCTCGGTTGTCGCAACCAGATGCTAGAGCCCAGGAGCCAGATGCCACTGTGAGTGCCTCCTACTACGTGCAAGCCGCCGCCAACGACAAGGAGAAGTTTAGGAGGATCCCAGGCAGGAGGCCTGTGCTACGTCTTGAGCTTGTGTTGGTTTTCCCCAAAGAGGAGAGGATGATGCAGCACAGTAGCGTATGTATTTCCCTCAGTTTTTGAGAACCAAGGTATCAATCCAGTAGGAGGCCACGCGCAAGTCCCTCGTACCTGCACAAAACGATAGCTACTCGCAACCAACGCGATTAGGGGTTGTCAATCCCTTCACGGTCACTTACGAGAGTGAGATCTGTTAGAGATAATATTTTTGGTATTTTTGGTATAAAGATGCAAAGTAAAAAGTAAAAGCAAAGCAAGTAAATAAAGTGATGGAGATTGATATGATGAGAATAGACCCGGGGGCCATAGGTTTCACTAGTGGCTTCTCTCAAGAGCATAGATATTCTACGGTGGGTGAACAAATTACTGTTGAGCAATTGACAGAATTGAGCATAGTTATGAGGTTATCTAGGTTTGATCATGTATATAGGCATCACGTCCGTGACAAGTAGATCGAAACGATTCTGCATCTACTACTATTACTCCACTCATCGACCGCTATCCAGCATGCATCTAGAGTATTAAGTTAAAAACAGAGTAACGCCTTAAGCAAGATGACATGATGTAGAGGAATAAATTCATGCAATATGATAAATACCCCATCTTGTTATCCTCGATGGCAACAATACAATACGTGCCTTGCAACCCTTTCTGTCTCTAGGTAAGGACACCGCAAGATTGAACCCAAAGCTAAGCACTTCTCCCATTGCAAGAACTACCAATCTAGTTGGCCAAACCAAACGGATAATTCGAAGAGACTTGCAAAGATAACTCAATCATACATAAAAGAATTCAGAGAAGATTCAAATATTGTCCATAGATAAGCTGGATCATAAACCCACAATTCATCGATCTCAACAAACACACCGCAAAAAGAAGATTATATCGAATAGATCTCCACGAGAGAGGGGGAGAACATTGTCTTGAGATCCAAAAAGAGAGAAGAAGCCATCTAGCTACTAGCTATGGACCCGAAGGTCTGAAGTAAACTACTCACACTTCATCGGAGGGGCTATGGTGTTGATGTAGAAGCCCTCCATGGTGGATGCCCCCTCCGGCGGAGCTCCGGAACAGGCCCCAAGATGGGATCTCGTGGATACAGGAAGGTACGGCGGTGGAATTAGGTTTTTGGCTCCCCTTATGATCGTTTGGGGATACGTAGGTATATATAGGAGGAAGGAGTACGTCGGTGGAGCGTCAGGGGGCCCACGAGGTAGGGGGCGCGCCCAAGGGGGGGGGGGCGCCCTCCACCCTCCGACCGCCTCTGGCACTTCTTGGAGTAGGGTCCAAGTCTCCTGGATCACGCTCGGTGAGAAGATCACGTTCCCGAAGGTTTCATTCCGTTTGGACTCCGTTTGATATTCTGTTTCTTCGAAACACTGAAATAGGCAAAAAAACAGCAATTCTGGGCTGGGCCTCCGGTTAATAGGTTAGTCCCAAAAGTAATATAAAAGTGGAAAATAAATCCCAATATAGTCCAAAACAGTAGATAAAGTAGCATGGAGCAATCAAAAATTATAGATACGTTGGAGTCGTATCAGGCATCCCCATGCTTAATTCCTGCTCGTCCTCGAGTAGGTAAATGATAAAAAGAGAATTTTTGATGCGGAGTGATACTTTGGCATAATTTCAATATAAATCTTCTTACTTGTGATATGAATATTCAGATCCGAAAGATTTAAGACAAAAGTTCATATTAACATAAAAATAATAATACTTCAAGCATACTAACTAAGCAATTATGTCATCTCAAAATAACATGGCCAAAGAAAGTCCATCCCTACAAAACCATATGGTTAGGCTATGCTTCATTTTCGTCACACAAAGATGTTCCCAACTTCTATACCCCCGATGACAAGCCAAGCAATTGTTTCATACTCAAATAATCTCAAACTCTTTCAACCTTTACGCAATACATGAGCGCGAGCCATGGGTATAACACTATGGGTGGAATAGAAATATGATGATGGGATTGTGTGGAGAAGACAAAAAAAGGAAAGTTTCATATCGACGAGGATAATCAACGGGCTATGGAGATGCCCATCAATTGATGTCAACATGAGGAGTAGGTATTGCCATGCAACGGATGCACTAGAGCTATAAGTATATGAAAGCTCTACAAAAGAAACTAAGTGGGTGTGCATACAACTTGCTTGCTCACGAAGACCTAGGGCACTTTGAGGAAGCCCATCATTGGAATATACAAGCCAAGTTCTATAATGAAAATTCCCACTAGTATATGAAAGTGACAAAATGAGAGACTCTCTATTATGAAGATCTTAGTGCTACTTTGAAGCACAATATATGAGACTCACTACATGAAGAACAAGGTGCTACTTTGAAGCACAAGTGTGGTAAAAGGATAGTAGCATTGTCCCTTCTCTCTTTTTCTCTCATTTTTTTTTATTTTATTATTTTTTTTATTTGGGCCTTTTCTCTTTTTTTATGGCCTCTTTTTTTCGTCCGGAGTCTCATCCCGACTTATGGGGGAATCATAGTCTCCATCATCCTTCCTCACCTGGGAAAATGCTCTAATAATGATGATCATCACACTTTTATTTCTATTACAACTCAACAATTACAACTCCAAACTTAGAACAAAATATGACACTATATGAATGCCTCCGGCGGTGTACCGGGATGGTGCAATGAATCAAGAGTGACATGTATGGAAAATAATGCATGGTGGCTTTGCCACAAATACGATGTCAGCTACATGATCATGCAATGGCAATATGACAAAAGTAATGTATGTCATAATAATGATGATGGAAGTTGCATGGCAATATATCTCGGAATGGCTATGGAAATGCCATGATAGGTAGGTATGGTGGCTGTTTTGAGGAAGATATAAGGAGGTTTATGTGTGAAAGAGCGTATCATATCATGGGGTTTGGATGCACCGGTGTCAGAGTAAATGACCACGGGTAGCCGAGCCGGCTCCCCCTGGGGCTTCTGAAAAAATTACAAGCCAATCCAGCCAATCCAGCCATCCAACATCCAAGACGCAGGGCCGCCTTCCCCCGGCCGGCTGACCCTCATGCCAGCTGTCAAGAGGCGACCCGGCCCCAAAACCTACAGGAAGAAGGCCACAAGAGGGCCCGCTCCCACGGAGCCGGCTACCAGAGGACCGACTCCACGTAGCCGGCCACGAGAAGGCCGACTCCGAGAAGTCGGTCACCCGGCAAGCGGCTAAGGCCGCACCCTAAGAATCTGCACCCACATAACGGTGATGGGACGGGGCGTGGCTACAGTGAAGCCTGCCACCCCCGCATCCCAGAGCGCGCATGGCCACAGTGCGCCGTACGGGGCGGCCATCACCCGTCCGGCGCGGTACTGTTACCATGCTGACCATGACGTCACCCACGACAGGCTGTCAGTACGACCCACAGGCGGCGGGCCCCTCCGGTCAGAGAGATACCCGAAGGCGGCTCGGCCTCCCCCAGTCGGCCTGAGATATGGCCGGCTTCCCATAGCCGGCTTGTTCCCTCCCTCGAAGGAAGCGCCTCATTAAGGTGACAAGACGAGGTGAGGCTACAGTTATCGCCGCCAAGGCAGCGGCACTGTAGCCATGCTTACCCCGACAAAGACCTCGTCATCAAGATTGAGGCAGCAGTAACCAGCCCCCGACAAGGCCCTCAGCGGTGGGACCAGCTTGTCGACCAAGAAGCCGGCAGCCGGCGGGACCCGCCAGTCGGCGGGCCCGAGCGGCCGGTGGAGAAGCCGGCGGACGAAGACACTGACGGCTAGGGCCCACGCCCAGCCGGATTACCATTGTACCCCTGGGGGGTAGGCCTATATAAACCCCCCAGGGTACCCATGCAAAGGGTTGATCTCGTAGAGTTTTAGACACCACATAGAGGGAAGAGGAGAGCTAGCCGTGCCCTTCTTCTTCCTCTCACCGAACAGCTCAAGGAGCCTCTTGTAGCAACTTGTTCATCTAGTGATCATGCGGAGACCCCGCAGAGCAGCAGTAGGGGTGTTATCTCCATGAAGAGCCCCGAAGCTGGGTAAGATTCGCCGGCGTGCATGTCTTCGCCTCATCCTGTTTCCAGGCACCGGCGACGTCTTATTGGCTCCCACTATGATTAGCCACCCGTTGGCATATGTCGCACCTACCACCCGACATTTGGCGCCCACCATGGGGCCAGGTGCACCGTTGTCCGGAGACCTGTTCTGGCCGGGAACCCTCTTCGTCTCCCGCGGGCGTAGCCAGCCCGGCACGCCCGATGGCGCTTGCCCCGACGCGCTGCAAGGCGTCGCTGACGCTTGCGCGGCGAGCTGCCTCGCCGATCTTCTTGGGGAGGCTCGCATCTCCGACGAGCCCGCCTCCAACGCGGGCACAGGTTGCCCCGAGAGCCACCTTGTCAGCCTCCTTGACCAGCTCCACGTCTCCAGCGAGCCCGCTGTGGATTTGGAGTCAGTCGGCTCCACCGACCCGATGCTTGTCGACTCCAACACGGCATCACTCGACGCCTTCCCCACCAACGTCGTGATCTTTGACGACCCTCTCCCCCAAGCCGACAGTTGTGGCAGTGCCATCACCGAGGTGCTGGTCATCAGTCACGGCAGCCCCTCTGGCGAGAACGCCCACGACGACCTGTAAGCGGCGCTGCACGACCTGTCCGCCCCTCTCCCGGCCAATGCCGACGCTGAGGCGTTGGAGGCGCGCCTCCTCGCCCTCCATGTGGAGGGCCGGAGGATAGCTTCCATGAGACGCCTCACCGAGGCTCACTAGCGTGAGGTCGACCGTGCCGCCTTTGGCACGCCGCCTCCAGACGGGCCGAGCCGACTCAGCGTCGTCAAGAAATGCGGCGCAGTCATCGCCGAGATGCTGGGGGCGGACCGCCCAGTCTACGCCACGCCCATCGAGAACCTGCGCGCCGCCCAGACGGCCGTAGAAGAGCTGAACGGGCTAGGGCCCGACGAGCTCCCCTATATGGCTAGGCGCATCCAGCAACTGATCGGCGCATCCGCAAAGCGGCATGAAGACAGCGCCTGCGCCGAAAGCCCTCCCCCGCGCCGAGAGCACGGCGCGACGTCACGCACGCCGGCTGCAAGCAACACCTGCGCACGGCGAGAAAAGGAGCCGGCTGCCAGCCGCAGCCGAACCCGGATCTCCATCGAGCGCGACGCAGAAGGCCGTCCTCGAGCCGTGGAGCGGCGAGGCAACCCCCCCTCCTCCGCCTCGTGGGGAAAGATATCCCACCCCGCCGCCTGTCACGCATCCGACTCTCAGCGGCCGACTAGGCCGCCGCGAAGGGGTTGGCGAAAACGACGCCCGCCACCGGATCGACCGCCTGGCGCGATCCCTGGCATAGGAAGAAGAACACGATGTCGGTCTGCCTTGTTTCGGCCCCCGCATCCGCGACGAGCCCTTCCCTAAAGGGTTCTCGCTCCCAAGAGACACGCCCAAGTACAATGGCTCGGTGAAGCCGGAGGATTGGCTGATCGACTACTCCACCGCAGTCAGCACAGTGAACGACAACAGGCGCGTTGCCGTGAAATATGTGCCCCTCATGCTTCAAGGCACGGCGCGAACCTGGCTCAACAGCCTCAAGCCGTATAGCATCAACAGTTGGCTAGACTTCACCGAAGCCTTCATCCGCAACTTCACCAGCACCTACAAGTGGGCTCCCAAGCCCAGACAGCTCTCCCTGTGCGTACAAGGACCCACCGAGTCGACTCGCGACTACCTCACGCGTTGGGCCGAGCTCCGCAATTCTTTTGAGGGGGTGCACGAGGTTCAAGCCATAGAGTACTTCACCGCCGGGTGCCGAGAAGGCACCCTCCTCAAGCACAAGCTTCTCTGCGACGAGCCGACTACCCTCGACGAGCTACTGGTCATAGAGGACAAGTATGCCACCGCCGACTCCTCGATGAAGACCGAGCTCCGGGTGGACGCCTCCGGGAAGGTGCTCAACCCGGCTCCCAAGACACCGGCTGTCGACTCCAGCCGACGTCCGTACCAGAATGACAACAAGCGCAAGGGCCCAATGCCGCCTCCATCCAGTCGGTAGGTGGCCACCGTTGAAGACGAGCAACCCAAGGGGCGGCCCGCGCCCAAGAAGCTGAAGGGCGGCAGGACGGCTTGGCAGCCGGCTTTCTCCTACGAGCAAGCCCTCGACGCCCCATGCAAGTTCCACAGCGGCGCGAAGCCATCCAACCATACGACCTGAAAGTGCCACTGGCTCACCCGAATCACCAAAGGCGAAGGGCTGGTGCCGCCTCCGCCAGCTGGACAGCCGCCTCCGGCTCCTCAACAGCCGGCCGCTCGACCAGCGGTCGGGACCATCCAAGATGAGTTCCCCAACGAGCATGCCGCCTACGTCGTCTTCACAAGCCAGCCTGAAGACCGGCGCAGCCGGCGCCGACAGCACCAAGAAGTCAACGCGGTCGCCTCCAACAACCCCGAGTACATGCACTGGTCAGAGAGGCCTATCAGCTAGAGCCGGGCCGACCACCCAGAGGTGATGCCGTCCCCGGGCTCTTATGCACTGGTTTTGGAGGCAACCCTAGCAACGGACAGGCTTGCTGCCCGATTTTCCCGCGTACTGATAGACGACAGGAGCAACATCAACATCATATACCGAGACACCATGGAGAAGTTGAACATCAAGGCCAAGCACCTCATGCCAAGCCGAGCCGTGTTCCATGGCATTGTACCCGGCCTGTCCTGCTCGCCGATCGGCAAAATCAAGATAGATGTTCTCTTTGGAGACAAGGATCATTTCCACCGAGAAGCAATCTGGTTTGAAGTGGTGGACCTTGAGAGCCCCTACCATGTGCTGCTTGGCCGGCCTGCTCTGGCTGTACCCCACTACGCCTACCTCAAGATGAAGATGCCAAGTACCAAGGGCATCATCACCATAGCCGGCGATTACAAGAAATCCTCCGAGTGCGCTGCAGCTAGCAGCCGGCTGGCCGAGTCCCTTGTGGTCGCTGAAGAGAAGAAGATGTTGGACCGAGTCGTGGCCATGGCCGGCAAGCAGCCAGCCCTGTCCCCTGACCCCAAGGAATGTGATGCCCAAGGTTCTTTCCAGCCGGTCAAGGAAACAAAGAAGACACCTCTGGATCCCGAGTGCCCGGAAAGGTTTGCCATCATTGGGGCAAAACTGGACGGCAAATAGGAAGGCGAGCTCGTCGATTTCTTCCATGAGAATCGGGACATCTTCGCATGGTCCCCAAAGGACATGCCGGGTGTTCCGAAGGAATTCGCCGAGCACAAGCTACACGTCCGAGCGGACGCCAAACCAGCCAAGCAGCCCCTCCGCCGGCTGTCAGAGGAGAAGAGAAGGATTGTAGGAGAAGAGATAGTCCGGCTCCTGGCGGCCGGCTTCATAATGGAGGTGTTCTTTCCGGAGTGGCTTGCCAACCCGGTGCTCGTGCTGAAGAAGAATAACAAGTGGCGCATGTGTATAGACTACACAAGCCTCAAAAAAGCCTGCCCCAAAGATCCCTTCGCCTTGCCCAGGATTGATCAAGTGATAGACTCCACAGCCGGATGCGAGCTGCTGAGTTTTTTGGATGCCTACTCGGGCTACCACCAAATAAAGTTGGACCCGGCTGACCGCCTGAAGACCGCCTTCATCACGCCATTCGGAGCTTTCTGTTACCTGACTATGACATTCGGCTTGAGAAACGCCGATGCCACTTTTCAGCGTTGCATGCAGAAATGCCTTCTCAAGCAACTCGGCAGAAATGCCCACGTCTATGTAGACGATATCATGGTGAAGACGGATAAGCACGCCACTTTGTTAGAAGACCTCAAGGAAACATTTGAGAACCTGCGCCGATTTCAGATCAAGCTCAACCCCGAGAAATGCGTGTTCGGAGTACCAGCCGGCCAACTTCTAGGCTTCCTGGTCTCCGAAGGCGGCATTGAATGCAACCCAGTAAAGATCAAAGCCATTGAGAGAATGGAGATTCCCACCAAGCTGCGAGACGTCCAGAAATTTACCGGGTGCTTGGCCTCCCTGAACCGCTTCATCAGCCGGCTTGGAGAAAAGGCTCTCCCCCTCTACCGACTCATGAAGAAAACCACTCACTTCGAGTGGAACGACCAAGCCGACCAAGCTTTTCACGAGCTAAAGAAGATGCTTGCCAGGCCACCTGTCTTGGCGGCGCCGACTGAGAAAGAGCCCATGCTCCTTTACATTGCCGCCACCAGCCGGGTGGTCAGCGCCGTCATCGTGGTCCAGCGCCCAGAAGAAGGCCGAGCTCAGCCAGTCCAGAGACTGGTGTATTACTTAAGCGAAGTACTGTCCACCTCGAAGCAGAACTACCCGCATTACCAGAAGATGTGCTATGGCGTGTACTTCGCCGCCAAGAAGCTGAAGCCCTACTTTCAAGAGCACTCCATCATGGTCGTATGCACCGCCCCGCTCGCCGAGATCATAGGCAGCCGGGACGCATCCGGCTGGGTGGCAAAATGGGCCATTGAGCTGGCCCCTTACACGATCTTTTACCAGCCTCACACCGCCTTCAAGTCCCAAGCATTGGCCAACTTCCTCGTCGATTGGGCCGAGACCCAGTACCTGCCGCCGGCTCCCGATTCCACTCATTGGCGGATGCACTTCGATGGGTCCAAGATGCGCACCGGATTGGGAGCCGGCATCATCCTCACCTCGCCCATAGGCGACAAGCTCAGATACACATTGCAAATTCACTTTGCCGCCTCCAACAATGTGGCCGAGTACGAGGCGCTCATACACGGACTTTGGCTAGCCAAACAGCTCGGCATCCGCCGGATCCTGTGCTATGGCAACTCGGATTTGGTGGTCCAGCAGTCATCTGGCGATGTAACGCCCCCGATGCGGCTATATCTCCCACGTGTCGAGGCACGACTTAGAGGCATAACCGCATTGAAAGCAATGTCGCAAGTGAGGTAATCTTCACACAACCCATGTAATAATTAAGGGAAAGATACATAGTTGGCTTACAGTCGCCACTTCACACAGTACATAAATAAACATCCATCATTCAGAGTACACTCAAGGTCCGACTACGGAACCAAAATAAAGAAGATACCCCAAATGCTACACAGATCCCCGAATCGTCCCAACTGGGCACCACTACTGATCATCTGGGAAAGACACATAGTAACGACCACGTTCCTCGTCGAACTCCCACTTGAGCTCGGTTGAGTCACCTGCACTGGCATCGTCGGAACCTGCAACTGTTTTGGAAGTATCTGTGAGTCACGGGGACTCAGCAATCTCACACCCGCGAGATCAAGACTATTTAAGCTTATAGGAAGGACAGAGTAGTAAAGTGGAGCTGCAGCAAGCGACTAGCATATATGGTGGCTACATCACAAAAGAGAGCGAGAAGAGAAGCAAAGCACGGTCGTGAAACTAGTAGCGATCAAGAAGTGATCCTGAACTACTTACGTCAGACATAACTCCAACACCGTGTTCACTTCCGGGACTCCGCCGAGAAGAGACCATCACGGTTACACACGCGGTTGATGTGTATTTTATTTGAGGTCAACTTTGAGTTTTCTACAACCGGACATTAACAAATTCCCATCTGCCTCATAACCGCGGGCACGGCTTTCAAAAGATATTTCCCTGCAGGGGTGTCCCAACTTAGCCCATTATAAGCTCTCACGGTCAACGAAGGATATTCCTTCTACCGGGAAGACCCGATCAATCTCGGAATCCCGGACTACAAGACATTTCGACAGCAATAAAACAAGACCAGCAAAGCCACCCGAATGTGCCGACAAATCCCGATAGGAGCTGCACATATCTCGTTCTCAGGGCACACCGGATGGGCAAGACGTCGGGTTGGCATAGACCCTGGATTGCCCAGGGGGCGCCGGACATCGCCCAGGTTGG
>LR880970.1:17558600-17570566 GCA_904067115.1 Aegilops sharonensis | reverse complement strand
AAGCTCTCACGGTCAACGAAGGATATTCCTTCTACCGGGAAGACCCGATCAATCTCGGAATCCCGGACTACAAGACATTTCGACAGCAATAAAACAAGACCAGCAAAGCCACCCGAATGTGCCGACAAATCCCGATAGGAGCTGCACATATCTCGTTCTCAGGGCACACCGGATGGGCAAGACGTCGGGTTGGCATAGACCCTGGATTGCCCAGGGGGCGCCGGACATCGCCCAGGTTGGACCAGCAATCGAAGGAGAACTGGCCCGGGGGTTAAAATAAAGATGACCCTCGGGCTCGCGAAAACCCGGGGGAAAAGGCTTAGGTGGCAAATGGTAAAACCAATGTTGGGCCTTGCTGGAGGAGTCTTATTCAAAGAGAACTGTCAAGGGGGTCCCATAAATCACCCAACCGTGTAAGGAACGCGAAATCAAGGAACATAACACCGGTATGACGGAAACTAGGGTGGCAAGAGTGGAGCAAAACACCAGGCATAAGGCCGAGCCTTCCACCCTTTACCAAATATATAGATGTGTTAAATTATAGCAGATGTATATATATTGTGATATCCCCAACAAGTAAACATGTTCCAAAAAGGAACAACATCTCCATGTTCCAACAAGGAACAAGCTTCAGCTTCACCTGCAACTAACAACGCTATAAGAGGGCTGAGCAAAGCGGTAACATAGCCAATCAACGGTTTGCTAGGAAAAGGATGGTTAGGGGCTGACATGGCAATATGGGTGTCATGATATAGCAAGTGGTAGGCATCGCAGCATAGGCATAGCAAAAGAGCGAGCAACTAGCATAGCAAAGATAGAAGTGATTTCGAGGGTATGGTCATCTTGCCTGCAATGTTCTCAGAGTTGTCGAAAGCTTGATCCTCGTAAGCGTTCTCAACAGGTTCCTCGTTCACGTACTCGTCTCCCGACTCTACCCAAAGCAACAACACAAACAAAGGAACCACAATAAATCACGGTGCAATGCACAATCAACATGATGCAAAACATGACATGATATGCGGGATGTGATATGCAATGCGTATGTGCACTCCGGAAGGAAAATGATGAACCAGGCATCAACTTGGCAAACCAAGTATGCCACTGGAAAGATGAGATGATTTCGGTTGAAATCGATATAAAGATCACCGGAAACGGATGCACGGTTTGCAAATGGCAAGCAAAACAAGAATGGCGCAAATCTGCCATTAACAGCATGATGCCACTTAGCAAGCAACAATTAATTAAGCTACTGCACCCAAACGTATCAACAAAGCACATGGCAGTGATCTACACATGATGCTCGACAAAAGATGAGCACTGAGCTACGGCTAGTTCACATCATAACATGTTCAAACAAGCATGGCAAAAGTGCACAAATTATCAGGCTGGACATGGCAAAACAGCATCAGGTTGCAATGTTCAGAGCAAGAAAACTACATGTTACAGGAACTTAAAATAGCAAAACAAGGCATGGAATGAATCTACTCAAAGCCTAGAACAAAAGTCCCTTACTGACCATAAGCCAAAAAGGATTAGAAAATATAGTAACACCCATGTCAATATTGAAAGTCTCGTTAACAGATTCAGCAACATGGCATGTCAAAAACTGATAACGAGAGGGCATGTTTACAAGCTCAATGCACTCACTACAGAGCCTCAAGTGATAAACTAAGCATACATACATCAAGAAGACATGACATAGAAGACATACATGGCAAGAACAATAACATAGCATAAATGGATCAACCACAACAAGCTTGGCAAAATTGAATAACATGTATAAAATCTGCCAGGAAACATTTGATAGCAAAAGTAGAGCTTGATTGACTCAAGCTATGGCATCCCATAATTGCAAACAAAGGCATGAATGGATAGAGCAAGACATGCTTTACAAAACACCCTTACTGAAGTATCTCAAAATATGCATAGATCTCTTGGTATCATCAAGTAAACATGGCATCAAAATCAGCTAAAACAGGGCTGAAATCAGCAACATTGGGACACCTACTTTGCATGCTTGTGCTAGTCACCACATAGATCACAAAAATACATGGCATACACCCCTGGAAAGATGGCATGGCATATTTCAAAACACATGTAGGAATCAAATTAATAGGGTGCACATATTAATCATGGCAAAAATAACAAAAGTGCAAGTTCTGATAAAAATCAGCAACTAACATCACATAGCACTCTTCCAACAGAATTTCGGGCATCAAGATGAGCTCAAATGAAAATTATGCAATGAGATGAAATGATCTACTCTTCGAGACGAACATTTTGACATATTATACGCGAAAAATGGATCTACGGATGCGAAGATATAGCACGATGAAAATTGCACAAAATTACAATAGATGCAAAAACTTAGAGAAAATGGAGGGGAGAGAGAGAAGAGGTCAACGGGCTCGGCCGGGCCGGATCTGGACCGGATCGGGGCGCGGCAGAGGAAGGACCTCGCCGGCGAGAGGAGGCGGCCGGCGGGGACGCCGGGGCGGCGAGCGGGGTCGGCGGCGGCGGGGCCGGCGCCGGTGAAGCGGTGGCCGGCCGGCAGGCGCGGGGGCGGCGGCGCCGACCGGGCCGGGCGGCGAGCCGGCCGGGGCGGAAGAGGCGGCGGCGGAGGGCGTCCGGGAGGCGGCGGCGGCGGCGGCCGGGAGGCGCCGCGACCGGCGGGGCGGCGGCGGGCGGAGTGGGCGCCGGGGCGGCGGCGCTCGGGACCGGCGACGGGCGCGGGGGCGCGGGCGCGCGGGCCGGGCGGGCCCCGCCTGGGCCCGGCGGGCCGGCGGCGCGCGGGCGGCGGCGCGGACAGGTGGCGGCGCGCGAGTGGGGCGGACGCGGCGGCGATTTTTGTCCGGCGCGGGCAGACACGTCCGGCGCGCGCGGGGAGGTTTTTTAGGGTTTCGGGGAAGAGGATGATCCGGATTTCGGGGGAGTTGTTTAAATAGGCATAGAGGGAGCTAGGAGAGTCCAAATGAGGTGTAGTTTTCGCCCACACGATCGTGATCGAACGACGGAGAGCATGGGAGTGACTTAGATGGGTTATTGGGCTGGTTTGAAGGGGTGTTGGGCTGCAACTTAAAAGAGGCCTTTGCGAAGGTGCGGTTAACCGTTGGAGTACCAAACGAGCTCCAAATGACCCGAAACTTGACCGGTGGTCTCCGGGTGTTATGCCAAGGCCACTAGACAAACCTCGGTCCATTTCGAGAAGGTTTAATACCCGCACACGGAAAAACGTAAAAGGGACTGCGGGGGGAGATAGGAATGCCGGATTGCAAAACGGACAACGGGAAAAATACTCGGAATCATGAGACGAACACGTATGCAAATGCGATGCACATGATGACATAATAAAAAAGCATGACACGGACAAAATGCGAAAAGAAGAAAACCCAACCACGGAGGGAATATCATATCACAATGCCGAAAATGGCAAGAGTTGGAGTTACAAATATGGAAAGTTACTTCCGGGGTGTTACAGGCGACTGGGACGCCAAGGACGCAAATATGGCATGCTACCGCTTCCTCGTTCAGCAAATCAGCGGGTATTTTGAAGGATGCGAGTTCCTCCACGTGCCGCGGGCCGACAACGAGCAAGCAGACACCCTGGCACGAATAGGCTCCACTCGGCAAGCTATACCAACCGGCGTCTCTCTCCAACGCCTCCTCAAGCCGTCTATCAAGCCATCTCCAGAATCCGATTCCATCTTCGTGCCGCTTAACCCCGACGCAGCCGGATCCGGCTTGGGGAACCAAGCAGGCGGCCCGAGGACTTCAATAGGCGGCTCGGGGACTGCCATAGTCGCACCCAGCCCGGGGACTTCAGAACCCGGCCCGGGGACTACGGTAGTCGGCCCGGGGACTGCATTAACACCACAGGCAGTGGCCAACTCCAGCTCTTCACCACCCAACCCACCCGCCCTGGTTGCAGTAGCCGTGTTGGCTATAGAAGAAGTCACAACTCCATCATGGGCTCAGCCCATACTCAACTTCCTGGTAAACAGAGAACTGCCGGCTGACGAGATCGCGGCAAGACAAGTCCAACGCCGAGCCGGGGCATATACAATTGTTAACAGAGAGCTCGTCAGACGCAGTGTCACCGGAGTCTACTAGCGCTTCGTCGAGCCAGAGAAGGGCATAGCAATCCTCAAGGACATTCACCAAGGCGAATGCGGCCACCACCCAGCCTCAAGATCACTTGTTGCCAAAGCTTTCCGCCATGGATTCTTTTGGCCGACTGCTTTGGATGACGCCAAGGAGTTGGTCAAACATTGCAAAGGGTGCCAAGTCTTCGGCTCCAAGAAATACCTGCCGGCTTCAGCACTCAAGACCATTCCCCTCACCTGGCCTTTCGCCGTCTGGGGACTGGACATGGTGGGCCCGTTCAAGACGGCGCGCGGCGGCATGACTGTGACGCCCCAAGACCGGAGCTTCAGTTGCCTTCCAGGGTTTCCGAGTTTTGCCATGTGTTTTGTTTGGTGTGTGCTTTCTTCTTGTCATCTCTTGCATTGCATCATGTCATCATGGCATTATATCATTAATTTTTGCAACTCATCTAAATAAATTGTATGGATTTTTCGATCCATTTAAATCGAGGGAATTCACATGGTGTTTTCTCTTTATAACATATTCTCCCAATATTATGGAGCTATATTAAAATATTCCTCGTTTTGGAATTGATCTTAACACACTTGCAAAATAATTCCAATGCCCTTTCTACTTCAAGTTTGGCCCCCAAACCTTGCCATTATTATTTTCATCATTTTCCGGAGTTCCACCAAAAATCCTTGGATCATTTTTGTTAAATTCTTCATATTTTTGTGAGCCCGGAAAAATTGTCCGCGCCCGCAAATTCTTTCTCCAACCCTCTCGTTCTTTTGTCTCTCTTTATTTGTTTTTCTGCTAAATATTAGAGAGAGAGAGAGGAGCAAGGCCCAGCCGGCCCTGGCCTTTCTCCTCCGCCAGCCCAGCTTGGCCTTCTCCAGGCAGCCGTCCCTGCCCTCTAAGGCCTAGGCCCAGCCGCGCCTCCCTCCAGGCCGGCCAGCCTCTAAGGCCCATGGCCCAGCCGGCCCCTTTCTAACCCTAGGCGCAAGGCCCCATCTCCCCTCGTCCTCCTCCTTCCGCCGCCCGCTTCTCTCCTCCTCTCGTTCCCTCCTCCCGACCGCATCGCCAGGGAGCGCCGCTCGCGCCCGATCCCCCTCGTCCTCCCTCAATCTCCTCCTGCGCCCGGTCCCCTCGCCCTTGCCTCCTCCTCCGTTGGTGGAGACCACCAGGAGCCCGGAGTCCCCGCCGTCGAGCTCCATGGCCAGCACCACCGCCTCCGCACCCGGCCACATGCGGCCTCCTCCTCTGCCGTCCGCGCCATCTAGCTGCGCCATGCCCGATCTCCTCGCCGCGCCCCGCTTCTCCTCGTTCCCGCACTCTACCTCCTCTGTCCCGAGCTCCAAGCGCCGCCCCTTGACGGCCGAGGCCCCCCTGCTCCGGTGAAGCCTAGCTCCGCCGCCAACGAAGGCCTCCTATGGCCCCGCCTCTCCTTCACGCAGCTCTGCACCCTCTCGTCGCCCGCGTACTCCTCCTCCCGGCTCTGCTCGGGTCCGTCGAGGCCCATCGCCTCCCGATCCGGCGACCTGCGCCCAGGTCGGCCCTCCTTCGCCCGGATCCCGCCGGACCAGCTTCCCGTGACTTCCTCTGCCTCCGATCCAATCGCTANGACCTTGATTGTACCTGTATGATGTAATGTTTTACTCATGTATTGTGTGAAGTGGCGATTGTAAGCCAACTATGTATCTCTTTCCCTTATGTATTACATGGGTTGTGTGAAGATTACCTCACTTGCGACATTGCTTTCAATGCGGTTATGCCTCTAAGTCGTGCTTCGACACGTGGGAGATATAGCCGCATCGAGGGCGTTTCAAGTTGGTAATCAGAGCCTTCCCCGACTTAGGAGCCCCCTACTTGATTGTTTGCTGGCGTTGTTGAGTCTAGAATGGAAAATGTTTTGAGTCTTAGGATTATATATATCGGAGAGTAGGATTCTTTTTACTCCTCAGTCCCTTCGTCGCTCTGGTGAGGTATCCTGACGTAGATGTTTTGACTTTTCTCTTCTCAAATTTCACTAAAAAATTTTTTTTAGGATCACGTGGGTATCTTGGAATCGTTCCGATGGTTTTGTGACGAGAACATTGTTCTTGGTGCCTCCTGACATTTAGGGGTTGTGGCAGTGTCCCGGGGAGTTGAGCTCCGAGGTGTTGTCGTCACAATTTTATCGTTGCAGTTCTGGAATACCTGAGTTTTACCGACATCGAAATCTCTTNGTCGCTCTGGTGAGGTATCCTGACGTAGAGTTTTGACTCTTCTCTTCTCAAATTTCACTAAAAAATTTTTTTTAGGATCACGTGGGTATCTTGGAATCGTTCCGATGGTTTTGTGACGAGAACATTGTTCTTGGTGCCTCCTGACATTTAGGGGTTGTGGCAGTGTCCCGGGGAGTTGAGCTCCGAGGTGTTGTCGTCACAATTTTATCGTTGCAGTTCTGGAATACCTGAGTTTTACCGACATCGAAATCTCTTTTGTGCAGTTGTTGGTGAGATAACCCTGATAGCCCAGTACTGTGGCGAGTGCGGGAGTATTGCCATGACTTGTATAACGGATGTTTTTCGAAGGTCGAGGTACACGATTTCCGAAGGTTTCTTGGTTATGTGTTAACGGATGGATACAGCTGGATCTAGGTATTGTTAGTTTGGGTGATATATTTTGTGTCCCCTGTATCCCCTGTATCCCCAACACCAGATTGCATAACCAGAAAGTTTCGGGAGTTTATAGGTGGGAATTCAAGTATCTCGTAGGATATCTTTCCAACACACACATGATACGATATGGGATCTATCATATGTTTGTTTCTGGCTCATTCTTGAAGCCAATCCTTTGTTTTTATTCCGTTTTGTGGTATTCAAGTTGCTTCAATGCCAAGTGTTGATTCCATACCTTATTCTAAATGGTGTTCTCATATTGCTATGTGAATACTAATCCTTCTTGATCACTGAGCTTGCCATGTTAATTCCTTTCCAACCGGCGTGCTTCTCTTCAAGTGAATCCGATCATCAATTCTAAGCTTTTTCTCAACGGTGTTCGTTTCATCCGACCCAAGTTGTTTTGATTTCCCGCCCTCCCACCCTTTTTCTTCAAGGACTCAGATTTCTTAATCAAGTATCCATTTTATTGAGTGAAGTTTCTTCATTCTTTTCCTTTAAATGTTTTATCCGGTGATTTCTCATGAAGACGCTAAGGAAGCTTTTACCTTATCATTGTTCCATTCTAATTTTCTTCTCCGGTGGATTTAAGTCAAGTTTTCAGTGTTGATCGTATTCTTTTCATCGTTTCAAATGCTTTCCCATTCCGATGCACCTCATAGTCTTTCACTTCTTGTTATTCAATTGTTCCGGAGTGTTGAAGATATCTCAGACGATTCTAGTTTCCATTCTCAACTCACTCAAGTTCTTTTGAGGATGCTATCTCATTCAAGCCATTTAATTCTACTGGTGCAATCTCTCTTTTCAAACAATTGTTCAACGGTGTTTTCTTTTGAGTGGGCCCTAACCCACAGGTCTTTTCCCAGGATCTTACCTGACTCTTCTAATTTTCAGGAGCTANCGATGCACCTCATAGTCTTTCACTTCTTGTTATTCAATTGTTCCGGAGTGTTGAAGATATCTCAGACGATTCTAGTTTCCATTCTCAACTCACTCAAGTTCTTTTGAGGATGCTATCTCATTCAAGCCATTTAATTCTACTGGTGCAATCTCTCTTTTCAAACAATTGTTCAACGGTGTTTTCTTTTGAGTGGGCCCTAACCCACAGGTCTTTTCCCAGGATCTTACCTGACTCTTCTAATTTTCAGGAGCTATTCCCAAATTCATTGCAAAGTTTGACGTAAGAATGAGTTATCATCAGTCAAATGTCTTTCTCCAAGATCGCTTTCAAATTCTTTTCATTGTTGGTTCAACCTTTCTAATTTTCATTCCGGAGTGCTTAAATAATTCATGGTGATGTTTGTCGTCGTCATTCTCGAATTTTGAAGACTGAAGATGAGTTTCTCTTTAATCTTGCTCCATTCTCTTCAAGATTCTTGGTTCTAGTTTGATGCCATCCTCTCATAATTATTTTCGGTTGTGAGAATTCTTTTAACCCACCCGGAGCATTTCAGGAGTCTTTTCAGTTTGATTCTCCGGAGCCCATCATCTCAGAATTATTCATTCAAGCGTTCAACTCTTGTTTTCCAAATCTTACCGGTGCATCATTCAAGTATTCTCCAATCAGCTCGTCTTCTATTCGTTCACACGTATCTAAATTCTCTCAAGGATCTTCGTTCATTTCTAATTCCTTACGGTGATTCGTTCTCTTTTCTTCATTCATTCTCAATTATTACGGTGGTTTGTTCAAGATTTCACTTCCTTTGTTATCACATCAATTTATTCGTTGTTTCAATCCCACCGGTGGTTCCATCAATACCTTCCCAAGTTTGCGCTGTATCTCTATCTGTAATCATTTTTCAATGAGAATAAGTAGTATGTAAATTTGCTTGTCATCAATTTAATTGGTGAAGGTTCAACATAATGTAATTCTTATTCTTGTTTCATCGAGTAAGATCAATTCCTTATTCCGGAGGATCGTCAAAATTCATGATTTCATTTGTTCATCTTTCTTTCCGGAGTTCAAAGTTTTCTCGGTTATNATCAATTTATTCGTTGTTTCAATCCCACCGGTGGTTCCATCAATACCTTCCCAAGTTTGCGCTGTATCTCTATCTGTAATCATTTTTCAATGAGAATAAGTAGTATGTAAATTTGCTTGTCATCAATTTAATTGGTGAAGGTTCAACATAATGTAATTCTTATTCTTGTTTCATCGAGTAAGATCAATTCCTTATTCCGGAGGATCGTCAAAATTCATGATTTCATTTGTTCATCTTTCTTTCCGGAGTTCAAAGTTTTCTCGGTTATATCATTTCAAAGCTTCATCTTATCACTGCAAGGCTTCACCTTGTGTTATCAACTTCTCTTTCTTTCTATCATCCTTTTTATTACCGGAGTTCTTCATGGAGGCTCTACATGGTGGTTCCTCAAGGATTCATTTCTTTCTCGAATTGTTCTTCAAGATTTCTCTCGGAGTTATGATCCGTCAAGCTATACTCAAAAATTGAACATGGTGCTCAACACATGTTTTGTTTTGAGGAGTTCAAGCTTTCTTCTTCTTGCATTTCGAAGTGCAATTTGTTCTACCTTATCATTTGAGGTGGTGTTATGTCATTCTCGACAATTTGAGTTCGTGTTTCATGATTCACATGTTGTTAAGAATGAGGTATTTTAAATCCATCAATCTCTTCATTGGAGTTGTCTTGGGCTATATTTCACCTAAAGCTTTCCCTAAGGATTGTTGCTATTTGTGGTGCTTATCAATAATCCAAGTTTTCTCCTATTCTCTGGGGGAAAGAAGATTTCATCTTCTTGTTGATCTTAATCCAATCAACTGTTTCCGTTAGTGGCGGGTTGTCACCTCATAATTTTGAGATGTTTTCATAAGCCCACTACAAGCTTATCCTTATCGTTGTTGTTTTTCAAACAACTCCGTTCTATCCTTGTTTGTAAGGATGCTTCATTCAAATTCATTTATGGTGGAAGATGTTGGTTTCATTCTTCGTTCTATTCATTCCAACTTTCTTCGATCATGCATTGTTTCCGGAGGCATTGTGATGTTGCTATTTTCACCCATCATCTCGTTTTGCCAAGATCAAGTTCTTTTCTTGCTTTATCGATTTAACCGGAGGTTGTGTCATCTCTTCAAGTTCTTTTCATCTTATCAAGTTTTCCTTCTTCTTTTAGTCGGAGTGCTGCCCAAATTTTATCAATCTTATTCCTTGTCTATCTAGTTTTAACCGGAGTGGTGTCAATATCTATGTTATCACTAAACCTCTTGGTTATCATCGTATCCCTTGTTCCTCTTTTCTAACAGAGTGTTTTCAACTTTCTTCATCTTCGTTGTTTTCTTTCTTTCATTTTGTTCAACCTCTCGAGGTTCATTGGTTTCACTCGTTTGTCAAAGAAGCAACTTTGTTTTACCTCTTCCTCTTCCGCTTTTCTCCGGTGCCATCCTAGATCTCGGGACGAGATCCTCTCGTAGTGGTGGAGTGTTGTGACGCCCCAAGACCGGAGCTTCAGTTGCCTTCCAGGGTTTCCGAGTTTTGCCATGTGTTTTGTTTGGTGTGTGCTTTCTTCTTGTCATCTCTTGCATTGCATCATGTCATCATGGCATTATATCATTAATTTTTGCAACTCATCTAAATAAATTGTATGGATTTTTCGATCCATTTAAATCGAGGGAATTCACATGGTGTTTTCTCTTTATAACATATTCTCCCAATATTATGGAGCTATATTAAAATATTCCTCGTTTTGGAATTGATCTTAACACACTTGCAAAATAATTCCAATGCCCTTTCTACTTCAAGTTNTGTGACGCCCCAAGACCGGAGCTTCAGTTGCCTTCCAGGGTTTCCGAGTTTTGCCATGTGTTTTGTTTGGTGTGTGCTTTCTTCTTGTCATCTCTTGCATTGCATCATGTCATCATGGCATTATATCATTAATTTTTGCAACTCATCTAAATAAATTGTATGGATTTTTCGATCCATTTAAATCGAGGGAATTCACATGGTGTTTTCTCTTTATAACATATTCTCCCAATATTATGGAGCTATATTAAAATATTCCTCGTTTTGGAATTGATCTTAACACACTTGCAAAATAATTCCAATGCCCTTTCTACTTCAAGTTTGGCCCCCAAACCTTGCCATTATTATTTTCATCATTTTCCGGAGTTCCACCAAAAATCCTTGGATCATTTTTGTTAAATTCTTCATATTTTTGTGAGCCCGGAAAAATTGTCCGCGCCCGCAAATTCTTTCTCCAACCCTCTCGTTCTTTTGTCTCTCTTTATTTGTTTTTCTGCTAAATATTAGAGAGAGAGAGAGGAGCAAGGCCCAGCCGGCCCTGGCCTTTCTCCTCCGCCAGCCCAGCTTGGCCTTCTCCAGGCAGCCGTCCCTGCCCTCTAAGGCCTAGGCCCAGCCGCGCCTCCCTCCAGGCCGGCCAGCCTCTAAGGCCCATGGCCCAGCCGGCCCCTTTCTAACCCTAGGCGCAAGGCCCCATCTCCCCTCGTCCTCCTCCTTCCGCCGCCCGCTTCTCTCCTCCTCTCGTTCCCTCCTCCCGACCGCATCGCCAGGGAGCGCCGCTCGCGCCCGATCCCCCTCGTCCTCCCTCAATCTCCTCCTGCGCCCGGTCCCCTCGCCCTTGCCTCCTCCTCCGTTGGTGGAGACCACGCCGGAGCCAGATGCAGCGTCCCCGCCGCCGTTTGCCTCACCGCCGACCTGCGCCCTGCTTCTCCTCGCCCTCTGCACCCTCCCGCCGCCGCCGGCCTCTCTTCTCCTCCCCCGCGTCCCCGTTCGCCGCGCCTCTACCCTCCTCGCCGCGGGCATCGAGCACCGGCGCCGCCATCCCTTCTCCTCCCGGCTCTGCTCGGGTCCGTCGAGGCCCATCGCCTCCCGATCCGGCGACCTGCGCCCAGGCCTCCGCTGCGTCCCCGCTTCTTGTCACGACCAAGCCCCAGTGGTGCTGTGGCCGCGCCTCTGCTTCGAGCAGGCGAAGAAGGCACGCCAGCCTTGATCCCCTGCCTCCACGACCACCGAACCAGGACGCCAAGCTCTCTTTCGGGATTCCCCTCAAGACCAAGACCGCCCCGAGACCGACAAGTACCCCGACCAACGCCAAGTACCCCTTCGGTTCCGTCAAGTTCGACTACACGATGATGCGACAAGTGCCCCGACGATACGCCAAGTACCTCTACCGTCGTCGCCGGAAACGCCAAGTACCACTACGACCCGGCGACCACCGAACCGGAAACGACAAGTACCCCGATGACAC
>LR880970.1:17503558-17516958 GCA_904067115.1 Aegilops sharonensis | reverse complement strand
CACAATGTTTACCCAGGTTCGGGCCCTCTCGATGGAGGTAATACCCTACTTCCTGCTTGATTGATCTTGATGATATGAGTATTACAAGAGTTGATCTACCACGAGATCGTAGAGGCTAAACCCTAGAAGCTAGCCTATGATTATGATTGTTGTAGTCCTCCGGACTAAACCCTCCAGTTCATATAGACAGGGGGCTAGGGTTACACAGAGTCGGTTACAAGGGAGGAGATCTACATATCCGAACTGCCAAGCTTGCCTTCCACGCAAAGGAGAGTCCCATCCGGACACGGGACGAAGTCTTCAATCTTGTATCTTCATAGTCCAACAGTCCGGTTGTTCGAGGACCCCCTAATCCAGGACTCCCTCAGTAGCCCCCGAACTAGTCTTCAATGAAGATGAGTCCGGCGCACAGATTATCTTCGGCATTGCAAGGCGGGTTCTTCTCCAAATTCTGAGTACCTGTAGAGTAGTGTCCGGCTTCCCATGAATGTTGCACTCCTCGGCTTCTGCGCCCAATAATGGCTATCCTCCACGTGTCGAGCGAATGCGAGAAGTCGGGGCATTTTTACACTTGCCACCCCAACCATGTAAGTAAACTGTCTATTTAAAGAGACAGGGATCCTCAGATCCAGATCACACCATCCTCCCATAGCGAGCATCCATCGGAGAGCGCCCGGAAAAATCCATCCCATCATGGCCGGCCATCGCAGCTCCTCCTCTCGCTCCCGTAGCCCTAAGCCGGGCAACTGGAAGAAGTGTTCTATTCCCCACGGCCAATTAGTAGAGTTACAGACCCAGGGGTTTCTCCCTCCTGCGTATATGGTCCCCATCCGAGCTGGATTAGCCACTTATAATGGCGGGGAGCAAGCAGAGAGCTTTCCCAACCCATCCATGGGGGAGCAGGTATGCCTTGTCCCTTACTTATTGAGGGGACTTGGATTTCCAATCCATCCGTTCCTCCGCGGGCTCTTGGAGTTCTACGGCCTCCAGCTGCATAATTTTACTCCCGCCTCCATATTACACATCGCTGGCTACGTCGCCCTTTGCGAGCTATTTTTGGGCTGCGAAGCTCATTTCGAGCTATGGAAGAGGCTATTCTGCCTCGTACCTCATACACAGGAGGGGTCAATATATCAAGTCGGCAGAGCCGAGATATGGCGCATCACCGGGACTAGATACCTCTCCGGTACTCCGAAGAAGACGTCCGAAGACTGGCCTTCAGAGTGGTTTTTTATGGAGGACGTCCCCCTTCCGGACCCTATTCGGATGGGACTTCCTGAGTTTAGTAACGCCCCTTTGAAGAAACGCCGCAGCTGGCGCCCTCGGAGCCCCCAGGAGGAAGATAACGGAGAAGTCCTTTATCTGATGGACCGGATAAAGACGCTGGCCAAACCAGGATTGACAATAATCGAGGTTATATCAATATGTATAATGCGGGGGGTGCAGCCACTTCAATATCGGGGACACCCCATGTGGCACTTCAATGGAGAAGACGATTCCACCCGCTACGGTCGTAAGGGACCGAACTCCATCGTTGCTTTAGCGAAAATACTATCCGATTTATATAAAGGAGAGGAAGAGGAGTTCATCCGCATTAAGCCACGGGATGGATTCTCCATGTACAACCCCCCAAGCTGGGTGAGCTGCTACCTTTTACTCCTAACCTTCCCGCATTTTTCGTCATAGGTATTTACCTTGCTATTTCATAGCAGGAATTGCAAAAAAGCTGTGAGGGAGGTCCACAGCCTGCCTCCACAACCAGAGGACCCTGACCGGGCCCTCGACCCCGGACTCGAAGAAGATTCGGACACGTTTGTGGAGCTCATCGACACGACGTTCTATCTATTAAGCTGTGGCGGCGCCTTGGTAGCCATCATAGCCGATTATCCTGGACTACTCCCTGCGTCGCATGTAAGTAAAACCGGAGTCCCAACTTCCGAGAAGGATCCCTTTTTTCGCACTTCACCTACCGCACACATATGGTGTCTTACAGGGAAGGTCTTCGGGACGCCATGCCGAACCCGTAGTGACTCACCAACAAGGGGCACCGAAACCGGGTAGGCGTAAAAGGAAGGCGGTCAGGACTGAGATGCCGTCACAGAGGTACGAAAAAGAACCCCGCTCCATGGTTGTCGTCTTTTAAAATGTAACAACGTCCATGTTTTCTAGCAGAAAAAATGCTCGCCGGGCTATATCAGGAGAGCCTGCCGGCCACGCCTCCACCAGCCGAGCTACAAAGCCGGACTTAGAGGCAGAAGCTAACGTGGGGCCAACACTGGACGTTACTCCTACAGAGGATGCGGATAGGCTGTCCGCTATGAATTCCGAAGTGGAGAGTGCCATGAATCACAGGCGTCGCCGGGCCGTGCTCCGCGACGCTTGTTTCCCTCAGGAGGCGTTCGATGCCTTCAACTCGGGAGACGCGTACATCCGAGCTGCTCAAAATGGCCTGGCCAGAGCAACGGACCAGTATGTAAAGGATATACGGGTAAGAAAACATGATAATTATGTACACCAGTAGCCCCTGAGACTTGAAACAGTTGGCACAACTGATTTGAGGATCATTATATGCGTAGGTTCTTACGGAGAAGAATACCCAATTGTCTCAAGAGCTGGAGGAGTGCAAAACCCAACTACGGGCCGCAGTTGCCGCAATGAAGGAGTCCGAGAAGGCCCCATCTGGTAACACTTGTTTCTATCAAAAAGAATGACATGTACCAGTTAGTATTCGGCATGCATGAAAATCTTACAATAGATTCTGCAGATGACCCTGGAGTGAATCCGGGGTTCGTGCGAGGGGATGAGCAACATGCTCAACGACAGCTAAAGGCTGGCGAGTGTGTCCTTATGCAGGTTAGGCGGGAGAAAAATGATCTCCAAGATGCCAATACCCGACTGGGCATTGAACTGAAAGATGTTCGAGCCCAGCTTGCATACTCCGTAAAGGAGAACAAGAGGCTTGGACGCGGCATATTTAGTAAGTGCTTGAACGAACTTTTATAGAGTTCGGCGAAGAAACCGGCTAACAGAGTTATATCTGTATGTATGCTGACGGGTCGTCCCGAAGAGGAGATGCCCGGATCTGCAGGCGATCTTCTGCAAGAGCTCTCACAACTGCACGAAGAAGTTCAACAGGTGATGCAGGGCATTGCCCAGGCCTTGTGGCCATCCACCTCCCTGCCAGGAGGCATGGGGGAGCTCATAGAGGTGATCAAGGGAGCGCGGCGACACTTTCGATGATGGAAGATATCGGCCTACCGACAAGGTGCAAGGGAAGCCTGGGCCATGGTGAAGACGCGGTATAGCAAGGCTGACCCGAACCACATGGCCGAGGTCGGACCTGTAGGGTCTGGTGGGAAAGAGATCCCCGTTAGTCTGGTATATGACCAGGTAAAATTAGCCGCAAAGTATTCCCAACAGGATTGTAGGCTAGACAGCCTATTGGATGATATAGAAGAAGAATTTAGTCAGTCTAAGTGACTGTGTACTTCAAATGACATATTTTGTCCCTAGCTGGATTGTAAATAATTTGTCATGGTGGACCTTTTCGCTTCGACCTCCGGACCCGACAGTCCGGAGTGTATCTGAATACCCGCTCAGTTATGTAAAAACCGGGGTATGCGTGGAAACCAGGCGTAGGGGTCATAAGTGCTTGAACAGACAAGTATCCAACTAGCTATGTTATATTACATGGATAGTAAGAAACATCTTCTAGGGAGAATAGTTCCATTAAGGGTTCCTTTCCCTGGGTACGCATGCATTAATGTGCATGTCCGAACTGTGAAAAGAGACGCAGGATATAAACATCTGGGGGCATGTATTACAATAAGTAAAAATCATCTTTTGTTCACCGACCGAATATTCCCTTAAGAACGCTAGCTTTCGGCTTCACCCAGTCTGAGGTACACATCCGGCTGACCCGGCAGTAACAATCGCAGAGGTGCTCCCCTTATGCCCTAGCCGAATTAACGGGAACGTAGGGCATAACCACAAGAGCCAGGCAACCCAACTTGGCCAAAACTTAAGTCATATCGATGCATATAATGGCGAAGAAAAGGTACATGTGGAGAAGTAACACATGTGCGGGGGGCATAGAGTCCTGAATATAATTATATTAAGCTTCTTTATAAGAAGCCCCCAGGTATAATGAGCACGCATGGCGCGTCAAGATTTTGTAGTCAAGACATACTTTAAGCTTTTAATGCCATGAAGAAAAAGGGAAGAAGGAAAGAAAGAAAGACATATAGCATATATATATATATGTATAAAAGGGCTGAGGTAAGGAGACGAACACAGAGTCCGGCACTAGGCGTAGATTCTTCGGAGTCTGGCTGCGTTCCACGGGTTTGGCTCGAGTCGATTGTCCGATGCATCACACAGACGGTACGCACCACCGGTCAGAACTTTATCAATGATGAAGGGACCTTCCCATTTGGGCTTGAGCTTATTCTTTTTCTTATCCGGTAGGCGTAGAACGAGTTCGCCGATGTTATACGTTTTGGCCCATATTTCTCTGCTTTGATACTGTCGAGCCTGTTGCTGATAGAATGCGGAGCGGGCTTTTTCCACGTCAGGCTCCTCCTCCAGGGTGTCCAAACTGTCCTGCCGATCGAGCTCGGCTTCTTTCTCTTCGTACATGCGCACTCGAGGTGAGTCATGAATTATGTCGCAGGGCAGAACCGCCTCTGCGCCGTACACCATAAAGAACGGTGTGTATCCGGTAGTGCGATTCGACGTGGTCCGCAGCCCCCATAGTATGGAGTCGAGCTCCTCGACCTAGTGCGTATCTGATTCCTTCAAGGATCGCACTAGTCTGGGTTTAATGCCACTCATAATGAGACCATTTGCCCGCTCAACCTGACCATTTGTTTGGGGGTGATAGACAGAGGCATAATTGAGCTTGATGCCCATGTTGCCGCACCAAATTTTTACCTCGTCGGCTGTAAAGTTTGAGCCGTTATTGGTGATGATGCTATGGGGGACGCCGTAACGGTGTACAACCCCGGATATGAAGTCTATCACTGGTCCGGATTTGGTCGTTTTAACTGGTTTGGCTTCTATCCATTTGGTGAATTTATCCACCATGACCAATAGGTATTTTTTCTTATGGATTCCCCCTTCAAGGGGTCCGACCATATCAAGCCCCCACACCGCAAAGGGCCAAGTAATGGGGATTGTTTGGAGAGCGGTAGGTGGCATATGGCTTTGGTTTGCGAAAAGCTGGCAACCGACGCAACGTTGAACGAGGTCCTGTGCGTCTGCTCGGGCCGTCAGCCAGTAAAAACCAGTACGGAAGGCCTTGCTTACAAGGGCCCGATCTTCGGCATGGTGGCCGCCAAGTCCAACATGAATTTCTGCCAAAAGCTGCCGTCCTTCCTCTTCGGAGATGCATCTTTGAAGTACTCCGGTAGCGCTTTTCTTATAAAGCTCTCCCTCGTGGACCTTGTAGGCTTTAGACCGCCGTACAATGCAACGTGCCTCGTTTGGGTCCTGAGGGAGTTCTTGCCTGATTAGGTAGGCCAAGATTGGTTCTGTCCACGGGGCGATGACAGCCATAATCACGTGGGCCGAAGGCATTATTTCGGTGGCAGAGCCTCCGATTATGTCAGAGTGTTCGGTATCTGGTGTTGTGGCCAGGTCCGGACTGTTGTTGCCGGTATCTCCTTCCCATACCATGGATGGCTTAAACAGCCTTTCCAACAAGATATTAGGTGGGACAGGTTCGCGCTTAGCACCGATGCAGGCGAGGATATCCGCCGCTTGATTGTTTTCCCTTACCACATGGTGGAATTCAAGCCCCTCGAACCAAGCTGACATTTTGAGGACAGCGTTGCGGTAAGCCGCCATTTTTGGGTCCTTGGCGTCAAAGTCTCCATTTATTTGAGATATTGCGAGGTTCAAATCCCATGCACCTCTAGGCGTTGAATGCCCATGGTGACTGCTATCCGGAGACCATGCAACAGGGCCTCATATTCTGCTGCATTGTTGGAGTCTGTGTATAATATTTGGAGTGCGTATTGGACTGTATCTCCGGTGGGGGATGTCAGGACGACGCCTGCCCCCAGACCAGCCAGCATCTTGGAGCCGTCAAAGTGCATGATCCAATTGGAGTATGCGCTGTACTCTTTAGGGAGTTCGGCTTGTGTCCATTCAGCCACGAAATCAGCCAGTACTTGTGACTTAATGGCTCGCCGTGGTTTGTATGTTATGTCGAACGGGAGGAGCTCGATAGCCCATTTAGCAATCCGGCCCGTGGCATCGCGGTTGTTTATTATGTCATTGAGTGGTACTTTAGAGGCCACCATAATTGAACACTCTTGAAAGTAGTGTCGTAATTTCCGGGATGCCATGAAGACCGCGTATGCTATCTTTTGATAATGTGGGTACCGTGATTTGCATGGAGTGAGGACAGTGTATACATAGTATACTGGCTTTTGAAGCGGGAACTTATGTCCGTCCGTCTCTCGTTCGATGATGAGCACTGCGCTTACAACTTGGTGTGTTGCCGCTATATATAACAGCATTGGTTTGCCGACATTTGGCGCGGCGAAGATTGGGTTGGTGGCCAATACGGCTTTTATATTTCTTCCAGTCCGGCCGTGGCCGCACCTGTCCACTCGAAGTGTTCGGTGCATCGAAGAAGGCGATAAAGGGGTAGTGCCTTTTCTCCTAATCGGGAGATAAAGCGGCTTAAGGCAGCCACGCATCCAGTTAATTTCTGGATTTGCTTGAGGTCTGTTGGGATAGCCAACTGTGACAGAGCTCGGATTTTAACCGGATTTGCTTCAATTCCTCTACTAGAGACGATGAAGCCCAAGAGCTTTCCGGCGGGCACGCCGAAAACACATTTTTCCGGATTGAGCTTGATGTCATATGTTCGAAGATTGTCGAACGTGAGCCTCAAGTCGTCTATTAAGGATTCGACGTGTCTGGTTTTGATGACCACGTCGTCTACATATGCCTCCACTGTTTTGCCAATTTGTGTTTCCAGGCATGTCAGAATGATACATTGATAGGTTGCACCGACGTTTTGGAGCCCGAAAGGCATGGTGTTAAAACAGAAGGGGCCGTATGGAGTGACAAATGCCATTGCGGCTTGATCGGTCTCCGCTGTCTTAATTTGATGGTATCCAGAGTATGCGTTGAGCAAACACAATGAGCCGTGTCTTGCGGTAGCGTCGATAATTTGATCGATGCGGGGGAGAGGGAAGGGATCCTTGGGGCAAGCCTTGTTAAGGTCCTTGAAATCGAAACATAGGCGCCAGGATTTGTCCTTTTTTGGCACCATCACCAGGTTTGCTAGCCAGTCTGGATGTTTTATTTCTCTAATGAATCCGGCCTCAAGTAACTTGGCTAGCTCCTCTCCCAATGCTTGTCGCTTAGGCTCAGAGAAACGCCGAAGAGTCTGCTTGACCGTCTTGAACCCCTTTAGAATGTTAACGCTATGCTCGGCCAGCCTACGTGGGATTCCTGGCATGTCTGAAGGATGCCAGGCGAAGATGTCCCAATTCTCGCGCAAGAACTCCCGTAATGCGGCGTCTACTGTGGGGTTTAACTGTGCCCCGATGGATGCTGTTTTTGCAGGGTCCGTTGGGTGGACTTGAAATTTTACTATTTCGTCCGCTGGTTTAAAAGAGGTGGACTTGGGTTTTTTGTCGAGTATCACGTCATCCCTGTCCACTGTGCAGCGCAACACAGTTAGTTCTTCGGCCGCAAGGGCTTCGGATAACGCCTCGAGGGCTAGTGCGGCAGTTTTATTTTCGGCATGGAGTGCTATATCCGGATCACTAGCTAGAGTGATGATTCCATTGGGCCCGGGCATTTTGAGCTTCATGTACCCGTAATGGGGTATAGCTTGGAAGATCGTGAACGCCTCCCGCCCTAAAAGGGTGTGGTATCCACTACTGAACGCGGCGACTTGGAATGTGATTTCTTCGGACCTATAATTTTCCGGCCTGCCGAATACCACGTCTAGTGTGATTTTTGCTGCACATCGTGCCTCCCGACTAGGGATGATTCCTCTGAAGGTCGTGCTGCTTTGCTCAATGCGGCTCTTGTCTATTTCCATTTTTCCAAGGGTTTCCTCATAGATGAGGTTTAATCCGCTGCCACCGTCCATGAGCACTTTAGTAAGCCGGAAGCCATCCACAATTGGACTAAGGACCAAGGCGGCTGGTGCTCGGGCTGTTCAGAATTTAGGTTCGTCATTGGCATTGAAGGTTATAGCCGTGTCGCTCCATGGATTTATTGCTGCTACGTGGCAAACTTCAGCAAGGCTGCGGAGTGCACGCTTACGCGTATTATTTGAGGCGAAGGTCTCGAAGACCGTCAATATTGTATTGTTATTTTCCACGGGATGGTTCTCTATTGTATTGTTGATGAGGATATACTCGCTGCTCTTGGCCACCTGCCAGAGTATCCAACATGCTCTAAGGCTATGTGTTAGCATGGTATCCGCTGTGCTGTGAATTTTGCATGGCCCATTGAGCCATCCATCCAATATAGTTCCACGTCCTGTAGTGGGCTTTGGTTTCTTTGTAATTGGATCGGGTGACTTACGAGAGTACACCCTTTTAGTTCGGACGGGGGGTTTGATGAGGGCCGGGGGATCCTAGAATTTTGTTTGGGTTTTCCAGGCGCTTTCCATCGCACAGTATTTCTGTACTATGGCCGCCAAGTCGGCGAAGTGTGCTATGTCACAGCGACTTATGGCGTTGAGGATTCCCTTGTCCGTCAAATTTTTGCAAAAGAATAAAATTGCGTCTTCCTCGCGACAGTCCTTAACCTTGCTCATTACAAGGAGGAATCTGGCCCAATAGTGATGTACTGTCTCTTGGGGCTCTTGTCTAATGTGGGAAAGATCAGTTATATCTGGGTGGGTGGGTAGATTTAGGTCCGAACCCTGACCCGATCTGAGACCCATGGGTGGAGGAGCTTCTGAGCTTGGCAGTTCGGGCTCCGGGATGTTGCCCAATAGATCTGGCCTGCTGTCTGATTCTAGATTCAAAGCTTGGGCAGTGTCCTCCCGTAGACAGGTATCCGTCTCAGAGAGCTCGGGAATCCGGACATAGTTCGTCCTAAAGATAGAAGAAGAACTGCTGCGTTGCTCCTCCACCACCTCTATCTAATGGGTGACCGGCGGAGAATTGATCTCCCTTTGGTCGGGTTTAAGCCCGACCCGACCATAGTCCATAGCAACTCCCAAGGTGGCGATGCGATCCAAGAGCTCGTTCAAGGAAGAGAGCTCCATTGGATCCATCTGCTCGGTGAATCCTGAGCCGACATGGAGGCTGTTTTTGATGACCTGAGAAGTCATCATCGGTGCAACGGCCGAACGGGCGGTCATGACAAAGCCGCCTAATCGGAGGGTTTGGCCTATAGCCATCGAGCCATCGAGCCTTATGATGACGACACAATGGAACTCTCAATGAAAGCACCAATGTCGGTGTCAAAACCGGCGGATCTCGGGTAGGGGGTCCCGAACTGTGCGTCTAAGGCCGATGGTACCAGGAGGCGGGGGACACAATGTTTACCCAGGTTCGGGCCCTCTCGATGGAGGTAATACCCTACTTCCTGCTTGATTGATCTTGATGATATGAGTATTACAAGAGTTGATCTACCACGAGATCATAGAGGCTAAACACTAGAAGCTAGCCTATGATTATGATTGTTGTAGTCCTCCGGACTAAACCCTCCGGTTTATATAGACACCGGAGGGGGCTAGGGTTACACAGAGTTGGTTACAAGGGAGGAGATCTACATATCCGAACTGCCAAGCTTGCCTTCCACGCAAAGGAGAGTCCCATCCGGACTCGGGACGAAGTCTTCAATCTTGTATCTTCATAGTCCAACAGTCCGGCTGTCCGAGGACCCCCTAATCCAGTACTCCCTCAACAGGTACATATACTGAAGAACTACGGAAGCACCAAGTAAAGAATGATGAACCACAGTTGTACTAAAGACTGTAAAGAGAGAGGCGAAAGACATTCTGGTTGCTGGAGAAGGTGAAGCGGAATGCCCATATTGGGCCCTCCTCCATGCGTAATGCGCACGACTCTAGGCCAACCCCTTGTGATGGATGCCTGTCCATCCTTCACTGTCTTCATTACGACTTCTTGGTGCTCATTGTAGTTTGGATGAAATACTTTAACCTTCATTGCGTGTCCACCAATCATGTACTTTGCGAGGTAAGCTTGAGTGAACTGCTCCGGGAACCACTATGAATGAAAAAGATTCAGACATTGTTGTCCAACAACTCATTATGGGCAGTAAAAAGAGAAGGCTGCAGAGTTTGTAGTTACCATCCTACAGCTCACTGTTGTGTTGGATAGAGCATAAACAAATAATTTGCTTGCCACCATTCGTATCCTTTTGCTAATAATCCTTATCAGTTTCCTCACTTGATGCTTGTTCATGAATATCTCATTGCCCCATACGCAAAATGGGTCGATGCGTGGATCCTTGCCAAGGGCATATGTACCTACAAGCAACAAGTCAATATTAGAAGCTAACAAGTGTCCAGGCCTGGATCTATATGCACTACACTATGGAACAACGGGGGGAGTACAAGCCGAGGGATGAAACTAACCTCGGCGGAAAATGGTGGCCACTCCTATTGTCGTCCTGCATAAGTAGTGGAAAGGCATGATTAGTACAACAACCTTAACATCAAACAAATATAGCAAAGGTAAACAACATCATCTCCAAATGACAGCTTGAATGTGTTGGTTTCAGCATGCTATTAAAGCAGATATAAAATGGAAGGCAATGTTATCGACAACAGGCTTAACAACCATCAAATATTGCAATTCAAACTGGTATTGTTGAAAATGAATAGAACGTAGGTAATGCTTAAACATCACACTGGATAAATGTGTAAAACTGAAATAAAGGGCATCTGCTAACTACACCAGGCATAACTGGAACCAAATATAGCCGTTCAAACTGGTATTGATGCAGTCGAGCGGCACAGTTCCGACTTGCACATAATGAACATCACATTGTGAATGATTGAAATAAACAAGGCATAAATTATCAGTATAACAACCAAATATAGCCATTGAAAACTGGACAGAGTCTCACTGCAACCAACCTAACAAGCAAATACAGATAAACAGGGCATATGCTTGAAAACTGGACAAATGCTCACTGCAACCAACCTAACAAGCAAATACAGATACACAAGGCATCTGCTTGAAAACTGGTCAAATGCTCACTGCAACCAACCTAACAACCAAATACAGATAAACAACACATCTGCTTGATAACTGGACAAATTCTCACTGCAACCAACCTAAGAACCAAATACATATAAACAAGGCATCCGCTCAATAACTAGAAAAATGCTCACTACAACCAACCTAACAACCAAATACAGACAAACAAGGCATCTACTCACTGTAAACAACTAAATATAGCCATTCGTAAAACTGAAGTGGACAATTCATACTTAAACATTACATAGCCCTATTGAACAATACATTTTTTGCATAACTGAAATAATTAAACACAACACAGTTAAAGCACCGCAAGGAAAATGCTACTACAACAATGGGTATGGGTTGGCAAACTAGAAAAGGTAAGATTTGCTGATAGGATGTTGCATCACATGTCATGGATGGGATCTTTCTAGTTGGAAGAGCACATACCCATGGTGCACTCTCTGATGTCACAGATGGGCTGTTTCACCTTGGAAGAACCTTTGTGGGTGCCCTCCTCGTGGTCGTGGTCGTGGTCGATGAGATCTGACTTGGCAATTGAGGATCCCAAGCTGCCGCCGTAGAATGTGTCTTTCAGAAATGACAAAATGGGCTCGATGGCGTACAAGGATCGCAAATCCTTGACCGCTTGGCGGAGGAGATCAGCGACAGGGCCGTCGAAGAGATTGACGGCGGTTGAACCAGAGGGGTTGTGGATGGACCACTTAACCTGTGACATGGCCCGCGTGAAGCCATCGCTGTCGCCGAGCTTGATGTCGTAGCCATCTTTCCTGAGATATAGTAATACGCTAGTCCGCTGACATGAAGCCTTCGGCATGGCAATGTAGTCAACGTCTTCGCCGCCTTCTGCAACGACGTGTTGGTCCGGGATCGACAGGTCGGGGCGAACAGCGGCCACCTCGCCAACGTCCGCCGAAGAGGCCATGATAAACCTCTTCTTGGCCGAACGCTCGTCGGGCTCCCCAGGATACGTGGTTGAGCTTAGGCTGCGACATTCCGGAGCAGGGAATGTGGATCTGTCGGGGAGGGACATGATACGTCTCCAACGTATCTATAATTTTTTATTGTTCCATGCTATTATATTATCTGTTTTGGATGTTTTATATGCATTAATATGCTATTTTATATTATTTTTTGGGACTATCTTATTAACCTAGAGCCTAGTGCCAGTTTCTGTTTTTTTCCTTGTTTTTGAATTTCGTAGAAAAGGAATACCAAACGGAGTCCAAACAGAATAAAACCTTCGGGATGATTTTTCTTGGACCAGAAGACACCCAGGAGACTTGGAGATCTAGTCGGAGGAGCCACGAGGCGGCCACAAGGATGGAGGGCGCGCCTAGGGGGTAGGGTGCGCCCCCTGCCTTGTGGGCCCCCCGTGACTCCCCTGACCTAATTCCTTCGCCTATATATTCTCATATACTCCCAAACCACCAGAAGTATCCACGAAAACACTTTTACACCGCCGCAACCTTCTGACCCGTGAGATCGCATCTAGGGACCTTTTCTAGCATCCTGCCGGAGGGGGATTCGATCACGGAGGGCTTCTACATCAACACCATTTCCCTTCTGATGAAGTGTGAGTAGTTTACCTCGTACCTACGGGTCCATAGCTGGTAGCTAAATGGCTTCTTCTCTCTCTTTGATTCTCAATACCATGTTCTCCTCGATGTTCTTGGAGATCTATCCAATGTAATATTCTTTTGCGTTGTGTTTGTCGAGATCTGATGAATTGTGGATTTATGATCAGCTTATCTATGAATATGAATTGAATCTTCTCTGAATTGTTTTATGCATGATTTGATATCTTTGTAATTCTCTTCGAACTATCGGTTTAGTTTGGCCAACTAGATTGGTTTTCTTGCAATGGAAGAAGTGCTTAGCTTTGGGTTCGATCTTGCGGTGTCGTTTCCCAGTCACAGTAGGGGCAGCAAGGCACGTATTGTATTTTTGCCATCGAGGATAAAAAGATGGGGTTTTCATCATATTGTTTGAGTTAATTCCTCTATGCCAACTTACTTAATGCGTTAATTTGTTCTTCATGAACTTAATACTCAAGATGTAGGCAGAAGATGGTCGATGTGTGGAGTGATAGTAGTAAATGCAGAATCATTTCGGTCTACTTGACACGGATGTGATGCCTATATTTCATAATCATTGCCTTGGATATCGTCATAACTTTGC
>LR880970.1:17406117-17422643 GCA_904067115.1 Aegilops sharonensis | reverse complement strand
ATGCTATAACTGTATTATCCGGAAATCGTGATACACGTGTGAATACATAGACCATAACATGTCCCTAGTGAGCCTCTAGTTGACTAGCTCGTTGGTCAACAGATAGTCATGGTTTCCTGACTATGGACATTGGATGTCATTGACAACGAGATCACATCATTAGGAGAATGATGTGATGGACAAGACCCAATCCTAAGCATAGCACAAGATCGTGTAGTTCGTTTTGCTAGAGCTTTTCCAATGTCAAGTATCTCTTCCTTAGACCATGAGATCGTGTAACTCCCGGATACCGTAAGAGTGCTTTGGGTGTACCAAACGTCACAACGTAACTGGGTGACTATAAAGGTGCACTACAGGTATCTCCGAAAGTGTCTGTTGGGTTGACACGGATCGAGACTGGGATTTGTCCCTCCGTATCACGGAGAGGTATCTCTGGGCCCACTCGGTAATGCATCATCATAATGAGCTCAAAGTGACTAAGTGGTTAGTCACGGGATCATGCATTACGGTACGAGTAAAGTGACTTGCCGGTAACGAGACTGAACAAGGTATTGGGATACCGACGATCGAGTCTCGGGCAAGTAACGTACCGATTGACAAAGGGAATTGTATACGGGGTTTGATTGAATCCTCGACATCGTAGTTCATCCGATGAGATCATCGAGGAGTATGTGGGAGCCAACATGGGTATCCAGATCCCGCTGTTGGTTATTGACGGAGAGGCATCTCGGTCATGTCTGCATATCTCCCGAACCCGTAGGGTCTACACACTTAAGGTTCGGTGACGCTAGGGTTGTAGAGATATTAGTATGCAGTAACCCGAAAGTTGTTCGGAGTCCCGGATGAGATCCCGGACGTCACGAGGAGTTCCGGAATGGTCCGGAGGTAAAGATTTATATATATAAAGTCCAGTTTCGGCCACCGGGAAAGTTTTGGGGGTCACCGGTATTGTACCGGGACCACCGGAAGGGTCCCGGGGGTCCACCGGGTGGGGCCACCTATCCCGGAGGGCCCCATGGGCTGAAGTGGCGTGGGAACCAGCCCCTGGTGGGCTGGTGCGCCCCACCCAAGGGCCCAAGGCGCCTAGGGTTGGGGGACCGTTGCCCCCCGAGGGGGCATGCGCCCCCCCCCTGGTTGGAAACCCTAGGGGGGCGTTGCCCCCCGAGGGGGCATGCGCCCCCCTGGTTGGAAACCCTAAGGGGGCCGTTGCCCCGGGGGCCGCCGCCCCCCGCCATCTAGATGGGATCTCCAAGGGGGCATGCGCCCCCCTAGCCCCTATATATAGTGGAGGGGAGGAAGGGCAGCAACACCCCGCATCTTGGCACCTCCCTTCCCCCTTGCTACACCTCCTCTTCCCGCAGACGCTTGGCGAAGCCCTGCCGGATCCCTGCTGCATCCACCACCACGCCGTCGTGCTATTGGATCTTCATCAACCTCTCCTTCCCCCTTGCTGGATCAAGAAGGAGGAGATGTCACGCTGACCGTACGTGTGTTGAACGCGGAGGTGCCGTCCGTTCGGCGCTAGGATCTCCGGTGATTGGATCACGACGTGTACAACTACCTCAACCCCGTTCTTTTGAACGCTTCCGCTCGCGATCTACAAAGTGGTATGTAGATGCATCTCCCATGACTCGTTGCTTAGATGAACTCATAGATGGATCTTGGTGAAACTGTAGGAAA
Source organism: Aegilops sharonensis (assembly GCA_904067115.1). NCBI lineage: Eukaryota > Viridiplantae > Streptophyta > Magnoliopsida > Poales > Poaceae > Aegilops > Aegilops sharonensis. Next base: position 17,420,963 of record LR880970.1, on the reverse strand, counting down.
AATTTTAATTTTCTGCAACGTTCCCCAACAGACACCTCACATCACATCACACCCCTTTTGTTGCCCGACTCTGCAGAGCTACTATCGAGTGCCGAGGGTGATCCCTCATAACGCACTCCTGATGATAATTCTTTAGTGTAGCTATTCGGTCGTGGTCATCGAGGGTGATTTCCTCTTTCACCATTCCCGATACGGCTCTGTCGTGCAACACCTCAAGTGTGAACCTCGAGGGTGGTCCCTCTTACATTCACCTTGATGATTACATTGAGTGGAATCCACCGGGGGTTCTTCCTCGGGTTTTCCCCTTGATGTCTGGACACACGGTTATCTTGACTTTACTTGAGACATCGGTGAAAGTCGGGCGGGTCCGGAGAGCACCCGAGGGATGTTACGGTGGCGGCTGGCTATTTAGCGGTATCATCCGGGAGGGGGTGATAGCTCCGGAATTGTCCCGACAGCCGTCACTTCTTTTTAATAATGCACTAATAGGTTTGGGTATTTGTTCTGAATTGGCCTTTGGCCTTTACGCACTAACCACCACGCGAGAATAGTTATGGGCCTCGACGTCGCAGTATCAGCCGAAGCTTTGTCAGATGTCAAGTTCAGCATTGCGGCACGGTCGGATCATGCTGGCCATCCGAGGCGGTGCTGGTATGCACCCTGCTCGCAACGACCCGGAGTGCAACGGGCGATGGGCCCAGACCCCGGAGTGCTTAGGATGTAGACCGGCGGGGACATCTCTGCTGAGCCTAGGTAGGGCTATGACGTGTTGATCTTCCGAGGCCGGGCATTGACCCCAGATAGGTGTGTCCGGCCAGAGTGATCGAGCATGTTGGGTAACGTGGTGCACCCCTGCAGGGAAGATATATATTCAAATACCGTGTCCAAGGTAATGGACGTTCAGACTTGTATCCTGATCTTATACCACTAGAAATGGATACTTGATATGTGATCGATATGTGACTCCGGGATTGCTTTCTCGCAGGGAGTCGAGGAAGGATCTCTGGGCATTAATTCTACAACATGCTTGTTAATTATGAATTGCTATTCTTTACTCTTCTACATGCTGCAAGATGCTCGGAGCTGCTTGAAGATGCTAGTCTTCGATAGGCTAGGCATTTCCCCTCTATTCTGGCATTCTGCAGTTCAGTCCACAGATACAACCCTTCCATTTGATACCAATGCATACTTAGTATAGATCTGATTCTTGCGAGTACTTTGGATGAGTACTCATGGTTGCTTTGCTACCCTCTTTTCCCCTTTCTTCCTTCTTTCCGATTGTTGCAACCAGATGGTGGTTCCCTGAAGCCAGATGCCACCGCCGACGGATACAACTACATGGAGGCCGCCGAAGATCAGGAGTAGTTAGGAGGTCCCAGGCAGGAGGCCTTGCCTCTTCGATCATTGATGTTTGTGCTAGCCTTCTTAAGGCTCTTGTCTAACCTTATGTCTGTAGTCAGATATTGTTGCTTCCGCTGACTCTTGTGTATCGAGCTATGTATTCGAGCCCTCGAGGCCCATGGCTTGTAATACGAAGCTTGTATTATTTTGATTTGTGTCTAGAGTTGTGTTGTGAAATCTTCCCGTGAGTCCCTGATCTTGATCGTACACATTTGCGTGTATGATTAGTGTACGGTCGAGTCGGGGGCGTCACAGCAGGTGCTGCAACGACCATGGTGTGGCATGGTAGGGGATGCCCTGAATTGAAGGGATCACCTTCAGGAGCACAATGGGATGGCCATGGTACATCCATCTTGCCTCAGGGAATCACATTGCATGTTCTGTGATAGCCCTGCAAAACAGAGGAAAAATTACTACTTGTACTAACCTTGTCAAATGTGTGCATGTAACAAACGTTGGATATAAATAAACACGGAAGAATGAAATGCAACATATGCAAGAATCGAACGCTCATTCCTTTCTCTCTGCTTTTTGCGAGGATCATTACTCTCTCTTTAACAAGGCTAAAACATCATAATAAGAATTAACACTAATCTTCAAACTGTGGATATCCCATGTGAATCTATTAGTTTTATAAAGCACATGCCAAGTTTGTTGATCCCAGTCCAGCAATTGCACAAGAAGAAGCGAGCATCGTAAATATTGAGCAACATAAGCTATGAATTGTTTATAGTACATTCCAAAATTAATAGATTATCATCTCTCCTGATCTCCAAATCTCACCTATCAGCCAAATTGAAAGAATAAATGTTGAATTAAATGTATAAGTATATGAATGCAACGATTGAACATTCATAGATTTTGCAGTCGGGGCTGGACAAATGGGGCTGGCCATCGAGGCCGTCCGTCTTGGTCCAGTCCCGCAGTACCCCGTCAGCAGCGAGCCTTTGGACGAGATGCATGGCCAGATCAAAGCTGCGGCCATGGCAGAGAGGTGATGTAGAGGACGCAAACAACCAAGTGGGGCGTGGGAAAGAGGTTGCCTATAACCTTGTGGCTATATGCACCCGCATGGAGGACTGGGAGGTGGGATGGCGTCGAATCTTCGCCGGCGGCCGCCATGGGGAAGGCATTGCGCCTCCTCTCATGTTCTTCGTTGAAAAGGTGGTGCGAGATCGCGAGGGAATTGGGGTGGAGGGAGGGAGGGGCCGCGACGCACAGCTAGATCATGCCGGCGAGGAGTAAAATCCTAGCGGCGGCGAGGAATAAACCCTAGCAAACGGGATAAAAATCGAACCAAAAATATCCCTCAAATTCATACCGAGAATACCATTCAAATGTTTTAGAGGGAAAATCTGATTGGTTCAAAATAGTTTTTTTCCTGAAAATGTCCCTCGGCCTCAGGTATAATCCATGTGACATCAGCGTATTACATTAAATAAATCTGGACCGTCGAATTAGCTCCGACGGACGGTCCATATCAACCAGATGCACTGTAAAATGACTCTATTGCGTACTCGCACTCTCATACTGTATTATGCATGACGTGTCATCGGAAAACAGATGACGCTCTTCAATCCAAGTTCATAATTAAACATCCACAATATGCTGCAAAGATAAAGATGGCCGGTATGGTATGACCTTGATTCTCGGTCATGTACGACGCAACAATCTTTTCATTTAAAATATGTCAGTGGTGCACGTAGTACGTACGACCACTTCAATTTGTGATCTCAGGAATTCCTACCGCTCAACCACTGTTTTTGGCAATGGTATTTTGATCTCCATATCTTGGTTAGCAAATCTATATCTATATCTATATCTATATCTATACCTATACCTACTATTAAAGGGAATAGGTATTCTTAGTTTGGTTTAGTCTTTTTCATTTGCTTTACACACGTTAATCGATTTGGGCCAGGTACTTGTATGTTGATGGGCCTTTTATGGGCTTTCATAGAGAGACTGCGAAAGATAATTGGGTCAAAATAAATCAACATTGTAGGAATTAAACACAGGACCTCCTGTCTAGCTCTTCGACGTAACAACCAAAGACTTATGCATCTTTCATATTTACTAATCCCAACTCACTCTAAATGTACGGGTGGCAGTCATCATGTTTAGGGCGAGCTAATTAAGTGAATGAGCTAATAAAGGAAGGATTGTGGGCTTAAATATAATATTTAAACGGATGTGGCTAATTAAAGAAAGGATTATGGGTAAACCGGTGGAATAACTATTAGAAAGATTGTGGTCTTAATAAATTCTACATGAAGGATTTGAGGAAAAAAGGAAGGATAATTAAAAGAAAGGATCTATAGGATTCTATGTGTTGGGGCTACTAAATTAGAAAAGAAAGGGTTTGATTCCCGATTAAAACGGGTGAGGACGTCATGGTCATTAATAAAAGAATTATACTTAAATGTCATTAAAAGAATTGTATTTAAATGGAATCAGTGGGAGATTATGCCCTGCAAAGAAAATATGAACACGGCTAAATTGCAACGTATTTTTTTATGTTCATTTTGTAAAAGGATATTGCGTTGCAACATGTTCTTCATAGTGAATCCGATGCTATGGGACATTATGCTTGCGCAAAACATCAGTATTTCCTGTTGCAACGCACGGGTATATGTGCTAGTAGTCAACCAAAAAATAGCACCTCAAGTTGTTTTCATTTCTCAGGCCAAGACACATATTGTTTTCATTTCTCTGGTACAGAGAGAGATATCATTTTGACTCTGTGTCTTAATAATTTTGCTCGATCTCAAATCGTAAGATGATGCTAATGTATTGCTATGTACCAACCTCAAGATCCCAAAGCAAATCTCTTGCTGATACAGGCAAATCAATCTTTATTAATTCTAATCCATGCGTACGACATCGATTGGTTGTAAAAGGCCTATATATTGTATACTAATCATCATCGAGCTAACCCATTCGTGCGTTAGCAAAACAAAATCTTCAGATGGCTGCAGGTGTGGTCTTTCATTCAGAATTATAATCCATGGTTCTGCGTGGCTTCTATGCATGATTGCTAACTGGTCTTAGGACACCAGCTAATTAACTTTGTACCTTGCGAACTACTTCCCATAATATAAAACATTATATATTATAAGATAGAGGAGCATGAGCTAAACTATGGACCAGTGCGTGCGCGGCACACACCTCGTGTTTTGTCTCTAGTACCCCATATGCGGTCCGCGAGTAACAGAAGCCGAGTGTTTTAACCATCTTTTTCAAAAAAATAGATAAATGCCGGATGGGAGTCATTTGTTTTCTATCGGGGGCTCTTTTTTTAATAAAGCCTACAGCAACTTCGTAAAATCTCAAGATGACATATCGGTTTAGTCTTTCGGAGATGCTCATAGGGGTGGAGCGTGCGTGTGTGCGTTCATACAGGTGAGTGTATGTGCATTTATATGAGCGCTTGCGTCTCTATTGTGTTAAAAAAATAATTCTTTAGGAAGTTCTTGGTTGCCTTACAAATGGTTATCTTTATCTTTTCGAGATCTTTATTTCTTTGTATTTGCATGACTCCCGATGCTCTAAATGAACGGTTCTCAACGGTGACTTAGAAATATAATCTCTCGTCCGTTTGATAAATTGCATGACCGTTTTCCTTTGTTTCTCGAATTACTGGCGCCGTGTTTTGCACAACCTTCCGTTTGTTCTCATACGACGGTTGTAGATAAACAAAAACTCCAATGCATGAGGTGCGTGGTTGGTGACATCTAGTTACTTTACTCTTGCCACCTAGTTTAATTACTTCTCGGCAAGCAATGTTAATTAAAAGATTTGTCGGAGCAGCCGACTATTGGCTCACGGTCTACGCATGCAACGTATCAGCATATATCTCTGTAAGCCCCTGTTGCTGATTGGGTTGCTAGTTTGGATTATAGTACTAATTAAGTTGGTGCATGATGAGTACTGGCAATAGTACTTGATTGATTTTTCCTAATCCGGTCGTTTCTCTCTACTTTAAAGAGATATCCGTGATACGGTGACGATTATGTATGTGCGGGTCTCCTTCCTTCATGATACTTTTCAGTCTCTATCTCACTGCTATGGACTTTGTTGTTTTTTGTTGGGAGGGCTTCTCCCTCACACTAGTAGAGGATTAGCTAGGAGACTTTAGTCCCAGGTCAGCAACCGAGACTAATAAGTCGGGATTAAAGGTCCCCACCCTTTAGTCCCTGTTGGCCACAACCCGGGCCTGCCACCACCCCTTTAGTCCCGGCTTGTGATGCAAACCGGGACTATAGGTAGAAAGTGAACCGGGACTAATGATGCTCGTGCCCCCGACCGCTCCTAGCCGTTGGAACCGGGACTAATGGTCACATTATCTCGGGCCATAATCAAACTGGGACTAAAGGGGCAAACAAAAAGTCTAATTTCTACTAGTGTCACAAGAGCCTGCTAGCCAAAAACATATTGTTTTCTTGCCCGTTGTTATATCACATGTTTGGACGGCATAATGTCTTTGCATGCAATCCTGAACTATACTCATGTTAAGAAAGAAGTGGGCATTGTTTTGAAACTGCATTTTGAGAAGGCATATGACAAGGTATACTGGAATTTTCTCATTGATTGTCAAAGTATGAGGGGTTTGGACGATAGATGGATTAAGTGGGCGCAGCAAGTTTTGTTTAATGGGACTATTAGTGTGAAATTGAATGGTGAGATGGGTTCGTACTATCAAAGTGCCAAAGGGGTGCGCCAAGGTGACCCATTAATTGTCACCTTTTTTGTTTAGCCTGGCGGCAGATTGCCTTAATAAAATGGTGCTTAAAGCACAAGATAATGGCCTTATCACAATTGGCATCTGATCTTGTTCCTCAGGGTGTAGCAATATTTCAGTATGCGGATGATACAATCTTATGTCTGTCGTGCAATTTGGAAAAAGCCTTGAATGTTAAGTTGTTACTGTATTTCTTTGAGATGATGTTAGGGCTCAAAATGAACTTCCTGAAAAGTGAGGTATTGTGCATTGGTGAAGATAAGAATGCGTCAAAAACTTATTCGGAGTTGTTTTATTATTATGTTGTTCAATTCCCTATGCAATATCTTGATGTCCCTATGAGTTCTATTGGTCTGAAGATTTCAGACTGAGATTTTATTGATGTTAAATTTATTTAAAAAAAGTAATTTCGAGCTTGGAAAGGTAGTGCAATGTCTATAGGGGCTAGAGCTATTTTACTTAATTATGTTCTTACTAGCCCGCCATCCATTCACATAGCTATGTTCCTTATGAATAAAACTTGATTGAGAAATGGGATAAACATAGAAGAGTTTATTTTTGTAGATTAATAAATATCACATGGTGAGGTGGTCTAGGGTGTGTAGAAGACCTGGAGTTAAAGATATTAGAAAAAAATTAGCCTCCTGGTTAAATGGTTGTGGAAACTTGAAAACAAAGATGCTCTGCGACAAAAAAAGTAAGAAAGCTTGATATTCATAACAAAACTATGACGAATGTCAAGCCTAGGGTTACTGATTCTCCTTGTTGGAAATCCACTATGAAGGTAAAAGATCTTTACATGGTGGGGCGAAAATTAAAGTTGAAATGTGGTCACATTGCAAGATTATGGAACGGCGTCTATTTTGATAAGAAAAATATGAGTGAGTTATATCCTGTTTTTTTGGATATATGTCATAACTAGGACCGTACTGTTGATTCTATTGCTGATATGGATCATAGTCTATTATTTCGAAGGAGGTTGAATCATATTATGTTAACTTAGTGGGTGATATTGTGAATAAAGTGGGTAACCTGGAAGATAACGAGAATCCTGATGACTTTGTGTGGTAGTTGGGAGAAAGAAATACTTTCCCACTAAATCTATATATCAATGGCTCAAAATGATTTAGCGGGGGACAACTATAAATGATTTTGGAAAGTGAAACTTCCTTTGAAAATTCAAATTTTCTTATGGCAATTGTTTCAAAATGCAGCGCTTACTGGGGAGGTGATCAGTAAGAAGAACTGGCCTCCCGTTTTGCTTGTTTTGTAATAAAGTTGAAACTTCAAAACATTTTTTTTACCTTTTCGGTAGCTAGAGATTTTTTTGGGGGGGTGGGGGTGTGTGGGGTTTGTTTTTGGCATATATTGTTTTCGAAACTCCCTTTAGCTATATTATCCTTGGTGTTTTGCATTTTTACCAGATGGGAAGATGTTTTATACAGTTGGTTTGGGAGCTATATGCTGGGCTATCTGGAATGCCAGGAACAAAGGTAGATTTAAGAAAAAGATGACTGTGTCCCATTTGAAGTTGTATTCTCCGTTTGCTTGTTATTGTTGTATTAGGCAGGACTTCAGAAGGCTGAATATGTTGTGGAGCTAAAGGTTGGGGCGATGTTGCTCATATCTACGATAAACAATCTTATTCGTCTGTGCCAAGGTACGATCAAGGAAGGGAACAATTGAAGAATGGCTAGAGGTGGAAAGAAGGTCATCCCTATGCAAAGTTGGACCCTTTTTTGCTGATAGCCTAGTTGTGTCTCGGAGTGGTGATGCATGTTATCTGTTTGGGTATTCTGTTGTTACCTATCTATAATAGTGTAGTTTCTAAACTTCTAAGTGGTTTGGGGTTGTTAGATTTTTGCCCCGTGGTATGGGATCCGATAACAGGTGTATGCAATGGGCTTCCTGGGAGTGCTCGAACTCGCCTTCCTCTTTCCCATCTCGTATATCCCAGTTCTGTAAGACTTTGCATTCTCCTATGCTTAAATGGAAAGGGGAACCCAGTTCGAGAAAAAATGTCACATGTTTGGAATCGGTGGTATGCCTCCTTTTACACAAAGTTTTTTTTTTGTCTCTCAACTTATTGCCAAGTGTTTCTTCTTTGGTCCTCGTTTTTTAGGTGCAAATTTTACCGTAAACTTTTAGTGTCGGGCAGATTTGGTCTTTGGTAGTGTCATTCTTCGGTCAAACCATGTTTTGTCTTGACGTGTCATGATTTTGGCCACACCATCACTCTAAGGTGGAAATCACCCGACTTGTCATTGAGGGTTCAGTGGAGGCACCACCTCATGGGAGCAACTCTAGCAAAGTTGTCAAAGCACTAAATCTCCATAATAACCGCCACATGGAGCGCATATAGCAAAAACAGCTTTAGCAGAGTCGCCATACGGCCGCTAATGCCACACATACATTATGGTGCGTCATCCATATCCTGCCTTCCCAACCGAAATATTTGGCAGCTCGGGGTCAACTTTTGGAGCACACTTCATCTAACAAAACCGGAATGGACGAGAGAGATGTGGAGAGGGCTCAATGGTGAAAAACTCGAACATGGCCAGCCAAGCTAGCGTGGTGAAATGGTACTATTCGTTACACAAACGACAAATTAAAGAGAAAACTAAGCGCTGGACACACACGGGCCTTGTGGTATAGATGTTTTTCACGTGCTACGTTAGGGCATCTTCAACGGTAACTCATAAATTTCCTTCCGCACCCGTTTGTGGACAGAGGGAGATCAGTCCATGGACACGGATGTGGGAGGCCGCCATCCAACGTTACCCGCATATATCTTAAACACTTTGGCAACGAAGCGGACGAAATTCGTACAAACATGGTGGATTTCATACATAGCGGGTGACATTCATACAAACACAGCGGATTTTCGTTAGATTTCGAACATTTTGAACAAAAGAGTTCCGACCCAACCCTAAACCTATCCTACGGCGGCCTGCGTCCAACCCCTTGTCATCGTCCATCCGCCGTCTCCATGACCGCCGGCAATTAGACGATGAAGTGAAGTTGCAGTCTCCGGCAAGGAAGAGTAGAACATGGGAGATGGACCGGCCCACATGGGACACAAGGCCCTGCCGTCTACCGTGCCCTAATCATCCTCGGAGGAGTCCACGCCTTGTCCGTCACTGGTGGACGTGAGGTCCACGATGGAAATGGTGGCGCCCACACCATCGTCGTCCCATCGGGCTGCCAAATGGTTCGTCGGCGACGATTAGGAGGCACAGCTGGATTTGTTCTCCTCCGCGATCGCTTGGAGCTGCGCCTTCGCGGCGGCCGCTTCCTAACGAGCGGCGGCTTGAGCGTGGACGTCATTGTAGTTGGCATGCTGCTCTGCGATGAAGTTGGGGTTCCCTGGGGCCATGGCCTCCATGTCCTCCTTGCTAGCGCGCTCGCCGTCGATCTGGCCCTCTGCCAGCCGGTGCTGCTCCAGGGGGAACAAGTGTTGGGGAACGTAGCATGCAATTTCAAAAAATTTCCTACGATCACGCAAGATCTATCTAGGAGATGCATGGCAACGAGAGGGGGAGAGTGTGTCTACGTACCATCGTAGACCGAAAGCGGAAGCGTTAGGTTAACGCGGTTGATGTAGTCGAACGTCTTCGCGATTCAACCGATCTAGTACCAAAGGTACGACACCTCCGAGTTCAGCATACGTTCAGCTCAATGACGTCCCTCGAACTCTAGATCCAGCAAAGGGTCGAGGGAGAGTTTCGTCAGCACGGCGGCGTGGTGACGGTGCTGGTGATGTGATCCGCGCAGGGCTTCGCCTAAGCACTACGTGAATATGACCGAGGAGTAAACCGTGGAGAGAGACGCCGCACACGGCTTGAAACAATCGGTGTGTCTCCAAGGGGTGCCCTGCCCACGTATATAAAGGAGGGAGAGGAGGAGGCCGTCCACCAAGGGGCGCGCTAAGGGGGGAGTCCTACTAGGACTCCACTCCTAGTAGGATTCGCCCCCCTGTTTTTCTTTCTCATGGAGGGGAAAGAGGGGTGGGAGAGGGAAGAGGAGAAGGAAAGGGGGGGGCGCCCCCTCCCCTAGTCCAATTCGGACTCCCTATGGGAGGGGGCGTGAACACCCCTTGTGGGCTGCCTCCCCTCCCCCCTATGGCCCATGAAAGCCCATTACTTCCCCGGGGGGTTCCCGTAACCCCTCGGTTCTCAGATAAATATCCGAAACATCTCAAAACCATTTTGGTGTCTGAATACCTTCGTCCAATATATCAATCTTTACCTCCGGATCATTTCGAGACTCCTCGTCATGTCCGTGATCTCATCCGGGACTCCAAACAATCTTCGGTCACCAAAACACATAACTCATAATACAAATCGTCATCGAACGTTAAGCGTGCGGACCCTACGGGTTCGAGAACAATGTAGACATGACCGAGACACATCTCCGATCAATAACCAACAGCGGAACCCGGATGCTCATATTGGTTCCAACATATTCTACGGAGATCTTTATCGGTCAAACCGCAATAACAACATACGCTATTCCCTGTGTCATCGGTATGTTACTTGCCCGAGATTCGATCATCGGTATCCTCATACCTAGTTCAATCTCATTAGCGGCAAGTCTCTTTACTCGTTCCTTAAAGTTCCATCCCACAACTAACTCATTAGTCACATTTCTTGCAAGGCTTATAGCGATGTGCATTACGGAGAGGGCCCAGAGATACATCTCCGATACTCGGAGTGAAAAATCATAATCTTGATCTATGCCAACCCAACAAACACCTTCAGAGACACCAGTAGAGCATCTTTATAATCACCCGGTTGCGTTGTGACGTTTGATAGCACACGAGGTGTTCCTCCGGTATTCGGGAGTTGCATAATCTCATAGTCAGAGGAATATGTATAAGTCACGAAGAAAGCAATAGCAATATAACTTAACGATCATTATGCTAAGCTAACGGATGGGTCTTGTCCATCACATCATTTTCCTAATGATGTGATGCCGTTCATCAAATGACAACACATGTCTATGGTTAGGAAACTTAACCATCTTTGATTAGCGAGCTAGTCAAGTAGAGGCATACTAGGGACACTTTTTTTGTCTATGTATTCACACATGTATCAAGTTTCCGGTTAATACAATTCTAGCATGAATAATAAACATTTATCATGATATAAGGAAATATAAATAACAACTTTATTATTGCCTCTAGGGCATATTTCCTTCAGTCTCCCACTTGCACTAGAGTCAATAATCTAGATTACATAGTAATGATACTAACACCCATGGAGTCTTGGTGTTGATCATGTTTTGCTCGTGGAAGAGGCTTAGTCAACGGGTCTACAACATTCAGATCCGTATGTATTTTGCAAATCTCTATGTCTCCCTCCTTGACTCGATCGCGGATAGAGTTAAAGCGTCTCTTGATGTGTTTGGTTCTCCTATGAAATCTGGAATCCTTCGCTAAGGCAATTGCTCCAGTATTGTCACAAAATATTTTAATTGGACCCGATGCACTAGGTATTACACCTATATCGGATATGAACTCCTTCATCCAGACTCCTTCATTTGCTGCTTCTGAAGCAGCTATGTACTCCGCTTCACACGTAGATCCCGCCACGACGCTCTGCTTGGAACTGCACCAACATACAGCTCCACCATTCAATATAAATACATATCCGGTTTGTGACTTAGAGTCATCCGGGTCAGTGTCAAAGCTAGCATCGACGTAACCATTGACGACAAGTTCTTTGTCACCTCCATAAACGAGAAACATATCCTTAGTCCTTTTCAGGTATTTCAGGATGTTCTTGGCCGCTGCCCAGTGATTACTTTGGTATCTCCCTACTAAACTTATAGCAAGGCACACATCAGGTCTGATGCATAGCATTGCATACATGATAGAACCTATGGCCGAGGCATAGGGAATGACTTTCATTTTCTCTCTATCTTCCGAAGTGGTCGAGCATTTAATCTGACTCAACTTCACACCTTGTAACACAATCAAGAACCCTTTCTTTGACTGATCCATTTTGACCATCTTCAAAACTTTATCAAGGTATGTGCTTTGCGAAAGTCCAATTAAGCATCTTGATCTATCTCTATAGATCTTGATGCCCAATATATAAGCAGTTCACCAAGGTCTTTCATTGAAAAATTCTTATTCAAGTATCCTTTTATGCTATCCAGAAATTCTGTATTATTTCGAATCAACAATATGTCATCAACATATAATATTAGAAATGCTACAGAGCTCCCACACACTTTCTTGTAAATACAGACTTCTCGAAAAGTCTGTATAAAACCATATGCTTTGATCACATTATCAAAGCGTATATTCCAACTCCGAGATGCTTGCACCAGTCCATAAATGGATCGCCGGAGCTTGCAAACTTTGTTAGCACCTTTAGGATCGACAAAACCTTCTGGTTGCATCATATACAACTCTTCTTTCAGAAATCCATTAAGGAATGCAATTTTGACATCCATTTGTCGAATTTCATAATCGTAAAATGCGGCAATTGCTAACATGATTCGGACAGACTTAAGCATCGCTACGGGTGAGAAGGTCTCATCGTAGTCAACTCCTTGAACTTGTCGAAAACCTTTCGCAACAAGTCGACCTTTGTAGACAGTAACATTACCGTCAACGTCAGTATTCTTCTTGAAAATCTATGTATCCGCTATGGCTTGCCGATCATCGGGCAAGTCAACCAAAGTCCACACTTTGCTCTCATACATGGATCCCACTCAGATTTCATGACCTCAAGCCATTTCGCGGAATCTGGGTTCATCATCGCTTCCTCATAGTTCGCAGGTTCGTCATGGTCTAGTAACATGACTTCCAGAACAGGATTACCGTACCACTCTGGTGCGGAATGTACACTGGTTGACCTACTAGGTTCGGTAGTANTTTAGGATCGACAAAACCTTCTGGTTGCATCATATACAACTCTTCTTTCAGAAATCCATTAAGGAATGCAATTTTGACATCCATTTGTCGAATTTCATAATCGTAAAATGCGGCAATTGCTAACATGATTCGGACAGACTTAAGCATCGCTACGGGTGAGAAGGTCTCATCGTAGTCAACTCCTTGAACTTGTCGAAAACCTTTCGCAACAAGTCGACCTTTGTAGACAGTAACATTACCGTCAACGTCAGTATTCTTCTTGAAAATCTATGTATCCGCTATGGCTTGCCGATCATCGGGCAAGTCAACCAAAGTCCACACTTTGCTCTCATACATGGATCCCACTCAGATTTCATGACCTCAAGCCATTTCGCGGAATCTGGGTTCATCATCGCTTCCTCATAGTTCGCAGGTTCGTCATGGTCTAGTAACATGACTTCCAGAACAGGATTACCGTACCACTCTGGTGCGGAATGTACACTGGTTGACCTACTAGGTTCGGTAGTAACTTGATCTAAAGTTTCATGATCATCATCATTAACTTCCTCACTAATTGGTGTAGGCATCACTCGAACTGATTTATGTGATGAACTACTTTCCAATTCGAGAGAAGGTACAACTATCTCATCAAGTTCTACTTTCCTCCCACTCACTTCTTTCGAGAGAAACTCCTTCTCTAGAGAGGATCCATTCTTAGCAACGAATATCTTGCCTTCGGATCTGTGATAGAAGGTGTACCCAACAGTTTCCTTTGGGTATCCTATGAAAACGCATTTCTCCAATTTGGGTTCGAGCTTATCAGGTTGAAGCTTTTTCACATAAGCATCACAACCCCAAACTTTAAGAAACGACAGCTTAGGTTTCTTGCCAAACCACATTTCATATGGTGTCGCCTCAACGGATTTAGATGGTGCCCTATTTAACGTGAATGCAGCCGTCTCTAAAGCATAACCCCAAAACGATAGTGGTAAATCGGTAAGAGGTATCATAGATCGCACCATATCTAATAAAGTATGGTTACGATGTTCGGACACACCATTACGCTGTGGTGTTCCAGGTGGCGTGAGTTGCGAAACTATTCCACATTGTTTTAAATGAAGGCCAAACTCGTAACTCAAATACTCGCCTCCGCGATCAGATCATAGAAACTTTATTTTCTTGTTACGATGATTTTCTAGTTCACTCTGAAATTCTTTCAAGTTTTCAAATGTTTCATACTTGTGTTTCATTAAGTAGATATACCCATATCTGCTCAAATCATCTGTGAAGGTCAAAAAATAACGTTACCCGCCGCGAGCCTCAACACTCATCGGACCGCATACATCAGTATGTATTATTTCTAACAAGTCAGTGGCTCGCTCCATTGTTCCGGAGAACAGAGTCTTAGTCATCTTGCCCATGAGGCATCGTTCGCAAGAATCAAGTGATTCATAATCAAGTGATTCCAAAATCCCATCAACATGGAGTTTCTTCATGCGCTTTGCACCAATATGACCTAAATGGTAGTGCCACAAATAAGTTGCACTATCATTATTAACTTTGCATCTTTTGGCTTCAATATTATAAATATGTGTATACTATGATCGAGATTCAACAAAAAATAGACCACTCATAAAGGGTGCATGACCATAAAAGATATTACTCATATAAATAGAACAACCATTATTCTCTGATTTAAAAGAATAACCGTCTCACATCAAACAAGATCCAGATATAATGTTCATGCTCAATGCTGGCACCAAATAACAATTATTCAGGTCTAAAACTAATCCTGAGGGTAGATGTAGAGGTAGCGTGCCGACGGCGATCACATCGACC
>LR880970.1:17350434-17368955 GCA_904067115.1 Aegilops sharonensis | reverse complement strand
GCATACAACATTCCTTTTGAATAAAGTGTGGCCAAAAAAATTATTTTAGAGTTCCTACATATATACAACATTACAAAGTTATATGGAGGAGTACGAACGCTAATTTGCATTGCATGGTGCCCACAATGATATTTATTCCGCACTATGAATTTGTATATTTTTATACTATATACAAAGTTAGTCATAATAAAGAGAAACGAAGAGCATCTCTCTCTCCATCGCATACCCCCCCCCCCTGTACGGCCCTTTCACGTATGCACACAAAACTATCTCCAGGTCCTCTAAAAGTAAGCCCCCAGAAAATTCACGCGTGTTTCATCTTTCTCTCGCGATATATGCAATGAAGATCACTGTATTTGAAGCGAAAGCACGATACATACATTGGACTTCATAATCCACTCATTACGGTCACCGTTTACGTTTAGTGGTTATTATACAGTCACGGGCTCACCGTACAATTTTGTATTTGCTGATGACATGACTAGTTGACCAGTTAAACGCTCCATGTGGCACCTCTAGTGTTGCATCGCATTATCTCACTAACATCATGCCCACCTGTCGACTTGTATCTACTCTACATCTACACTACTATAAAGTACATAAAATACACTCTTATAAAAAAAACAGAGTTGGTGATGATGGTGTGCCTGCCATCCTGCAATATAGGCCGTCTGATTTATATCTGATGGATAGGAAAGAAACTATGGCAATTTTGCAAAAAGGTACCCACACACCTCTCCACATTTGCAAATAAGGCATTCCCTCGTTCATCCTTTTCTCTAACAAGATAAACAAGTCATACAAATGCATCTTGATGTTACGTGCAATGCACGGGCATCTTGCTTGTAAGAATGAAAACAAACGACAAAAAAATATTTTGACGGTGGTTCGAAGTCATGACCGCGGGCACAGCGGACAAGGTGGCCTTGTATTGGTATGCTGAGCCGTCTGTTTTAACACACAGGAGCTGGTGTGGTGATTATACACACACGCACGCATGCACACGAACTCCATCCACGCAACACTCACACAAACACATGCACCCATGCACGCACGCAACACTCACACGTACACACGCAGACACGCACGCACGCAACACTCACACGCACACACGCACGCATGCATGCACACACCAGTACACCACACGACCAACACACACTCTCACGCTCAAGTGCTCAACCTACACGTGCATGCACACACATCAGGCCCTGACAGACACATACACAACCAGGTGATTCCCGCGCACGGGTTGGAGCCTTGTCGCGCCTGCGTAAATTTGTGTTTATTTGACCTTTTCCCTATGCGAACTGACAGGTGGGACCCACAAGGAACGTGGTCAATTTAACTAGTCAACATGGCGCCACGCAGACTATTTGGCCAGTCAACACAGTGCAATCCGATGCTGAACTATGAGCAAGTGACCGGATAATCACCGCAAAACGTATATAGTGACCGTAATCAGCTTATTCTGAAGTTCGGTGACCGTATTACGCTTTTCTCTCTGTAGGCCCTCCAAAACTACATCTCTACATGCTCTCGCATGTTACATCTAACAACTATGCAATACAGCACTACTACTACACTCTAACACAATAAATCATATGTGTTTTTAGTTTTACTAGATATCATATTGTTACTTATAATTATTCAGTTTGCATACATTAAAATTGCCTTTGAAATGTATGACCAGTATCATCTACCACGCAGGAAAAATCCTGCCCTTTCCTGTTTAATCGGGTTTGTACCGATGGATCGTGCGAAACAGCAAAACTATAGTACTATACAGTACAAGTGACAGCTCACTGGGCCGTCGTGTCGTCTACTCCTCCGTCGTAAGAGTGGAGCGCTCGCTTTCATAAATCTTCTAGTCCCGTTCGCCGACATGTGGGACATCAAGCTACCGGGTCCACATGCCATACCGGAATACAGTGCAGAGCAGCCGGGGTGAAGCACCCCAGTCATGGCGTCAGCATAGTAATGAGCAATGAGGCGTCAAATCACAAAGCTGCACCTTTCCCGCAGTTAAGTTGGAGGGACGAAGTAATAATGCTAAAAAAAGAAGTTGGAGGGACGAAGCAACCATTATTTCACTCGTTGCTGAATCCGCTTCCCCCTCATCTTATTCAACTTAACCACGTGTAGCTTCTGCCGTTGTTCTGCCTCATGTGGGACGAGGATCAGCTTGGTAAAGCACTGGCACGTGGGACCGCATGTTAGCAAACCGCCAGGACAACGTCCTACGAAAATAAGAAACCTCCCCCGCCATCTGCGCGGCAAAATCACCTCCTTTTTACTAATCTTTGATTCTATAATTTTTTAGATCAATATAATTGAGATTTGTATAGATAGCACACAGGAGCAAAACCAAGTGGTACGGTTAAGGGCATCCACAATGTGTAGCCAAATGTGAAAATAGCTTTTGGCATCATGGGAACCATTGTGGACGGTGTTGCCAAAGCCAAAAAGATGGAACCGAAGCTCCCTGATTGATTGATTGAAGGAACAGAAAAATGCAACGTCTCTCCTCTTTCTCCCATGCTTGGACGCATGTAGTACAGTATAGAGCACAGAGTCTACTCCCCTGTCCCTTCTATCACAAATCACAAAGCAGTGAGGCGTCAAATCACAAAGCACGGATGAAGCAACTATCATTTCACTCTTCGCTGACTCCGCTTCTCCATCGTCTTCTTCGAGAAACCATCTCACGGCACTAGTACTCCTAGTCGTAGTACTAGTAAAGGACTTCCTGGATGCAAATAAGGCGGTTGTCTCGGCTTGCAGGCGGCACTTGCGAACGACTTACCATGGTCTCCCTCAATGGCGTTCTCCGTCGAACGCACTTCGCCAAACCACAAAAAAAATCATCGACGTCACCGCAATGGGCAAGGAATTCAAATATAGTTACTACCTCCATTTTTTTTGTACACAAGGCCAGTATATCAAAATTACAATTTGCAAAGGGCCACTAACACTAATCGAGGCAAAATTGATGGGGTTAGCAACCAAGGACAATAATATCTCCTGCATGCATGCGGAAGTGAGAAGGTTCGTTTGCATGGCGCTGCATTAATCAAGCGATGAGGAGTGAGATGGTTAGCTCTTTGGTCTTTCGAGAAAAAAATACGCATTAATTGACATGTGAAACGAGGATTTGTATCGATTAAATCCCGCGAGGGAAAACCCTGCCTTTCTTTTTAACACTAGTACTCCTAGTACGTACGTACTTATCCTGTTTGGGTCTAGGCCTTGCATTGCCAAACTTTGCCACACATTTTTGCCAAGCTTGCCTAAAGTTTTCAAAATGAGAAGGAGGTACACTTGCACACGGCTGTCGCGGTCGCACCGCACCCTCACACAGTCGCTCCTGCACGCCGCGGTCGCACCGCACCCTCACACAGTCGCTCCTGCACGACGCAAACCCAACCAAGGGAACGCACCCTCACTGACACGTGCTGTCGCATGTGAACAAACCAAACTCAGCCATCCTATCGCTGACACATAATTTTCGTTCATAGAGTATGTTTATCCAACCGTATGTTGGGGAGTATCCGTACGGCCCGTGCGGTGGTCTGTTGGGGAAGAAGAAGAGGTGAGGAAGAAGGAAAGAAGGGTTAGGAGACGTAGGATATTCATCCAACTGCCTGAAATGGTAGACTGACCCAAGTCAGGCGACTTGCATAACAAATAGTATGTTTTTACACAGCAAAAGATCCATAAAAACAACAACATAAAGAAAAACTATCATTGCTCGCGGAAAGAGACGGCCTCGTCGTCTTTGGCTGCCGGCGCGAACCAGCCGACGTGTGTCTCCGCACCGTGGTTGTCCTCGGCCTCCAGCCACTCGTTCAAGCAGAGCGTGCGGGTGCTCTGCACGGACGAGAGCACAGCCCGGTTCAAGTCGAGGACGTCCGGTTCCGCCTACAGGAGGGCCTCGATGGCAGCGGCATCCGGGCCTCCCCGTCGAGTCGAGCCTCCGCCGCCCGGTTCAAGTCCAGGACTTCCGGTTTCGCCTGCAGGAGGGCGTCGATAAGAGCGGCATCCGCGCGCTCTGCGTTGAGTCGAGCCTCTGCCGCCCGGTTCATGTCCAGGACGTCCGGTTCCGCCTGCAGGAGGGCCTCGATGGCAGCGGCATCTGCGCGCTCCGCCTCAAGTTGAGCCTCCGCTGCCCGGTTCACATCCACGACATCCGGTTCCGCCTGCAGGAGAGCCTCGATGGCAGCGGCATGCGCGCGCTCCCCGTTGAGTTGAGCCTCTGCCTCCCGGTCCTCCTTTAGTATCGCCATGGTGAACCGTTGGTCCGCCTGCACCATGGGGGACTCGGGCGCCGGCACGAAGTCGATGTCCATCGTCTCATACCCATCGGGGGCCTTCTGCGCCGCGACCTCCGCAGTGAACATTGGATCGGCTTCCTCCTCCTCGTAGCTTGACTCCAGAGAACTCAGGGATTGGCCCGCCGCAAAGCGAGCTTGGGAACGGAGGTCTGTGGCGCCGACCGCCGCCGCGATTTCTGCACGGCGCTCCGGCGTCAGCATCTTGTAGTAAGTGATCTTGCGGCGCACCATGGCTTTCCGGTGAACTAGGGGACGCTTGATGCAGGATAGGGGATCGAAAGGTGGGGGAATGGGCTGGAGATTTGGTGTGGTTTTAGGGCAATGGCTGGCGTAGGCCGAGCAGCGAAGGTTCTGGTGTGAATAGTGGTTTCGGCGACGAACGGTCAATCGGTTTTGACTATACATCGCTCTTGTCGCGTTCGCGTTGCAGCCCGGCACGCTGGACCCGCCACGTCGCTCATCGAATTGAACGCACTTCGTCTTGCATTTTCGCTCGCTTGCGGGATCGTAGTTGAGAGCAAACCGACGTCCCTCCCCCTCCCCCGCCCGCGTCATTTATTATACCACCACTCCCTCCGTTTTATGCGGAGTAAATAAAAACAGAGGGAGTATACTACGGATGAGGATCCCCTGACGTGGCCGAACCCATTGAGTAACTGACATGCGGGGCCTAGCAAGCATGGGGTCCGCCAGTAAGTGACCGAAAGGGAGGGTAAGGCAGGGATACCTACGTCAGAGGATCCACTTCCACTATACTACTTTGACCAAATGTTAGATTAATAATATATGACATGCAACTTACACAAAGCATACAGGGTCTAATGCATTTTTCGAGGCTAACTTTGACAAAATGTTAGAGTAATAATATATGACATGCAACTTACACAAAGCATATGGTCAATTTCGTATGTGAAAGGAGTTTCCAATGATATAATTTTCACATTATACATCTCATGTACTCCCTCCGTCTAGGTGTGTAAGTCATCTTACGAAAACCAAATAATCCCAAAACACGTAGGCGCGGTGCATTAACTTCTACCTCGTTTCTTGTTTCTTGACATATGAACCAATAAAAGATGAGGGTGTGCATGCTTTTAATGACCTGAGACTATCAAACATGACATGCAATGGTTAGTTCATTGCATGCAATACTATTAATTAGCAAATAAACATTAAAGTCTCTCGTTTTCCCCTCCTCCTTGGTCACGGTGCACAGCCTAAGATGACTTACTCACCTATGTGAAAGGAGTACTATTAATCTTGTCAATAGTCAAATTGGAAACCATCTCGAGTACAAATCTAGGAGTACATACGAATCTAACAATATTGATTGGGCGTTGTTGAATGTTAATACCTTTTTTATCATAGTAGAGATACTTTGACTACACATAAAACTTATACTCCTATCATAGTATGTAAAGTAGAAAGGATAGGAGGGAGTATATTGTACGTTCAAAAACGAAACGAACATTGAATACCCTTTATATATGATTTGCGGATGCTATGGTCACCGGTTTAAAATTTTGAATCCGCCTTAGGTATCGCGTGCCCCCACTCGTTCCCTCTCGATTTCATCTTGGGGTCCGGAGATCTATTGAAAGAGGACTAGGGTGGGTACATGCGAATGATACTCGGCGGAATGTTCAAATGAGGCATGCGGGAGGACGGACTCGACTGGAGGGCGACATGATCGATGGAGAAGAGGGTTGGAGAGGAATGAGAAATAAGCAAACGCCACATGATTACACTTGAACGACTCAAATAAACAATAAGTTGTCTCGCTTGGCCTACATAGTGAAAGGCCTAATGCGCAACGCGGAGCACTAACGCTCGAATATGGCCGGGAAAACAGGGAAACCGACATAGCGCAGACTAGTCCAATGGAGGAGCTGGCCCACGACCTCCTCGCCACCGACAACCGTTCATATGGGTCGTTGGGGCCAACAACAGGGCGCAGCTCCAGCACCGCCTCTGGACACGGCGACCGCGGTGAGCGACACGCTCATATCATCGATAGACACGATTGGTTTCAGTGTGCCGAGGGTGGCATTAGTGCTGTGGCACGACCAACGGTATGTTTGGTTTGTGCCCAAGGTTACCCCATCAAAGCATTGGGTAGCCAAAATTTTAGTTGAGGTATTGGTTGCCCATGATTTGGCCGACATTGGCAAGAAAAATGAACTAGAGTTGGCTAGAGTTCATTGGCATGCCAAAGTAATGGCAACCATCCAAACAAAGACCAATCTTTGGGTCATGACCAAAATTTTGGTAAGGTGCACTTTGGCCACAATCCAAACACACCCCAACACCCGGCTCGTCGAGGATGCACGGGGCGCCGCGACGCGCCCGCGGAGTGGTGTAGCGCGTCCAACTGCATCCTCTGGACCTGAGACCATGCCGGGTCATCTTGCTTTTTCAATGACATGCGGGGATCGCATTTGAGCAAAGGGCGTCTCCAACGTTGCCACGACCGCAGCTGACTACCCTGGCACACCAAAGCCCTCGTCCCTCGCGCCGTCGCGCGCTGCGTTCCTAGCCGGCGCCAGCTGCCCGCATTCATGCCGTCCGTTCGTATGTCGTCGTTAAGAGGCTCGGTGCCCGAGGAACCAACTCCAGTGACTTAATGACGCACCCGGACGCTTGGCCTCATCGGAATGCGCTACTTAAAGCGGCAACGCCCAGCTAACCTCCACACCATAGCGCATCGTCCTCCTACCTGGCACCACATCCGCCATGACCGCAAGTGCGAACGCTCTGCGGGAGAGCTTGTCTTCGGGGATGAAGCTCGAGGTCGCCGCCCTCACTCAAGTTGCCTCTCGCGACGCAATAGCGGCGTAGCCGGACGCGGACGCGACCGCACAAGCGGTGGCCACGCTGGCGGCCGACGACGGGAACACTGTCAGCCATGCGTCCTACTTGTCGCCGTCCAACGTCCGGCACTGCCGAGGTCGGGGACTCCTCCGAGGATGAGTAGGGCATGGGAGGTGGCAGGGCATGGTGTGCCAACTGGCCGGTCCGTATCCCGTGTTCTACTCTTCCTCGCCGGAGACCGCACCTTCACTTCACGGGTCTTGAACTCCGCCCCCGTACATGGACGTCGGTCGCCGCCGTAGAATGGGTTTAGGGTCGGGTTTCTTTTATTTCTCTGTCCTATAAAAGTTCGAAATGTAATGAAAATCTGCCGTGTTTGCATTAATCTCGGCCGGTGTATATGAACTTCCACAATAATATACATATTGTAGGAGTACTAGCAAGATGCCCGTGCGTTGCACGGAAGATCAAGATCTTGTGGGAGAAAAGGATGAACGAGGGAAAGCCTTATCTGCAAATGTGGAGAGGAGTGCGGGTAAATTGTCATAGTTTCCTTCCTATCCATTAGATATAGATCGGACGGCCTATATTGCAGGATGATAGGCACACCATCATCACCAACTCTGCTTTTTATTGAACCGAGACAAATCTAAAAAAACCCAACTAAGCCAACCTACCAGCATATCGCGCGGGAAAAGACCCGGCCGCGCTGTTTTAGTCGGGATTACCAGATTACTAGTAGTGGTATCGATGGATCGCGCGAAGCAACATTTTTTTTTGAGGGGGCGAAGCACCTAGTTTAAAAGGAAAAAAGGCAGTACACTCATAGCACTCCTGTCGCGGTCGCATTGCACCCCACACACGTTCGGTCCTCCACACGGCTCACGCAAACGGAACGCGCTTCGGCTTGCCTCTTCACTGACACGTGGGACTGCACTTGGAGAAACCGACCATGCGCCAAACTCCCCCCGCCCACCGCGCGAAAATCCCCCCCCCCCCCCCCCCCCCTTCCCCCCCCCCAGCCCCCCCCCCCCCCCCCCCCCTGCCCCCCCCCCAGCGCCCCCCCCCCCCCGCCCCGATGTTGCGCGCCCCGCTGCGGTTGGGGGGGGCCCGCCCGCCCCCCCCCCCCCCCCCCCCCTGCCCCCCCCCCAGCGCCCCCCCCCCCCCGCCCCGATGTTGCGCGCCCCGCTGCGGTTGGGGGGGGCCCGCCCGCCCCCCCCCCCCCCCCCCCCCTGCCCCCCCCCCAGCGCCCCCCCCCCCCCGCCCCGATGTTGCGCGCCCCGCTGCGGTTGGGGGGGGCCCGCCCGCCCCCCCCCCCCCCCCCCCCCTGCCCCCCCCCCAGCGCCCCCCCCCCCCCGCCCCGATGTTGCGCGCCCCGCTGCGGTTGGGGGGGGCCCGCCCGCCCCCCCCCCCCCCCCCCCCCACACACACACACACACACAAATTCCCCCCAAATTCGATTCAACCGCCCTTCGGCCAAATATTCCCCAATCCCCCCTCCCCCCCGTCCCCCCTCCACTCCATTCGCTCCGCCAAAGCCGCCCTCCCCGCCGCGCCGATATGTCGGCGCCGCGGTTCGTTGAGGGTACGCACGGCGATCCTCTCGCTCCCACAGTACGCTCTCGTAGACTGTCGTCCTCTAGCCGCGCCGCCACCTCTGGCTACGTTCTTGTGGAGGCGCACGGCGGTCAGCGCCGCCACCGTTGGCGACGTTCGTGTGGAGACGCACGGCGGTCAGCTTCTCCCACGGTACGCGCATTTTAGACTGAGGCCCCGTTCATGTCGGTGTAGCGATGAATGTTAGCTGATAGACGCTGTTAATCTCACTGTTTGCCGAAGTAGTTTACTGTCAATATGCTCTGCTTAAGAAGCTTCCTTGCCCTGTTCTGCACTCAATCTGCTTAGCTGAGATGGCATGCCAAGGCCGATTAGTTGCTAAAATATCCTGCCATATATTTATTGTGACGTAGATTGCCATGGTCTAGTAGCCAATCTGTTAGGTGAAATAGCTCTACACCGTTTTATACTCGATCTTTGTTGCTTCGATGGCCTTTGATAGTTTGATGGCTGTGTGCTCGGCCTCATTGACTGCTGAAACAGCCTGCCATAATTTAGCACTCAAATCTGTTTGCTGAATTGGCTTTACATATATTTCGTTACTTAGATCTGCTCGTCCAAATATCTTGCCATAGCTTTAGACATCGACCTAGGTATTTTTTCTGGACTTCATAAAAAAGCATATATGTTTTTCCTGTAATATCTAGTAGAAGAACTAATTTGTATGTCTAACAGATGGACAGGACTTGGATACCTTCTGCTTGAAGATTCTCCGCTGCATATGTCGAGGGGGTTGAAAACTTCATGAACTTTATCAGAGCTGAGTACGGTGGTCTGAAATCAGATGTGCTCTGCCCGTGTAGCAGTTGTATGAATTCAGTTACAAGACCCCAGTCAACTGTGCAAAATCATCTACACTTGTATGGGATGTCGGTCACATATACTAGGTGGGTTCATCATGGTGAAGCTGTGAACGTCAATGTTATTGACTACATGGAAGCAGCAGATCGCCATCTTGATCTGCCTGATGCTCAGGTGGAAGAGGAGGAGGAGGTGGTGATGGCGGAGCCAGTGAGTTTGACCAACATTGAAACAATGCTACGAAATGCTCGTGCATTCCGTGAAATTTCACCTGCAGAAGAAAACGGTGGGCTCGCATGTTGGAACAATGCAACGTTGCTGTCACCCCAGGAAATAAGCTGTCAGTATTCTCAGCTATTGTCACCTTTCTTCAGGTGAAGACATCTGAGCGGATGACCAACAAATCATTCGATGCGATGTTGGCTGCTTTCCGCAAATCTTTCCTAGATGCGTCTGAGCTGCCACACACCTACAGTAAAATGAAGAATTTCCTTCGTGCAGTTGGAATTAGATATGATATGATCCATGTTTGTAAGAATAATTGTGTTCTGTTCCGGAAGGATTATGCCAACTTAAGTGAATGCCCGAAATGCAAATCATCAAGATGGAAAGATGGTTCCTCATAATGTTCTGAGACATTTTCCAATTACACCAAGATTGCAGAGGTTGTTTTATGATGCTGAAACAAGAGAGGATGTACTGTGGTATTCTAGGAACCAGGAGTATAGAGATCAGAATGTAATGAGCCATCCATCTCATGGTAGTGAGTGGAAAAGCTTCAATGATAAACACAAAGAGTTTGCTGCTGACCCGAGAAACATTAGACTTGGCTTAGCTTCAGATGGATTTAACCCATTTGGCCACCAGAGCGCCACAAATAGCATGTGGCCAGTGCTTGTTATCCCTTACAACATGCCTCCAAATGTCTGCACCAAAGAATCAAACTACATGATGGCCTTGCTCATCCCAGGTCCAAAAAGTCCTGGAAAGGATTTTGATTTGTTCATGGAGCCTCTTGTGGAGGAACTTCAACAGCTATGGAAGGGTGTTCTCACTCGAGACCTATATAGCAGCCCACCAGTTGATTTCTTTCTGCGTGCTGTTGTAATTTGGTGCATCCATGATTATCCGGCTTTGGGCACTCTGTCAGGGCGAACGACACATGGTTACAATGCATGTGTTCGTTGTGATAGGAATCTGCTGTCATACGCAATACTTAGCAAGATCTATTACATTGGACACCGCCGTTTCTTTGCCAAGGACAAGCCGCATCCTAGAAAATACCGAAGTATGTGTTCAATGTAAAGCATGAAAACTGTGATGCGCCAAAGAGGCTCACCGCCGATGAGTTGCAAGTGGAATTAGAGAAGGTCAGACATATTACACCAGGAAACCATCCTGGTAATGGTAGCGGGAAAAGGAAGCGTGGCACGGTAGAAGAGAGATTATTGTTTACCCGCAGGTCCACTTTATGGGACTTGGAGTATTGGAAATATTTGGATCTGCGGCATAATCTTGATGTGATGCACATCGAGAAAAATATATGTGACAGCATTATCGGCACACTTCTTAATATTGAAGGCAAGATGAAAGATACCTTAAAATCTAGGATTGATTTGACACACCTGGGTATCAGAAAGGATTTGCAGGTGCAAGATGAAGGTAAACCACGGGATATGGCACCAGCTGTGTACGTCTTGGACAAGGTAAAAAGAAAAGAATTCTGCGAGGTCCTATCACGTGTGAGATTCCCACATGGATTTGCTTCCAACCCTGAAAGGAGAGTCAGTGCAGATGGAAACAAGGTACAAGGGTTGAAAACTCTTGACTACCACGTCCTACTTCAAAGGGTTTTACCTATTATCCTTAGAGGATTGGGCCGCCCTGACTTATACAGAGCAGTTGCAGAGTTGGGACAATTCTTCAGGGAACTCTGCAGTAAAAATATCAGGATAGATGCTTTGGAGCATCTTAAGACAAGATACCAACTATCCTATGCGACCTTGAGAAGATATATCCTCCAGCCTTCTTTGATGTGATGGTGCATTTGGCTGTTCATCTACCTGATGAGGCACTACTTAGAGGTCCAGTACAGTATGGCTGGATGTACCCTATTGAAAGGCATCTAGGCACTTTCAAGGGCTATGTTAGGAACAGAGCTAGACCCGAGGGTTCCATTGCAGAGGCCTACATTGCTACAGAAGCGTTGACATTCTGCTCAAAATACATTGAAACAGCTGATCAGCTTAGCAAAGAGGTGGGTGAAGACAATCCCGGGCTCAATGTTTTCGATTATTCTGTTCGAGTTACAGGGAAGAGTCGACAAGAGGACAAACCTAAAGATTTGGACAAAATGGTTTGGTATGTGTTGAATAACTGTCCTGAGATACTACCTTATATCAAGTAAGTGCAGTACTGCAGCTTATACATTGTAATCTACTAAACTTGCAGCACATTCTTATATATTTAGATGGTTGACGTGATCACTATGTTGTGCAGCATCTACAAAGAGGAGTTATTGCCGCAAAATCCAAGAAACATTGACAAACTGGTTATGGCAGGATTTGCGAAATGGTTCAAGAACCATGTAAGCTTTTGAAGTGCACTGTCAGTTTTTTTAATATATTGAGTACATAAGATGATCAGCTTGTGTATTTTCTAACCATAGGTTAAGAAGATGCGGGAGGATGGGCAGGCAGTTGATGATGCCCTTTACTCACTAGCAATGGGTCCTGATACTCGGGTAAGACATTATGAATCTTGCGTTGTTGGAGATGTGCGCTACAACACCCTTGCACGAGACGAAGGCAGGAAGACACAAAACAGTGCCATCATGAGCACGGATACGTATGACAAAGAGACAACTGAAATGTATGCTAACATAACAGACATTGTTCAGTTGCAGTATATCTCCAGTTTCAAGGATCATCGGTGTGTGGTTCTGTTGTGCTGTCGTTGGTATAACCTGTTTTCCAGGATCGCAAAACCCAGAGCTGATGATTATTTCAAATCCATCAATGTCAAGGCGGCGTACTAGACCAACGAGCCTTTTATTTTGGCAAATCAAGCAACACAGATATTTTTCTTGGAAGACACATTTGCACGTAGCGATTACTGGAGAGTATTGCAAAGGTTTGAGCAGAGGAATTCGTTTAATGAAGTTGCACAACAAGATGATGCTTACACTGCTCCTGATGTACAAGATAACAGAGATGTTCCTAATATCTTTGAGAACCATCACATCAATGACGCCAGCAAAAAGATTGCATGTCGTGATGTGGACATACAAGAGTTGATCAAGAAGAATCCAACGTTCGAGGACGTTGAGGACGAACAAGAAGATGACACCGTGGGGAATTATGACTCAGACTGATACACATGGCGAAGATGTTGACGTTGCTGCTGCGGATGATGATTACATTGCTTTTGTTGTATTTTCCTGTCAGAAGACATTTTTTTATCTACTATGTGAAATTGTGTTTGCTATGACAACTGAAACCTGATGAACATGTTGTTTAGTATTTTGCTGTGAGAACATCACTTGTTATGTATGCTGATTTGTGTTTGGTGATTGTATGACAACTAAAACATGATGACATTGTTGTTTAGTTGTACTCATATTTGGCTGTGAAACTTGAATTTGATGACATAGTTTGTTGTTGGACTGCAATTTGCTCGACGTCTTCGAATGAGAACAAAGCCGACCCGACAGGGCCTCTGCTATTTATTTATTTATATGAGCAAAAGGGGATACCCCCTGATTTCCGTTAATAGAAATCATTAGATGTTCACAACACTACGCCCAGCCTGCTATAGAGGTTTCATTCATTACTAGTTTCAGCAAAGTGCTCATGTCGTAGCCACTGAATACATCACGAGTGCTACATACACTGCAAATAAAGAGACAATCATCCTACAGAGCACATCGAATTTGCCCATTATCTTCACAAGCTCTTTCATCTCCTCAATGTTGTCAAGGCCATTCAGCAGCTGTTGCTTGGCCATGATCAGAGGAACTGCATCTTTAACCTTCTGCTCTGCATCTTCCTCTTCTGTCGTTCCTTCAGTTACTTGTCCAACACCCCAACCTGCTAGTATTGGGATTCCTCGGCTAACCAAATAATCAGCATAGTTGCATTCCCCCACATCAGCAACTTCCCAGAAATACAAATCACACGAATCTTCCCTTTTCTGCACGAATCAAATTGGAAGATCATCAACCAAACTATTAAAAAAATCAGCAACTGAAAGCAGCAGAACAACACTTAAACATATTATTACCCCATGATTCGGGCATTTGTAGAAGACTCGGCCAGGGTTGCGGATTGTGGTTGAGACGCGACGGATGACTCTGCGTGATTTGCAGCAGTGGCACCACACCAACGCAGTGGGTTGCGATGAGCAATCGGTTGCGGTGCGCGTGCCGGCGGGGGTGTGATCAGACCCACAGGTGATGGTACGGGTGGCGACTTGGCGCATATCTGGTTGTTGCCTGCTGAAGAGCAGGTGGACGAGCAGCCAGCGGACATGGTTGCTGCGGCCAGAGCTTCTGATGCTAAGCAGAGTAGGTAGAGAAGAGGAGAAGCGAACGTTGGATATGTCAGTTTCATTACTTGCAGAGTAGCATAGCACCATATATAGTCATAGTCTAGGCTTGGATTCGAACCAGCTACAGGAGCACGTCTTTCTTTTTTCTAAAACTCGGCAACGTCTCTTTACTGGTACACTAGCTTGTTCTGTACGCCTTCCCAAGTCTTTGATTTTCTTTCCCTTTTTTTGCGAGGAAGGAAGGAGGACAAAATTGAGAGTTCCTCGGACTCGAACCCAAGACCTCTGGTTGAAAACTAAGGGTGCTAGTCACTTATGTGGCGAACGTTCCCTGTGAGGAGGACGACAGACGAACGCATTTTCCTCGCAGTTTTCTTCCTATATATAAAAAAGTATGCTACTTGGTGTCCGCTTAGTCAAAAAACGATTGTGCCAACCTTGACCGTTCGATTGACATTCAACGTCTGTTGCGTTTCTTCAGTCTCTTCTTCCTCGAGCCGCCAAAGCCAAACCAGCGCCAGCGGGACCGCCTGCTCCAGCCTCCCATGGCTGGCTGTGATCTTCCCCGGCTCCTGTTCGTTCCCGTCCGAGGCCTCACCATCGTCCTCCGCCTTGGTTCGCTCGCCGCGGCGCCGCCCTCCGGTGTTGTCAACATGGTCAACAACCGAGAGGAATAAGGAGATGACTGTACATGGTGAGGATGACAGTAGGGACCCAACAACGCGCGCAGTAATTTTGTTTTTTCGGGACGGAGAAGGGTATCAACTGGGTTGTGCGGGACCCGTGGCCCGTCTAGCCCAGGCTTTTATTTCACATGTTTAGCACATGACCAGCCCAGTTTGTTTTTTTTCCTTTCTGAAAAATGGCTAGCCAGCTATTTTGTTTTTTGCAGAATAACCAACATAGGCCTACTTGCTTTTCTACACCATGCTGGGCCGGAAATCTTTCAAGACGAGGAGGGATGCATTTTGCCCAGAAAATGGGCTATAAGTAATAAGAAATGGGCTATAAGTAATAATAAATGGGCTATAAGTAATAATAAATGGGCTGTAAAATGAAAAAAATACAGCAAACAGGCAATTAGTTCCCAAATACTGTTTTATTTCGGATTTTGATATTTTAAATTTCCTTGTTTTTGTGCGGGTAAAATTTCATTGAATTTAAATTAAGGTATATTTAGATTTAAAATTAATTTGAATCTGGCTAGAAATTTCAGGCTGTATGCTGTTTGGGACGGATTTGGAGGCTGACTTGTGGGTCTACTAGGTTGACGTGTACTTTGGCTTTGTCAACTTAGTCCACAAACGATTCAAATTTAGTCCACAAACGATTCTAGCAGCAATGACCGTTGGATGTTAATCCAACAGCCGTGCTGCTTCTTCAGTATCTGATCTTCTTGCTCAGCCGCCCAAACCAGCTCCAGTGGGACTGCCTGCTCCCGCCTCCCATGGCCGGGTGTGCTGCCGCACAGGCCACACCGCCCCACCCTACTTCATTGCTGGCCAGGCCATTCCTCTACTCACCCACACCTCATGTTATTTTCCGGCGGCGGCAGCCGGACCAGTAAACCCTCGTACTCCCCACCGCGTGGGCAACCATTGCCGAGTCTTCCCCGTCTCCGTGTCATTCCCTTCCTAGGCCTCATTGTCGTCCACCGCCATGGTGCTCTCGGCGCGGCCTGGTCAACGTGGTCAACAAACGACATCCATCGGCTGTGGACTGTACGCGCAAAATAATTATTCCTCCACCTGACAGCTGGGACCCACCGGAAGGGCCTCTGTATTTCGCGAAAAAAAAGTTCCCCCCACTGACATGTCGGACCCACCAGCTATATCTTCGCCCGCAAGGAAGTGCCTCCTTATTACGCACAAAAAAATGAATACCCACCCTGCTAGATGGGACCCACCATAGTGGGAGGATGACTTGTGGGCCAACTAAGTTGACGGGGGCGGAGGGCTTTGTCAACTTAGTCAATATGAACGATTCTAGCTCCAGTGACCGTACGATGTCCATCCAGCGGCCATAGTGCTTCTTCAACCTCTGGTCTTCTTGCTCCAGCCGCCCAAAGCAGCGCCGGTCGTGTCGCGTGCTCTCGCCTCTCGTGGCCGGTTGTGATGCCGCGGAGGCCTCACCGCCCCCTACTACTCCCACCGCTGCCCCAGGGTATCCCTCTACTCACCCACACCCCATGTTATTCTGCGGCGACGGCAGCCTCACGCCGCAGCCGAACCAGTGAACCCTCGTACTCCTCTCCGCGCGGGCTACCACTGCTGCGTCTTCCCCGACTCCGCGTCCCCTTCCTAGGCCTCTCCGTCGTCCAGACCACCGCCCTGGCGCTCTCGGCGCGGCGTGGTCAACGTGGTCAACGGACGACTTCCATCGGAAGAGTACTGTACGTGGAGAGGCTGACAACTGGGTCCAGGCGGCCGCAAGGAAGTGCCTCCTTATTACGTGCAAAATAATTATTCCTCCACCTAACACCAGGGAACCACCGGACGGGCCACCTTATTTCGCGAAAAAACGTTTCCCCCTGACTGCTGGGACCCACCGGATGGGCCAGCGTATTTTGCGAAAAAAACATTCCCCACGCTGTCAGCTCGGACCCACCGGAAGTGCCTCCTTATTACGCACAAAAAAAAATGAATACTCCTCTTGCTAGCTGGGACCCACCATGGTGGGAGGCTGACTTGTGGGCCTACTAAGTTGACTGGGACGGGGGCCTTTGTCAACTTTAGTCAATATGAACGATTCTAGCTCCAGTTACCGTACGATGTCCATCCAACGGCCGTAGTGCTTCTTCAACCTCTGGTCTTCTTGATCCAGCCGCCCAAAGCAGCGCCGGTCGTGCCGCATGCTCCTGCCTCCCGTGGCCGGCTGTGCTGTCGCGGAGGCCTCACTACCCCCTACTATTCCCACCGCTGGCCAGGCCCTGTGGCGACGGCAGCCTCACACCGCAGCTGAACAAGTGAACCCTCGTACTCCTCTCCGCGCGGGCTTCCACTGCCGCATCTTCCCCGGCTCCCCGTCGTCCCCTTCCTAGGCCTCGCCGTCGTCCACCGCCCGGGTGCTCTCGGCGCGGCGTGGTCAACGTGGTCAAGGAACGACTTCCATCGGACGTGGACTGTACGTGGAGAGGCTGACAGCTGGGTCCATGATCGCAACAAGGAAGTGCCTCCTTATTACGCGGAAAATAATGATTCCTCCACCTGACAGGTGGGACCCACCGGACGGGCCACTGTATTTCGTGAAAAAAATGTTTTCCCCTGACTGTTGGGACCCACCAGCTACATCTTCGCACGCAAGGAAGTGCGTTCGGGCAAAAAAACAAAACGATTCGCCCCCTGACCGCTGGGACCCACCAGCGACACCTTCGCACGCAAGGAAGTTTACCCGGGCAAAAAAAGAACGATTTGCCCCCCTGACTGCTGGGACCCACCAGCTACATCTTCGCGCGCAAGGAAGTGCGTCCGGGCAAAAAAACGATTCGTCCCCCTGACTACTGGGACCCACCAGCTACATCTTCGCAGGAAAGGAAGTGCCTGACAGTCAAGACCCACCTGGTCGAAGCGTACGTAGCGTTGTCATTCTGGTTGCGAACGTGTACGTACATACTGGTCGTTGTAGAGGCGCGCACGTGTCGTAGTAGAGGTGTGCATGTGTAGTAGTAGAGGCGCGCACGTAGCATGAAGACGTACGTACAGCGGCAAGGGTGCAAGAAAGAAAATACGGCCACGTATGTACATACGGGCAGGGTCTCGAACGCCTACTGGCGCATACATACATGGCTGGATCGGAACGGAGAAACAGCGTCGTCGTCGTCGTGTTCATGGGGAGCCAACTGGCTGGGTCAAAACGGAATGCATGGTCATGTTCATCGGGAGGGCTTGGACGGAACAGGCGATGGAAACGAGGCCTGGCGTACCGCACAACGGAGGAAACGGACCTCCTACGTTCGTAACGGGGTCCTGTTGATCGGGAGGGGTGTGGCGTACCGCAAAACGGAAGAAACGGACCTCCTACGATCGAAACAGGGGTCCTGTTGATCGGGAGGGGTGTGTCGTACCGCAAAACGGAGGAAACGGACCTCCTACTGTCGAAACGGGGGCCCTGTTGATCGGGAGGGGTGTGGCGTACCGCAAAACAAACGAAACGGACTTGTGTTGGAGCGCTACGGTCGAAACGGGGATCCTGTTCATCGGGAGGGGTGTGGCGTACCGCAAAATGGGACTCCACGGGATACTGTCCATCTCCACCGTCGACCTCCTCAAGCCTCCACGGGCTCCTGTTCATCCAGCCTCCACCGCGCGCTACTCCATCGGCTACTGTTCAACCACCCCTCCACGGGCACCCCTCCACCGTCTACTGTTCATCCAGCCCTCCACACCATGGGGTCCTGTACAACCACCCCTCCAC
>LR880970.1:17312431-17327195 GCA_904067115.1 Aegilops sharonensis | reverse complement strand
ACAGATACTTCCAAAACAGTTGCAGGTTCCGACGATGCCAGTGCAGGTGATTCCACCGAGCTCAAGTGGGAGTTCGACGAGGAACGTGGTCGTTACTATGTGTCGTTTCCAGATGATCAGTAGTGGTGCCCAGTTGGGACGATTCGGGGATCTGTTTTAGCATTTGGGGTATCTTCTTTTATTTTGGTTCCGTAGTCGGACCTTGAGTGTACTCTGAATGATGGATGTTTATTTATATACTGTGTGAAGTGGCGACTGTAAGCCAACTATGTATCTTTCCCTTATTTATTACATGGGTTGTGTGAAGATTACCTCACTTGCGACATTGCTTTCAATGCGGTTATGCCTCTAAGTCGTGCCTCGACACGTGGGAGATATAGCCGCATCGGGGGCGTTACACCGGTCATCTTGATCGCACGGTTTCTTTTTGGTTCTCCGATCTATTCTTGATCGGTTTGCGTCGCCCACCGCCGCCGTCGACCCCGTGCGCTTCTACTCCAACCCTGGCGCGACCAGCCGGCCTCTCCTCCGGCCGGCGGCCACGCGCGTCAAGGCAGCCCGTCAAGGCCAGCCGTCGTCCGCGTGTCGGTCCGCCCGTCGCCCTGCGCCGGCCGTCACCGCCCTGCTCCGACCGGGAAACCTGCATCGCCCCGACCCGGCGGCCTCGCGCCATGCGACGGCCAATCATAACCATCGCTCGCGCGCCGGCCTGCCCATCGATCCACATCACCTGCCTCTGCCGCATCTGCACGGCGGCCCGGCGGTCTACCTCACCGGCCTCGTTCTCGGCTGCGTCGGGACGACTCCGTCAGGCTTGTCGGCTGCCTCAACTTGGGCGCCGCTGCTCTGTTAGTCGCTCGGGCCTCGCTGCCCGGGCGCCGGCGCTGCTTTGGCAGCTTGGGTGCCGGTGCTGACAAGCTCGTCCGCACGACGTCCCACGCCGTCCGTCGTCGCCGGCCTCATCGCGGACTCCGCCGCCGCCCCACCTCCACCGACCGGCGTCCCCGACCTCGCGCGCGATCGGCCTGATCACCTGTTCGCCGCCGCGCGACCGACCTGGCCCGTCGGTTACGCGCGCCTCCGCAGGTCCCGTGAAGATCATCCCCGAGTTCAGCGCGCCTCTCCACCGATCGAGCATCGGGCAGCCGCTGCGTCGCCCCGTCGGGCCGCAGCGCCGCCGCCCCGTGGTTCTCCTCGCGGCTGCATCAACTCGTGCGTCGATGCTGCGTCGCCCCTTCGAGCCGTAGTGTCGCGATACGCGGTCTCCCTTTCCGCCCTGAGGCCGTCCCCGTGGTTGCACTGACTCGCGAACCACCGTTGCGTCGCCCCTTCGGGCCGCAGCGTCGCGGCTCGCGGTCCCCGCCGCCGCCCCGAGGTCTTCCCGCCGTCGCCCCAACCCGCCTGCCGCCGCTACGTAGCCCCTTCGGGCCGTAGCGCCGCGGCCCGCTGTCCACTCCGTATTCTCCGCGCGTCGACCTCCCGTGGTATGCGCCGCACCATCTCCTTTGGCGCGGGAACGCCACCGTCCGCACCGGTCTTCGTCAAGCTGTCAGGGTTCTTCGCCTACTTCGAGCACCGCCGCCGCGCTCCTAACCTAGCCGCTGCTGCCGCCGTCAGGCTGCCGCCACCGCTCTTCTTTGTCCGCCGCCGCCGCTACCCACGTAGCCACCGCCGTCGCCCGTCCACCTCCTTCGTCTTCGTCCAAGCACCAGCCCATCGCCAGCGTTGCCGCAATCTACCCCGACCACTTCGTCTACTCCGACCACGTTGGTGACATCAGCCGCACGCCGATGGACGCTGCAATCGTCGTCGAGTTCTTCTCTGCTGGCCCCTCCGATTTCTCCGACATGGCGTATAGCTCGTGCAGGTCCCTCGTCTACGCATGCCCGGTGCTGGCAACACTGATGTGTGCCTTCATCCACGACGTGTCCACGGTCCTGGCAAGCCTGGTCGGCACTTCGTCAACTTCTTCTTCGTCCGTCTACGCATGCCTGGTGCTGGCAACACCGGTGCGTGCCTTCGTCCACGATGTGTCCCCGGGCTTGGCAAACCCGCCGCGACGCGTCGTCAACACCATCATCCTTCTGGCGCACCACTACTTCGACACCACTGCACCCATGCTAACTCGGCGCCCCCTTGCGCCCGCGGCTCCACGGCGACTTCCTCGACACCGGCCACCCCGACTAGACATCGACCACGGCATTCTTCGCACGGCTACCTCGACCACGGATCCACCACCCACGCTCTCGGCTACATCGACAAACAACACAAAGGGCTACCGCCTGCTTGAGCAACCTCGTTGGTTTTCACTCCAGCCACAACTCCGCGATGCATCGATCGTTACGACTGTGGGGGGTGTCCGTCGGCTTGCCTTCGGATTCTTCTCCGGTCTCACCGTCTGCGTCGCTCCCGTTGTGACTGCGGGGGGATGTTGAGTATATTGATTATTAGGAAAGACTAGATAGACTAGGATTAGTTCTGGCTTGTCTTGTACTCCAAGTTGATCATTGTACTCCTATATATATGCCCACGAGGCTCAAGCAATACAACAACTATTCCACCAAATCCCTCTCCCTTCTAATACTCTAAACACCTTGCACTGAAAGGTCTGAGAAGATGTCATCACTTAGCACGCGTTTCTAGTTAAACTTTGATCGCCATATAGTTTTAGAGATGACCGTTAGAGAGATAACCAACGTATGCCATGTTTTTATTGCCATTTCTAGATAATATGGCGAGTTGAGAGAGTGATGTCTTCTCAACCACGGTACGAACGCCCCTGACCATTGGTATAGTCTCTTAATCCAATTATTATTTTGAACTATCAAATGTATGCATGCATGATGAGCTAGACCAACAGTGTCTCACCTACACACACACGCTCCTCCTTTTCTAAAAAAACACACACACACACAATCCCGGGCCATAACCATGTACTGCAGCGCTAGCTTAGCTAGCTCGATCTCCGGAGAAACGGACACAGAAAAACAGGACACATACATACACACCGACACACATGCACTGCTGAGTGTGCTGATCTGTCTTCCCCAGCTCGATCTACAAACTTTTACCGTGTTCCAGAGATATACAGTTTCATGTCCAAAAATGTCCATATATAGAAATGGACCTAGCTGGATCTCTATGTGATGCATGCATGTGTGGTAGTACTACTACTACTATCCCTGTTGGTCTATCTTCCGACATACTCCCTCCATTCCTAAATAATTGTTTTTCTAGAGATTTCAACAAGTGACTACATACGGAGCAAAATGAGTGAATCTACACTCTAAAACATGTCTACATACATCCGTATGTTGTAGTCCATTTGAGATGGCTAGAAAAACAATTACTCCCTCCCAATGGCGGTGCCAGGATCCAAATCTTGTGTTGTCAAGTTTTACGAATGAAATATTTTGTAGATAAATGAAACATGAACACAAAATATCATACTTCATTTCAAACATATTTGTTGTAGCAGCCTTTTTTTATCATATATATTTTATCTTAAACATGTTTTTTGATAAAAAAAATCTTAAGCATGTTTATGTTACAGCACTTTTGACAAATGTATCCATCTACCATTACCAAACTTAAGACCTCAAAACAAGGTTTTGCTAAGAGAAACAAGATCTGTGTTTCGTAATATAACAATAGAAAGTTGCAAGAGAAAGAAGCCAGAAACTTGCAGACAGAAGGGGAAGGGCCTCCGGAAAATGCGAATGGAGGCCGAGCATCAGGTAGGACGATATCCTGGCCATTCACGTGCGCTAGGGATGTGTGCCCTCCCGGTATTTCTGGTTCATGCTCCCTCGTATCCCTGCACCATCGCGTGTATTGAGGGCAGGCCAGCTAGCACGTGTAGGTACATAATCTAGGCATTTAAGTAGTTGTTCTCAGGTCCATTCGACTCCACATCCTCTCCATACTGAACATAGTACATCTCCCACGGGCACAGTCGAAGGAATCCCGGCAGGCACGGCCGACCACCAGCTCGGTTATTGCACACGTGGCTTAACTATGTCCAGCAGACACGGATCTAGTAATAATTAATAAATAACCAAATCACTAGGCCGCCTAAACAGCAGCTCACCAAGATGATGTCGATTTTGAGGCTGTAAAACTAATTTACAGGATCAGGGGCAAATGCCAAGTTGCGCATAGCAATAATGACCGAGTCAGGAGCACTGAATTTCGTCTAACCACGGGCAATCTGACAGTCTTAGCAACCTAATTAAGATTTTTGTGAATGTTGCATAAACTAGTGGGTAAACAGACCTGACCCTGCAAGATAGTAGCTAAAAAACTATTACCATGTTAATAAAAATGATTTGTACATTTAATGCATCAACATTAACACACAAATCTTCTGATCGTCCCACATGCCATTTGCACTGGTGCATGTCTAAACTTAACTAGGATTGGTAGGAGCAATCAACAGATTATCACACACAGGGTAGACAAATTTCCAACATACTCTGTTATGCCTAATCATTTGCATTCGTAGGAGCAATCAATAGAACCTAATCATTTGCATTTTTTAACAACAGAAAAAAACACCATTAGCCATGAAAACATCATCAACCAACTAAATCAAGAAGTAAAAGCTGAAGAATTCCTCACCTAATGAGGAAACTAGTTATATCAAGATCGATCAAGATGCTTATTTGTCTCAGTGATAAAGAATCGAACTAGGGAGGTTATGTGTGGAAGCATCTGTTCCAAGCTGTCAGAAAGTTCAAGGCTAATGTGTCCAAGGAACCCAACTATGCATATTGTTGGATGGCATCTTTTTCTCTGGGGGCAGAACTGCACATTTTTTCAACCATTTGTCGCATTTTGTCATCTTGCATTCTTAGTTGAACTGAACCTAAGACAAATCTGCGGAATTTGAAGGGAATATGGATTAGAAAAAGTTGGCAAAAAAACATAGAAGATATATGTTAAAAATGTCTAACAAAAATTTCTGATGCTAGGCATAACAAAGATGTTAACAACCGTCAATTCTGCACATTGGGGAAGGGCACTTGTATCTATCCATGGCACATGTGAGTTGGCAAGAAGGCAATACTACAAGATTGCAGAAATAGGAAAATGCTTCAGATTAAACACCTTCTACTTCAGGGTTGAGATCACAGACCATATCAGCATGGTGCTGATCTGGAACCACAAATGCATCATCATTATTTTCTGCACAT
This sequence comes from Aegilops sharonensis, assembly GCA_904067115.1. NCBI lineage: Eukaryota > Viridiplantae > Streptophyta > Magnoliopsida > Poales > Poaceae > Aegilops > Aegilops sharonensis. Next base: position 17,322,000 of record LR880970.1, on the reverse strand, counting down.
CTAACCCATAGATACTATCCATCAGAAACCAAGCAAAGGAGCAATTTAGGTTTTTTCTTTACATGAGAATGGTCAGTGCAAAATGTTGGGACTGTATGAGTTAGCACCGCAAAGAACACAGGTTGGAAAAAATTAAGCCGATGTGGCACATACGCATGGGTAAGGATAACATTTTCTCTCATGATTATCCGTCACATATATTGTCTAAAAACATCACAGTAAATTCGGATCTAGGCAGCAACAGGATGAGGAGAGACCTATCCAGTTCAAACGAAGGGGATTACAGGCAAACAAAAGGAAATCACATCTGTACAGAAGTACAAGCATCAGAGAGCACTCTATTCTAGATTATCAACACAAATGGTATACATCTGTATCGAGCCATGCAGCCAAATCAGCCGTACCAAAGGAATATAAGGAACAAACTTGAAATTGCCAAGAAACGTGCAAATCTAGAACAGATGAAACCCATCTAAGATAAAAGCTTAAGTACATGAGGTGTGATCCAGCCTCACCGACGGAAACAATGAAGAAAATGATTTCTCCCGGCCGGATCCGTGGACAAGGACCTCGCCCTGGACAGATCCGGTGTTCCGCAAACTCGAGGGGATCCGGTCGCCGGAGTGGAAAAGGACGCGGGATCCGGGTGATTTGGCTGTCGGAGTGGAAGAGGACGAGCGCTCGGGCCGGCGCTTCGGTCGCAGGAGCCGAGGGAGGGTGGGGCTGCACCCGGTCTCCTGGCCACGGCTGAAGGGGAGCGTGGTCGCCGACGACCACCACCGCGGGAACTACGCACAGATGAGAAAGAGAGAGGGAGGGGGATGGCTGGGCGACGGAACAGGAACGAGAACGGCAGAGAAAGAGCGTCACAGGTTGAGCAGAGAGGACACGAGCAGGCTGATGGGCCAAACATGTATGCGCAGGCTGTATCCCAGACCGTATATGGATGCATAGGCTGACACGAGCCGACACGAGCCTGCCAACAAGCTGACAGATTCCAGATCTCAAAGCCCATTCCAACAGCCAGGATACCGGCCTACCTGATGCTCGGCCACCAAAATCCCTCACTCAAGGGCCTCGTCCTATACAGTCGCCAGTAGCTAGAGGTGCAGTACTACGGAGAGTCGGAGACTGCCGGAGCAGTGGAGGAGGCCGTGCTCATGGTGGTGATTCCGGGTAGTGGCGACCTCAGCGGTTGGTGAGCAGCATGGGCATCCATGCATCATGTGCTCCACTGCTCCTCCCCACGGTGTAGTGCCCCATTGGCCATTAGAGATTATACACAGGAATGTGAAAAAGGAGAGAAGTTGAAGGAAAGGAATAGTCACGGGATTTGAGGGGATGATTAGGAATTGTTTTGGAAGACGAATAGGAAACTTAACAGTGACGTCTGAAGCTTCCTTTTGCTATTTGGCCCAGCCAAACCTCACGCAAAACAAATACGAACTGGGCATGTGTTGGTTAGGGCATCTCCAACCGCGCCCCAGGAAGGTCTCCCCAGGCGTTTTTTTCGCGCCGGCGCCGAAAAAACGGCCCAGTCGCGCCCTCAGGAGCCTGATTTTCGCCGGCTTGGGCCGAAAACAGCGCCGGCAGGCCCAGCCCGAACCCGGCGCGCTGGGGGGCGCCGGACGAACTGTTTTGGCGCGAAAAAGCCGCGGGCCCGCCGCGTCAGCGACACGGCTCTCTTCTCGGCCCTTCGTCGTCCTCATCACCTCGTTTCCCGCGGCGAATCAATGACAAAGCTGCCACGCGCTGCCGCGCCGGTCAGCCTGCCATTGGTGCTCACGGGCGGCGCAGTGAAGACCGGACGACGCGCGTCCCTCGCCCTCCCTCGCCCGCCACGCGTACACACGGTGGCACGCGCGCCTCGGCCTATATATGACGCGCCCCGGCGCACTCGGCGACTCATCACACTCTCCCGGCGTCGTCGTTCCTTCCTCTCCTCTCCTCTCTTTCACCGTCTCCAGTTCACACCCATGGCCGAGCGCTTCCCAGGCGACGGCGCGGCGGCGAACGGCTTCGGCCGCCGCCATCTTCATGAAGACGAGGCTCGCCTCCTTTACGAGGCCGAGTACCCGGTCCCGCCGGACATGCGGGTGCCCGGGGCGTGGAGGATCAGCACGGGCGGCGTGCCGGTGCCCCCGATACCCACCGGAGCGGCCCGGCGTGCGGAGATCGCACACATCCGCTCGAACCTGCCGCGGCGGCGAGGGAGGGGCCACGGTACGTCCCCGACAGCCCGCTCTGGGAACCCTACTTCCTTCTCACGCCGCCGGGGAAGCTCCTGGACCCCGAGGCGCATGGAGACCGGGGGGGTCCTCCTCCTCGTCCGGCGGCTCGCCCTACCTCCGCCCCGTCAAGCCGGAGACCCAGGGCGCGCCGGTCAGCGCGCACACCCGCAGCTCCGGCGTCCGCATCGGCGCCAACGCCTCTCCACCCGCCGGCCGCCTCGTCCTCATCGAGCCCAAGCCGGAGCCCGGCTTGCCCGCGAAGTACGAGGAGGTAGCCCAGCGCGGCATCTCCGACGAGGACGCCATGCGGTGGGCGCGGGACGACTACCTCCGCGACGAGATGGTCCGGCAGCGCCGGGCCCTGGAGGAGATCGCCGCCCGCAAGCGTGGGCGCGAGGACAAGCACGGCGTCGTGGTCCTCGACAGCGACGACAACGACGACGCCCCCGGACCGTCCAACCCGCCGCGCCAACCGGGGGAGGGATGCAGCAGGGACGGCGGAGACGTAGGCGGGGGCGGCGGCGACGACGACGACGACGACGACGACGATGACGACGACGGCGGTGACTACACGCGGTTCTACAGCCTCCTCGGCATATAGAACCGCGTGGGCGGGCGGCCAGGCGGGCGGCGGGGGTAGCCCGCGGTAGTTTTTTTCTTTCTTTTTGTAAAATATGTTTAAGTTTTGAATGAACTCGCCGACGTTTGCGTTAAATTTGAGTCGGTTTTGCGCCGTATTTGCCTTTTTTTACTAACCGTGGGCGCCGCGACCGGGGGGCATCACGGCCCCAGTGCGCGGTTTAGCGCCGGTGCGCCCCCAGAGGCGATTTTTTGCCCCTCCTGGGGGCCAACGGCTAGAGATGCCCTTAATCTCTAGAACCTGTTTATTTGTTGGTGGGGTACGCAGTCACGCACTCAAGGTAGTCTTCGATACCAAATTCCTGTGTAGTCGCTTGACTACACAGTTATAGTGTGGCTTCGCCACTGCTCCCTCCGTTCCATAATATAGTGCCTATAGATTTTTTGGAAAGTCAAACATTACAAACTTTGACCATATTTATGGAGAAAAGTAGGTACATCTAGAATACCGAATGCACATCATTGGATACATCATAAGTTATATTTTTAGAATGTACATGTTTGGTATTGTAGGTGTAGAGAATTTTCTCTATACACTTGGTCAAAGTTGACAAAGTTTGACTTTCAGAAAAATCTATAGGCACTACATTATGGAATGGAGGGAGTATTTGGGAACGGAGGGAGTAGTAGGGTCCACATGCATGCATGTCAAAAAAGATGTTGATCTATGCATGTGATGCTAATCTCGGCTTAAACTGCTCTTCGCTAAACAAGATCCTTATTATGTACTCGCACTTCTCATATTATCCACGGCATGTCAACGGGAAACATATGATGCCCTTCAATTCAAAACATTTAAAGAAAAATTAGATTAGTTTGAATTACTTACCACATATGTCACGTGGTTACACATTTACAATATGCTCAAAGATAAAGATGGCCGGTATGGTGTGATCTCAGTCAGATGCTCTTATGCGTCCCAACACAATCTTTTCATTTGAAATAAAATATGCCAGTGGTGCACGTACGTACGATCGCTTCAATCGTCGATCTCATGAATTCCAACTACGCAACCACTGCGTTTGGCAATGGTATTTTGATCTCCATATCTTGAAGAGAATAATGAACCATGAAAATACCACCTTTGTGTTATTTTTATATTTCTCAATCCAAGACGAAAAAAGTAAAAGCAAATGAATACTGAGAGAGATGTTGTTTATTTTAGGAAAGAGAGAGATGTCGTTTTGATTCTGTGTCTCAATAATTTCCTCCATCGCAGATCATCAGATAATGATTTTTAGGGAAAAATATTCAAAAAAATCATCAGATAATGTTAGTGTATTAGCACTTCTTTTTTGAAAAAGAGGATAGCCCCAAGCCTCTACATTGCAATGATGCATGCAGCCATATTATCAAACGAAGTCTCAAACAAGGATGAGGTACGGTACAAAATCTCGAATAGAGTTAAAAAAAGATGAACATGGCCACAACCGGCATAAATAAGACTAGATGCCTATACACCTATCTTATTGTTGGATCATCATTCAAATCGGTTGTAGGTATCCTGTGCGACCATCTCCCAACGGTTGCATCATAAGCCATATATATGCTTCTTGACTTCCGCACGACTGAGTAACGACCACGTACGGGTACACGAAGTTGCTCTGTATATGACCTGCAAAAAAATTATAATATTTTGTCTGTTAAAAATAACAACATTTCGGCAGTTCCATATTGCCCAAAATAATGCGCACACTCCGACTGAACTAGTTTAGGCTCTACCCCAGTTAGCCTAATTCCAAATAGGATGTCTCTGTTATTAGGTGGACTGACATTGAAGGCCACATGCACTGTGCACCATAGTTTGGCTAGTGAGAAGTCTAGGAAGAGATGTTGAATTCACTCATCATGACGGTAGAAAAAACACCTTTTGCTACACTCCCAACGACGTTTTGCAAGGTTATTTTTAGTCAAGATCACTTTTTTTTGAACAAACCACATAAAAACTTTTATCTTTAGAGGCACTTTAATTTTCTAGATGTGTAGCGACCTTGGGATTGGACCCGTGTTTATCAAGTCCATATACATTGACTTTATTGAGAATACCCCTGACACCGACAATTTCTAGTGTAGTGTATCTGGCTCATCTGATAGGTTAGATCTTCATCAACCTACGCACGAGATGTAGCCCAAGTGATCTTCTGAACTGAATTTTTAAGGAGACTGATCCTAGAATTAGGACGCCGATAAGTGCCACACGTGTGGGCGTTAGGGAGTCCGCCCACATATTTTGTGTGGTGTATAAGAGGAACAGCCCACACACCTACGTGTGGGCAAAACAAGTAATGCCCACACACTTTTTTTCCTCCAGATCCCTCTCACATGTGTGCGTGTGGGCGAAGTTGATAACGCCCACACGCCCGTATGTCAGGCCTCGTACCTCCTGGTCCCGCACGCCACGCGTGACGGTCACCGCGCGCCCGCAGTTGCCATGGTTCAGACCGTCGTCCATGTTCGTTTAACTGCAGTTGCCATGTCGCTGAACTACGGTTGCCATGTCGGACAACTGCAGTTGCCATGTATGGTCTGATCTAATGTAGTTGTCATGATTTCATAACTTTAGGAGTTGCCACATACTAACATTAGACAGTTGAGAGAGTTGCCATGTGCTCACAAGCATGCTAGGGTTGTTGCCATGTGAAAGAAAGAGTTGCCATCTGCTTACGTGCACGTTAGGGCAGTTGCCATGTATCATGCAAAAACACATGGCAACTCGGTAAAAGAGAGTTGCCATCTGCTTACGTGCACACTAGGCAGTTGCCGTGTACCCTGCAAAACACATGGCAACTCGGGTAAAAAGAGAGTTGCCACCTGCTTATAAAGCACATTAAGGGCAATTGTCATGTGCACTGCAAAACACATGGAAACTAGCAGCTTGGGTGTGGGAGAAGAGACGGGCGTGTGGGCGAGATGGCAAATGCCCACACACTAGCCCTTGTGTGTGCGTGCAAAGTGGCGTGTGGGCGAACTGCTGAACGCCCACACACCAGCCACTCCTGTGTGGTGAAACGACCGTGTGGGCGACCGGGTGAACGCCCACACACCAGGCCAGTCCTACGTGGCACTAGAAACATGCCAAGATTCGTGCGTTTATGAAGGGACGCGGATCTACGCGTGTGAGCGAGATGCAAACGCCCACACGTGTGAGCGTTAACATTTCCGTAGAATTATACCAGCGAAAGCTTTTTCCCGTTGTACAATATTGAAAAGGGTAGGATATTGAATGGCTAGTGGTGTGTCCCCTAGCCAAATATCCTTCCAAAACCGGGTAGAGTTGCCTTTCTGCGCATCAACCCTTTCCAAAACGGTGAATCATTCGGCTGTGCCGTTATTTGTGCAAGGGTTTTGAAATGTACGTACTTGTTACGCAATAATTATACCCACACTCCCTTGTTCTCCACCGAAGGTCTGTATGGCCATAAGTAGTCATCTGTTCTTACCTCAAGATTTCCAATCCCTAATACCACGTGGTCTTTTGGCCTACATATTATATCCCACTTAGCCAACCAATATTTTGACTTCTTCCCATCATTTGGCCAGAAAAAGTGTATTAGCACGTACCAACCTCGAGATCCCAGAGCAAATCTCTTCTTTTTATTGAAGGACCGGCGTTTATTCATTCTTATCCATCTATACAGCTTGATTGATTTTTTTTTTTGCCAAGGAAATAGTGAGTTTTATTCCACTGAAATAGGATCATAATTACTCCAAGTTTTGAAAAAACCTATAAATTCTTGGCCGGTGCTCATACGGATATGGTGACCGATAGTCCCTCGTGTCGATTAAGAGTTACGTAGTTGCCACAAAGGGATTAACAAATCTGTAACATGCAACAGATAAAATATAGCTTGTGTGGTAACTTTTTTTTTGCGGGTCAGCTTGTGTGGTAACTTGGAAATATTGTTTCTCAGATAATGTCTTAACAAATACTTTGAGCATTTTTATTTGTTTTTACTTGCACGCCCTTCTCCATTTTCTTACCCCGGCCAGGCTAGTTCTCATAGAGGACGGTTCAGTAGAAAAACAAATAGCTGCAATGCATGAGGTGCATGGCTAGTGACATCTTGCTACTTTAGTTTACTCTTGTGTAACGAACCAGAGAGGGGATCGGGGTAGGTGAGGGTAGAGCAGGGGAGGCGAGGCTTGGAGAGGAAGATGAGATTGCTTTCAAAGGAAGGATTGGGGGAGAAGTGACAGTCTGTTACATCTTATGCCTTGCCACAAACGGCTGGCTGCCCCTTTTATCGCTCCCTCGCTCTCACTCACGCTCTCTTATATATGAGGCCTGATCCTTGCCACGTCACACTGGACAAGTGGCGGACAAGTGGCCAGGTGTGACATTCTCCCCTCCTTGAGAGCGAGCTCCGTCTTCAGGGCTGTCGTCCTCGTCTTCCCAGATGAGAGCTGCTGGAAAGCGTTGCCGTAAGGTGTCGTAGTCCTCCCATGTCGTGGCTGAAGTAGTGCCGGTCCCCCATTGCACCTTGATCTGGACGACTGGGGCATTGCCCTTCTTCATCATGCGTCGCTCCAGGATGTGTGTGGGTGCCGTGGTCGCCACGGACAGATCGGGCACCCGTGGCAGTTCAGCGTACACCGGCGTGTAATCCGGCGTGAACGGCTTCAACTGCGAGACGTGGAAGACCGGGTGCATGCGGCTGGATTCCGGCAGGTCGAGCTTGTACGCCATGAGCCCAATGCGCTCGGTGACCGTGTATGGCCCGAAGAACTTGTAGGCGAGTTTGGCGCAGGGCCGGCTGACGACGGATTGCTGGACGTTGGGCTGCAGTTTCAGGAGTACCTGCTCACCCACTTGGAACTGGCGCTCGGTGTGGTTACGATCAGCTTGTTTCTTGCAGCGCTTCTGGGCCCGCTCCAGTTGGGCGCGTATGTGCGCTGTGTGCGCCGCCCAGTCCAGGTCGTCGCCGGTGGGAGCATCGCTTGGCCACGCCGCCATTGCTCCCAGATTGGCCTCCGTCCCGTACAGCGCCTTGAATGGGGTGCAGTTGAGCGACGAGTGGAAGGTTGAGTTGTACCAGAACTCCGCCATGGGCAGCCAGCGACGCCACTTGCCCGGGGTGTCGTGCACCGCGCACCGGAGATACATCTCCATGCACTGGTTCACCCGTTCGCTCTGGCTGTCGGTCTGCGGGTGGTAGGCGGTGGAGTACAGCAGCTTGGTGCCGGCGCAGGCGAGCAGCTCCCACCAGAGATGGCTGGTGAAGACCTTGTCGCGGTCGGAGACGGTCGAGGTGGGCACCCCGTGCAGCTTGACCACGTTGTCGCAGAACGCGCACGCCACCTGCGCCGCGTAGAAGGGGTGGCGAAGCGGGATGAAATGGGCGAACTTGGTGAAGCGGTCCACCACGACCATGATCGTGTCGAAGCCTTCTGACGGCGGCAGCCCCTCCACGAAATCCATGGTGAGGTCTTCCTAGGGCGCGGATGGAATGGGCAGCGGCGCCAAGAGTCCGGCAGGCTTGGTGTGCTCGTGCTTGGCCTGTTGGCAAGTCACGCACTGCTGCACCAACTCCTCGGTGTCGTGCTTGAGCCCTCGCCATTCAAAGTGCTTGCGCACGCGCTGGTATGTTGTTGTGACACCGGAGTGGCCGCCGACCGCGCTATTGTGGAGCGCGGCGATGAGTTTGGTGCGAAGCGCAGTGTTGGCGCCGATCCACAGGCGGACCCCGCGACGGATGACGCCATGGTGAAGTTCGTAACCGTCGTCGTCAGGGCTGGTGATGGCGAGTTTTTGCAGTCGATCCTGGGCGTCCGGGTCGGTAGAGTAGGAAATGAGCACCTCCTGAATCCAAGCCGACTGGCACGCCGAGAGCGCGGCCAGGTCGAGTTGCTTGCCCACACGAGACAAGGCGTCGGCCGCGCCGTTGTCGAGTCCACGCTTGTACTGAAAGCGGAACTGCAGCCCGACAAGTTTCGCCATGGCCTTGCGCTGCAGCTCGGTCTCGAGGTGTTGCTCCCCCAGGTTGCAGAGCGACTTGTGGTCAGTGAGGATGTTGAAAGTGCGTTATATCGACTAGAGGGGGGGTGAATAGGCGATTTTTATGAATTCTTCACTGAGGAATTTGCCGGTGAGGAAATTCCTTAACGAAGAACTATTAGCAGCGGAATAAGTGCTCAGAAGTAAGCATAACAGAATACACGCATGGTCATCATGATGAAATGAAGACTAGCACAGAGTACAGAAAGCGTAATCACAGGATAACACAAGATGAAGACAAACAGACTGAAGAAATTGAACTGAGGAAATTGAGAAAGTCTTCAGTCAAAGTCTTCAAACACAGATATGAACAAACACTCAACACAGTAATGAGGAAATGAAAGGGTTGAGGAAATAGAACCAGTTAGGTTGGTGAAGACAATGATTTGGTAGACCAGTTCCAACTGCTGTCTCAGTTGTACGTCTGGTTGGAGCGGCTGAGTATTTAAACTCGAGGACACACAGTCCCGGACACCCAGTCCCTGAGCACGCAGCTCAGGACACCAAGTCCTCACCGTATTCTCCTTGAACTAAGGTCACACAGACCTCGTCCAATCACTCGTGGTAAGTCTTCAGGCGACTTCCAAACCTTCACAGACTTGGTCACTCGGCGATCCACAATTCCTCTTGGATGCTCTAGACCATGACGCCTAACCGTCTGGAAGAAGCACAGTCTTCAAAGGTAACAAGCGTCGGATCCACGC
>LR880970.1:17259977-17279291 GCA_904067115.1 Aegilops sharonensis | reverse complement strand
GGAAGCAGTAGCTCGTGAGAAAGGGGGCAAGGAGAGACGTATTGATTTGAAAGGGGGGTCATCCGGAAACAAAAGAGAGTGAAAGGGGGGGGGAGGGGGTGTATGAACACTCAAAAACCTGGGCACTCCAATGTGGTGAAACGGTACATTAATTCGTCGAACGAAGCAATCATTATGGTATACTACTACAAAAAAGCCGTGAGATGTAAAAAAGTGTTACACAACCAAATTAACTTGCTAGACATACACGCGCCTTGCAGTATGTTTTTCACATGTCACATTACACCCCTACGAAGCCAGCTTGCATGTACACTTTTTTAGAACACCCCAGGATGAGGGTTTCTGCATTTCATTAAGAAGAGAATTGCCCGATTAATTAAGGATAACCGGATGAAAACCCGATACAGAAACACACAACTACCACATGAATTGATTAAGGGACAACCATGTGGAAAACCCCAACCACACGATTAATTAAGGGACAACCGTGCGAAAATCCACGACCACAACTGCATAATTTATGAAGTGACAATCATGCAAAAATTACATGGCCATGACAGACCCCGCCAAACACGAAGCGCCGGAACGGCACCAAGGTGGAGCAAAGCCACGGGCCCATCACACAGGGCCACCGCCGCACCTTAGATGTAGGCCTGGGCGTTTGGTAGAAACTGAAATTTCGGTTTCTACTGTTAGTTTTTTTTATGAATTCAGTTTTCCAAAGTAAAAACCGAACTGCCCGAAGTAAATTTGGTTAGTATAACTGAAAACCGAATTGTACTGTAGCAGCATGAAAAACCGAAAATTTGGATTTTTCGGTTTTGGTATCGGTTCGGTCTTCGGTTCACCGGTTTTTATGTCCACCCCTAATGTACACTCACTCCTGCACGCGGTCCTTGCGCGGGCCGGTCCCGCGTAGGCCATCTGTACATGGACCCAGGACCCAGGACCCGGTCCACGTGAACGTGTCCGGTTGATGCATGCACGTCTCTGTCTCTATAGTTCAGGGTAGGCTGTACACACGAGTGGAGTATGTTTTCTTCCCACGAAATCTGCGTGGCCGGCCGGCCCGCTATCCCCGACGCTGCTGCTGCTGCGGGCGCCACATCACGTGCGCGCGCCCCACCTTTTCTTTCATCGACGGTGACTTGTCATCGACGATATATTGATTAATCATGCACGCATGTGCCGGCAGTAGCACTAAGCCACTGTGATTTTCTGGTGCTGGCTTTCTCTCATCGACCAATCGACGTGATTCTGCTCATATCTGAGCGTCACGATCGATCGGTGCTTAATGTCAACTTGGACGCTGGCTGGCCGATGAGGTCTCCTTGTCTGAACATCTCAGCGTGCGTACGTGTCTGAACTTAAAAGTCACATTTTTTTAACTGCGGCCGCAATTTGTACAGCTCGCACGCACGTTTCATCGCTCCCACGTGATTCATGCTTTGGGGGTACGTAGGTGCACCAATCACGTACCAGCGTCAGCGCATGCAGGTCCGCGCGCCAACTTATCGCGCGTGATTTTTCTTGTGCCACATAGCGAGAGACTAACTAATTAGCTCAACTTTTCTCACTGAAAAAAAGGAGATCGGTTCAACGTGTGCTCCTCGCTCGTACTCCCTTCGTCCGAAAGAACTTGTCTTCAAATGGATGTATCTAGCATCAAGTTAGTGCTATATACATTCATTTAAGGGAAAAGTTTGGGACCAACTTTTTTCGGACGGAGAGACTACAAATTAGCTCCGCATGATTTACTCGCTTTCATACCTTCGCACGTACATAGTTAAGTGAGTGGTTGTAGTTTTGTTGTTTGTCACTCTCCTTCTATCAATTAGAAGAAGATATGCCAACTTTGCGTAGTTGAATGTGCAAAGTTTTTGAGATGAAACATGTACAATATCCCACAAAAAAAGCACAATATAATGATTTTATTTTCATTCATGCCATGTTTTCGTTGTCGTTTCAAGAAGATATGGAGAGTAGAAAGACTGAGGTCTTCTCAACCAAAACCAATTAATGCACACGCCCTACTTGGAGATGCTTGACTAGGATTAGTTTTGGCATAGTGTATAGAGCATGCATGCATGCATGCATGGTGAGCTCGATCAACAGTATCTCACCTGCACGCACCCAACTCAGGCCATAACCATGAACAACACGTACCACCTGTAGCCTCGATCAATCATGGGGACAGGAACGCGCATGCATGGTGGCAAATGCACAGAAATGACACTTACATATATACAGTTATTACTTACACATGTACTTCTGACCGATTCGATCTACAAACTTTTACCGCTGTTCCAAAGATAGTTTCTGGTCCAAAAATATCTGTCTAGGAGTATACATAAATGGATCTAGATCTCTATCTGATGCATGCATGTTTGGTACTATACCTGTTAGTCTATCTTCTGACATAGTATGGCCCACATGCATGTCAAAAGATGTTGATGTACTGTATCATGTATGTGACGCCAATCTCGGCTTTAACTGCTCATCCGGTTGGTCCATCTCAAGGACCATGCATCCAACGCATGCACATCCATCTACATGCATCGCATGGAGTTCCATAGCCAATAAGGGAGTGACACTTGGCACATCACATTTATATGCTGATTAGTTCAGTTACTAACCATGTGGTAATTAGTTTTGTTTAGAAACACAATACAAACTCAGATGTTCACAACACACACGCACACTCATCCCAACGAACACACACAACACCCAGCCCTATAAACACCTCCGGATGACCGAGCCGGGCAGATCTTGAGACTGACAATGTCGTCACAGGCATCTCGTACTCGACGGGCACACCATTCCATTAAAATAATAGTGTCATAGAACCTGAAGTAAATCCAGAAAATATGCGAGCACCCGTATCAAGTCAAGGGCTTGAACCCCAGGGTGGGCTGGTTCCACCTGAAGGAACCTAACCATTAAAGCCAGGCTTGTTTTTTAGTAATTAGTTAATTAATTGCAAAGAAATGGTGTAGAGGCCGGTCGAGTAATCAAAGTTATTTCTAATGAGTGAGATTGATCAATCAGGTGGCTCCAGTCATCAGCCCTTTCATGACGAAGAAGACGACTACCCCTTAGGGACCTTGATGTATTTTCTTTATTTTATAGGGGTGTCTGTACTGCTAGTTTTTGATTAATAGATCTAAGGTCTTTTTGCAACAAAAGTGGCTCGAGCCATACATAAATATCTGAGTGAGCTTGACCAATCAAGTGGCTCTAGCTCAACAATGGCCAGACATCGGCATTTTATATTCTCTTGTATTTGGGAATCCTTTATTTGGTTTTTGTTGTATTTTGAAAACACCTGATGGGTTCAAATTTTAATTATTCAAAATATCATTTATATTCAAATTTTAATTATTTCAGTTATATTTCATTGTTTCGGAAATGTTTACCAATATAAAGCAAAATTTATTTATTTCGGAAATATTTTATACATGTACCAAACATTTTTATTGTTCCAAAAATGTAAAAAATGTATTCATAATATTCATATAAATTAAAATTATTTCAATCATATTTTAATCAATTTAAGAAATATTTTGTACATGTACCAAGCATTTCACTATTTCAAAAGGGTTCGCAAATATCATCCATTAATATTTATCACACAATTTTAGCGTGCCCAAGTGTGGGGACATGGAGCATGTACTTTTATTAATAGATTGATACAAAATGGTGCACACATTGTATTGTAAAATTGCTAAAATATTGCACCAATCTCATAATATTTAGTGGTTCCGTTAGAAAATCCAGCTTCTGTGGGAACCCTACAAATGTTCACTGATCGATCCTTCATACTTATTTAAAGATTTCTGAATTTTTCATCGTTGACATGTGTATTTCATATCCATTGGCATGTATAATTTCAATCAATTTCAGGAATATCTCATACATGTACCAAGCACTTTATCGTAGTAAAAATGTTTACACAAATAATTCGTAAACATTCACAGCTTCACATGTATGTACTTGCATTCTCCAAATAGTACAAAATCATATACGCCATGTATTGTAAAAAAACAAAAACCAAAACAGGTCACCAATCTCAAAGCATGTGCGGACGGGAGATCCTGCGCCGCCACGCAGCGGCCCAGTTCGAAAAAACCGTGCTCCGTGTGAACCCTAGAAATGGTCACTGATGGACCCTCCACGATTAACAAGCAGTTAAGTAATGGCAGGCTATATGTAGCACGCACGCAGCTAGTAATAGCAGCAAAAGTTGACTCTGGAAACGTGGAACCTGCATCGCTCAACACATGTGTCCAGTAGCATGTACTGTATTTTGAGCGGGCGTTAAGGAGTATATATAATGCAAAAAAATTGAAATGAAATTGCACTGGTTGCAACTTGGACATTTACTTTTCATGTTGGTAAAAGGGTGAAAATGATGAGATCTAGTGTAGTGAGACTGGAGCAATATCTATATATGGTTGGCATTGCATGCATTATTGAGGGAGTAGCACGTACGTACTGGTAGATATTTTAACTGGGCACAGTTCCAAGAAAACAGTGGAACAGAAGCTATCCTGCACACACATATATTTTTAGCATTATCTGTGGGGTGCAATGTGAAATGCCCTCACAATTATAATACTGGCAGCAGCAGCTAGCTAGCTAGCTAGTAGGACACACAACCAAAAACTATTATTTTGGTATTTGTTCCCTCAATTCAGCTTTGCTTTCTCTCTCTCTCTCTCTCTCTAGCTAAGCTAGACTTCCTCTCTCCCTCTCACTCTAGAGAGAGGGAGGAAGAGATCTGAAGGCAGGTATTTGAGGAGCTAGCTAGCAGTTCAATCATAGGAATATATTTGTGCTTGAGTTCATCATCTTGAGTCCAATTGAGCTGGGCTGCCATGCATGTGTTTGATGTGTTGTTGATGATTCATGGAGTAGTGAGTGTTAATTGATTTGTTCCTGCAGGGATCGTTCGATTGAGGTTGAGGGGAGGGAGTTAGGCATGGACGACTTCATGCAGTGGGCGATGAACACGCTGGACCAGCAGCAGTACCACGCCGCCTCCGCCGCCGCGGCTCCTCCCGTATACGGTGGTGCTGGCTCCAGCTCCGGTGGCAGCAGTGCTGGTGCCGCCTTCCCGTCGCTGCAGGCGCTCCGCGAGTCCACGGCGGCCGGCGGCGGCGTCAGGGACCTGAGGGTGCAGGTGGACCACCACCAGCCCAGCAGCTGGAGCACCAGCTCCGGCGACAGCCCCGGCGCCGCCATGGAGCACGACGCGGCCGCCGCCGGACCCGGGTGGTCCCCGCACACAGCCCGCGCCAGGACCAGGACCACGACCACAAGCAGCAGGCCCATGAGCTGGAACTTCAGCGCCGGCGCTGCGTCCTCGCAGGCCGCGCAGCTGCCAGCCGACATAGACATAATCTCCCCGCGGCCGGCTGCCGCCCCCAGAGGCCACAGTACGCCCGCCGCCGGGAGGAGATCGGTAGGCAGCGCGCAGGGCACGGCCGGCTCGTCAGCATCGCCGGGGCCCGTGCAGGACCACATCATCGCCGAGCGCCGCCGCCGGGAGAAGATCAACCAGCGCTTCATCGAGCTCTCCACCGTCATTCCCAACCTCAAGAAGGTTTAATTTCTTGCTCTTCCTCTTGTTCCTCGGTTTCATTCCATGCTTCCTCTTCATGCTAATCACCTGCAGAGTAATTAGTTATACTTCAGATTTAAGATTGTATGTGCAAGAATTAATTTCGATTTACTGATCTGATTCTACACTGTGATGTGCAGATGGACAAGGCGACGATTCTTGGGGACGCGGTGAAGTACGTGAGGGAGCTACAGGACAAGGTGAAGACTATGGAGGACGACGACAGCGCCGCCGCTACCACCACCGCCACCATCCGCTCCGCCGTGCTCGTCAGAAAGAAGATCAAGGCCGACGACGACGACGAAGACGAGGACGCCGGCGAGTCGAGCCACGGCGGGCTGCCGGAGATCGAGGTGCGGGTGTCGGGCGAGAAGACCGTGCTGGTGCGGATCCACTGCAAGAACGCGAGGGGGCTGCTGGTGAGGGTGCTGGCAGAGGTGGAGGAGCTCCGGCTCGCCATCACCCACACCAGCGTCATGCCCTTCCCGGCCGACACCGCCATCATCACCATCACCGCAAAGGCAAGCTAATTATAAGCTACTTAAGCTAATTATAAGCAAGTTTCAAGATAATATTTCATCCGTACTTGCACAAAGTAGTTATAGAGTCAAAGACTCAAGAGTGCAAATTGCACTGCCTCAATATGCACCTCTATATTTCATCAAGCTTGTCTACGCCTAAGTCGACTAAGATTTTCTTACCATCTGATATAATCTTGATCATTCCACCCATGTCTGTGCGAATATCCAGACACGGACATGAGAATGTTCAGGACATCGACTTACACATAATTAAGAAAATCTCATGCAACTTTCATGTAGCAAATTTGTATTTTTCATCTCATTCTCGTCTACTAATATGGTTGTGTGCATCATGAGATGCAGAGACCGGGGGCATTCCTCCTTCTCAAAAAAAAAATTATCATCTACTTATTTGGCAAAAGAGTATATGACAAAGGTCAAGTGTCGACATGATGCATGCATAAACCTGTTTTAATTTCTTGCCTTGTAGGTGGCATCTAAATTTGCATATCCACAGCCCCTCACACCCGGGGCTCTAGCCTCGGGCGTGAAGATATCTTCCCAATAAGTTTTAGTAATTTTAGGCCTGCTCCGGTTGTGTCGTCTCTATTAAAATCTTCTCCTATCTCTCTTTTTTCTCGAGAAACAACAATATATTGATATTGAGATGATACCAAATATCATCTAACTCTCCTAGCCCACATTGGCCATGTGTGTAGACATTGTGCTTGAGGCGTCATTGATCCTCAATTAGTATGCCCACAACCAATCAATGATGTAAAAAACAGTATTGTGTGGGGAAATGGTTAGTTCAAAGATGGTTCTTTCACTCGAAGATGGATGGTTGATGCTTCTACTAGGAACTCTCATTAAGCACATGTCTAATAAGGGCAACTTGTAGTATATATAGTGTAGATGCCTTAAGGAAGTTGCTCCTGATAATGGAGGTTGTAGGTTCAAGCTAGCCCCATGAAGATTAAACAGTAAATGCCAAATTAGTGCATTTGTTGAATTTTTTGAAGTGGCGCGCGGTGGTGCTCCCGGACCCTCATTGCACAAGAAGCATACTTTTATTATCAAGTAAATGTTCTCTCAAAAAGGAGAAACCACTGAAACCACTGAGATGCATGACACAACATTGAATCAACAGTATATATCACGAAGGCCCTATTCCTTGGTTATTTAAGCATCTCATGTAGGCCACTTGTACATTGATCTCTGAACATCTCTATTCACTGTATTTGTTTGTATGGAGAGGTACTTTACTTCATGCATGTGAACTCCGTTATAGAAAGCTGTATAACCGGATATGGAGATGTGAAAACCCCAAATGTGATATCCTAATATATCTCTAGAAATGAAAAAAAAAAAGATAGCATATATGTAGATGATCAAGCACGAATTAGTTTGTTGGCTTCATGTTTATGATTTAGTATTAAAAAATAGAGATATGATGTGTGTGTTGAGGACAACTCACCAGAGATAGCTTGAGAAATGATTGGTTGATCAGACCGTTAGTTTAAGTGTTGGACTCAACCATGCTACTGGATAAGATCATAATTAAGAGATCAGATGGATGAGACTCTTTCTTCAATGGCATTTTGATGAAATGTTGTAATCTTCACGCAATTTGGTCGTTGAATAGATAATTAATAAGTCAAATGCAAATGGGGAACATGCTATACTAAGTAAATTTTCCAGTGAGGTTTGGCGGAAGAAATTGTAGCATCTTATCCCGCTGTCAAATAAATGTAGCTTGCTGCCAGGAAATGAAAATTCTAGCATTTAATCCTGCTGTAAAAAAAATGGTATAGCTTCTCATCATTTGATCTCAAGATAAGAATATTGGTGTATTTAGACATCGCAAATCTTCTTTGTTTGGGAGAGGAATGCTTGAGGTACATGTATATACGAACATACTTTTTTACATCAAAGTTGCATAAGAAATTGTAGCATCTCATCCCACTGTCGATTTTTTTCCCTCTAATATCTCATCATTTGATCTCAAGATAAGACCACATATTCACACACTTAACTAAAGTAATCAAACAACGCAAATCTTTTTTGCTTGGGAGGGGAATGCTTGAGGTACATGCATATATATATTAATTGTATGTCAAATACATATTTGGCAGATTTAAATAACTGATTAATATTAATTACTTTGCACAACCTTTTTTTTTTCAGGTGGAAGAGGGGTTCAACTCAACGGTGGAGGAGATCGTGACGCGGCTCAACTCGTCGCTGCGCCAACACTATGCTGACAATAATTCTGATGATCGAAATAGTGCCACCAAGAGAGAACGCTAAGCTTAATTAGCTAGCTCATGCAAGTCGATGGATCGAGCCTTTCCTTGGATGATTTTATATTCTGAAAATTGAGAGATAAATTCATGGTGAGGAATTCCTCGTTACGATGGTGTGCATCAGTGCTTGCATGCATGCACGATCAGCTTATACTCCCTCCGTTCCTAAATACTTGTCTTTCTAGAGATTTCAACAAGTGACTACATACGGAGCAAAATGAGTGAATCTACACTCTAAAACATGTCTACATACATCCGTATGTTGTAGTCCATTTGAGATGGCTAGAAAGACAACTATTTAGGAACGGAGGGAGTAGATGCGTGCATGCATGGCGACGAGGATTTCTCAGCCACAGGTTTGCAAGTTTTGGTTGCTAGCTAGCTACTTGCTGTTGCTCAATCCCAATCACACTGATGAAATAATGACGACAGCCATATATGCTCGGATTTTCGGATAATCTTCTATGCATTTTTTTGACAAACCTAGCTATATATTGCCAGATACTAGCTTGCAGTATGCATCATTGTCTTTCATGTTGCACCGTCTGCATCAATTAATGAATCACTAATTCTGCAGATACGATCTTTGCAATTAATTCCATATATATGTATGAAAAGTCTTAGCATCTCATCAATTATAGTATATTAGTAGTATTTTTTCTATCCAAAAATATCCCACAATATCCTACTTTGAAATAATTTAACTACTACTAGTAGTGCATGCATGAGATCATATCCCGTTATCCATGAATGCATATCTTCTCTCCGACTCATTCATGAATTATGCATGCAAGAATAATATTATTTAGCTCATCTGCGTTATCTCATTGGCCCTCTTGATTTATTTAGGAGATATTGCGTGATTTGCACAGCCTTAAAGATAAGACATCGACCAGAGATTCAGATCGAGTTCATTATTGGGTAGAGAAAGCGGTTGAGATATGCAGTGCAAAGTTGGCACAGTGCTGTCTGCATAAAATGCAACAAGTCTTTAGTTGGTAGGCCAAGCCAAGAAGATCTTCTGGATCTGCACATATATGTATGTATATACTCAACGTGCACATAGTATATGCCGGTTAATACAGACAGACGATCGTCATGTTCCCCATCATGGAATATATCATGCATGAAATGATTAAAAAACACGTTAACAACGATCTCGAGTGATTTGATCCGTGCTTTGTTGGCGATTTCATTTGATTGGATTAGTTTAGGTAGGAGGATGGATGAACACACCATCTTTTGGTCATTGCCAGACAAGTAGTAGTTGATGTAGTACTACTACTACCCAACCAAACGCAACGCAGAAGAAGAACATATATAAGAATTAAGAATTGCAGCCGAGATCAGTGAGAGACAGCTCGGCATATCTTAGGGAACTCTTAGTTTATGCATGGCTAGGTGAGGTGAGGTGAGCTTTAGCTCAGCTCAAGACAATGCAAAAGAGGTACATTTTGTTTGTTTACCATAATCATCAATTTGCCATGTGCGTGCATGGATGAAAAGGCTTCAATAATTGGCTCATGGTGCAGCATATTTTATTGCCAAAGCCCAAGTTTTTTTAATGGACTGTTGTTGCAATGGTTTTGGAGGTTTGCAAGCAGAAGCTACTTCAGTGTCCCATTTTCTGGGTGTTGAGTTCTGGGTGGCTGCATGCATGCTGACTGTAAAAGGCTCGCTTTCCTGCTCATTGTGCATGTCCAAATGCTTTCTGTTGAGATGGATGGATGATGCAATTGTACTCGCAGTGGAACTAGTCATTTTCCGAATGTTGCCAGAAAAAACTGCCTTGATTAAAAAGGGCATTACAAAAGGACCCAAAAGGAGACACATTATAAAGCCTAGTGCAAAAAGAAGAAGAAAGAAAAAGTACCGCACGACTAATTAAAGGGAAATCGAACAAAAACCTGAACAACGGCAAATCACACTTAATTAGATTAGGTCTAAAGCATCACAAACAAACATGTACAACGGCGTAAAAGGGCTACTCGGCGGTGGAACTAGTCATGACTATCAAGACATGGATAGTGTGTTTGTAACGGAAAATGACTAGTGCAGGGCAGGCTACATGAAGGCTGTTATAAAAATAACATTTTCTACAATGATTTTTTTTTCAGAATAGTTGTACATACAGAAATACATACATAATAAGTTTGATAAAATTTCCATAACAATGTACTCCCTCCGTCCCAAAATAAGTGACTCTACTTTGTACTAATTTGCTTCGTCCCGAAATAAGTGACTCAACTTTGTACTAACTTTGACGGAGGGATTACTTCACATATGGCGTAATAGTACATGAAAATGGGCCAAATCGTTTTGTTGTTGGGCTAGGATTTTTTTTCTGTAGCTTGCAAATCATAATATCTTTAAACAAAAATTTACAGATCCTTTGAGTATATGTATACGGTTTTCATAGTATCATTTTGAATGTCTTAAAATAACAGGCACCGTATAGCCCGTCCTACATAACTTCGCACTCGTTTGTACTCCCTCCGTTTCTAAATATAAGTCTTTTTAGAGATTTCAATATGGACTACATACGGAGCAAAATGAGTGAACCTACACTGTCGTAGGGTTGTCACGGCAGATGTCCTAGTGAGAGGACTTAGTCGTGGAGCCATCGCAACGAGATTAGTTCAAAGGGGTTAAACGGGACAAAGGACACATGGAGTTTATACTGGTTCGGCCCCTTGCGGTGAAGGTAAAGGCCTAATCCAGTTTGAGGTGGTATTGCTTGTGTCTCGATTGCCAGGGAGCGAATCGCTTGACCTAGCTTTCGATCTCTTGTTTATTTCCCTAACTCGCCGGCGGGTCGTCCCTTTATATACTCAGGTTGACGCTCGGTGGCTTACAGAGTCCCTGCCGACTCATAAACATGTCCGGTCCGGTGACTTAATTACAATTGCCTTATAATACAAGTCATACACATATGGCGGTTTACACATACGGGCCATAAGCCGCCTATGGGCCTTGGGCCCTTCATAAGTTATCCTCATGAACCGCCATCTTCGATTCCTTCATGGGCTTTGTCTTATGAGTTGCCATGGGCTTAACCCGGCCCCTCCTGGGCGGGTTACCTCAATAGCTATATCCCCAACATTAGGCCCCAGGTTGATTTGAACTTGTTCACGTCAATCTTCAACACTTAGAAAAATCCCTCCTTCATTACCTTCGCGAGAACTTGTAACTCACCTTGACGTCATCTTCTGGGATCAGGGTAACCCGCCGTGACGTCACCTGTCATTAATTTTACACAAAACCAGAATCTNGGGTCGTCCCCTTATATACTCAGGTTGATGCCCGATGGCTTACAGAGTCCCACCCGACTCATAAGCGTGTCCGGCCCGGTGTCTTAATTACAATTGCCTTATAATACAAGTCATACACATATGGCGGTTTACACCTACGGGCCTTAAGACGCCCTTGGGCCTTGGGCTCTTCATAAGTTATCCTCATGAACCGCCTTCTTCGATTCCTTCATGGGCTTTGCCTTGTGAGTCGCCATGGGTATAACCCGGCCCCTCCTGGGCGGGTTAACTCAATAGCTATATCCCCAACATTAGGCCCCAAGTTGATCTGAACTTGTTCACATCAATCTTCAACAGTTGGAAAAATTCCTTCTTCATTACCTTTGTGAGAACTTGTTACTCGCCATGATGTCATCCTCTGGGATCATGGTAACCCGCCGTGACGTCACCTGTCATTAATTTTACACAAAGCCATAATCTTTAATGTATCTCCTCATTCTTAGAATCTCCAAAAATCGAGGCGTCTGCACTGTCACATATCCGTTTTTGGCCTCCTCGATTCCCGCGCTTGTCGCTTATCCATTTGCCTTATAAATAGGGTCGGGGTCTCTTTCACTCCCTCCCTGTGCCTCTTCGTCTTGTATTCTTCCTCGCGACGCCCTAGCACACGAGCTCTGCCGCCGCCGTCGACCCTCGCCTCTACTCCGACAACGGCCGCTGCATCAACCTGTTCAGATCAGCTGATATCATCCGCGCACCTCTGCCGCTCAACAGCCCTGGTTAGTTCTTCTTCTTCCTCATAGATCCATTAGGGTTTTCACTAAGTTCGTCGAAGGTCAACCCACTGTCTTGTCCAGGCACAGCACCAAAGAAGAAATTTCTGCTGAGGATAAAGGCAAGTGGAAGGTAGATTTAGAACACTACACCCAGTTCAGCGCCCAAGACATCCATTTGGCTACTTGAATCGTTTATACACCAGCCGTGATTTTGAAGTCGGCTTAGCGAACTTGATGAAGGATCGTTATGAGGTAAACGTTGTCACTTCCTTTCATATAAATATATTTCCATTAGCCGCCAAGTTTATTGGACATGATAGAATGGAATGTGCTGTAAATTTCAATAGTTGCATAGATACAAACCAGTAGCCCCCAAGGGCCTGTTTATATTTTGAAGATGAACCGGGACTTTATGATAATAGTACTTCAACTCTGCATATGTAGCCCCCAAGGGCCGGCTTAATAGATATGTTAAGCCGGGACTTTTGAGTAGTAGAAGTCAACATTGCATCCGTAGCCCCCAAGGGTCGGCTTAACAAGTATGTTAAGGCGAAACTTATTTTGTAGGAATTGCATAATACTGTTCGTAGTCTTCATAAGCCGGATTACTCCAGGTCAACCAATATGTTCATCTTTTGACAAGAGCAGTATACATTAGCCCCCAAGTGCGAAGGACAATACTTGTATTGTGCTTGGGACTTCACATTATTTGAAGAAGCAATAGACATTAGCCCCCAAGTGCCAAACATAATACTTGTATTGTGATTGGGACTTCGTATAAATTCATTGCCATCTCATGAATTGTTTATCTCTTGCAGTCTGAGCTGATGAGTAAAGAATCCCAAATCGCCGACCTTCGAGAAAATATCAAGTCTCAACAAGCAGAAACATCCAAAGCCAAGGATGAAGTGACCAGTGCTTTAGCAGCGATGGAAAAATTGAAGGAAAGCTATAAAGCTAAAGAAGCAGGTTGGGAGACAGAAAAGTCAGCCCTGCTGAAAAGAGCTGAAGATGTTGAGGCCGCACTTAAGCCGGTGACTGAAGAGTTATCCGGTTTAAAGCAGCAGATTAATATTATGACATCAGCCATGTTTGGTAAGAACACATCTCCCTTGTATTGTAAGAATTATCTTAGAAACGGCTATCGGCTTACCCGTACCTTGATGGATACAGGTTCAAGGAGTGCTAAGTTGGGCTCAGATATGCGCGTCCGGCTTAAAGCTGTCTACACTCTTGTAGAACAGTTATATACGGGTGCCCAACGAACAATCCCTACTACAATGCATAATAAAGCTCCTTCAACACTTATCCAAAACACTTTGAAGCAATTATCAGTGCTGCCCAAAAGAATTGAGGACTTGAAACGAGGAGCTGCTAGAGCTGGCGCTTTAACTGCCTTAAGCCGGGCCAAAGCATGGCAAGCTGATCTCGACCCGGAAGATTTGGCCAACGGCTGCCCCAGTGTGAAAGAAGATGGATCTAACTTCAGTGTTGACGACTTTGCAGAAATAGCAAGAGCTATGCGTCCGTTAGAAAGCAAGCTAGCTGACGAAACCAGCTTATCCATATATCAGGCGGCTTATGATGCTGACAACAAGAAAATTGGCGTGCCGGTTCATCAGCCAACAGATCTGATCCCTCCGATTCGTAAGCACACCTTTGCTCCTGACATTGATCCATCAAATCTTATTGACGATGAAGTTGTGTTTAGAGCGTTGACCGGTATCAACTGGGCTACGCCTGACTTTCAACTGATGGATAAGCAAGGAGTTGAGGATGAAGAAGAGGTGCCGGAAGATCCTGAGGCTTCAACCCGCCAACAATCATAAGCCGGTGTACTTATGAGAACATGTTACTGTACCGATAACCTCGATGAACGCTTAGTCTCGTTGGGCCATGATATGCCTTGTAATAGGCTAGCTTAAACTCTTGATCTGCTATGGCATTGTGCATATTTTGCTTTATATGACACTGTTGATCCGCCAATTTTAAGATCTGCCAAATATTGGCAATCTGAATCTGTTCCTGCATACAAACAGATCACAAGTGTCCTGACGGTTTACCGTAGGACGGGTCATAATGCCGAATATATAATCACTGGAAACTAAAATAGTTTATAACAAGGGCTAATTTAAGTATAACCATATATATTCATAACCAGATATATCATACCTGTGATATTTGATCACACCGCCGGCTTATCAAGCTAGTGCAGTAAGGGTGATAACCCAAAAATTTGAGCACTTGAATGCTCCGTTGAATTGTCATATGTTGTCGGCTTATAAACAAAGCTAGACCGGGTTAATAAACACCGGATATTATCTTATCATATACTGGCGAATTATAGTCGAAAGACAGGCCGGGTTAATAAACACCGGTGAATTGTAATCATGAAGCAAAGTAAGCCTCATTGGATTTTAACGTGTCCCAAAGGGGAAACCTCAAAAAATATTTCGAATAAGAAACAAAAAGAAACAAGGCTTTTCATAGGCTACCAGGCCTAAAAATCAAGTGCTTTCAAGGGCCACACAGCCACTGAGTTAAACCTTCATACAAACCTTATAAGCCATACCTCACATAACCAATCGTCGTTTTAACTTTGACAAGTTCAGGGCCTGTATAAGATTGACTTGTCAAAAGTGCGGCGGGTCATTCCAGGATTACCTGGGCGGAGTGGCAGACTTAAAAAGGCAGGATAACCCGGGTTTTTAGGTGAATACACTTGACTTCCAAGCCTGGCTTTTAAGCCTATTGCAAGGGTCATAAAAACTCTTGTCCTTTGAACAAAGAGCCCCCAAGCAATATTTCTGAGTTGCGCTCAGTGGGCACCTATGTTTGAGTTGCGCTTTGCAACAGACTCTCTTTGGTCCCTTTACCCTGGGTAGCAAGCCCCCAAGTTTTTTTAACATGGCGTTTAAGCCGGATCAAAGGGTAATCGTAGCTTCGCTCTATAAGCCGGAAGCCCCCAAGTGACCAAAGACTCGTTATTGAAAAAGAAAACGGCAAAGGCCCTGCTTTATCAGGGATGCAGACTTTATTATATTGATCATAATATATACATTATGAAAATATGTACATCAGAAGAGCCAGTGGCTCAGGTGTAGTAAGGCCAAAGATGAGCAATATTCCACGGCTGGTGGGTCTCCTCCTCCGACTTACGTGAGTCTTTGTGCTCTCGAACGTCGATAAGGTAGTAGGATCCATTGTTGAGATTCTTACTGACCACAAGAGGTCCTTCCCAAGGTGGGGATAACTTGCGCATATCAGTTTGATCCTGGATAAGTTGGAGCACCAGATCACCTTCTTGAAAAGTTCTGGTTTTAACTCGGCGGCTGTGGTAGCGACGTAGATCTTGCTGGTAGATCACCAAACGAGCTGCTGCGATGTCACGCTCCTCATCTAACAGGTCAAGTGCTTCCTGACGTGCTTTTTCATTGTCAGCTTCAACATAAGCCGCCACACGAGGTGAGTCGTGACGGATGTCACTAGGGAAAACCGCCTTTGCTCCGTAAACCATGAAGAAAGGCGTGTAACCCGTAGATCTGTTGGGGGTGGTATTAATGCTCCATAACACAGAAGGCAACTCCTCCACCCAACAACCCGACGTCCTCTGTAGGGGAACCATAAGCCGGGGCTTGATGCCTGTCAGGATCTCTTGATTGGCTCTCTTGGCTTGACCATTAGATTGGGGGTGAGCCACTGACGACACGTCAAGCCGGATGTGCTCACATTGACAAATTCTTTCATAGCACCCTTGGATAGATTAGTGCCATTATCTTTTATGATACTGTGGGGAAAGCCAAAACGGAAAATCACCTTTTTAATGAACTGAACCGCCGTCGCCGGGTCACATTTACTGACCGACTCTGCCTCAACCCACTTTGTAAATTTGTCAACTGCCACCAGGAGATGTGTCTTTTTGTCCTTGGACCTCTTGAAAGGCCCAACCATATCAAGCCCCCAGACTACAAACGGCCAAGTAATTGGAATCATCCTCAATTCTTGAGCCGGCACATGGGTTCGTCGTGAAAACTTCTGACAACCATCACATTTACTCACCAGATCCTATGCATCAGCATGAGCCGTCAGCCAATAAAAACCATGATGGAGCTTTAGCCACAAGAGACTTAGAGCCGGCATGATGACCACAATCTCCTTCATGAATCTCACGCAGAATCTCACGGCCCTCTTCTGGAGAAACACAACGTTGAAAAGCACCTGTAACACTGCAGTGATGTAGCTCTCCATTGACAATTGTCATCGACTTAGACCGCCAGGTTATTTGCCTGGCTAAGGTTTCATCCTCAGGTAACTCGCCCCGGGTCATATAAGCCAAATAAGGGACTGTCCAATCAGGAATAGCATGAATAGCTGCCACCAATTGTGCTTCTGGGTCAGGAATAGCAAGATCTTCCTCTGTAGGCAACTTGACTGAGGGGTTATACAGAATATCTAAGAAAATGTTAGGCGGCACCGGCTTACGCTGAGAGCCGAGCCGGCTTAAAGCATAAGTCGCCTCGTTTTTCCTTCGATCTATATGCTCAACCTGATAAACCTTGAAGTGACCCGCAATAGCATCAACCTCTCGTTGATAAGCCGCCATGAGTGGATTCTTAGAATCCCAAGTACCAGAAACTTGTTGAGCTACCAAATCTGAATCGCCAAAACACCTCACCCAGCTTAAGTTCATCTCCTTAGCCATCCGAAGACCATGGAGTAAGGCCTCATATTCAGCTGCATTGTTAGTGCAAGGGAACATCAACCGGAGAACATAACAAAATTTATCACCTCGAGGGGAAGCTAGCACAACTCCAGCCCCTGAGCCCTCCAATTGCCTGGACCCATCAAAGTGAATAGTCCAATATGTGTTATCTGGCTTTTCTTCAGGCATTTGAGACTTGATGGAATCCACCAGTGCTTGAGACTTGATGGCTGTGCGAGGCATATACTTCAAACCATGAGGTCCAAGCTCAATGGCCCACTTGGATATCCGACCTGTGGCTTCTCTGTTTTGAATAATATCCCCCAAGGGAGCAGAACTAACCACAGAGATGGGATGACCCAAAAAATATTGCTAAAGCTTCCGACTGGCCATGAACACCCCATATACAAGCTTCTGCCAGTGCGGATACCGCTGCTTGGACTCGATAAGCACCTCACTGATGTAGCAAACCGGCCTTTGAACCGGATATTCCTTGCCTGCCTCCTTCCGTTCCACCACAATAGCTACGCTGACAGCCCGGGCATTAGCAGCCATGTATAACAGTAACGGCTCCTTATCAATAGGTGCAGCAAGAACGGGCGGCTCAGCCAGCTGTTTCTTCAAGTCCTCAAATGCTGCATTAGCGGCATCACTGACGACAAAATTATCTGTCTTTTTCATCATCTGATACAAAGGGATAGCCTTCTCCCCCAACCGGCTTATGAACCAGCTTAGAGCCGCAATACGACCCGCCAGACGTTGAACATCATTGACGCACGCCGGCTTAGCAAAGGAAGTAATGGCTTTGATCTTCTCCGGATTAGCTTCAATGCCTCTGTTAGAAACCAGGAAACCCAAGAGCTTGCCTGCCGGCACACCAAAAACACATTTGGTCGGGTTAAGCATCATCTTATAAACCCGGAGATTATCAAAGGTCTCCTTCAAATCATCTATCAAGGTCTCCTTCTTTCTCGATTTTACTACAATATCATCCATATAAGCATGAACATTGCGCCCAATCTGATTATGAAGACAATTCTGCACACATCGCTGGTAAGTCGCCTGGGCACTCTTGAGCCCAAAAGGCATAGATACATAGCAGAAGGCTCCAAAGGGAGTTATAAAAGCTGTCTTCTCGTGGTCCTTAACTGCCATCTTGATCTGATGATAACCAGAATAAGCATCCAAAAAAACTCAAACGCTCACAACCCGAAGTAGCATCAATAATCTAATCAATACGAGGAAGAGCAAAAGGATCAGCCAGACAAGCTTTGTTTAAGTCCGTGTAGTCCACACACATACGCCAAGTGTCGTTCTTCTTAAGTACCAGCACCGGGTTAGCCAACCATTCAGGATGAAAAACTTCAGCAATAAACCCAGCCGCCAAGAGCCGGGCTACCTCTTCACCAATGGCCTTACGCCTCTCTTCATTGAAACGACGAAGAAACTGCTTGACCGGCTTAAACTTGGGATCAATATTAAGAGTGTGCTCAGCGAGTTCCCTCAGTACACCTGGCATGTCAGAAGGTTTCCATGCAAAGATGTCCCGGTTCTCACGGATGAACTCGATGAGCGCGCTTTCCTAGTTCGGATCCAGATTAGCACTGATGCTGAACTGCTTGGATGAATCGCCAGGAACAAAATCAACTAGCTTGATATCATCTGCCGACTTAAACTTCAAAACCGGGTCATGCTCCGTAGTTGGCTTTTTCAAAGATGTCATATCTGCCGGGTCAACATTGTCCTTATAAAACTTCAATTCCTCTGTTGCACAGACAGACTCAGCATAAGCAGCGTCACCTTGTTCGCACTCTAAAGCTATCTTCCGGCTTCCATGCACCGTGATGGTTCCCTTGTAACCCAGCATCTTGAGCTGCAGATAAACATAACAAGGCCTTGCCATGAACTTAGTGTTGAGAAACGTAGTAATTTCAAAAAAAATTCCTACGCACACGCAAGGATCATGGTGATGCATAGCAACGAGAAGGGAGAGTATTGTCCACGTACCCTCGTAGACCGTAAGCGGAAGCGTTATGACAACGCGGTTGATGTAGTCGTACGTCTTCACGATCCGACCGATCCAAGCACCGAACGTACGGCACCTCCGAGTTCAGCACACGTTCAGCTCGATGACG
>LR880970.1:17229628-17244420 GCA_904067115.1 Aegilops sharonensis | reverse complement strand
TTATTGACCGGAGAACGTCTCGGTCATGTCTGCATGGTTCCCGAACCCGTAGGGTCTACACACTTAAGGTTCGATGACGCTAGGGTTATAAAGGAAGTTTGTATGTGGTTACCGAATGTTGTTCGGAGTCCCGGATGAGATCCCGGACGTCACGAGGAGTTCCGGAATGGTCCGGAGGTAAAGATTTATATATGGAAAGTTGTTGTTCGGGTTCCGGAAAAAAGTTCGGGTTTTTTCGGTATTGTACCGGGAAGCTTCCAGAAGGTTCCGGAGGATTCCGGAGGGGTCCGGAGGTCCGGAAATTGTTCCACCACGTCCAATACAGTAGCATGGGCTGTAGGGGGGCGCCCTAGCCATAATGGGCCAAGGGAACCAGCCCCCCCAAGGCCCATGCGCATGGGAAGGGGGAAACCCTAAGGGGGAGGGCCTCCACTTGACTTGGGAGGCACTCCTCCCCCTCTTGGCCGCCCCCCCAAGTCCCATCTAGGGCTGGCCGCACCCCTTGGGGTGGGAAACCCTAAAGGGGGCGCAGCCCCTCTTTCCCCCTATATATACTTGAGGTTTTGGGCTGCACAACACACATGAGTTCTCTCCCTCTTGGTGCAGCCCTGCCTCTCCTCCTCCTCCTCTCCCTTGGTGCTTGGCGAAGCCCTGCGGGATTGCCACGCTCCTCCATCACCACCATGCCATTGTGTTGCTGCTGGATGGAGTCTTCCTCAACCTCTCCCTCTCTCCTTGCTGGATCAAGGCATGGGAGATGTCACCGGGCTGTACGTGTGTTGAACGCGGAGGTGCCGTCCGTTCGGCACTAGGATCTCCGGTGATTTGGGTCACGACGAGTACGACTCCTTCAACCCCGTTCTCTTGAACGCTTCCGCTTAGCGATCTACAAGGGTATGTAGATGCACTCTCCTTCCCTCGTTGCTAGAATCTCCATAGATTGATCTTGGTGATGCGTAGAAAATTTTGAATTTCTGCTACATTCCCCAACAAAAGATTGCGACCCGGTTCGGCGGCTCGTAGGGGTCCGGAATACTGTCGCCATCAGAACAGCCCCCAAGCCTGTCGTCCTGCAGTTGATATAACGACGTAGTCTCGCCCATGGACGACTCACCATCAGAATAGATGGCTGTCTCACCACCAGACCTAGATCCTTCCTCAAATTCCGCTCTATGGATGAATCCCATGAAGGCACGCCTCATGGCGGGCTGAACTCGGGCGGGTCTCGCACGCTGAGCCGTCTCGATGATGTCGGTGCAGATATCCGGCTCAGGGCCCGGTTCGCCGATTTTGCCAATGAAGATGTGAATTCCGCCGAAGGGGACCCGGTACCCGTACTCAATTAAGCCGACCTCGGGGCCCCAGCCAGCGTCGTCGATGTAGAGCTTGCTGCGACGACTCTTGGTCATCCGGCCCACAGCGTATCCCTTGATCCCTTCGAAGTTGCCTTTCAAGAACTTGAAACCATCGTGGGTTCGAGCCCCACGGTGGGCGCCAACTATCATGGGGTTGTCACGGTAGATGTCCTAGTGAGAGGACTCAGTCGTGGAGCCATCGCAACGAGATTAGCTCAAAGGGGTTAAACATGATAAAGGACACAGGGAGTTTATACTGGTTCGGCCCCTTGCGGTGAAGGTAAAGGCCTAATCCAGTTTGAGGTGGTATTGCTTGTGTCTCGATTACCAGGGAGCGAATACGCTTGACCTAGCTTCCGATCTCTTGTTTCTTGCCCTAACTCGCTGCCGGGTCGTCCCTTTATATACTCAGATTGACGTCCGGTGGCTTACAGAGTCCCGGCCGGCTCATAAACGTGTCCGCCCGATGACTTAATTACAATTGCCTTATAATACAAGTCATACACATATGGCGGTTTACACATACGGGCCTTAAGCCGCCTATGGGCCTTGGGCCCTTCATAAGTTATCCTCATGAACCGCCATCTTTGATTCCTTCATGGGCTTTGTCTTATGAGTCGCCATGGGCTTAACCCGGCCCCTCCTGGCGGGTTAACTCAATAGCTATATCCCCAACATACACTCTAAAATAAGTCTAAATATTTGACTTTTTAGAGATTTTAAATGAACTACCACATATGGATATTTATAGACATATTTTAGAGTGTAGATTCATTCATTTTACTCCATATTTAGTCATTCGTTGAAATCTAAAAAAACAAATATTTAGGAATGGAGAGAGTAACGGCCAACACCCACAAGACCATGGATAAATCCACTGATCCCACGAAATTCTTACTATTAAAATATCTTTAATTGATTCTTTTACTGGTACAAGCTGCTGCTGTTGGATCTTATCAGTTGCTGGCTCGATCGTGCTGCCGGTCCATACCGAACCGACAGACAGGAGTAACTCTTGCTCGTGCATATGCATGAATGCACGCATCTGGTTGGTGATGGACGTGACTAACACAGTGATCGATGCTCCATCCCAGCCATGCATATTTCTTTCTCACATTTGTTTATAACAAGACTATACTGATCGATCCATCCATCTCGAACTGATCCAACAAGCATCTCAGTTGCTGTCGCGGATAAACGTCGTCGGCGTGCATGCCGCCATCAATAATAAAGGCCCTTGAAGATCGCAAGTCCCGCAACCACATGCGCACTGTTCTTCAGCCCCACCACAGAGAAGCTAGGTACCTAGGTACCTCACGGCGTGTTTGGTTGCCCGCATCGGGCTCAACTAGACTCACACAGGAAGGAGAAGATCTGTTTGGTTTTTCGTTTTTATTGTTGTGTCTGCATCGCACGCTTGTTAAAGCAGCCCAGAGCCTGGCTTGCTGGAAATGCTCGAATCGGCAGTTTCTCGCGAGCCAGGCCGAGGCGAGCGGGCCCCTGCACTAGTGAAGAAAACGGGAGAGATGCGAGGTGATTATCTAAGGTCTTCTTCAACCTCTAGTAACCTTTTATCTAATCTTCTCTCTTGAATCTACACAACGGTGCTTCGATTCGAGATAAGCTCTACACGAAAAGGATGCACCTCGATGCTATGGTTCCATTCAGGCATCGTTGGCCGTAAGTTCTTAATATTGTGTTCTCGTTTGGAGCTATTCTGGACGAATTTTGTCAGATTCGTCGCGCACGATCGATCATTTGAAATTTCCTTTGACCAGCGGCCTAATCTCGCAGTTTCTCACAACATACGTGTTGAAAGTTTTTGGTTTCGACGATCGTAGCTTCATCTCTCTTTGAGCAGCAGTGTACTGCACTGACGCCGCCATGTCGAGCTCCTCTGTCCTCTGCTCAGACCCCTCATATCCGTCCCTCTCGACGCCGAAGCCCTTCCCCTTGATCTCCTTGCCCACGTCCTACTAAACTAGAGTTGTTTCCGGCGTCGCTCATCTCGGCCTACTTTTTGTCGTCCTCCTACTGCACTGACGCTGCAATGGCGCGCACACTGCTTCATGTGTCATCTGCCTCCGTGCACACTGCAGTTGGCCGCGCTGCCGACGGGGTCGATCATCTTGGCCTCCTCTCTCTCGCCCTACTACGCTCGAGTCATTTCCGGTGTCGATCATCTCGGCGTCCTCTCTCGTCCATTGCACTGACGATACCATGGTGCGAGCACTGCATTCTCCTTCTCTGTCGACTGTCTTTGCGCGAGCACCACAACTAGTTCGCCGACGGTGTCGCTCGCCGTGCCGCCGAAGGGGTCGCTCGTCCACGACTCCATGCTCGTCATGTCGGACACGACGCCACGGCCACTATCCACCGCAGTCACCATGGTCCAACGCACACTGCATTTCTTCTCCCACTTCCTCTGTTATCTCTTAACCTTGTGTGCTAAGTGCAAGTGCTAGCTCTTAATCATACCCTATGCAGGCAACCAAACAGCGTGTAGTTGCATGCACCGAGACAATGCAGGGAATCAAACAACGTGCCAAAGTTGATCTCCTAATGCAGGCAGTCCATATGCAAGCAACTAAACAACTCGCAGATGTGGCATATGAGGCTGTTTTTCTAGAGCCAGGCTAAGTGGAGATGTGTATGCAACGCGGGTACTGTAGGCAACCAAACACGCCCTCAGATATAACATTGTTTTTTAGGAGGGGGAGTATCTGCACACGAGTTCACATGCTCTGGATGAACAGTAAAAACAAAATAAAGTAAAATTTTAATATATTTTGATTTTGTTTCTACAATGAACTTTAAGGAACATTTGAAGTGCTTGCAAAATTTCATCATGAAATCACATTAGTGGAAGTCATGGAAATAATAACAAATTTGATGCTCTGAAAGTGGTACTTCCAAAAGCATTTTGGAACTCTAATTATGTTTTTTCCATGACTTCCACCAATGTGATTCCATGATTGAAACTTTGCAAGCACTCCAAGCATTCTTTAAAGTTAATAAATCATTTTTTCTCTACTTTTATGATTTTATTTGTTCACGTCTGGAGCATTTGAGCTCGATGTAAGAAAGGTAGTTTCATTGTTGTACCTCTCTTTCGCTTTCTCTTCCTCTTTCCTTTTCCTTTGTTGGAGAAACATATGCCAACATTGGATCGAGCAGAACAGAGCCTTGCAGTATGTCATGCATTCTTATAATTAATTGCTACCGCTACTGGTGGCTGATCATGAAAATATCAGGTACTCTGCCATGCTCCCATCATACAGGGGCTCCTGGGCCGTTGGATTGTCGATCCAACGGTTAGCATTGGAGCTTTTGGACCTACACAAAATTATAGGACTCCGCATGTTACATCCTAAAATTTTGATTTTTGAAATGTTAACTATTTTATATAGAATTAAATAAAATTTTGCTTGTGATGCTTGAGCTTCACTAATCAACTATTCATAAATAGCGGCAACCAGTTACCCATTTTTTATATACATGCAAATATGCTACGTAAGTAAGTCGTGCATGTAAGTTACAAGTTACACATTTTGCATTGTAATTAGTTATGCATGCAGCACTGCTGCATCATCAATTTATCCATGTCATTTCTAAGTTTTTGTATTACATTTTGTATTTATAGTATATGTGTTGGACGATTGCACCGTACTTATGTAATACATCTTTCATATTATTTTGTTAGAAATGATATTATTTAACTACAATTCAAACTATTTTTCACTTTGCATATGCTTCATATTATTATTATTATTATTAAACTTACATTTTCTTTCGTCTATTTTTGTCATCTAGGCAATTATTTATGCATTTCTTTTAACAATGTTCCCACAATAACGCGCGGGGCATCATCTAGTTTTTACTAGGACTTGAAGCATTTGGATTTTATTTGGGGTTCCAAAAAAATTCGGGCATTACTCATAATCCTAAATTATTTTACAAAATATTTGAAATGCACCAAATAGGTTTTATGAAATATTTTTGTATTTTACTTAATATTAGGGTTGAAAATATTTCCCGAAGTAACAAATATTAGTTTTGATTTATTGGTATTTTATAAAAAATGTGAACTGAAATGAATTTATTTTCAAATCATATCCAAATTCAAACAACAAAATAAATAGAAGTAGAAAAAATAACCTAGCTAACCTAACCCAACCGGGAACAACTCACCAGCCCAAGCGGCCCATAGCCTATCCACCACTTAGGGCGCAGTGCAACCGGCCTGCTCACCTATCTGTCACGCCAAAGTTTCCAGATAAAATCCAAAAGTGGAAGTTCTATAAAAAATTAAAAAAATCTCAAAAATCCACATGACCCTTATGTCCAACCTAGGAATGTTTCAACAAGTTCTTCCAAATAGACAAAAAAAATCAAATTCAGAGCCATTTTGGCTCAAATTTTGCCAAAAATAGAAGATTCCCGAAAAATTGAAAATTATTAAAAAATACACACTACCCTTATATTAAATCTTGGATAGTTTCAACTAATATTTCCAAATAAAAAGAGAACTAAAAGTCGACTTTAGAGCCATTTTGGGTCAAATATTGGCTAAAAACAGTTTTCAGAAAATTTGAAAAAATTCACAAAAATCTAAATGACACTTATATTCAATATGGGAAATTTTCAACAAGTTTTTCCAATGGATACAAAATAAAAGCATTATTCATATTAGCATAGTGATGTGGTGGCTGAGTTTGCGTGGATTGAGATGTTGACCAGTCAAAGGCAGTCAGAAACCACTGCATGGTTGTTTCTTGTCCGGTTTTAAAAGTTGAGGGCCGTAAACTAGACAGTTTTTTAGTTCAGTGTTCTGTTTTAGACTTTGGTAGTAATTTGAGGTTTTTCTCACCCTTGAAGCTAACACAGGCGCCGGCCAAGCACGAAGCAACTGAAGAAAGATTTCAAGATGTCGCAACGCATAAGGCCTCAGCGTCAAGTGAAACTATCCACTGGATATGCAGGTGATGAATGGACTGTCTGAGATGAAGACATTGTTGGCGTATTGTGCGTTTTTATGGCCAGGGCCACCTGCAGTGTGTGGGTTGTGTATTTAGCCCGGTGTGGTACCTTTTCTATGCTTGCTTTTTGATCCACGATTGTATGAACAAATAGCGACACGAGGCATCTGTGATTTGGCCTTACTAGATGACCCGTTGCAACCATGAGACAAAAACCGAGCGAACCAAGCATTCAAACCATGCAAGTGAGAGAAGCTGTGTCGTCCACTGCTCTAGATTGAATGAAAATGCTTCTTTCCAAATCAACGTCTTCACCACCAAGAAAATGTATAACGTATAGTTAGCAACAATTTTCTGGAACTGACAGTAAATGGTTTAGAATGCATGAAAAAGCTAGCCAAAAGAATTTAGGAAACGTTGCGAGCCGGCAGACCAGCCGAACTTTCGGCCGGCTCGCTCGCCATGCTGGCTCCAACGCCCACGAAAACAAACCCCAGCGTAAGACATGTGTACGTGGTGGACCTCACACAACCGCCCCCCCACTCCTATCCTTATCCTTTCCCTGGCCTTTCCTTTTGGCTTTTCTTCAACCTCCAGCCGCGGCATCCTCTGCTCTCCAGAACCACGATTTTCTCTCCTCCACGCTGCTCACCAACCACCAGAAGCTCCCCTCACTGGTGGCCATTTTGTTGTCGCAGAACCAGCAACTGCTGGCGGGGGAGGGGGGGGGGGGCTGCTCTGGAGATGCTGGAGCCAGAGTCCACGTGTGCTGCAACCAGCACGACTGACGGTGAAGACGACGAGCTCCGATGCTGCAACTAGAGATTTTTATTGCTGGAACCAGACGGCAGAAAGGTTGCAACCACTTTTGGCAGGTGTTGGAACTGGACGACGTCGAGTTCGTTTTTGCTGGAACTGGCAAAATAAATTGCTGGAACCGGCAAGATATTTTGCTGCATAGGCAGGTGATAGTTCATGTCTTACGGCTCCACCGTTGAAGCTTTTTTCATTGTCGAATGAAGCTTTTTTCGTCGCCAGATGAAGCTTTTTTGTCACCGGTTGTAACTTTCCTTTGGTTGTTCACAGTCTCCCGTCGTATGAGTTGAAAGTTTTTTCATAGCCGGTTGAAGCTTTTTTCATCAGCGATTGTAGCTTTTTCCGTTGTCGGTTGCAGCACTGGGCATCTCTCCGGCGCTTGATTTTTTTTTTGCAAGCGGGGGATGAGCGCCAGCGAGCACACCGTTGAGCACGCCGGGGAGCTCCGGTCGTCGCCACCGGAGCTACAACGGTTGCCACGGAAGCTACAACCGCAGGGGTGGGCTGTTGCATGGGCGAAGCCGGTGACGAGGACGGCCGCCGAGGGCTGGGACCGGCGGCCATGGCGGCCGGCGAAGACGGCCAACGAGGGTGGCGACGAGAGACGAGGAGGGCAGGCGAGGGGGCGACGACGAGGAAGAACGTGCGCGGCCGGCGAGACGCGGTTCCTTTCCTCGTACGCGCTCGCGAGAGAGGAAGACGATCTGAGCTAGCACGATCTGGTTGGATAAAGATTCAATGGCTCAGGACGGACCGATCTGACGACTAAGGTGCGACCAGCCGAAACGTTCGGCCGGCGCACCGGGGCCCAGCATCGCCCTCAATGAATGGTCAAAGACTAGCTACAAAAACATGATAGTTGTTCATGCATGACGACCACCTGCATTCCAGGACGTGCGTGATGGAGAATGGTCCTGTAAAGTAAACTATACATATTAGTGAAACACAAATTGCTATTTCACATCTAGACGTAAAATACTTATCTTATATCTAAATTCATCACTGTTTGATCTATTTGTACTTGACTAGCACATATGCCCGTGCGTTGCAGCGGAAGAGACATTTCTTTGCGAGAAGCAATGGGAGAAATAATTGATGTGCCCAGCAAAAACGATCTCCGCAGCGGTGCGATAGAGCGAGGAGTTGTGGTCTTCTCGCGGGTCATGTTTGTCCCGCGAGATCTTGATAGTCGGTGTGGCGGCAACCATCCTACTCGTGCATTTTTTTTCCTCCGGGTCCGCCTCCGTCGTGTGGTTGTGTCTGCCACTTCATTTGGTAGCTATACGGCGGTTGTGTCTGCCCCCTTATTTGGTAGCTATGCGGCGACTTTCGGGGCACGGTTCCTTCGATCACTCTCACGATGGCGTAACCATATGGATTACTAATTGTAGCGCATAAATCCCGTTTCATCAGCATAATTAGCACATAACCAGATATCAATGACCTTCTTTATTAGGGTTTATTCTCTTTGTTTTAGCGCTCATGCGCCCACAATTTTTTTATTCGAGCCAAACCAACATATTTTTCTTTTATTGGCACTTGCAAGCTAGCACCGGCAATAATTTATGGAGTCCCTCATTGTGCTCATGATTCTCGAGATAACTTCCTTATTTTGATATAAACTTCTTATTACCAAACAACCTATGGACATATACAAACTGGTGGGAATTTACTATAAAGTTTCAAGGCGATACTATTCTCATCATAATTGAAAGATAGATGAGCTGGTTTTGTCCATCGACATAATATAGAAGGTCCATAGTTCAATTCCATCGGGGCTTAAAATTTTGTTGCTTATTGGTCTCACAGAAAAAAAAAATGCATGGGTAGGCCCAGTTCGTCCCACCCGTGATACAAACGAAAAAAAAATCAGGAACTATGAGCGGGCGGAACAAAACCTATATGTATATTTAATAGGAGGACCAGCAATTTTTATGTAACAAAGCCGCTCTAGCTCAGTTGGCATTCGCATGAGGACGTGGATGCAATGTCGCAAATTCTATTCCTTACGACAGACAACTATTTTTGGCTCCCTCGACGAGGATTGATGGGCCGAAGGCGGACGACCCAGTAGGGGAGTGCAGTTGAGGCCCAATACTGCCTGGCGACGCAATTTTTTTCTTGGGCCAACTGTGTGGGGGTTACTATATGCCGCTAGTTGCGTAAAATAGCATGTGGGACACACATCAGTTCGTGTATGGTCCAACACACTGGCAGGCTCCAAGACGACCAATGTTTGTAAGGCGCGCAAAAATCGAAAAAATGATGTGTTGAAGGATCGAAACCATATCCTCAAATAACGACTACATGCTGCTAGCCACTCGAAGAACCAAGTCCTATCAACCAATGGGCAGCTCGAACCGTTAAGAACATACTCCAATGTCTCAAAACAATTTTTGTTTTTTTTCACTTTTAAAAAATATAAAGTTGCTGAATATTCTTGGAAACATGAATAATTTTGCAAATCCCATTTTTTTAATTCTTTACATTTTCAGAAATACACAATAAAATTTTACATGTTCAAA
Source organism: Aegilops sharonensis (assembly GCA_904067115.1). NCBI lineage: Eukaryota > Viridiplantae > Streptophyta > Magnoliopsida > Poales > Poaceae > Aegilops > Aegilops sharonensis. Next base: position 17,234,745 of record LR880970.1, on the reverse strand, counting down.
ATTCACAATTTTATTTGAAAACATGAACATTTTTTGAATTTGTGTTTTCGAAATGAAACATATTTTAAACATTCAGAACAATTTTAGAAAATGAGATCTCTTTAAACTCGGAAATTATTATGAGTTTGCGAATATTTCACTAAAACATTAATATTTTTCGTATTTGCAACATTTTTTAAATGCATTTTTTTGGAAAATCGTGTACAACTTTGAAAAACACAAAGAAAAAATGGAACATTTTTTTAAAATTTGAACCAATTTTGGAATGAGAACAAAAATATAAAGTTCTACAAAACATGACAGTTTTTTCAATTCTGAAATTTTAAAAAAAATCATTTTTTCTTGAAAATTATGAATTTTTGAAGAAAAGGGCGAAAGAGAAATAAAAAGGCAAAATAATCAGGAAATAAAAAGGGAAAGAAACGGAAAAACAAAATAGAAACATAATACAGTAAAAAAAACGGCTCAGCCCAGCGTGGACGCACTGTGCGAAGATGCGATTATTTGACTCCACAGGCGATTAATAGGGTTTTCCAGGTGGGCACGAAAATAAATGGGCTAACTTTGCTGGGCCATATTGCAGGCGGCCCAGGTCCGAAATTCTGGCGTTTTTCATTTCTATAATACACAAACGTACATAAATTTAGTACCACCTCGGTTATAACATCAACAATAATAATATGGGTGAACGGAATTAAAATTTGGTGAAACGCACCTTACTTTATTAGTAGGTATAGATATAGATATAGATAGATATAGATTTTTCGTGCGAGCCTCTAATCTTCGCCGAGCGTCCGTGTCCTGTGCCTGTGCCGCTTGTGTCGGCCCATTGCTACGGTTGTCTCTACGTTTTTCTATTGGCCCGTTATGGCACTCCAGGTTGGACCCTTTTCCCTTTGTCCCCGAGTCTGTTTCCCGATGGGCTACCGACTAGGAAGAGTGCTCCTCGCCAGCGCCTTATGCGCTGCGCCGCAAGAGGAAACCAGCGCCCACGCGCCTGGCTAAGTGGGCCGGCCCATGAACGAGCCGACGACCTCGCGCGACGCCTGCTTCCCCAGCTATCCCGCTCGATCGTGTCGTTTACACGAAAGAAAAGGACGCTCGATCGTTTCATGGTAGGCCGGTGAACCATTGACTTTCGAGATTTATTTTCAAAATTTCAAAAACAAGTTCATCAAACTTTTTAAAAGTTTACCGATTTTTCAAAAAGGTTCATGAATTTAGGAAAAAAAGTTCAACAAAATTTGGAAAAAGTTCACGAAATATAGAAAAAGTTCATCTAATTTTGAAAAAGTTCATCGGTTTAAAAAAGTTCGTCAAATTTTTAAAAAGTACATCTAATTTGAAAATTTTTGTCGGTTTTGAAAAAAGTTAATCGAATTTGAAAAATAATTCATCAAATTTGGAAAAAAGTTCGTCAAATTTGGAAAAAAGTTCATCGAATTTGAAAAAGGTTCATCAAATCTAAAAAATTTCAACGCATTTGATAAAAGTTCATCGATGTTAAGAAAAATTTCACGAATTTCAAGAAAAGTTCATCAAACCCAGGAAGAAGAAAAAGAAAAAAGAAAAAACGCAAAAGGAAAATCAGTAAAAGAAAAACAGAAATAGAGAAATAGAAGAAAAAAAGAACGAAGTAAAAGGCATAGAAAGATGAAATTAGCACGTCCAGTTGGGGGTGTCGGGGTGGTTATGCAGCTTACTGTTAAGTATGAGGTCCTGGATTGCAAGTTGTACTGTAGCGGGCGCATAAGGCGCCAAATAGGATTTAGCGACTAGGAAGACCCAGGTAAAATAAAAAGAGAGGTAGCGTTGTCCATTTATATTTTTAAGTCCTTCAGATCTTTTTCGCGTTTTGAAAAACAGAGGAAAAAAGCTAGATGGGCGGCCCAGCAGAGAGGTGTGGGTATGCGCCCGATTGCAAGTTGTATTGTAGCGGGCGCATAAGGCGCCAAATAGGATTTAGCGACTAGGAAGACCCAGGTAAAATAAAAAGAGAGGTAGCGTTGTCCATTTATATTTTTAAGTCCTTCAGATTTTTTTCGCGTTTTGAAAAACAGAGGAAAAAAGCTAGATGGGCGGCCCAGCAGAGAGGTGTGGGTATGCGCCCGATTGCAAGTTGTACTGTAGCGGGCGCATAAGGCGCCAAATAGGATTTAGCGACTAGGAAGACCCAGGTAAAATAAAAAGAGAGGCAGCGTTGTCCATTTATATTTTTAAGTCCTTCAGACTAGGAGCGACCAAACAAGAGGCTGCCCTCTTCATTTTTTCTTAATTTATATCGGGAGGTGGTGGCTGGACTTTCTTTTTTCTCTTCTCTTTAGTTATCTTTTATTTTTCGTGACTTCAGTCTCATGTAAAATAACATTTTTATGTCCTCATATTATCAGGGGTAATATGTTGTTCTATTGAACCAAAACAATGTACTAAAACAATCTACACAACCTGATTCATGTTAGTCGCTCGGGGTGGATTGTCGTCATGTTTTTCGTATTTGTCGCTCGAGTGAATTTATGTTGTTGTTTCTCTTTTTCATTTATTTTTTTAAATTTATTGAATTCTTAAAAATTCATGATTTTTATTTTTCACTTTTTCCATTTTTATTTTTTCTATTTTATTTCATGTGTTTAAAATTCATTAACTTCCTAAAACGGATTTGATAAATGTATCTTCTAAGTTATTGATTGTTCGCTTTAAATGTTTGTTTTATTTTATTTATTTAAAATACATCACTAAATTAACAGAACAAATCTATTGATATTTAGTAATGTATCGTCTAAAATTTTGATTGTTCGCTTTCAATATCTTTGAAATGTTAATTGTGTGTTATTTTATCGCGCATGTCTCATGTCACATTTTGCATGTGAGTAATTGGGATTATAGTCTGTTTTTCATCCCAGTTGCAACTCCACCCGCAACTCGTAACTAGGGCTCATAGTTTGTAGTTGTCTCGGTAGTAAGTCCATTATCGATTCGCAACTGGCATCGTAATTTTGTGTAGTCCCAGTTGCAAGTTCACAATCGACACATAATTGGGCCAATTGTTTTTCTTTTATCCTAGTTACAAGTCCACCATAGACTCGCAACTGGGGCCCAACTTTGTTGTCCCAGTTGCAAGTCCACCATTGACTAGCAATATGCGCCCGACCTTTTTTCGTCTCGGTTGCAAGTTCACCATACCCTTGACTAGTAACTGGGGTCCATCTTTTTTTGTCCCAGTTGCAAGTCCACCTTCAACTCGCACCTTAGGTCCGCCTTTTTGTGTCCCAGCTGCAAGTCCACCCTCGACTCGCAACTAGGGTCCGATCATTTTTGTCTTAGTTGAATGTCCACCCTTGACACATAACTGGGGCCCGACCTCTTTTCTCTTCGAGTTACAAGTCCACCATCGACTCGCAACTGGGGTCCGATATTTTGTTGTCCCAGTTGCAATCCCACACTCGACTCATAACTGAGACATGCCTTTTTTTTGTCCCAGTTGCAAGTCCAACTTTGACTCGCAACTAGGGTCAGACATTTTTTTCCAGTTGCAATCCCACTCTCATCTTGCAAATAGGTGCCCATATTTTTTTACCCTAGATTCAAGTTCACCCTTGACTATCAACTCAGGCCCTACCTTTTTCGTCCTAGTTGCAAGTCCACACTTAACTCTTAGTTGGGGTCCAACCTTTTTTTCACCCAAGTTGCAATTGCACTCTCAACTTAAGGCTGGGGCCTGACATTTTTTTGACTCAGTGGCAAGTCCATCCTCGATGTTAGATAATAACGAGAAATAAACGAGACAGAGAGGCACGGATTTTTACGTGGAAACCCTTGCGGGGAAAAACCACGGAACGCACGACGGCATATCATTATAATTGGGAGGAGTATTACATTACACGAGAGGACAAACCCTCTGCGTGCTAATCTGGTGGATCTCTCTCTCATCTATTCTATGACTAGCTGATACTATATAAAGGGGCAAACAACTCTCTTTCTTGGTGGACACGAAACAGAGTTGTAGTCATGCTACGTCTAGCACGGTTGGCATGCCGTAGTCCGGTAGGACTTCATCTGTAGTACAACACTTGTATGGGATTCGGAACACAATAAAATAACACTCCACCTTGAGACGAAATCCCTTACAATAATCATAGATAGCATCAACTCCTCAATTAAAGTCATCACAAGTAAACCTTGTGCATGGAAACGTTCATTTAGGACTAATAAACTTCTCATGAAGTCATATTGAACAAATCAATTAGTAGGTCGTCCAGAAAACATCACAACTATCAACAAAGCAGACTAACAAAACTTGGTCTCCCAATAAAAGTCCGAGTCTGTGCCACTGACCTCAAAAAACTGAAACTGCTCAATCGTCAAATGACATAAGTCATCATATCTCCTGTGGTGCCTGAACGAGCGCATAGCTCATAGTGCAACATCTTGATGCACATCGCATTGTGAAGAACTCATTGTTGGAAATATGCCCTAGAGGCAATAATAAAAGCATTATTATTATATTTCCTTGTTCATGATAATTGTCTTTTATTCATGCTATAACTGTATCATACGGAAATCGTGATACACGTGTGAATACATAGACCACAATACATCCCTAGTGAGCCTCTAGTTGACTAGCTCGTTGGTCGACAGATAGTCATGGTTTCCTGACTATGGACATCAGATGTCATTGACAACGGGATCACGTCATTAGGAGAATGACGTGATGGACAAGACCCAATCCTAAGCATAGCACAAAGATCGTGTAGTTCGTTTTTGCTAGAGCTTTTCCAATGTCAAGTATCTCTTCCTTAGACCGTGAGATCGTGTAACTCCCGGATACCATAGGAATGCTTTGGGTGTACCAAACGTCACAACGTAACTGGGTGACTATAAAGGTGCATTACAGGTATCTCCGAAAGTGTCTGTTGGGTTGACACGGATCGAGACAGGGATTTGTCACTCCGTATGACGGAGAGGTATCACTGGGCCCACTCGGTAATGCATCATCATAATGAGCTCAAAGTGATCAAGTGTCTGGTCACGGGATCATGCATTACGGTACGAGTAAAGTGACTTGCCGGTAACGAGACTAAACGAGGTATTGGGATACCGACGATCGAGTCTCGGGCAAG
>LR880970.1:17208103-17220348 GCA_904067115.1 Aegilops sharonensis | reverse complement strand
GTATCACTGGGCCCACTCGGTAATGCATCATCATAATGAGCTCAAAGTGATCAAGTGTCTGGTCACGGGATCATGCATTACGGTACGAGTAAAGTGACTTGCCGGTAACGAGACTAAACGAGGTATTGGGATACCGACGATCGAGTCTCGGGCAAGTAACATACCGTCTGACAAAGGGAATAGCATACGGGGTTGCTTGAACCCTCGACATCGTGGTTCATCTGATGACAACATCGAGGAGCGTGTGGGAACCAACATGGGTATCCAGATCCCGCTGTTGGTTATTGACCGGAGAGCGTCTCGGTCATGTCTACATGTCTCCCGAACCCGTAGGGTCTACACACTTAAGGTTCGGTGACGCTAGGGTTAATAGGAAGACTTGTATGTGATTACCGAATGTTGTTCGGAGTCCCGGATGAGATCCCGGACGTCACGAGGAGTTCTGGAATGGTCCGGAGGTAAAGATTTATATATGGGAAGTCGTCAAACGGACACCGGAAAGGTTTCGGGTCATATCGGTATTATGGAGGGTCCACCGGAAAGGTTCCGGAGGACCACCGGGAGGGGCCACCCCTTTTGGGGGGCCACTTGGGCTGCGTGGGAGGCAGCCAGCCCCTGGTGGGCTGGGCGCACCCCCTCCCCTTGGCCCATGCGCCTAGGGTTGAGGGGGGAACCCTAAGGGGGGCGCCCCCCTTGCTTGGGGGGCAAGCCCCCCTCCCCTTGGCCGCCGCCCCCCCCTCTAGATGCATCTAGAGGGGGCCGGCCCCCTCCTCCTTTCCCCTATAAATAGAGGGGTAGAGGGGAGGGCTGCACACACCATTGAAGGCGCAGCCCCTCCCCTCCCCAACACCTCTCCTCCTCCGCGTGAGCTTGGCGAAGCCCTGCCGGAGAACAGTCCCTCCATCTGCATCACGCCGTCGTGCTGCCATTGGAGTGATCTTCCTCAACCTCTCCTTCCTCCTTGCTGGATCAAGACGAAGGAGACACCGTCGTCCCGTACGTGTGTTGAACACGGAGGTGCTGTCCGTTCAGCACTTGGTCATCCGGTGATCGGAATCACGTTGGGAACGTCTTCATCATCACCACTCCCTCGAACGCTTCCGTACTTGATCTACAAGTGGTATGTAGATGCAAACTCTCTCTCGTAACTCGTTGCTTAGATGAACTCATAGATAGATCTTGGTGAAACCGTAGAAAATTTTTAATTTTCTGCAACGTTCCCCAACACTCATCTCATGGAATTTGAACGTGCTTCAAAACTGAAAGCACAAACCTCGGCAAACAATACTCATGCAAGAGCATATGGTATGGACGGCATCGCGTGCACCCAAAAACTGCCGACTTGTAGTGGTTAATGAAAAATCCATGACATGGTCATAAACTGCCCTTGTAGAAAAACTGTCGGATGAAGGAACCATCTTAACATGCAATGGAGTTTCAACTCTGCAATAGACCCCTCTTGAAAGAGCAAAGACAACTAAATTGCACTTGAAACTTAACAGCGCTAAATGTTATAGTATCTAGCAGAAACAATACAATCTCCTTCTTGCACCTCAACTGATTCTCATCACGAACATGAATATCAAAACAAAACCTTCACATGCATAACAGCAAAACACTATGGAGAGAATAGTGTATATGCTGGCTACCAACAGGCTTAATAATTACCTTCTCCATACCCTTTTTTTTCTTGATAACCAAACTGTGGTCTTCAAATAACTGCAGCAAATTGCATCCATTATCTCAACGGGCCATAATCCTCAAAACTCCACCTTGAAGAAAAACTGAGTGCATCCTGATAATTGGCTTGCGCCAACAACGCTCGCATCTCGACTTGCCATAGGGTAAACTTTGTATCACGATCCAGCAGCAGAACATCGTACTTCATGGATACCATGAGTAGACTAAATATGTGTTCACAAAGTAGTACAAGCCGATAGAAAAATTCTTGACAGAATTAATATGTGGAGCAGACGAAAAATAGAATAAATAGCACCTGGTACTGTTTACGGGAGCAACGGGGTATACTGCACAATAATCAACGTGCACTATAGCCTTCAAGTGATGAACAGAAGCACTAGCAGCAGCCTTATCCAGAGTAGTAATAGTATTGTACTGTACTATTTGTTTGGTTGATGTGAAGTAGCAGCAGCACACCAGCACAACGTGGCCTGAATCTCGAGACTTGAAGCCGGTTGCTTTGGTAAGCACCAGCGGCAGCTAGGCGGACCGTGCCAAAACGATGGAGTTGCAGCGAAGCCGCCCGCGTGATCTGCGCGCGTACGAACGGTTCCCGTCGGTCTCGACGGAACCTGCGACTTGACGTATCCCCAGCGCACAGCAGCGCCTTTGAGAAAAGTTAACCTCGTCGACCTGATTGCTCGGTGACGCGTAGATTGAATCCTCGTCGGTCTCGGCGGATTGCGGCGGCGGCGGACCGCAGCCTTAATTCTCTCGTCTCAAACTCATATCTTGAACCTCGCTCTGCATATCATTTGTTGGATAATAACGAGAAATAAACGAGACAGAGAAACTTTGATTTTTACGTGAAAATCCTTGTGGGAAAAAACCACGGAACGCACCACGGCATATCATTATAATTAGGAGGAGTATTACATTACATGAAAGGACAAACCCTCTACGTGCTAATCTGGTGGATCTCTCTCTCATCTATTCTATGACTAGTTGGTACTATATAAAGGAGCAAACAACTCTCTTTTTTGGTGGACACATAACAGAGTTGTAGTCATGCTACGTCTAGCACGGTTGACATGCCGTAGTCCGATAGGACTCCATCTGTAGTACAACACTTGTATGGAATTCCGAACACAATAAAATAACACTCGACTCGCAATTGGGGACCAACCTTTTTTGTCCGAGTTGCAAGTCCATCCTTGATTCGCAACTGAGGCCCGAGATTTTTTAGTCCTAGTTGCAAGTCCGCCCTCGACTCGCAACTGGGGTCGATCATTTTACTTACAATTTGGGTTTGACCTTTTTTTCCGAGTTGCAAATTCACTCTCGACTCGCAACTGGGACCCAACCTTTTTTTTGTCTAATTGCAAGTCCATACTCGACTCGCAACTAGGACCCGACCTTTTTTAGTCCCAATTGTGAGTCCACCCTAGACTGGCAACTCGGGGTCCAACCTTTTTTTCTCCCAGTTGCAAGTCTACCCTCGACACGAGCAAGCCGCAAATGAGCCGACTCAAGTAGCTAGGATAAGTTTTTTTTGGTTTTGTTTTGTTTTCCTCATGTCTTTTCTTTTTTATCCTTTCTCCTTTTTTCTTCACTGGTTTTCCTCTGCTTTTAATATTTCTATTTTCAAAATTGATCGCATTTTTCATTTTTATTTTTTCCTTTTTCATAAGTTCACAAGTTTCAAAAACTGTTCCAAAATTCATAGCTTTGTTCATTTTTCAAAATTTCTTAGTGTTTATAAAAAATGAAAATTTCAAATTGTGTTAATAATTTTCAAAAAAATTCATAATTTATGAAAATTTTCGTCATTTTTCTAAAATAGTTTGAATGTCTATAACAATGTTCAGGTTTTGAAAAAAAAAATTGAAAAAATGTTCACCCTTTGAAAAAGTGTATGCATTTTTCAGAAAACATTCACATTTTCAAAAAAATTGGAAGTTTGTAAAAATATTCTTCTTTCCAAAAAAAATTCTCAATTAAAAAATTGTTCTCATTTTTGCAAATATATATCTTAATATGAAAAGTTGTTTCTCTCAACTAAAAAAATCACAATTTCAATAAAATGTTCAAAAAATGTTCTGAATTGTTTGATCTATCGCTGAATATAGTCTTTAGTGTTTCGCTATGAAAAGAAGTCAGTAACGCCCAGTTGCTCTTGTGGCTTGCGTGCATCTATAAGAGGTCTTGTGTTTGATTTCGAGCAGGCGCATTTCCATTTGTAGAATTTCTATGCTGCACTATCCTCCATTGCGCCATCCAAAATAATAAGGTGTGCATCAAAGTTGTATGCTCGCGATAACCACGTCCTCATCGGTACTGTTCTGTTCAGGTACATCAATTGGACGAGAGAGGAGAAAACAATCCGAGCCAGCGATTGGACGACGTTGTGTGCCATTGGCCCACGTAGGCAGATTTCCTTCCTTTAGAACGAAGAGAAGAGGAACTCGCCTCGAGCCCGACCCCTCAACTCTCCCACACACGCAACCAACGTCTCCGTCCCCTCTTTCTCTCCCGTGGCCGATTCCCTCTGTGTGGCGATGAACTCGTCGACGATGTATGCAAAACCAGTGGCGGAGATGAGGAACCTGGGAAATTAGGCGGGGGCAAGTCAATCTAGGCTCGATTTCGAGGCCTCTCATGGCCACGCCCGCACCACTTCACTCCCCATCCTGAAGCGCGGCTGCTGCTTTTGGGGATCCGCTCAGAGAGGACTACTTCTCGCCAATTTCTTTCTCCACCAGGTGAGGACTATTCCCCTGGCCGTTTCAGATGCCCAGCAGGTGACTTATCTTCTCTTTGACTGACCAATTTATTTCTCGTTGTTGTAGCGATCCGACCTCAGACGGTCAAATCTCTGTGCATAAGTGTCATCCCTGGATCGGTAATGCTGACACACACAGTACTCGAATGGATTTATAATAGAGTAGCAATCACACACTTATTACATCGAATGTCTCAAGAGAGAACTTATTACAATAAATATGGCTTAAGGCCATCTAAATAAGATAACAACGGAAGACTTGGAAGATAAAGTGAGTCCATCAACTCCAATAGCATAGCTGAGTGCACGACAACGACTTAGCGCACCTTACTCTTCGTCTGAAAAGTCTGCAACATGATATGTTGCAGCCCAAAACGGGTCAGCAGATGGAATATGCTGGCAATGTAACAAAATAGAGCAATGAACAAGATAAACGCTATCACTACATGCATATATGGCTGGTGGAGGCTCTATGGTTATAATGTTTTGCGAAAAGCTATTTTTTTCCTACAACAGAGGAATATATTTTGTTTAACTATCATGGTGGTTGAAACATTGAGAAGGTTCCTCCAACTCAATCCCAATTAAAAAGTAATTAGCAATCAAACAAACTAATTTAGAGTGATGAGATCAAATCAATAATTCAAGTACCAGATACTCAAGATGTCCATAACCGGGGACACAGCTAACCATGATTAGTTTATACACTCTGCAGAGGTTTGCGCACTTTTCCCCACAAGACTCGATCTCCTCCGTTGAATATCTCGCGCTACATGGTGTTTGAGAAACGGATGACCGAGACACAGTCTTTCAGAAACAATAACTCTAACCCTGGGTAGACAGTACCAACCTACATCCCCTACATCTGCTAGCCTACCACTGGAAGAGGTCATGCAACATACTCAACTATGCTAGAGCCCATAATAGCTTGTGGCTGCACACAAATTTTTCTTTATGAATAATCTTATGATCCCATTGAGCCTGGGTGGCGAGCCATAGGATGATCACACGGGTCCTCCGGGATATCCCAGGACAACACTGGATTCCCTAGGTGCCCGCAACCAATCCACCCAGATGTGTATTTAAGTAGCCACCTTAGGTAAACCGTTAATTAACAATCTCATATCTGTCATGGATACACTCAAACCCAATCCACGTCTACAAGCATAGCATGGCAATATAAGCATAGCGTAGAAGTAACTCCCAAGGGTTTGATAATAAAAGGGCAATAGGTTCTACCTCATCATCTACTTCCCACTACCCACAAGTTAATCACATCCTAATCATGCAGTGTTTGAGGATTGTGACTAATGCATAAAAACTGGGTATGAAAAGAGTATGATCAATGTGTTACTTGCCTTGCTGACGATCCGCAAAACCTAGAGACTCGTAGTAGCACGCTTCGCACTCCGGGAATTCTATCGCAAACAAACAATAGCATGCATAAGCACTCAAGGAAAGATGCACGGGTAAAACTCAAATAATAAGATTGAATCTGAAAATCCAACTGAAGAGATTCGATCTGCAAAAAGAATCAATCGAATCGGAGCTACGGAACTGAAACTATGGTCAAAAGAACTTTGAATTCAAATCTTCTTGAAACCAACTTTTAAATTGTCAAAACCATGTTCAAGTGGATTAAACAGAAAGAAGGGTTTGAGACAAAGATTTTGACGTCGGTTTCACTGGATTTGGCAAACAGTTGAAAAGTTACGAGGGTTTGAAAATCAGAGGCTAATCTGCGATAAAAGTAATCGCGGATAGGTTCCTGGCCGAAAATCTCTCCCTAATAATAAAGCACGGATTGGGTCTCCGAGTTCACCGTCATAATGCGTTTCTTCCTGTGAATTTACGCTTTCAATTGAATTTAAAACATATACGCGAGGTGGTACTAATAAGTGAAAAATGTTTCGTTTCTCTATTTTTCGTACGTGACTAGCATGCGTCCCCGAGTAGCAAGCCTGGAGTTACGCGAGCAGGCTCGCTCGGCTGGATGGGCCAGTCCGGCCCATAGCCTGGCTCGTCAATCCCAATGCCCACGTTCGTGTTCACATAAACTGATCTTTTCCCTGATCTTTACCTACTAATAAAGCAGCGATGGCTTTTGGTCGTACGTCGTCAGCGTTTTTGCAAAACAGTTCCTCTGTTCCTTTGAAATAAACCCACAGTCCCTGTTTAAGTGGCACTCTGGAAAACGTTTCATTTTTACCTAAAACACCCTTGCATTTATTAAAAATTATGCCCACAACCCTATCTCTTATTGGATTAGCTCACCACCGCGCATCTCGCCGCTTATCATGCCGTTCTCCACCGCCGGGCACGCGCCGAGGCGGGGCACCGGCCGGAGCACGGCGTGCACTCGACGGACACCGGAGCAAAGCTCGTTTGAGGCGCGAGAGGCAGGAGGCTGGATCTCGGCGCGGCCCCCCTTAACACACAGCCCAGCCGCCGCCCCGCTGCCACGAACAGCCCAGCCGCGGAGAGGTGTGAGATCAGGGGCGGGGAGGGAGGAGCGAGCTTACGGCTTCGTCCTCGGTCGTGGATGCGTAGATGAACAGGAGGCAAGCGTTCGTCTCCTTCGGTCTCGATGCGGATGAGCAGCTAGGGCTGGGCCCTCGGCGCAACGTGCAGGCGAGCGGGCTGCGGGCGTGCAGTGGCTAGGTGTGATGCGTGCCACGCGCGAACCAGTACGGTCAACGCGACGAGCAGAGTGTCCTGGCGAGCGGGAGGCTTGGGGGTCAACGCATCCTGGCGAGCGGTCGTCGCTGCGCTCGAGCGCTGCTCCCTCGCGTTGGAAGAAGAAAGTTCGGCGGCAACTCTCCAGGGACTTACGGCGGGGCGACATGGATCCGACAGGGACGGCCTGGATCTGGACAGGGTTGAGGAGGGCGCGGCTCCTAGGGTTGGACTGTTGGACTTGAGCTCGATGCAACATCCATGGCAGCTCGCGGTCCTGTAGCAACGAGAAGAGAGAGGGGGTTAAGAGAGAGAGAAGAAAGAAGAAGGAGGAAGAAAAAGGAGAAGGGAGCAGAGGCAGGGGCGGCGCGGCTTGCTGCTGGTGCTCGCCGACGCAGGCGGCTCGGGGAGGCTCGGGCGCTCGTGCAGCTCCATGGGAGGAGCTCATGGACGGCCGGATGGATGGATAAGAGGAAGGATAGCAGCGCCGCTGGGAGGAATGGCAACGTGGAATGGGAAGCTCTCGGTGGGGATTCTTGGTGTGGATTGCTTTTTTTAATGGCTGCACTGATGAGTGCCGAGAAGCTGCTGGACTTGCCCTGCATGCTGACTGCAGAGAGAAGCTCACACAAAATCTCAAGCTCTCTGTTTTTTGCGTCCTTAGAAGAAAACCCAATGGTCTTGTAAACGGGATTGGACGCTCGCCCAATGGGCTGACCTGGCTAGACCTTCTCTGGCCTTCCTCCTTGTGGATGGGCGGACTGGAGGGATGGGATGGGATGGGATGGGGATGGGATGGGATGGGGATGGGCGTTGGGAAGGATGGATTGACCGCAGAAAAGGCTCCTCTCCAAGCCGGCTGCCGCTGGGCGCCCATCCCTCGCTCGCCACCAAGAAAGGAACCACCCACCGTGACCTACTGCAATGGATGAAACAGAGGAGTAACAAAAATAGCAGCTTGTGAAATTGCACTGCTGTACGTACCTCGACGCCAAGTTGTACGTACCCGATGAAATCGACGGCAAGAACCACGACTACACGCCCAAGGAACCATCGGCCTTCCCCGCGCCGTCGCCGTCGCCCAAGCCCCAAGTCCAAGTCACACGCGCACCCCGCACGCGGTTGAAGACTGCTTCTACCATATATATAGAGAGAGAGGGAGATGGTCTCGTCTTAGAAAAAAAAAACAAGGCAGTATGGACAGAACGGGGAGGCCGTGTTGCCACGGATCGATGACGTGGCGCAAGTAATTCAATCACTAATAATGATGATTCTAGAAAGCTGTACCGACTGCAAGCGGATGGAAAACTGCTTTGGTTTGCGAGAGCTGAGCTTGCTTTCCTTAATGAGAGAGAGAGAGATATTACTTCCTCGGCATCGACCGGACAGAAGGACGGACGTAGGTGCCTCTTGATTTCTCTACTAAATAAGGTTGCTAGCACTAAGCAGTTCCCCATATTATTAGTAAGTATAGTTCCCCATACAATATTAATTAATTCGATGAGCTCCACGTCCGCCGCCCTCGTCCACGCATGCATGCATGCGTATATTTGCTGCCGTCACATTGGGATTTCAGAGTATGTGATAGGCTTCGAGCACCACTAGATCCATACCACAGCCAACAGAGAGTAGAATGAATGCCAAAGATGTTGTCGCTTATTTGCTTTGCCGGGTGCACCGTCATCTTATTTATTGCCTTGGCTACGTTTTCTAGACTAGAATACAATCCTGGAGGAGAAAACATATATAGAGATGGATGGTCTCCTCTATTCTTAGAAAAGAAAAAGGGGGCATATGGCAGAGGAAACGAGGAGGCCGTGCTGCCTGCCACGGTTCAACGAGCTGGCACAAGGAATTGAATGCCATGGATCAATGAGCTTGCTTCGGTTTGGAGGTAGAATTAATGGGAAGTCAGCTTGAGACTTGAGAGAGATACTTCCGGCTGCCTCTTGATTTCTCTGCTAAACAACTAATTTTCTATGAGGAGTACGTGGGATGGATCCCTCCATATATTTAATTGCGCTGAGCCGCGCGTCCGCCGGCTCAGTTCTCAACCACGCATATATTCACTGTCCATCACATTGGGATTTCAGGATTCAGTATGGGATGGGCTTCCAGCAAGCCAAGTTGCTGCCCTCTTTGGCAACAAAAAATGTTTCCCTTGTTCTACTATACTGGGGTGGCATTTCCTAGTTTTGCTACAAATTATTATATTTTTTGATATTTGATTTTGGGAACAAATTTATTTCTAAAAAGGATCTACATGTGCTGGCTTCTTTTTTATATAATTCGGATCATGTGAAGATTGCTTGCCCACGCGGCCACATTCACCTCCTAAATGTTGCTATTAAGTCGGTTCGGGTCAGGTTGGCTGGACAGTGTCAAATCCGACCAAACCCAAATCCATGGAAGGCTGCTATTCTCATTTTTGTGTCTGTGAGCGACCAACATTCATCCTCTATCCCAAATACTTGACTTGTTTCAGCCAATAAACTGAACAATTAAGGAGCCGTGTCAACCAAGACAAAAGAGAGATTTCATTGACATCAGTTTCAACTTGTATGGGCTCATGAGTTGCCTACAACCAGCCAGCCAGCCCACAAACAAAGCATATAGGGCATCTTAACCATTTCGTACCTTCTAAATATCTCAATAATTCCATTTTTCCTAACCCAACAAAAATCCTATGACCAAAATCTTTACAACGGAAAACTAAACCACGATTATTTTACCGCGTTGCAAAATCGGTGTCCGTCACCACGACAGACAGATGAATAACCAAGCGGTATTCACTAAACAAGGACGGAAGCACTTCACTTCACAAACCATTCCATCAAAACTCACTCATTTCATCGTCACCGTGCACTGATCAAGGTCACATGCTAAACAAAACTGATCCATCGTCCCTCGCACCCTGTAACAACCACGACTTCCTGTCATAATAATATTCAAAGAAGCGAGTCAGGTCTTTCCAATCAACACAGCACAAACAAGGAAACGAAAGGTGATGGCAACATAATTAAGTAGTGACATGATTTTTCACATTGTACAACAGTCTAACCAACAAGGACATGCCCAACCCATGAGTAGGGAGATGCAACTAATTAACAAAATGCTCTCAATTAAACGAGGACTACAAACCAAAAACAGCGCCACAGATTACTGAACATGATCACCCTCAGAAGCATAACCATCGATTCATCCATCCCATTCCTCATCAATTCAGAAACTTAATATACAACCCAGGATTACTGAATATGATCACCCTCAAAAGCATACCCATCTTGGACGCAACCCGCCTCGTTAGTCTCGGATTTATATCCGGCATCCCAGGTATGCAATAGGGAAGGATGACAATCAACAATTGAGGTTGACCACATTCCCGCAGTTGATCCTCCGAATATCCCATGATCACAACTTCACTCTGATCAAAGTTAATATTAAGGCCTGACATGGCCTCAAAGCAAAGTTGAAGGAACTCAAGATTGATGATATCCCGTTATGACTCCTCCACCATGACCATGGTGGCTCCCGCATACTGGAGGTACATCACCCCACCTCCAGGGATAATATGCCCAACCACACCAGAGATGTGCCTGGCCATCATGGCCTCATCCAGATGTGGCTCCCCCTCCTGACCTTCACAAGATCCACAGGTTAAACAGCCATGTTGGACTGTATTTTGTGAACTCACTAATAGAAGTACTACCTAGCCATACATGTAAGTAATCATATGAGATATGTGAATCTTTGGGTAGTTTTGGATGAATCGTGAAATTTCAATCATGTAGAACCATCCAGCAACAGTTTTGACACAATTTATGTGGAGGAATTAAAAAAATCTCTATGCTCTATGCAACCTAACCCAACCTAGCCGAACTGGGCATTACATATGCACCAGGGATATTTCTCGCCAATTGTGAGAGTTCCTTCGTCTCGCCTCTGGCGCTCCATTAAAAGGGCCAGCCCAGCACTACAAACGAAATATCACACATAACCCTAAGATACACAACAGCACTACACAACAAGAGAGCATTGTGTTCAAATCTTAGCACAGGGAACCTACCAAACAAAACTTGGACCATTAACAAACCGTGTAGCAATAGGGGCATGTAGTGAAAAAGGGCCTAAGTGCCTAACTAGCATAGATTACAAGATCAAAGCTGAGCACAATCACAATGGTCGGCACCCAAGTCACTCATGAGACGATGGCCAGAAAATCTCAAGTCAAGGGAGAGAGAGGAGACCAAGGACTCACCGTATGAGATGCAACACTTCAGCTTCACAACCGTCTCCACGGGGCCGTTGAGCATATCAATCAAGACCCCTCGCCCTGTAACAACCGAGCATTATTTCCAGGTTCCTGTAATATTCAAAGCACGGGGTACATCAATTGGACGAGAGAGGAGAAAACAATCCGAGCCAGCGATTGGACGACGTTGTGTGCCATTGGCCCACGTAGGCAGATTTCCTTCCTTTAGAACGAAGAGAAGAGGAACTCGCCTCGAGCCCGACCCCTCAACTCTCCCACACACGCAACCAACGTCTCCGTCCCCTCTTTCTCTCCCGTGGCCGATTCCCTCTGTGTGGCGATGAACTCGTCGACGATGTATGCAAAACCAGTGGCGGAGATGAGGAACCTGGGAAATTAGGCGGGGGCAAGTCAATCTAGGCTCGATTTCGAGGCCTCTCATGGCCACGCCCGCACCACTTCACTCCCCATCCTGAAGCGCGGCTGCTGCTTTTGGGGATCCGCTCAGAGAGGACTACTTCTCGCCAATTTCTTTCTCCACCAGGTGAGGACTATTCCCCTGGCCGTTTCAGATGCCCAGCAGGTGACTTATCTTCTCTTTGACTGACCAATTTATTTCTCGTTGTTGTAGCGATCCGACCTCAGACGGTCAAATCTCTGTGCATAAGTGTCATCCCTGGATCGGTAATGCTGACACACACAGTACTCGAATGGATTTATAATAGAGTAGCAATCACACACTTATTACATCGAATGTCTCAAGAGAGAACTTATTACAATAAATATGGCTTAAGGCCATCTAAATAAGATAACAACGGAAGACTTGGAAGATAAAGTGAGTCCATCAACTCCAAT
>LR880970.1:17181879-17207680 GCA_904067115.1 Aegilops sharonensis | reverse complement strand
GGTACATCAATTGGACGAGAGAGGAGAAAACAATCCGAGCCAGCGATTGGACGACGTTGTGTGCCATTGGCCCACGTAGGCAGATTTCCTTCCTTTAGAACGAAGAGAAGAGGAACTCGCCTCGAGCCCGACCCCTCAACTCTCCCACACACGCAACCAACGTCTCCGTCCCCTCTTTCTCTCCCGTGGCCGATTCCCTCTGTGTGGCGATGAACTCGTCGACGATGTATGCAAAACCAGTGGCGGAGATGAGGAACCTGGGAAATTAGGCGGGGGCAAGTCAATCTAGGCTCGATTTCGAGGCCTCTCATGGCCACGCCCGCACCACTTCACTCCCCATCCTGAAGCGCGGCTGCTGCTTTTGGGGATCCGCTCAGAGAGGACTACTTCTCGCCAATTTCTTTCTCCACCAGGTGAGGACTATTCCCCTGGCCGTTTCAGATGCCCAGCAGGTGACTTATCTTCTCTTTGACTGACCAATTTATTTCTCGTTGTTGTAGCGATCCGACCTCAGACGGTCAAATCTCTGTGCATAAGTGTCATCCCTGGATCGGTAATGCTGACACACACAGTACTCGAATGGATTTATAATAGAGTAGCAATCACACACTTATTACATCGAATGTCTCAAGAGAGAACTTATTACAATAAATATGGCTTAAGGCCATCTAAATAAGATAACAACGGAAGACTTGGAAGATAAAGTGAGTCCATCAACTCCAATGGCATAGCTGAGTGCACGACAACGACTTAGCGCACCTTACTCTTCGTCTGAAAAGTCTGCAACATGATATGTTGCAGCCCAAAACGGGTCAGCAGATGGAATATGCTGGCAATGTAACAAAATAGAGCAATGAACAAGATAAACGCTATCACTACATGCATATATGGCTGGTGGAGGCTCTATGGTTATAATGTTTTGCGAAAAGCTATTTTTTTCCTACAACAGAGGAATATATTTTGTTTAACTATCATGGTGGTTGAAACATTGAGAAGGTTCCTCCAACTCAATCCCAATTAAAAAGTAATTAGCAATCAAACAAACTAATTTAGAGTGATGAGATCAAATCAATAATTCAAGTACCAGATACTCAAGATGTCCATAACCGGGGACACAGCTAACCATGATTAGTTTATACACTCTGCAGAGGTTTGCGCACTTTTCCCCACAAGACTCGATCTCCTCCGTTGAATATCTCGCGCTACATGGTGTTTGAGAAACGGATGACCGAGACACAGTCTTTCAGAAACAATAACTCTAACCCTGGGTAGACAGTACCAACCTACATCCCCTACATCTGCTAGCCTACCACTGGAAGAGGTCATGCAACATACTCAACTATGCTAGAGCCCATAATAGCTTGTGGCTGCACACAAATTTTTCTTTATGAATAATCTTATGATCCCATTGAGCCTGGGTGGCGAGCCATAGGATGATCACACGGGTCCTCCGGGATATCCCAGGACAACACTGGATTCCCTAGGTGCCCGCAACCAATCCACCCAGATGTGTATTTAAGTAGCCACCTTAGGTAAACCGTTAATTAACAATCTCATATCTGTCATGGATACACTCAAACCCAATCCACGTCTACAAGCATAGCATGGCAATATAAGCATAGCGTAGAAGTAACTCCCAAGGGTTTGATAATAAAAGGGCAATAGGTTCTACCTCATCATCTACTTCCCACTACCCACAAGTTAATCACATCCTAATCATGCAGTGTTTGAGGATTGTGACTAATGCATAAAAACTGGGTATGAAAAGAGTATGATCAATGTGTTACTTGCCTTGCTGACGATCCGCAAAACCTAGAGACTCGTAGTAGCACGCTTCGCACTCCGGGAATTCTATCGCAAACAAACAATAGCATGCATAAGCACTCAAGGAAAGATGCACGGGTAAAACTCAAATAATAAGATTGAATCTGAAAATCCAACTGAAGAGATTCGATCTGCAAAAAGAATCAATCGAATCGGAGCTACGGAACTGAAACTATGGTCAAAAGAACTTTGAATTCAAATCTTCTTGAAACCAACTTTTAAATTGTCAAAACCATGTTCAAGTGGATTAAACAGAAAGAAGGGTTTGAGACAAAGATTTTGACGTCGGTTTCACTGGATTTGGCAAACAGTTGAAAAGTTACGAGGGTTTGAAAATCAGAGGCTAATCTGCGATAAAAGTAATCGCGGATAGGTTCCTGGCCGAAAATCTCTCCCTAATAATAAAGCACGGATTGGGTCTCCGAGTTCACCGTCATAATGCGTTTCTTCCTGTGAATTTACGCTTTCAATTGAATTTAAAACATATACGCGAGGTGGTACTAATAAGTGAAAAATGTTTCGTTTCTCTATTTTTCGTACGTGACTAGCATGCGTCCCCGAGTAGCAAGCCTGGAGTTACGCGAGCAGGCTCGCTCGGCTGGATGGGCCAGTCCGGCCCATAGCCTGGCTCGTCAATCCCAATGCCCACGTTCATGTTCACATAAACTGATCTTTTCCCTGATCTTTACCTACTAATAAAGCAGCGATGGCTTTTGGTCGTACGTCGTCAGCGTTTTTGCAAAACAGTTCCTCTGTTCCTTTGAAATAAACCCACAGTCCCTGTTTAAGTGGCACTCTGGAAAACGTTTCATTTTTACCTAAAACACCCTTGCATTTATTAAAAATTATGCCCACAACCCTATCTCTTATTGGATTAGCTCACCACCGCGCATCTCGCCGCTTATCATGCCGTTCTCCACCGCCGGGCACGCGCCGAGGCGGGGCACCGGCCGGAGCACGGCGTGCACTCGACGGACACCGGAGCAAAGCTCGTTTGAGGCGCGAGAGGCAGGAGGCTGGATCTCGGCGCGGCCCCCCTTAACACACAGCCCAGCCGCCGCCCCGCTGCCACGAACAGCCCAGCCGCGGAGAGGTGTGAGATCAGGGGCGGGGAGGGAGGAGCGAGCTTACGGCTTCGTCCTCGGTCGTGGATGCGTAGATGAACAGGAGGCAAGCGTTCGTCTCCTTCGGTCTCGATGCGGATGAGCAGCTAGGGCTGGGCCCTCGGCGCAACGTGCAGGCGAGCGGGCTGCGGGCGTGCAGTGGCTAGGTGTGATGCGTGCCACGCGCGAACCAGTACGGTCAACGCGACGAGCAGAGTGTCCTGGCGAGCGGGAGGCTTGGGGGTCAACGCATCCTGGCGAGCGGTCGTCGCTGCGCTCGAGCGCTGCTCCCTCGCGTTGGAAGAAGAAAGTTCGGCGGCAACTCTCCAGGGACTTACGGCGGGGCGACATGGATCCGACAGGGACGGCCTGGATCTGGACAGGGTTGAGGAGGGCGCGGCTCCTAGGGTTGGACTGTTGGACTTGAGCTCGATGCAACATCCATGGCAGCTCGCGGTCCTGTAGCAACGAGAAGAGAGAGGGGGTTAAGAGAGAGAGAAGAAAGAAGAAGGAGGAAGAAAAAGGAGAAGGGAGCAGAGGCAGGGGCGGCGCGGCTTGCTGCTGGTGCTCGCCGACGCAGGCGGCTCGGGGAGGCTCGGGCGCTCGTGCAGCTCCATGGGAGGAGCTCATGGACGGCCGGATGGATGGATAAGAGGAAGGATAGCAGCGCCGCTGGGAGGAATGGCAACGTGGAATGGGAAGCTCTCGGTGGGGATTCTTGGTGTGGATTGCTTTTTTTAATGGCTGCACTGATGAGTGCCGAGAAGCTGCTGGACTTGCCCTGCATGCTGACTGCAGAGAGAAGCTCACACAAAATCTCAAGCTCTCTGTTTTTTGCGTCCTTAGAAGAAAACCCAATGGTCTTGTAAACGGGATTGGACGCTCGCCCAATGGGCTGACCTGGCTAGACCTTCTCTGGCCTTCCTCCTTGTGGATGGGCGGACTGGAGGGATGGGATGGGATGGGATGGGGATGGGATGGGATGGGGATGGGCGTTGGGAAGGATGGATTGACCGCAGAAAAGGCTCCTCTCCAAGCCGGCTGCCGCTGGGCGCCCATCCCTCGCTCGCCACCAAGAAAGGAACCACCCACCGTGACCTACTGCAATGGATGAAACAGAGGAGTAACAAAAATAGCAGCTTGTGAAATTGCACTGCTGTACGTACCTCGACGCCAAGTTGTACGTACCCGATGAAATCGACGGCAAGAACCACGACTACACGCCCAAGGAACCATCGGCCTTCCCCGCGCCGTCGCCGTCGCCCAAGCCCCAAGTCCAAGTCACACGCGCACCCCGCACGCGGTTGAAGACTGCTTCTACCATATATATAGAGAGAGAGGGAGATGGTCTCGTCTTAGAAAAAAAAAACAAGGCAGTATGGACAGAACGGGGAGGCCGTGTTGCCACGGATCGATGACGTGGCGCAAGTAATTCAATCACTAATAATGATGATTCTAGAAAGCTGTACCGACTGCAAGCGGATGGAAAACTGCTTTGGTTTGCGAGAGCTGAGCTTGCTTTCCTTAATGAGAGAGAGAGAGATATTACTTCCTCGGCATCGACCGGACAGAAGGACGGACGTAGGTGCCTCTTGATTTCTCTACTAAATAAGGTTGCTAGCACTAAGCAGTTCCCCATATTATTAGTAAGTATAGTTCCCCATACAATATTAATTAATTCGATGAGCTCCACGTCCGCCGCCCTCGTCCACGCATGCATGCATGCGTATATTTGCTGCCGTCACATTGGGATTTCAGAGTATGTGATAGGCTTCGAGCACCACTAGATCCATACCACAGCCAACAGAGAGTAGAATGAATGCCAAAGATGTTGTCGCTTATTTGCTTTGCCGGGTGCACCGTCATCTTATTTATTGCCTTGGCTACGTTTTCTAGACTAGAATACAATCCTGGAGGAGAAAACATATATAGAGATGGATGGTCTCCTCTATTCTTAGAAAAGAAAAAGGGGGCATATGGCAGAGGAAACGAGGAGGCCGTGCTGCCTGCCACGGTTCAACGAGCTGGCACAAGGAATTGAATGCCATGGATCAATGAGCTTGCTTCGGTTTGGAGGTAGAATTAATGGGAAGTCAGCTTGAGACTTGAGAGAGATACTTCCGGCTGCCTCTTGATTTCTCTGCTAAACAACTAATTTTCTATGAGGAGTACGTGGGATGGATCCCTCCATATATTTAATTGCGCTGAGCCGCGCGTCCGCCGGCTCAGTTCTCAACCACGCATATATTCACTGTCCATCACATTGGGATTTCAGGATTCAGTATGGGATGGGCTTCCAGCAAGCCAAGTTGCTGCCCTCTTTGGCAACAAAAAATGTTTCCCTTGTTCTACTATACTGGGGTGGCATTTCCTAGTTTTGCTACAAATTATTATATTTTTTGATATTTGATTTTGGGAACAAATTTATTTCTAAAAAGGATCTACATGTGCTGGCTTCTTTTTTATATAATTCGGATCATGTGAAGATTGCTTGCCCACGCGGCCACATTCACCTCCTAAATGTTGCTATTAAGTCGGTTCGGGTCAGGTTGGCTGGACAGTGTCAAATCCGACCAAACCCAAATCCATGGAAGGCTGCTATTCTCATTTTTGTGTCTGTGAGCGACCAACATTCATCCTCTATCCCAAATACTTGACTTGTTTCAGCCAATAAACTGAACAATTAAGGAGCCGTGTCAACCAAGACAAAAGAGAGATTTCATTGACATCAGTTTCAACTTGTATGGGCTCATGAGTTGCCTACAACCAGCCAGCCAGCCCACAAACAAAGCATATAGGGCATCTTAACCATTTCGTACCTTCTAAATATCTCAATAATTCCATTTTTCCTAACCCAACAAAAATCCTATGACCAAAATCTTTACAACGGAAAACTAAACCACGATTATTTTACCGCGTTGCAAAATCGGTGTCCGTCACCACGACAGACAGATGAATAACCAAGCGGTATTCACTAAACAAGGACGGAAGCACTTCACTTCACAAACCATTCCATCAAAACTCACTCATTTCATCGTCACCGTGCACTGATCAAGGTCACATGCTAAACAAAACTGATCCATCGTCCCTCGCACCCTGTAACAACCACGACTTCCTGTCATAATAATATTCAAAGAAGCGAGTCAGGTCTTTCCAATCAACACAGCACAAACAAGGAAACGAAAGGTGATGGCAACATAATTAAGTAGTGACATGATTTTTCACATTGTACAACAGTCTAACCAACAAGGACATGCCCAACCCATGAGTAGGGAGATGCAACTAATTAACAAAATGCTCTCAATTAAACGAGGACTACAAACCAAAAACAGCGCCACAGATTACTGAACATGATCACCCTCAGAAGCATAACCATCGATTCATCCATCCCATTCCTCATCAATTCAGAAACTTAATATACAACCCAGGATTACTGAATATGATCACCCTCAAAAGCATACCCATCTTGGACGCAACCCGCCTCGTTAGTCTCGGATTTATATCCGGCATCCCAGGTATGCAATAGGGAAGGATGACAATCAACAATTGAGGTTGACCACATTCCCGCAGTTGATCCTCCGAATATCCCATGATCACAACTTCACTCTGATCAAAGTTAATATTAAGGCCTGACATGGCCTCAAAGCAAAGTTGAAGGAACTCAAGATTGATGATATCCCGTTATGACTCCTCCACCATGACCATGGTGGCTCCCGCATACTGGAGGTACATCACCCCACCTCCAGGGATAATATGCCCAACCACACCAGAGATGTGCCTGGCCATCATGGCCTCATCCAGATGTGGCTCCCCCTCCTGACCTTCACAAGATCCACAGGTTAAACAGCCATGTTGGACTGTATTTTGTGAACTCACTAATAGAAGTACTACCTAGCCATACATGTAAGTAATCATATGAGATATGTGAATCTTTGGGTAGTTTTGGATGAATCGTGAAATTTCAATCATGTAGAACCATCCAGCAACAGTTTTGACACAATTTATGTGGAGGAATTAAAAAAATCTCTATGCTCTATGCAACCTAACCCAACCTAGCCGAACTGGGCATTACATATGCACCAGGGATATTTCTCGCCAATTGTGAGAGTTCCTTCGTCTCGCCTCTGGCGCTCCATTAAAAGGGCCAGCCCAGCACTACAAACGAAATATCACACATAACCCTAAGATACACAACAGCACTACACAACAAGAGAGCATTGTGTTCAAATCTTAGCACAGGGAACCTACCAAACAAAACTTGGACCATTAACAAACCGTGTAGCAATAGGGGCATGTAGTGAAAAAGGGCCTAAGTGCCTAACTAGCATAGATTACAAGATCAAAGCTGAGCACAATCACAATGGTCGGCACCCAAGTCACTCATGAGACGATGGCCAGAAAATCTCAAGTCAAGGGAGAGAGAGGAGACCAAGGACTCACCGTATGAGATGCAACACTTCAGCTTCACAACCGTCTCCACGGGGCCGTTGAGCATATCAATCAAGACCCCTCGCCCTGTAACAACCGAGCATTATTTCCAGGTTCCTGTAATATTCAAAGCACGGGGTACATCAATTGGACGAGAGAGGAGAAAACAATCCGAGCCAGCGATTGGACGACGTTGTGTGCCATTGGCCCACGTAGGCAGATTTCCTTCCTTTAGAACGAAGAGAAGAGGAACTCGCCTCGAGCCCGACCCCTCAACTCTCCCACACACGCAACCAACGTCTCCGTCCCCTCTTTCTCTCCCGTGGCCGATTCCCTCTGTGTGGCGATGAACTCGTCGACGATGTATGCAAAACCAGTGGCGGAGATGAGGAACCTGGGAAATTAGGCGGGGGCAAGTCAATCTAGGCTCGATTTCGAGGCCTCTCATGGCCACGCCCGCACCACTTCACTCCCCATCCTGAAGCGCGGCTGCTGCTTTTGGGGATCCGCTCAGAGAGGACTACTTCTCGCCAATTTCTTTCTCCACCAGGTGAGGACTATTCCCCTGGCCGTTTCAGATGCCCAGCAGGTGACTTATCTTCTCTTTGACTGACCAATTTATTTCTCGTTGTTGTAGCGATCCGACCTCAGACGGTCAAATCTCTGTGCATAAGTGTCATCCCTGGATCGGTAATGCTGACACACACAGTACTCGAATGGATTTATAATAGAGTAGCAATCACACACTTATTACATCGAATGTCTCAAGAGAGAACTTATTACAATAAATATGGCTTAAGGCCATCTAAATAAGATAACAACGGAAGACTTGGAAGATAAAGTGAGTCCATCAACTCCAATNGACATGCCCAACCCATGAGTAGGGAGATGCAACTAATTAACAAAATGCTCTCAATTAAACGAGGACTACAAACCAAAAACAGCGCCACAGATTACTGAACATGATCACCCTCAGAAGCATAACCATCGATTCATCCATCCCATTCCTCATCAATTCAGAAACTTAATATACAACCCAGGATTACTGAATATGATCACCCTCAAAAGCATACCCATCTTGGACGCAACCCGCCTCGTTAGTCTCGGATTTATATCCGGCATCCCAGGTATGCAATAGGGAAGGATGACAATCAACAATTGAGGTTGACCACATTCCCGCAGTTGATCCTCCGAATATCCCATGATCACAACTTCACTCTGATCAAAGTTAATATTAAGGCCTGACATGGCCTCAAAGCAAAGTTGAAGGAACTCAAGATTGATGATATCCCGTTATGACTCCTCCACCATGACCATGGTGGCTCCCGCATACTGGAGGTACATCACCTTCGCTGCGACATGATGAGCTGCTGCTGGCGCTCCCTCATCTTGTGCAGGATGCTGATGGCCAGCAGCAGCATCAGGTAAGGGAGCCTCTTCCCATTGCGTAGGCTCTTGATCTTGTAGCAGCATCAGGTAGGATCGAATCGTATGCCAGTGACCACCCCCCGGAGAGCAAACAGATCTTCTCCTGTTGAGCGACGAGTGGGAGGTTAAGAAGCAGAGCAGCATCGCCAGCTCGCGTGGGGAAGAGCATTATCGAGGGAGAATGGCGGAGGTGGCATAGGGGAATCCACGGCGATTCACCTCGGTCGGCGTCCTCCTCGGTGTCTGCGCTTACCCCGGAGCGCGTGTAGGGAGGTGGCCTGGTGCTCGGCGTCTGCGAGGAGTTGGCGGAGGAAACCAACATCGACGGCCGCCACGGTAGCGGTCGGCCTCCGCCCACGACGGGACCTCGAGCCGGTCAACGCGGGCGCGGAGCGCGGCGGCTTGGTGCTCGGCGTCGGCGCGCGCCGAGGGAGAAGCCTCCGCTGCGATGCGGGCGAGCAGTGGGAGGGAGGGAGGAGCCGACGCGGCGGCGCTGGCGAGCAGGCGGAGGGACATCTTTCCTCAGATCAGATGGGGATGAGAGGAAAATTGACCGGGTAAAGAGAATGAACTTGTTTTGAGAGGAAAAGTCACGCCATCTCTCTTTATTTTTGAAAAAATTGACCTAAGAAATTGACCCAGGAAAAGTCACGGCATCTCTGTCTCTCTATCGGATGGAGATGAGGTTGAAATCCGTGATCCTGTCGATCATACAATCTTTCGGGCATATTTTGCCATTCAGCACGGGGCTACATCAATCTATTCGTCAGATTGGATGCACTTGTTTCCGTAAACTAAAGACATAGCGTGGGTTTGCGGGCGTCCAGACCGCTCTCAGACGCGCGTTTGACTAACATGGCCCATCAAAAACTTCTTTCCCACGCCCACTTGCATTCCCGCCCGAAGACAGCTGACCGCTTACGGGAGCCGGCAATGAAACAGCTGGTTGGCCGAGAATGAATGTATGTAAATTCTTTTGGACAAATCAAATAATTTTTTGTTTGCATTTGAATAATTTTAAATTTAAAATCTAGATAACATGAAATATAGTGTAGAATGAATGTACGTTATTTTTTCGGACAAATCAACAATTTTTTCTGAATTTGAATAATTTTTATTTTAAAATCTATAAAAAGTAAAATATGGTGCAGAATGAATGCATGTAAATTATTTTATACAATCAACGACATTGTCTTCTAAATTTGAATATTTTCAAATTTGAAAATCTAGATAAAGGAAAATATAGGTCAAAATGAATGTACATGATATTTTAGGACAAATTATCAAAAAAAATATTTGAATGTGAATTATCTAGATAAAAGAAAATATGGTTTAGAATGAATGTGTACAAATTTATCTAGTCCTCAAGCCCGAGGTCTGACCTATTTTCATAATAGTAGTCCTACTGACGTCAGTTTTTGGTGGGGATATAAACCCACGGTGTGACCCACATAGGAGAGGCCAGTGTAAGAGTTTACACTGTTGGTGACTCATAAGTGAAAGCCTAAATGGGTCAAAGAAGATAAGATATGAAGACTGGATGCGGCTTACAGAGAGGGCATGTTGAAGGCCCAAGACCCGAAGGCGACTCAATACCCGATGGTGTGAGCCGCCCAGTGGTGACTTGCCTAGCAAGGCAAGGCGACTTCGAATCAAGGTCGGTTACGTCGTATGACCAGACCCGGACTCTTGTAAGCCCAGGGCCTCGACCAGTGCATATAAAGGTGAGACCCTGCGGCGGGTTAAGGACAAGAAATAATCGATTAAGACCTAGGTTAAGCGATTCTGCTCCCTTGTAATCGAAACTCAATCAATACAACACAAAGCAGGAAGTAGGCTTTTACCTCATCGGTGAGGGCCTGAATCTGGATAAATTTGTGTCTCTCGTCCCGCTCAACCCATTTAAACTAATCACCATAGCCATGGCCTCGCACCTAAGTCCTTTCACAACGATATGAGATAGTGGCACTTGCCTTCTCCTGCCTGACTTTTTATTTTTGTTTTTATCTCTAGTCGTACACAATTGAACAACTGCAAATGTATATTTTTTTTCATTTGAAACATATATTTTTCTTGTTTAGAAATCATGTCAGTGTGTAGCAAAAACGGCATTAGTCACAAGAGTTCTACGAAGTATTTCATAAGTACAAAAGGTGCTACAACAGAAATACAAATAATACATCATGAACGTGTTCTAAGGAAAATAATGGTTTTGTTTTCATTCAGCTGGTATGTAAGTACATGATTCAGAAAGGATAAATGTTTGGCAGTTTCAGTCTATCTTTCTCCCATCAACAGACAACATGTGCTCTTGTTAATAGTTGAGACGTTTCTATGATACAAAGTGAAGGGATCAAAAGAAACCATTTGTTTTGGACGCTGCTGGATCGAAAGCTAATTAATTAATTACTACAAGCTGCAACTCCGACAGCTCCTTTTTTAGCCTTTCTTTATCTAAAAATCAAGTTGGGTCCATCCATGACCTTTGACAAGGGGCCCATCAAGCATACTGACTTTTGCTTGACAGTGGTCAGTTTCACTTCGCGCTAAATTTCTCTATAACTAACTTTACAACAACTTGCATTGCTTTCCTCTCCATGTTACTTTTTATTCCTGTTATGATATATACACTAGAACGTGGTAGCGCGCGTTGCCGCGCCCGTTCAACTTAAGAATGAGATGACATAAAAATTTGAAAATAAAAATCTTGGTATTATAAATATTTGTTCCATCTGAATTATAGTACATACATTAGATGAAAGGCCATAGCAAATAATGGCATCACCCGTCAGTACAAAGGACAATTCATAAGATAAGAAGGTTTTTCTATATGTTCTCATCGAAGCATATTAAAATTAATGACGACACTCAATCCATCTCCATGTTTAGCCTACTGCCATTAAAGATTTAAGTGTACAACCACCTGTTGTTCAAATTAATGGTAACTGTTGAATTTACAATGGAGAAATCCAAGCAAAACCTTTTTTTTCTTAAATATGCCTGGGAGCGCGTCATTGTTTATGAAGACGGCATTAAGATAGTGTGAATCGCCAAATGTACAAATATTTACAAAAACAGAATAAAATAAAAACCATCCTCACCGAATGGCAAAGAAAAGAAATGGATGCCTAGCTGGCTAGCTCACCTAGACCTGGCACATCACACGAAAAATTAACCGAGGCCTGAAGCGCCAGGAGTGCTTGCTGGCAGCCACACCAATGCTCTAGAGAGCTCACAACCAGACGCCTGAAGGAGCAACAATGGAAACAGCCAGTAAAGAAAAAAACAGTAGAAACAGGATCTCCAGGGAAGCAGTGTATACACATATATATATATATGTACTCATGGTGGACTGCATTTTTCAAACAACATTTATATCTGTAATCATGATGTTACTGCCAAGCTACATGGTACAATTGCTCATGCCGTTTGCTTGTTTTACTTGCACATACCAAAAACAATTTGGTAGACCATTAATTTGGAGCTGAGTGGTTGCATCCAGAGGGAACTGGCAGCGAAACGTTCGCAGCAGAAACTAAGATCTGAGAGTTAATTGGAGCAGAACAAATAATTGTACAATGATGCAGGGATCCTAGCAACAATTCATAGTGAAATCTTACCATGACGGAAGGCACGGACGCTAGGAGATGCAGCGATTTGACCTCATCAGCCAGAGGGTGCAGCGGTGGACACCTGGATTGGATCACATGTCTTCTTCAACCCCTCATCTCCTCCTAAGCGGCTGCGTTGGACAGATGGTCAGGGGTGGGGTAGCAACGATTGGATCAAGCGCTCCTCCTCCTTTGTACTCTCGAATGGTTGATGGCGCCGCACCTCCACCTGCTCCACATCGCCTGTCGCCGCCGCCGACAGTAACCCGCCGCCCCATTGCCTTGGGAGCCATTGATCCATGAGACAACCACATGAAAGAAGCCCACAGAGATTAACACCCAATTCGTACATTAAAAGAGAAGCTGAGGGCCCGTTGATGGTTCCTCGACCCGCTTAACGTGAGGACGTCCAAGTCGGTCATCGGAGTAGCAGCCCATAGACGTGGGCCAGTCATGATGCTTCAAGGCTGGCGAGATAAAAAGGCTCATGCGTGCACCGTGGGATAGCTGAGCGATCCGGTACGTTCCTTTGCGGAATCCAAGGGCTGATGAGGTCAAATCGCTGTGGAGGGGCATAGCTCGCCCCGTTCTACTGTTTCTCAATCAATGTATTATTTGCAGGGAAATCAATCATGCGTATATTGCCAAATACCTGGCTAACCAGCAAACCACTTAAAGGGATGCGGTCGTGTGTCAAGAAGCTGCTGCATGCTTTGTATGAGGAGTGAAGGTCAGAAACATTATTGCTTTTCTGTTTGTAGTTAGTATGCCTCTTTTGATGGTCCCTTTTTATAGATGCAGTGAATGTATTTCAGAAAATAGGATTGTGTCTTCTCTCTTTCTATACTCACCGAATTATTTTCATGTAGTTTTGAGAGGTACTGCTTAAATGCATATCTTTGGAGAAGGTTAAATATGTGACGACAAAGCTGAATTAAAAGAGATGGGGCCTGTGGGTTATAAACCATGCTCTTTGTTATAAGCCCCATACATATACTGCTTTGATTATTGATTAGATACCGCAAGTAATTCTGATCTTGGACAAAGTTCAGTACTCCCTCTCTCGGTTTACAGGGCGTGCGCGTACCCCTAGGTCGTCTATTTGACAACCTAATACAAGTCATATATTATAAAAAATATACCAATATAAACTTCAGATGTTCTATTTTTAAAAGATATAACTTTTGTGTTATATAGTTTATATTAGGGTGGTCAAATTGGCAACCTAGGTATACGCGTAGGACTTGTAAACTGAGACGGAGGGAGTAGTATAATGGTCCCAGTATGATTATAACAATTAACATAGTGGTTGAATATATTATCAAAAATGTTACATCTACAGGCAGGTGGTTACCGAATCCCACCTATGGACGTAATTCCTCCTTATCCCCCCATCGAATTTCTTTGTGGGGCCTGTGATATCCAACCAAATAGCCATATGTCATTCATGTAAGCTAATTCCATAAAGAAATTACAAAGGTGTAGCAAAGCTTATACATTATTTTACTTGGTTTAATCAACTTGAATAAAAGCTCCAACCATCATATAAGTGTTACTCATTGAATATTAATGATTAATTTTCCTATTGGATATTTTCACTTGCTAAAAGAACAAATAAAGTGAGTTAGAAAAGTTTCTTTGCTGAATTGTATTTCAGGTCTAGGTAACTCAAGAAAAGAACATTGTACGATATGCAAAAAGTTGAGCCTCTTGCTAAGGTAAAGATTTTCAAACAAACAAAACTATTTAGTCATGTGCAAGGCTAATGCTTTCATACGCTTATGTGACGTCTCTGATTCTATGTATTGTACGATCAACTGTTGAAAAAAAACATGTGAGAAACCATTATCTCAAGGAGTACGCCATTAAAGGGATGGAAGAGATGACCGGGATTATATTGTTGGCGAGTGAAGAGTCATGCTTTCATCATTCATGATGTAAAGATCATATCGTGCGGGCCTGAGGCAGCAGATTGGACGAACTCCCTTGCGAGAATTAGATCAAAAGTTGGATGTGTAACGGACCTAGAAGAATGACTAGCTGAATACCCGTGCATTGCCACAGAAAAAATAAGATTAAGAGCGATTCATAAGTTGAAATTTCAGTTTCATGAATGTTCATCTCAAGGGAAATGTGTATGTGATGTCCAACATACATGTTTATTATTTACATTCCGGAAAACCAATTTGGCTATAGGGATAAAAATGTTTATGTACTAATATACTGCACGACCAACATGTATTTTGCAAGTGTCAAAAAACAATTGTAAAAAAAATGGGATGTTTTCATTGTCACACTAAAATGCTACCTGCAAATTTTTAGGGGAAAAGCTTAAGCATTTTGACCTGTACAAAAAACAACATGTCAAGCAACAAATGTTATCTCCAAAAATTTTCATTTGATTTTGTTCTTTCATCGACAAAGCATCGTTCTTCCGTTTCGCATGAGAATTGTCAAGCACGCTTGTTACACCAACATGAACATCTATATTTAAAAAATAGTTTTTTAATACAAAATTACTCCTTATTTTGAATTTACTGTTCATCTAAGAGTATATGCTCCCCAGAGTCAAAACGGTACTCCCTTTATATTCTTGTTTCGAAATTTTTAACTTTTCAAAATATGTATTTCAATAATGGGTGCATATGCACCTAGGAGCCAAAACACCATTCTATAGTGAAACAGATAAGCTTCACGTAGTAAAAAATCCAAGAGATAGTGCGGTACTTGTCTTCACGTGATGTACAGTTGAACTTGAGCCGATCGATGCTTGATGTGATTAGAAGTAGTACTCGCGTCGGGACTTGAAGCAAGGCTGCTGTGGACGGGAAGACGTGGCCGCGCTTCCGAAACGCCGCGCGATGAAAACCCGGTCGATCTCGGCGACGCGCAGCTGTAGCTCGTACAGCTAGCAGCGATCGATCTCGGGTACTTCGAGGAATCTCCGAACTTGACCCGGTCGGCTGAACTCGTGTCGGCGATGTCGGCGAAACCTGCGATTTGTCGAATCGCAAGACGGCGGCGGGGACCAGACCGCAGCTCTAATTCTCTCAGTCTTAAATCTCGTATATTAACCTCAGCTTTGTATACCACTTATTAGATAATAACAAGAAATAAACGAGACAGAGAGACACAGATTTTTACATGAAAACCCTTGCGGGAGAAAATCACGGACGCATGAAGGCGTAATCACTATGAGGAGGACTATTACAAGCACGAGACGACAGACCGTCTTAGGTGCGACTACATGGAGTATATATGAGAGGCACCACATAGGAGTCCTTGTACGACAAGTAAACGAGTTGTACTCGTACGCGTCGGTACCAACGCAAAGGCCCACACCGTATGTACTACATCTAGTCCAATACGATAAAATTTGGATCACAATTTAATACTCTTTATACTTGAATTTAAAGCATAACATAACAACAGTTTCGCTGTTGCAAAAACGTCAACCCTGAGGGTGGCCCAGAGCACATGAGCACTAAACACATTGTATCTAAAAGGTACTTAGGTTAGGGAACATTTCCTACTTGTGCACATATATTTATCAACCGTGTCGATCGTTCTTCTACATATCTGTGGGCAAGCAATAATTTGTTTATTATCTTGGTCCTGTTCATGTATAGTAGGGAAAGGAAAATGGTCTCTTAATTCAACAGTGTTGCTTGATTGTCATGTCACCCTGATGCACCGATTTGGTAACTTACATCTATGTATTTAAGAAGTTATGTTTTTGCTAGTACCTCGGGATAATAAAGAGCATAGTCTGGTGATGCTAAGTAGTTATAAGATGTCCTAGTTGTAGATTAGCCTTTTCATTCTTGTAAGGAGAAAGCTAGATGATTGGCCACTTATTCTGTTGTGCGGGACGATTTTTGTATAGTTCCGCGGTCACTTTTCAGACGTAATCCTTACATTTCAATATGGAACTTTTGCTTGCTCTCCAGCATGAAGGAAATCGATTTAGCCTACAAGGAAGCTGCTGGCAGCTTTTCATTCACACGGCCTGTTATAGGAATGACAATTCCTTCAGTTTTACTCCCTCCGTTTCTAGATATAAGCCCTTTTAGAAATTTTAATATGGACAATATACTGATGTATATAAACATATTTTAGAGTATAAATTCATTCATTTTGCTCTGTATGTAGTCCATATTAGAATCGCTAAAAGGACTTATATTTAGAAATGGAGGGAGTAGATAAGACTATCTCTCCACCAGGTATGCCATTTTCTTTTGCTTCCCCATGAACTGAAATTGTGTAAATTTACTATATCATGGCATTTTTTATTTCACTATCATGATGAAGCAAGAAATGTACACGGAACCTGTTCTATGTAAACTACATTTACATTTAGAGTTCGTGTGTACAAGGTCAGTTTGAATGGTTTGAATGTTGTGATCTGTCATATTGTGTATATACTTCACGAGAGGCCATTTTCAGGACCATGGTTCAGCCAAACCCATGGTCCAGACCATACGATTTCCAACTGTTCCACATGCGGATCTGTGCCCCTTTTGCGTTCAAATCTTCTATTAAATCTTACGGAAAAAGGTCTCCCGACTTTAGATTATAAAGCAACATCCAATCGATACAACCAGCTTGCTGTGGCCGCAGCACAAACAACCCCGAAAGAAAAATGAGAGAAAGAAAAAAGAAACAAATGCCGACGCCGATAGCTCAACTAAGCAAAGATGGCCGACACCCGCTGCACCCTCCGGAGAAGTACCACCGCCCACCAAGCACTCCGAAGCCTCACGTACCAAGCAACATCTTCATGAAGAAACGCGACGACGACGCCGCTGCTGCCCAGACAAGTCCTAGGGTTTCCCCCGGTACGCGGCTGGCAGTGGGGAAAGGGTATCACCGATGCCCCTCAGGAGGGTCCGGCAACGCCCACGGGCGCAGCCGCGCCGGTGGCGAACGAGCCGCCAAAGATTTCTCTCGCCCCGAAACCACCACCGCCATCCCAGACAATCGGAAGCGCACCGCCCAACATGCCGACCACCAGCCTATGCTACCACGGATACTGCACCATCTTCACCGTCTCATTGAGGCCACTAACACGAGACCTGAAGGTAGGACGAGAAGACACTGGGCTCGGTGGCAACCGCAACGCAACCGACAGGAGGGAACAACCTCCATCGCCGCGTGGAGCTGACCGGACGTAGCTACAGGGACCTGCCAGGCCACCGGCCCGGCCGGACCCCAAAGGGTCCGGACAGTCCATGTAGCCACGCTGCAGCACGCTGGCCGCCGGAGCCATCACCACCGCAGCCACGGCCGCCTCGCCTCACCACCAGGGTGCCACGCCGTCGCGCCCCAGACCGCAGGCCCGCCCCAGCCCCGATGGGGCCCGAAAGGGCCCAAATCAGGGCCGAACGGGCGCCGCTGACCGGTGGCTCACCGCGCTATCCCGCAGCCAACGGCCATGCCACCGCGTCGAGGGCACCCGAGGCCCGCAGAACTCCGCCGCCGGGCCCCACCGCCACCGGGCAGGAGGGAGCCCCGACTCCCCCTCCAGGCACGCGGGGAAGGGACGTCCGCCGCCGCCGACGCCACCCGGGCATGTCGGAGGCCGCTGCCGGCGGCGACGAAGGGAGATGGAGGAGGAGGGGATCGAGACGAGGAGGAGGGCGGGGGGCGCTCCGCCGCCTCGGGGGGTGACGAGAGCGCCGAGGGAGGCGGAGGAGGAGGGAAGAGAGGGAGGTGGGCCGGGGGACGCGCGCGCCGGCGGCCGGCGGGAAGGGGCGAGGGTGGCCGACGGCGGCGGGGGGAGCAAGGGGGGAACCCTAGCTCGGGGTCCTGTTAAATCTTAACCTCTCCAGTCTCATGTTAACCTATCTGCATATAAGCACACCCTAGGCCTGCGTGGGCTAGCTTTTTTTTAATTTCAGAATGGATGGGGCTGGCACACGTCTCTAGGTACATACCTA
The DNA here is from genome assembly GCA_904067115.1 of Aegilops sharonensis. NCBI lineage: Eukaryota > Viridiplantae > Streptophyta > Magnoliopsida > Poales > Poaceae > Aegilops > Aegilops sharonensis. Next base: position 17,189,347 of record LR880970.1, on the reverse strand, counting down.
CACACCTATGCACAAAAATGGCGATTTATCATGGATAGCAGCTACAAAAGAATTATTTTGAAGTCTTTGATAAGCATATGTGTTCTTAAAATGTCTAGATTTACAAAAATTGAATAGCAGCATGTTACGTGAGAGGAATCTAGCATATACCTACAATACAATATTACGTAGGAAATTAGTACTGATATTTTGGAAAAATAGATGTAGACACATCAACTATGAAAAAATCTCTGTTCAACAACTAAAAATTCTAGATATTATTGGCTTTGCTATATGTCTGAACAGCAGGTCATCAATCATGTACAGAAATTTTTTAAGTTTCATGGGATACAAGATTGAAAGAAAAAGAGTTGCAGATATAACTACGAAAAATTATCTTGAGCGTACTTTCAATTGCATAGCATTCATTGCCAGCCTACTCCATGCATGTCAGCATGTTTTGGGGGTAGAGCTCGAGGAGCATAACGAGGCAATAAACAATAATGAGCAGTGCTTGTGCATGGGAGACAACATTTCATTGCCTAAGAGCATGGTTAATAATAGAGCCTGCTGCTGGCTATATAGATGTGCCATGTCACTTCAAATCATCATAAAAGCCCATTAGTACAATAGACTGACTATTAGACCGGCTGTTCAGTGGCTTCAATTAGTATTTACTTATTTAAAGCATGCATGCTATTGGGTCAAGGCTGCATGCAAAGCTCTTTTTCTCGTGTGTTGTGCTACAGCCGGGCGATAGCCCAAGCGCCGGCTCCACTCTCTCTCTTCTTTACTCTCTCTTCCACGTAGGATTCTCATTCCTTGGTAACTGTTATAGCCAGCTGACTAGGCATTGTTGTACTTGCTCTAATGCAACATGACTATTTTATTAGCTATGGTATAGCATCAAATAAGATTATTTAGCACATGTAGGGTTTTGAACCCTCACTAAACTGTTCCCACCATCGCCCTCAACTGTTCCCGCCATGCAATACTTTACCCACCATGCACACATCTCCATACGCGATGTCCTGAGATGAGTGGTTCTGAGTGTGGGTTTGGGTGGACCATGGTCCCAAGCAACATTTTCGGTACTTCACATGGAGTTATGATCTGACTTAAATTTTGTCTTTCACTTTACCCTTTGAAAAGGTCAGCATGTTTTTAATCTCTTTGTTCAGTACACACCTTACACACTGTCAAAAGGCAGCAGTACAGTAAGTTGATCCTTCTTACATTTTTATATGATGATGCACTGTGTGTTTAATATTGCACTCCACTACAGCCCACACTTCTTGCTATGTGTATTGCCCCACATATATATTTTATTCATACCTTAAAGGAATAGATGATGATACCCTTGCCCCTCGGCATTGTGATCCGTCACTGTGTTTTTTTTCTTCGGAAAGGGGAGTACCCCGGCCTCGTCATCACAGGATGCACACAACCATTTTATTAAACGTGAAACAAGTTCAAGCCACCGAGTAGCAAACAGAAATACAGATAAAAAAAACACTGCCACAACCAGTCAGGTCTGCAATTGCATAGCTCATCCACATAATCTACGAGTGGCTTCCAAACTAGTTCAATAATCCGTGCATAATGTTGCAACCGTTTTTAGCTGGCTGCACCCAGAGGCCACAAGCGCATCTGTGATGTTGAAATCTCCTATATCCTAGTGCGAGCCTTGATGCTAAGCCATCTGATAGTGACACTTCTGCCATCAGTACTTACATGATAAAAAGTATGAGAATGAGGTGCATTGTTTGAATGAATTGCCATGAGCATTTTGATTCTCTTATTGGAGGGCTAAAAGGAAATATATTTTTTAAGTTATATACATGTATAGCTATTTTCCTTTTGTCTGTACAGTATGTCAAAACTTCAATTTGATCCAATATGTAGACAAGTAGAGCCCATACATGCTAGAATAGATGATTTCAACAATTTGACACAAGAAATAAATAATTGGAGGAAAATAACATAAACTATAGTTAGATATAAAATATAAGCTGCATGTTTGTTTGGATTGCTACCTAGGTCGCCAGAAACCCAGGACATAGTAAAGATATGTGGCCTATTCACAGTAAAGTTGGGTAGCTGGTAGCCTGGACAGAGTAAGGCAAGTTATATTTTGAGGTAATATCACTGGTAGTCACACAACTTGCGTCAAATGTGCAGTTTGGTGCTAGATGTTTTAAAATACGGTTTTCTAGTCATGTAACTTGTTATTTGGTGCAAATACGGTTACTTCGGTTCTCCGTGCACGTATCCGCTACTGGCGTGGCATGCCACGCATGCACGGGCCCACTGTCAGCGATCTACGCATTTTTGGAGTGATGCGCACGGGGATTTTTTTTGCGCAGAACCCCCTCAAATCATTTTTATTTGCTCAAAAAAGTCCCTGCAATGGTGGGAAGAGACAACTCGTGTATATTTGCAGAACGGTACCCTGATATTGCAGGCAATTCATTTTGACTCTCCACCACTTCGTCTCCTGATCGTACGAGGCGGAGGCGGAGGAGGTGGTGCGTCACGACAGCCGTCATCGGAGGAGGTGGAAGACCCGCGTCGTCGACTTCTGTGCGAAGCAGCGCCATCATATGGTTAGTCTGTCCTCCCTTTTTTCTCATTTCTCTCCTTTGCTCCCCGGTGACTTCTCTGTGCCCGTTTCTCCTAGGTAGGGTTTGTGTGGTAGGGCGACCACCATTGGTTCATTCACTTATGTTCGTATTGTGAGTAACCGATCTTTGTTGTACGCATTACATTTCAAAGGTCTAGTTCCCCTGTTTCCCAATTCAAGCTAGGGTTTTTGTGGAGGTTGAGGTAGCTTTATGTGTGAAAAAGTAAGATCAAATCAATGTGCCCATCATATTAGGCAGTGGTGGACATAGTCCAAATCCTCTTCCATTTGTGAGATGTTTACTGAATTTTGTGACAATGTGTACTGAATATGCATGCAAATCAGTTAACTGAATATGCTGCACATTATGTGAGTGGAAGTGCTAACTGAAATTGTTATCTGCACATTATGTGTTGTATTGGCAAGTGATAATAATCTGTTGTATTGTGACTTAACTGCTTACTTAACTAAACATGTTCTCTACTGCAGTGTTAACTGAATTTTGACCCTTAATGGTAACTGAATTTTCTCACTGAACATGTTAACTGAATCTGTGCACTGAGATTTGGGAATCGCGGGGATTTGCAATGAGAGGAGACCTACAGGATTATGTTTGGGGACACTGCTAGCAGGGACTTTATGAGCAAATAAAAATGATTTAAGGGGATTTTATGCAAAACATCAACGCGCACGTCGCTCTGAAACAGTGGCCTCGTGACATGCGTGGCATGCCAGGCCAGCGGCGGATACGCGCACGGACAGCCGGAGTGACCGTATGTGTATCAAATGGCAAGTTAGATGACCAGAAAACTGTATTTTAAAAGATCTAACACCAAACTACACGTCCTATGCAAGTTGTGTGACTCTAAGTGATATTACCTCTTATATTTTAATTTCCACCCACGTAGCCTGGACAGAGTACGAGAACTATTGCCACCAATACTTGCTCATCTTTTGGTTTCCACCAATATTCCAGGCTATTCGCCAGATTGATTTCACATTTGGGAATCACAAGTCTTGAATAAGGCCTGAAATGGGTGTATTTATAGGCAGACATCCATAAACTTCTCACCCTTTATTTATGCAACTGATATTGAAGCGCTTATTTCAAGAAGTTCTCACTATCTTCTCTTTTTTTGCACAAATAAACCAAACATGGAAATAGAATGATCTCATGATTTTGCAGCTTATACTAAGAAAAAGGGTTTCCCCCCGCTTTGTATCCAAAAGCAACCAACCGAACATCCAAGGATAGGTGCTGGGGCGGAAGCAGCACAATCACACCCAAAAGAAACGAAAGAGAAAAAACAAGAGAAAAGAATGCCGACAACGACGGATCGACGGAAACGAAGAAGCTTCACGGCCACTGCGCCCACCGAAGATGTCCCACCAAGCTCCAAGGCTTCGAAGCACCGGTACCAATCAGCACCTCCAAGAAGGACCGCGACGAAGACGACGCTGCTGCCAAGGGTTCCCCCGGTACACGACGAGGCGAGAGGAAGGGTCGCCCCCGACGCCCTCCAGGAAGGTCCGGCGGCACCCATCGGCGTCGCCGCGTCGGTGTGGGATAGGCCGACAGGGGTTTCCCCCGATCCCAACCTTCACCTCGGGTGCTCCAGAGCCTGCCACCAAACCGACCACCATCTTGCGCCACCATGATCAAGAAGCCTCCACGCCGTCTCACCACGGCACCACGAGGTGAGGTCTGCACAACAAGGGATAGGAGCTGGGACTAGGGGCCGCAGCACCGCCGACACGCGGGAGGGCACAACCTCCACCGTCAACGACGGTAGCAGACCGGACACACTAGCAGGAGCCTACCAGGCCCGTGTGCCCACAGGCCCGGTCGGGAACTCCATTCCCGGAAAGCTCCCACCATCACACTGCAGCAGGCACGCCATCGGCATTGCCGCCCCCCATCCGAGCCGCTCCTCCTCCTCACCACACACACGACGACGAAGCCACGCCAGGGACCGGCCCGCTAGGACCCAGATGGGGCCGGGAGGGCCCAGATCTGGGCCGGGGACGCGCCGCCGGCCACTGCACGCCACCATGCCGCCCTGCTACCAAGGGCAGCACCGCCACCGCGCCTGCCGCCGGCGACCGCTGCCGGGTCACCGGGCCGCCGCCCAGCCGAGCATCACTGCCGCCGTCACCAGCCCCGGGAGGGAGACGAACGCGCGGGTACAGAAGGGCCCGCCGCCGCCGGCAGCACCCGGGCCAACGTCGGGACACCCGCCAGCGGCGGCGGGGGAGAGTTCACGGGGGGGCGAGGGAAGAGGAGGGGCGCGCCGCCCCGGCCACCTCCCGGGGAGGCGGCGCGGGGGCGGGAACGGGATGGGGAGGGGGAAGAGGGGGGGCGGGGAGGGCCGGGGAGCGCGAGCCGGCGGCCGGCGGCGTCGGGAGGGGGCTAGGGCGCCGCCGCCGGCGGCGGCGGAACCCTAGCGGGAGGGAGCGGACGGGAGCGGGAGGAGTCAAGTAAGGGTCTGCAGCTTGTACTCGCATGATGGAAGAGATGATAGCACGGTTATTGAATGATTTGCTCAACACTCATCGCATGTTTATCAAATAAAACTACATATATTACTATATATCCACCTGCATCGGGAATTAGGATGTTAAAGGTCCAGTTTCATATAGGTTTTAATATGTTTTGTTCTATTTTTGCTTCAATATATGGAATACTCTCAAATATTGGACAGCAATGAATAAGAATCAAACAAACAAATTAAACAAAAGAAGAAGATGCTGAGAGCATCTCAGACTATATAGTCCCCAATATTTTTCTTCGTTGTCAAAATTCCTCATCATGCCCATCGATCCAATGCCCCGCCCCCGATGTAACACTATCTGCTCGATCCGGGAAAGAAATCAGGGGAACCGAGGAAGTGAACGAACCTGTGACACTTTGGCGGTGGTGGGAAGGCGTCGTTCGGTGACCGGGGAAGGGTCGGGGAGGGAGGAAATAGGGCAGCAGAAGTGAGTGTTGCCACTAGCAGGCAGCGAGTCGCTATCCAGCGGGACCCCGGTAGCCACACTGAATCATCAGCGGTGAAACTGATCAATCCGACGAAGATGATTTCCCTGGGAGCATCTCTAGGAAAGAAATCGATGAAAAAGAAAAGAAAAAACATCTACACCATTGATAGATAGCTGCGGAGCCCCACGGTGGGCGTCAACTATCATAATGCTAAATCTGACAGTAAGATAGGTGTATGTATGGAGTTTGATCTACTAAGACACAATGGGGGACAAAAAAAATGTATACAGGTTGGGGCTCCTCGATGATGGAGGTAACAACCCTAGTCTTTTTCTTCCTAGGAGTGGCTCTTGCGTATGAGTATGACATTACAAAGATTGCGAACGTATAGCCAGATGCCAGAGGCAGGCTTATATAGACTCCTCGGCCCGTGAGCTAGGCCACGTCATAGGGTGTCATAATGTATATGATGTATACTAATTCATGTGCACTACTGGCGGTAAGGGACATCCATAATCATTAGTCATAGTGCCTGGTAATGCCAAGCTTTAATACTTGATGACGGGTCTGGCTGCTGGCCTTCTGTATAATCTGAATGACAGTAAACCTACTGAGAGTATTACTAGTAGAGCCTTCAAACTCTCAAACCCCTAAAAATAACTGCTTTTTTACAGTTTTCGTCGAAAAAAAGCCATAGACTAGAACCCCTTAACCCTCAAACCCTCAAACTTTTTTAAAGGTCCAACCCTCAAACCCTCTCCCAATCCTCAAAAGTAAGGGTTGGGGAGCAAAACCTACCCCAACCCTCATTTGGCGGTTATACTCGCGCGGGAGGAAAAAATCCTCCCAACTCCCGCGCCCACGCCCGCGACCACCGCTGCTAGTCGCCCCCGTCGCCGGCGGCCACCCCGTCGACCTTCCGCGCGCAACGACAACATCGTTCATGGAGAATATTCCGTTATAAGGGTTTGGTTTGAGGGTTCTAATCTTTGCCTCTGTTTTTCAACCCATAAAAGTGCAAAGAAGATCATTTTTGAACCCTTAAAACGCTAGTGAGGGTTTGAGGGTTTAAGGGTTCTACTAGTAATGCTCTAACGGTACACCGCTTGATATACAAACCTGGTGACCATAATCAAACTGACAGATGAATCGGCTGAAGGATGAAGCGCGTATGGGTTTGGGCCTGCCTGGGCCTTAGCTGGGTCTTCATTCGTTGCGGCCCTACCCGGTGGGAAAGAACCTCGTCAGTTAGCATTTTAAAGACACATCGATACAATCATATCTCACCTTAACTGGATATGTATATTTGTAGGTTTTCACATTTTGGCTTGTACATTCATAATGATACCATGGGTGCTTTAGGCCATCCATAAGATATGTTTTCGGATACCGTCATACAATTACAACCTATCTTTGCTCAATGGGCCAAAATATCCATGTTACTAGGCATGGCGTAATAGTTCTTGATGCAACAACAAGTACTAGCTTAACGTGGGGAGGCGGCGAGATAGTAGCAGTAGGTCGCAAAGTGGCTTTGTTACCTATTCCATCAGGAACCGCATTTTTTAGTGATATTTAGGTGTTTCATATCTTTTAAACTAGAATCCTCTTTTGATTTTTACATGTATTTAAATCCCAGTGAAAAGACTTTTCAAACAAGACCGATATTAGATATATTTTTAAACTCATTTAATGTTGTTGTTTAAAACTGATTGAAATAAAATTCGCAACTTATAGCACCTATTCAAGAATTTATTTAATTCTAAAATGATTTTATTGATTCAATTAATTGCAACTAAGAGAAATAAATTATTAATTATTAAAAATGATTTTAGTTTTTGGAACAAGTGATTTCAGCTATACCAAAACAATGATTTCAAGTTTTT